>CM035166.1:101765121-102383897 GCA_020205615.1 Panax quinquefolius | reverse complement strand
TGAAGAAAAGCGACAAAATTAAGTTTTATAAATAACGGCGTAATCGTTTCTGAATTAACACTGTTGGAATACGGTTGGTAAAATAAAATGTAATACAGCGTTGTTGCACGCGTGCTGCATACGGTATTACGGATTTTTTGAATTATTGATTCTTACGTGAAGGCCTTTACTCAATAATTGTTCACGATAATTCTTATTCAATATTTTATTTTATTGATTCATAATTGATGCATTGATATTTTATATTATTGTTGTTCAATAATTGTCAACGCATATCTCCATTATCGATCAATAATTTATATTATTTGAATAATATTATTAGATAACATTATTGGCAGCAATGTCTAGAAAGTTCTGTCGAGGAGAGGTTTGGTCACCTAATTAACTGCCTATTAGTGAGGAGAAATTCTTATTGAAAGCCCCCTCTTTCTCGAGGAACTTTGGGTTGTCATTATTGTGATTCATAATATTATTTATGAATAATTAATTATTGATTTATATGACAATGAAATATTTATTTGATGTGGATATAAATGATGGATTTATTTATGTGGTTATAAATGAAGGAATTAATGTTGAGGTATTTTATCGATGATTTTGCTCTGGATTGGAGGTATTAAAAGATCAAATCGATTATTCTTACGACTTTATTATGTGAGTTATAATTTTTTAATCGTACCGTTGGATCGTTGGGATTTTTGGATATGTTATACATATATAAGTTGAGTATATGTTCACAAATTTTGAGCCGTTAAAATGAGCGTATAATTTGTTATGAATTTTAAGAGGTGGCCGATTGAAAATTAGGTTATAAATGATTTTGGTGGAAAATTCTAGAATTGGTGGGCCCCACTTTTGGTTGGTGAGAAATGTGCTCAATTGAATTTTCAAATTTGGTGGGTGGGAATAAGTAGCAGGTAAAGCCATCAGAGTTGCGAGTTAAGTGCCTTTGCGTCTTTAACATTTTCCTATAAATAGAGGAGTTAAGTTAAATTGAAAATCACACCGAATTCATAAATTTTCTCTTTTTCTCTCTAGATTATTGAGTGTATTTTGTGAGTATTTAGATACTTGGTGAGTTGATATTCATCGGTCTGCAAGTTTCCTTCAAATATCATCCAGATATCCAAATGTAAGTCTTTGCTTTTTTGAGGTGAGGATAATAAGGGATTTTAAGGGTTGTTATGATTTTAAGTTTCGTAATTTTCTGACCTTCAGAAAATTCTGGAAAATTTGAAATGATATTTTGATGAGTTTTATTGATTGTGTTCAAAATGGTGATTTTGGATGTATAGATTAAGAGTTATGAATTTTACGGGAAAAGACTATTTTAAAAGTAACCGCTTATAACTCCTTGTGATTAACTCCAAAATTGATGAAATTTTTATTGGGAGTACATCTATATAATGTCAAGATACCATATTAATTTCAGAATTTTTGGACAAAAGTACAATTTATGATAAATGTTTAAATATTCGGTGGTTTTGGCCATGTGAAAAATAGTAAATGAATTTTAAAAATTCTGAGAAAAATATATATTCAATATGGGACTATATTCTTCTAAATCCCAGAAAATAAATATTTTTGGAACTGATTTGGTATTTTTCATGAAAATGTTCTAGTTATGAGTAAATGAATTAAATATGTTATGTGAAGTAAGAAAATTGGAAAATATGATTTTATGGCTTGAGAATCATATATGAGGTATATGCAGATTTTTGATGAGGATTTTGGTTATTGGTGATGAAATCTTATGAGTTTGGCATTTTATGATGATTAAATGCATTAATTAGTAAAGTGTAAACAATTTAATTAAATTGTTTATAAGTTTTAGAAATGATTAAAATATTATTGTAATATTAATAGTATTAGATTATGAGATTTCTAAGTGATTTATAACATTTGGATTAAAAGGTGTTATAAATATGGATATGAATTTTATTATGAAACTTTATCTTTTTTAGTATGAGAGGATTCTTATGCGTATCACGGTACTTATGTGAATCTGACGAGTCTTATTCACGACAAATTGGTTTCTTCTCACGACCAAATTATCATTGATTTATGAATCTTACTCTTGAAATTAAAACCATGTTTTGATTATATTGTTTTTATATAACATTCTTATAACCCTAATGATGATATTTCTCTTTGACTTGAGTGTAAAGATGGGTAGATTATTGGTATGATCGTGACCATAGGTTCTCTCTTTGTAGATAGTGCAAAAGTTGAATTGTTGGTTGGTATGATCATGACCATTGAATTTACAATTGAATATTTTTAGCTTAAGTGCAAAGGTGAAATGATCAACATAGGCTATAATTGTTTATATAAATTACGAAATGATTATATATTTCTTTGAGATATTAATATCTTTAGCCCATGTAGTCTGAAGATGAATTATTGATGAATATCTTTGGCTTGTAAATGTCAAAAGATGACTATGTTGTTGAATATCTTTGCTTTTGTAGTGCAAAGATGAATTATTGATGAATATCTTTGGCTTGTAATGCAAAGATGACTTGTTGTTGAATATCTTTGCTTTGGTAGTGCAGATGAATTATTGATGAATATCTTTGGCTTGTAATGCAAAGATGACTGCGTTGTTGAATATCTTTGCTTTGTTAGTAGTGCAAAGATGAATTATTGATGAATATCTTTTTGCTCGTGTCTGAAGATGACTGTTGTTGAATATCTTTGCTTTTAGTGGTGCAAAGATGAATTATTGATGAATATCTTTGGCTCGTAATGCAAGATGACACATTGTTGAATATCTTTAGCATGTAGTGTAAAGATGAACTGTTGATGAATATCTTTGGTAGTGGTCTGCAAAGATGAAATTATTAAATATGATTATGAGCAGAGGCGTGATTTGGTATAACCATGATATTTGATGTTTCGGTAAAGACAATTGATGAAAATTTATCTTAAATCTGGATGAGAAGAGGAATTTAGAATCACAATTATAATTACGAGGTTATTCATATGATTGTGGAAAGGAACCTGTTGATTGATGTTACAGGATAAAATATTGTTGGTGGACTTTTAACGTGGAGAAAACAATGATAGACTTTATAGTCTATTTGACTCTTTTAATGGATTGCTTTCGTTCACCGCAACTATGGTTGAAAAGTTTTATCATCTACTATATGTTCTAAATCTACGATTTATTCTTGATGAAGACTATTGATAATTTATTTATCTTTAGTCATAATATTCTTCTTCTTGAGCTAGTTGTGATCACCCTTTTGTTTCACAATTCCTTTCGGATGTAATAAAAGTGTGTAATTTGGGTCGGCGGGGGATAAGCGAGGAATAGAGTAGTGGTCTATAGATGTTGAGGGTGAGGTGAATTTAACTTTGGAAGGTGTGTTTTGCCACTATCATACAAGATGTCAAAATGACATACAAACTCGTGTTATCATAAGACAAGGTTGTGCACATCCACTTCTTTGAGTATATTTACAAGCACTACTATATAATCTTGGTGTTTGTTTGGAGTATAATACCCAATTAGAGACAGTGGAGATAATGATATGTCGAAAAAAGACTCACCATTGGGAAGAATATGATAGTAATCTTCTCGTTTTTCTTTGGGGTCTATTAGATCAACCAGGATAATTGCAGGCCGTATGATATCTACCATAACCTAAAAGCATGGCCTCCCATATACGAAGGTTTTCTTGAGCACTTCCCAAAGATTCTAATTTCTAAAAGCAGGTTTTGACTATACCTTTATATAAAGGTGTCATTGTGACGTGATACGATGGTATATATTTGCATCCAAACGCACAAACATATGTGTTGTTGTATTTTACCCGCGACAATTGTTGTAATAAAGTTGTAGTTATTTTCCTAGTACCATATATTTGGCGACTCGAATGGGTTGGATGGAATGGACCTATTTTGGGGTCGTTATGGTTTTACATTCTCAACTTAACTCTTCTAATGAATTATTATTTCCGCTGCGAATATTGATTTAAAATTTGTTGTCTATTGTGATTCTATTAGATTTTTTCCTGTTGAAGACTAACGGTAATTTGTTGTATATTATCTTAGTCATAATATTCTTTCTTGAGCTAGTTTAGCTCACCTTTTCCTTTTTGTTCCATTTTTCTCGTGAGGCGAGAATATAATGCGAGTGCAGTCGGGGTATGGAATGAAGGTTCTAGAGAGAGTTGTTTAGTAGTCCTCACCATTTTTGTAAAATAATATATCAATAAATGTGATGAGGATTTATTTGAGTATAGATATTGTCTATAAGATAATATTTGTATTTAAACTCACAGCTTTCTTGTTGTAATAATAAAGTTGTAGTTGTTTACATACCATGTATTGACAACTTCGGAATGGGTGATGTATACTACTATTTTGGGGGCGTCACGGTTAGTATCGAAGCTTAGGGATATGATCTCAGGCGGAGATCGGGAATTGAACTAGGAGGGAGAGCGAAAAAATCCTTCGCTAGTGTGTCCTACCTAAGCTTATTTTTTAGTTGGTCGATATATAAGGATATTATGTGATATATTGATTTCCTTAATTAACCACTTGTTTTATGGCGATGTTGAGAATGTCGATCGAGAATATTAACAATGGAAATGAGGCCGTGGGAGACGTCTGTACTCACCAACGAGGAGAACGTCTGTGCAGTGGCAATGTTCCTCCTGTGAACAACACAATGGCAAGGCGAGATGATGAGCGAGGGATGTTTAGAAGCTTTTTGCGATTCATGCAAAATCGGATGAGGGAGACTCGTGTTCAAAATACGGGAGGAAATGATAGCGATTCACGGGTTGTCACAACAAGCGATTCAAAGAGTTGGGACCATCGAATTTAAGGGAAAGCGAGATCCGATCACAAGCGAAACATGGGTCAAGCAAATTACCAAGATATTCGATGTCTTGGGATGCGGAAGAACGAAGGTTCCATTCGCCACCTTTATGTTCCGTGGCGAAGCGGACTTGGTGGGAGTCTTTGAAGCGTACCCATCCACCGCTTTTCAAATATGCTTGGGGAGCGTTTCAAAAACTATTTAATGATAAATACTTTCACGAAAGTGTTAGTCGTATGAAGGAAGTGGAGTTTATTAGACTGAGCGAACAACATGGCGGTGTCTCAAGACGAGGCAAAGTTTGCGAGTTATCCGTGTTTGCACCTCATTTGGTGGAGAATGAGGAACGTATTTATAGCGGATGTTTCTTAGAGGTTTGAAACCCTGGCGTACGTCGATATCTCATTTCTCATAAATTTTCTCTCTGACCGGATGTTGTAAATGCGAGGGCTCAATTATTAGAGCGAGATAACGAGTACACGGTCATTCGAGGGACCACAACCAGGATCGTACCGAGAGATAAAGCAGCAATGAATAATGATAATAACCGAAAAAAAGCAGACGGACAAAAATGGTAACCACTCCGGTGGTAATCATGGCCGTGAAAATAGAAGAAGAAGCGAGTCGAGAGGAAATTTTAAAAAGAGGAGATTTAACAACGACCATGTGAAGACGACGGTCTTGGCGTGAAAGCTCGGTTCTAAGGGAGGAGAAACGACCACCCATCGTATATTACAAATCTTGGAAAAAAGAGGGACATATCGATCAAACCGCCTGACAATTCAAGGTATGCTATAATTGTGGAAAGGAAGGACATATCGCCGAGATTGTACAATGCGAAACCTAGTTCAATGAGGCGGTGACTCAAAGAGATCGTCCCAGAAAAAAGGCAAAGTCAACGATTAGGGAAGAAGCGTTTGTTGTGACCGGTCAAAATGCGAGAACCCAAACGAGGTGATCACGGGTAAGCTATTTATAAATTCTTGAGAAGTGTATACCTTACTTGATCCTGTCTACCCATTCATTTATCTCTCCTGCATGTGCTCAACGTTTAAACTTGACTCAGGAGAAATTAGACTTTGACCTTCTCTGTGGAAACTCCGTTAGGAGAAACTTTCATCACATCCACTTTGCTTATAAATCTTGTTTGATTCAAGTTGGCACCATTACTCTTACCGTTGACCTTATCTCTTTAAAGATACTTGCTTTTGATGTGATTTTAGGGATTGATTGGTTAACTACTCATCATCGCCAAAATTGATTGTTTTAAATAAGGTTGTTAGTTTTCATATTCCTAACCAACCTTGTTATGCAGATTCAAGCCAACTAAACCATTAAAATCAATCAACGTCATATCTAATCATAAAAGCTATTCGTTTATTGAAAAACGGATGTCGTTTTTCTTAGCCCATGTTATGGATTTGAATAAAGACACGTCAAATTTGAATAATATTCCTGTTATTATTGACTTTCTGACGATTTCAGAAGAACTTCCCGTGGCCTACCCCGAGGCGTGAAGTTGAATTCTTTATTGATCTTGAACACGCATACAAGCCCATTTCTAAAACCCCATATCGAATGGCTCTATTGAACTTCGGGAGTTAAAGGTTCAACTACTGAATTGTTGGACATCGGTTTCGTTCGTCTAGTACATCTCCTTGGGGTGCTCTGTTTTATTTGTAAAGAAGAAAGACGGGAGTATCTGCGACTTTGTATTACTATCGAGAATTGAACCATGTCACCATCGAAGAATAGGTATCCTTTACCTCGATTGATGACTTGTTTGACCAAATTGCAAGGGGCACAATTCTTTTCAAAAATCGATCTTAGCTTCTGGATATCATCACCAAGATTAGAATCGAGGATATTCCAAAAGACTCGCCTTCGAACTTCGGTATGGGCATTATGAATTCTTAGTCATGTCTTTCTGATCGACTAATGCTCTATGACTTTCATGGATATGATGAACCGAGTATTCAAGGAATATTTGGATCGATTCGTTGTTGTCTTTATTGATGACATCCTTATATATTCCAAAAGTCGTGAAGATCATGAGCACCATTTAAATTTGGTACTCCAAAGGCTTCGTGAAAACCAACTATATGCCAAATTGAAGAAATGCGAGTTCGCTTGAGGAAGTAGCATTTCTTGGGCACGTCAGTGTCAAAACATAGAGTATCCGTGGATCCGTGAAGATTGAAGCAATCTGAAGTTGAGCAACCAAATCAGTGGACCAAGACGTAGCTTTTTGGGCTTAAATTTGGTTATTATCGGAGATTCGTGGAAGGGTTTTCTCGAATCGCTACTCCATTAACTCAAATAACTTTCGGAAGGATACAAAATTGCTTTGGAGTGAAGAATGCGAGAAGAGTTTCCAAGAGCTTAAGAGAGACTTATTTCGCACCTGCTCTAACAATACCATCCGGTTCGGATGAATTTGTTATCTCAATGATGCTTGAGGGCAAAGGGTTAGGATGTGTTCTCATGCAACGTGGGAAAGTCATAGCCTATGCCTCGTGACAACTTAAAGAGGTATGAGAGGAATTATCCTACTCGCTGATCTGTAGTTAGCGGCCCGATCGTTCGCCGCTTAAAGATATGGAGGCACTATCTATATGGGGAAAAGTGGAGATATATTAGGACCATAAAAAGCCTTAAATATTTCTTCACTCAAAAAGAACTTCAACATCTTGCGGCGGACGTTGGCTCGAGCTATTGAAAGACTACGACCACACTATTCAATACCATCCTAGAAAGCGAACGTGGTAATGGTAGCGTTGAGTAGAAGATCATATCTTGAACGCAAAAGCGATGATGTCGAAGTATCTGCGTAGAGCCAACTTTAATAGAAAAAGTTAAGGTTGCTCAAGCCACTCGAGCCCGGGAAATGTCGCGTATGAAGAAGAAAGTACAAGAAGGAGCTATTAGGGCGAGAATTGATGAAGAAGGAATACTTGAGTCCACTCTGAACTTTGTGGTTCCTAATGACTCGATTTGAAGTACAAGATTATGATGGAGGCACAATACACCATTTGCAATCCATCCTGGAAGTACTAAAATGTATCGTGATCTTCGACATACATTTTGGTGGAACAATATGAAGAGAGAGATTGCAAAGTTTATCTCAATGTGTTTAACTTGTCAACGTGTAAAAGGCGGAGCATCTAGTACCTAAGGGTCCGTTGCAACCACTTGAGATTCCGAAATGGAAGTGGGAGCATATTACCTTGGATTTACGTTCTGGGTCTTCCTACGGTTTCTCAAGGCATCAATCTTATTTGGGTTATTGTTGATAGATTAACCAAGTCCGATCATTTCTTGCCGATCTGGAGACTTATTCACTTGAACGTCTTGCTAGTATATGCGTAAATGAGATTGTGAGGTTGCATGGCATGCCAAGATCCATAGTTTCGGATCGTGATCCAAGATTCACTTCAAGATTTTGGGTTAGCTTGCAAAAAAGCTATGAGCACAATTTGCGATTTAGTTCGACGCCATCCCCCCAACGGACCTGGACAATCGAGAGGACTATTCAAACTCTTGAAGATCTATTAAGACTCATGTCCTAGACTTCAAGGGCAATTGGGATAAGTATTTACCATTGGTGAATTCTCCTACAACAACAGTTATCGAGCAAGTATAGGTGTGGCTCCATTCAAGCATTATATGGACGAAAATGTCGTTCTCCAATATGTTGGGATGAGGTGGGTGAAGCAACATTGTTGGGGACCGAGAGTTAATGCGTATGACTACGAGAAAAGATCCAAATGATTCGACAGCGTATACAAAGCAAGTACAAGATCGACAAAAGAGTTATGCGATCTTCATCGAAAGGACGTGGAATTTAGTGTGAGGGATCATGATTGTTCATGAGTTGCTCCATGGAAGGGAGTTACAAGATTTGGGAAGAGAGAAAGCTCGATCCACGATTTATTGGTCCATTTCAAATTCTTGACCGGAAAGTAGGAAATGTAGCCTATGAACTTCACGTTACCTCCGAGTATGTCTCGTGTTCATAATGTGTTTCACATATCCGTTATTTCGTAAATATGTGAAAGACCTCGAACCACGCGATAGAGTTAGAAACCGGACGAAATAGCCAAGACTTAACGTATGAGGAGGTACTGTTAAGATCTTGGATAGGAAGGGCATGTCCCTACGCCAAGAAAGGTCATACCACAAGTTAAAGTTACGTGGAGGAATCATGCTATATGAGGAAATGACACAGGAATTGGAAAGCGGAAATGAAAGCGAGGTATCCTCACCTTTCAAACACACAGTGTGTATCGCACGTCAATTTCGAGGACGAAAATTTTATAAGGAGGGGAGGTTGTAAGACCCCAACTTATTATTAATGAAATTTAATTTTCTCTTTATTATTTTGAAATAGTAAGGGTTGATTTGATTAATGTGGATAGTTAGGGGTAAAATCACGCAAATATTTCAAAATAAGCAGTGGTTATAAAATATTCATTGTTGTTTGGAGAATATTCGTTTGGTCGTGGAATATTCGTGACTATCGGGAATATTAAATGCGACGGTAGCGCAACCATGTGTGGGCCCCATAACTAAAGCGATTGGATGAAGAAAACGACAAATATAAGTTGTTTAAAAATAACAACGTAGTTATTCAAGATTATCTTTATTAAAATACTTAATTGGTTAAAACACGGTAGCAGACACAAGATGTTGCACCAATTATTGATTCTTACGTAAGAAGGCACTACTCAATAATGGTTACGATAATTATTGCTCAATATTTTATTGATTTAATAATTCTTTGCGTTGATATTTTATATTCTTGTTGTTTGATAATTGTCATTCTTACGATATTTTTTTTTATCGATCGCAATAATTCATATTATCTGAATAATATTATTAGATAACATTATTGGCAATGTCTAGAAAGTTCTCATCTAAGGAGAGGTTTGGTCACCTAATTGCGGCCGCCAAGAAGGAGAAATTCTTATTGGAAAGCCCTTTCTTTTCCTGGAACCGCCTCGTTTATCGATATTGTGATTCTGTAATATTATTTGTGAATAATTAATTATTGATTCATATGATGAGGAAAATATTGATTTTATGTGGATATAGATGGAGAAAATTTTAATGTGACAATTGTTGAAAATTGAAATTTTATCTTTTACGATAAAATAATTCATTTAAATATATTATTATATTTTAATAATATAATAATGATGATATTTTTACAACGAATGTGGGATATATGAGTATCTGAGGAGGAAGAGTATTTTTGTTGCAATAAATGTTTAAAACATGTTAAACATGCTCTGTGGACCCCATTTATTGGTCGAAATTTGATTATAGCACAATAAAATTGCCCGGTTTGTGGATTTCGGTCAATTTCGATTGAATTTGGAAAACTTTCTTACGCAAAGTTGTAGAGAATTGAATTTCCTATAAAAACTCACGAGATTCGAATTTTCTGATAAAAGGGCTATTTATTATGAATTATTGAAGTTACGAAGCTTCAAATAATTGATTTTGGAAGTTTAAAATAATTTAAATTAGAAAAAACGTTTTTGATATGTTTGGTGGGCTTGGTTGGTTGTTGAAATGAGCTGATTTCAGTTTATAAGAATGTGCGTAGAAAATTTTTTATATATTAATATTATATTAAATTTTACGCTTTTTGTTTCTAGCAATTTCCTATAAATAGGGTCTTGGGTTAGAATTGAAAATCACACCGTAAATCAAGTTTTCTCTCTATATTATCGGCGTATTCTTGTGAGTATTTTGAGTATAGTTTGAGTATTGCTATCTGGTGCAAGTTCAAGTCATAGCCTATATCCTGTTGTTTTTACCAAATCTTGATCTTTCGAGGTAAGGGATATTATTTTTTTTTACGTAATGATATTATTTCTTCAATATCATTATCTTTGAAATATTGATCTGAAAGTTTTATCAAATTTGGAACTTTTGGTGTCTGAGTTACTATTCACGTGATACTGACCTTATTCACGATATCTGACATTATTTACGAATCATTTAAGACTATTCATCGAAAAATGAAAATTTTCCTTTTCGTTCAAAATATCTATTCTGATACTAGCTTTGATTGTATCCATATTTTGATCATTCTTGAATTTTACACCACTATGATTATTTTTGAGGTATTTTTGGGCGTGGATAAAACCAAGTACGAATCCTTAATCCTTAATCCTCACATTTTGTTTCAATTTGGATTCGTTTCTTTAAAAATATTTTTCATCATCTTGACCTTAAATGATGATATTATGGAATATCTTTGGCACCGTAGTAGTGCAAAGATGAATGATTTCTGAAGAATATCTTTGGCCCGTAGTGCAAAGATGAACAGGTGTTTAGATGAACATGACCAATGATGAATATCTTTGGCCCTGTAGTGCAAAGATGAATATTTGATTCGGATGTATATTGATTGATGTTACAGGGATAAAAGATGACGGTGAACTTTTAAATTCATACATAGAAGATAGTAGTTTGCATTCTCTACTTAACTCTTCTAATGAATTATTATTTCATTTACGAATATTGATTTAAAATTTGTTGTCTATTGTATTCTATTAGATTTTTCCCTGTTGAAGACTAACGGTAATTTGTTGTATATTATCTTAGTCATAATATTCTTTACTGAGCTAGTTGAGCTCACCCTTTTCCTTTTTGTTCCATTTTTCTCGGGGAGGCGAGAATATAATGAGTACGAGTCGGGGTATGGAATGAAGGTTCTAGAGAGAGTTGTTTAGTAGTCCTCACCATTTTGTAAAATAATATATCAATAAATGTGATGAGGATTTATTTGAAATATGTATATTATACAGAAGATAATATTTGTATTTAAACTCACAGTTTCTTTCATTGTAATAATAAAGTTGTAGTTGTTTACATCCATGTATTGACAACTTCGTAATGGGTGATGTATACCTATTTTGAGGCGTCGCGGTTAATTATCGAGCTTGAGATATGATCTCTGGCGGAGATCGGGAATAAAACTAGGAGGGAGAGACGAGTAAATCCTTCGCTAGTGTGTCCTACCTAAGCTTATTTTTTTAGTTAGTCAAGATATAAGGATATTATGTGATATATTGATTTCCTTAATTAACCTTTGTTTTATGGCGATATTTGAGAATGTCGATTGAGAATATTAACAATGGAAATTAGGCCAGTGAGCGCTTTGTACTCACACCAACGAGGAGAACGTCAACAACAGTCGACAATGTTCCTCCCGCAACAACACCACCGCGAGATGATGAGCGAGGGATGTTTAGAAGCTTTTGCGATTAATGCAAAATCAGATGAGGAGACTTCGTGTTCAAAATACAGGAGGAAATTATAGCAATTCACGGGTTGTCACAACCAAGCGAAAGAAGTTGGGACCACCAGAATTTAAGGAAAGCCGGATCCCATCATGGCGAAACATGGGTCAAGCAAATTACCAAGATATTCGATGTCTTTGGGATGCGGAAGAAAAAGAAGGTTCCATTCGCCACCTTTATGTTCCGTGGCGAAAGGCGTGATCATTGGTGGGAGTCTGTGAAGCGTCACCATCCAAAGCACTTTCAAAGATGTCTTGGGAGACGTTTGACTATTTAATGACAAATACTTTCCGAAAGTGTTAAATCGTATATGAAGGAAGTGGAGTTTATTAGGCTGGAGCGAAACAACATGGCGGTGTCTTGAAGATGCGAGGCAAAGTTGCGAGTTATCCAGTTTGCACCTCATTTGGTGGAGAATGAGGAACGTATGACGCGGATGTTTCTTAGAGGTTTGAAACCCTAAGATACGTCGATATCTCTCATTTCTCATAAATTTTCTCTATTCGGATGTTATAATGAGGCTCAATTATTAGAAGCGAGATAACTTGAAGACGGTCCAACCTGAGGACCACAAACGAGATTGTACAGTAGATAGCGATCAGCGTAATAATGATAACCGGCGGAGAAAGAAATGCAGACGGACAAAAATGCTAACCACTCTGGTGGTAATCATGGCCATGAAAATAGAAGAAGCGAGTCGGGAGGAGATTTTAAAAAGAGAGATTTAACAACGACCACGTGAAGAAGGCAGCAGTCTGCAGAAGAATCGGTTCTAAGGGAGGAGAACGACTCTGGGTCATATATTACAAATGCGAAAAAGAGGACATATATCGGTCAAACCGCCCACAACAGTCAAGGTATCTTATAATTGTGGAAAGGAAGGACATATCGCTCAAGATTAGACAATGAAGGAAACCTAGTTCAATGAGGACGGTGACTCAAAAGATTGTCCTGTAAAAGGCAAAAAGTCAACGATTCCAAAAAGAAGCGTTTGTTGTGACCCCAATCAAAATGCGAGGAACCCATTGTATATTTATTTACCCTTAGCATTTCTACTTCACATTTTGGTGCATACAATATTTACCCATCCCGTCAGTGTAACAGTGAATCATTTCATCCACCGTCAAGTACTACCCAATGTGGTACTTATTTTTTTACCAAACTTGAAAAACATTTTAAGGGAAATTACCAGTGCAGATCAGTTTAAGGAGAAATGACAGTATTTTGAAGGGAATGGAATATAAATTATTATTCTCCAATATCCACAACTTAGATTCAAACAAAATTTCCTCTTGTATATACTACTACATTCAACGCATTTAATAATTCCCCATTCCATATAAAGGTCTCTTCATTCTTTAGAAAAAGTCACCACCACCATTCCAAATTCCAATGCATACATTAAAACATAATCAGAAACATCATATTAGCCTAGCACTAGCATTCAAAAGAGGGAACTGATATTTCTTACAAAGTCGAATAAGATATGGGTCCCACTCGTGAGAAGAAACTAGTAAAATTTTACTCAATTTTCTAAAAAATAAATCAAAGACTTCCCTGTTGTATAAGCATGGAAACAACAGCATACTTTTCTTAGCAATAAAAAAGAAACTGTCTGCTCAAGCTAGTAAAATTATGAGCATTTGAAAAACCGAACAATACTGCCTACCGTGTACAAAATGATTCATCATCAAATACCACAATACAACAACCAACCAACCTCAAAAATCATTTCAATCTATAGGAAGACAAAGGGATAATCAATAATGGTTGCACCCAACTGAATACCACAACTTACAGAATTTCCCTACACCTTGCATCATCAAGCACCCCAGCCAGTCTCCTTATCCAAACAGAAAATACCTAATCCTGTCCATCTTGACTTTCATCTTTGACAAGTTTTATCATGTCGTCAATTCGTAGAATAGTTATAGCCGCTTCGGTTGCAAACTGACAATTAAAACAGTTCTGGTCAGGATACTGAATCTTTTTTTTTTCCAATTTAAAAGTTTCCAACTTTTACCTGTAATATCTTTACTTTGCTCATTGCAGGCTCAATTACTCCAGCTTCTAAGTTGTTACGTACTGCTCCCTTCACAAGGTCTAGCCCCATGCTGCAGGGATAGAAAAACAAATCACGAAATAAAGATCTTTAGGAATTTGGGTGAGAGCTGCTGATTTAATGGGTAGAAACAAGATGCAGAAAATTGAATCTTCATTGTTGTAACCCCAAGAATTTCATTAGCACTTCTTTACACAGCTTAGAACTCAAGATAATAACACAAATTGTGTGGTATTGAAATTAAAGCTGTAAAGGTGACAAATACCAAACTGCAGGTGAGGCTTCAACAACTAAGACATTAATTATGTTTTCACTCATAATCATAGTTGTTACGGCGCCACGACGAGTCATGGCGGTAGCCGACTGCCTGGACGCCTAGGCGACCACCATGGCGTCCGTAAGGCGACAAGTCGTTTATAATGTGCAATTTATATATTATTTATTTTACTTAACTAATATAATATTGGCAATAAAATTTTATATACATTAAAACTCAAAACATAACACTATGGAATAACATTAAAGGCATAATTATGTAAATACTTAGCAATAACAATCCAAAAACAACACACTTGATATTAAAAATTATTAAAAGAAATTAAAATTCAACAAACACCACATTGAAAATAAAGTTGCAACCAAAATACAATCAAACAAACAATATATTAGAGACAATTGAGTCATTGACATATTTTATTTTACTTGTGAACAAAAAAAAGAGTAAACAATAAACAACTCTCATATAATTTTGTACATTTTAAACTTTAAAAAGTACAATCATTTAATCACAATATATTCCTAAAATCAGCTTGCCTAAAAATTAAAAATACATACATCAGACATGATATTACAATAGAAAATACATATACATAAAGTGTAAAATGATTGTACTTTATATCAAAGACATTATATACATTAGTAATCTCCTAATATTTATCTCCTAATATTGCATACAGCCACAGTCCAGTCGACAGTCACACAACCATAATCCAAGTGACTGTAAAAATATTATACACTTGTAACTTAAGCCGAGCTATAGTCCTTTAGCCGAGCTGTAAAAATATTATATACGCTATATGAGTTATGACTTATGAGACAGTCAGACAACCATACATAGAAAAACTAGGGAAAAAAAAGAAACAGAGGAGAAAGAGAAGGGATCAAGAGAATCAGTCCATAAAAAAGGCGAAACAGAGCAGAAACAGAGGAGAAGAGAAGTGAAGAAGAACTTGTGAGGCGTCGGAGGCTCAGAGCTGTCGCTGCATCCATTGCGATGATGGGCTCACGAAGTGGAAGTCGAAGTCGCCGTCGCCTTGGACTGCGAAGATGGGTTATGAAGTCGATGTCGTCCTAGTTCGCTGCGATGATGGCTGTGAATCGCGATAAACTTCTCCTATAATTTCTGCAGGTAAGGGTTTTCTATTGTATTTTATTTGATGGGTCATGGGCTAACCCATGGATAAAAATCAGTTTGGTCAGTGTTTCCAAGGCGGCGGCCGCCTAGGCAGCTCGGCGTTTCACGTCGTCGCCCAAGTCGTCAAACGCCTTGGACTTTCTTTCTCGCCGGGACGCCAAGGCGTCGCCGTAACAACTATGCTCATAATATACGCCCTTGAATTCACCCATTAAAGGATGAAGCTCAACAAGAATTAATTGTGCAAAATGAATAGACTGCAAGTTGGTAGCTTTATATGCGACTATTACTTGATATGTGCAGTTACTATCCAAGAATACAAATCATAGTCATGAAAGAGTCCTTGGAACTACTCCCTCCTTTCCAAAATTAGAGATATTTTCTCCTTTTAGTCCATTCCAAGATTAGGGATATATTTCTAATTTTAGACTATAAAGTGAAATAAAGTTCCTAACATGCCATGCCATTAGTTATATTCTAGGAGATTAAATACTATCAAGCCACCACTTACTAAATTGCTAACAAATGAAAGAGAGAAGTTTGGTCAAATGAAGTTTTGCATAAACGTCATCATTTTAGAAATGCATCTCTAATTTTGGAACGTAGGGAGTATTCTTTTGCCTTCTTTTGTCCAAATATTATAAAGGGTAAACTTGTTCAATATAACTGAAGTATTTAAGGCTCGACGCCATTATTTGCTCAGATGTTTATCTGCCAAACCGATGCCTACTTCTCTGTCCCGGCCAAGAAATTTCAGATTTTGTGAATGGCATGAATCTCATTTTCTTTTTTAAAATCTAGATATTCGGACAAATTATTTCCTTAAGGTATCTCCCTCATCACTATTTTGTACTTTATATATATTATATACATATTAATTTGCAAAGATTTAATACATAATGACTCAAAAATACTGGTGCAGTGGAAAGAGTAACTGGCCACCTCAATTGGCTGGGGCCATTCATTCAAAAGAAAGCAGATACAAGATTTAGACTTGAACCAGATTACCTTGACAGATGCTTCTTATCTGCCTTGGTTTGTGCAGTGTGGTGATAAGCACGTAGTTTTGCTACCAGTTCAGTTGCATCCTTTGCAGCATTCACCGCAAGCACCTGGACAAGACACTTGACACGAATAAGTACATTAAACAAATAAAAAGACTGGGGATAAGAATGACTTAATCATACCTTTGGAATGATTAATAGAGATTCAGCAAACTCTGCAATTGCCAGCTGCTCCCGAGATCCTAAAGTTGTAGCAAGATATTCTAAATAAACAGATAGGGCTGCCTCAACTGCACCTCCACCTGCAACCACCTGTTTTGTCACAATTTTGTACAACTAATCAGTCAGTAAGATTTATATTATTATTTCCTTTCAAATGATTTTCCTGTTTCCTTTTGTCAAAAAAATGTACAATGTAATCACACCTTCTACAATCAGGAATCATAAAACACAATATTTTACTACTACGTTAAGTGCTCATGTGCTGCATGTCCTGTAGCATCAGGGTCAGCATGTCCAACTTTGGGGCACTTTTTAATAAGCACCATGCGACAATAGCAAAAGAAAATATTTTTATTTTTTAGTACAGTTGCACCAAAGCATTTACCTCCTCACCAAGTCTAAGTAAGCCATTATCTTTCGTTCTGTTCATCAGAACTTTGAACATAAATTTACTTGTAAATGATTCTAGGATTGAACTTATTTAAAGACAATGCCCAGATCGAAGTAAGAAACAGCTACCAACATGTATTACAATGTAAAATGCTCCTTCTTGTTTTGAAAAGAGTTCTCCTTTACTTATTTAAATATTAAAGTTTGTATTAGAACACTTGGACATAGATGATTTTTTTTTTAATCTTTTAACTTCAAATACTAAAATTTATTAAAAAAAACTATGCCAAAGTGTGTCCTATGCAAATCTTAATACTCGAGGGAGGGAGGGAGGGAGGGAGGGAGGGAGGGAGGGCAAATAAGCAGAACCAACATATAAGTAGGACTAACAAATTAGGACTCTTAATTCCAGAAGGACGTAATATTTGATAAGACTAAAAAGACAAATGAGGCTACAATTTACCGTATTCGATTCCAGGGTCCTCTTGACTATACATAGAGCATCATGCAAAGATCTATCCATCTCATCAAGCATATAATCGTTTGCACCTCTGAGTATCACTGAGACCTAAAAAGGCGCATACCCATGAGAATTTGATGATAATTACACTTGTAAGAAATGTGACATCTTAGAACGATTACGTAAATAAAAGATAATAGTTGAACACATAGGACACGTACTGCACTTGAGTTTTTGGTCCCTTTGATCAAAACAACCTCATCATCAGCAATGCGCTCCTCCACCACTTCATCTGCATATCCAAGTAGGGATGAATCAAATGTTTCATCTCCTTCCATATCAGCAAATGTCGAGACCTGTAATTCAGTAGTGATTAAGTACAAGATATCGTTGCCCAATTATAACCAGCAGACAAAACTTTACAAACAAAATCGGAAGACATTGGCGACTAAGATATGACAAAAAATACATAAGGAATATTGTAGAAAAAATGAGAGCAGGGAAAAGACCTGAAACAAGCATCAAAGGTTATTATTTTAAAATTTCAGATTAAAGTTGCATATTCCACCAATGACCGGGGCAAACATATATAGCACATAGCTAAAAGACGCCTTACAAAAAGTGTGGTTGACACATGGAAATCTAAAAAATCAAACTACAAAAACAAAGAAATGCCGCATAATTGTCATGTCTGATGAATCCTACAGTATCAAGTCCATTCATAATATTCATTAATGGGTTTCTTTGAAGATTCTATAGATTCATTAATGGGGAATTGGGGGGTTAAGGTTAACTACAAACATAACTGCAATGAACCCAAAACATACTTATCAAAAAGGTATGCAGAATGCAACTCAACTCAACCCAACCAAGACTCCTCCCAAAATAAAGTACAACATAAAAGAAGAAAAGAGATATTTGACTAGACCATGGCATTGCAGGTAATAACATAAGTATGGCAACCATCAAATGGATCATACAATGCATATCCTTGGCTGAACTATGGGTATCCAAATTACATACCGCAGTTGCACCTGTAGCCTTGGCAACATGGCGCAAGTCCTCTTTTCGAACACGTCGAACAGCAATTGCGCCAGCTTCCACAAAATACTGGAGAAAAAAAAAATCATTAAGCTCCAGATAGTCCTACAACAAATAGTTATCAAGAGTACAGTCCATCAAATTCAGTCTGATTGCACCGTTAAATGAGAGAAACCGATCTTGCTTATCAACGCCAGAAACTAGATTTGAAATACCTACATGCTACATCAGGCATGATTAACATGACATGACAATCAGACGGGCACATGCTGCATTAAACACCTTCATATAGACAAGAAATAAGTCTAGTTTTCACAAACAATGTGGAGAGAAATAGTTAACTAGTTTCTGAGAAGTGAGAACACTGTCATCATATGTTTCTCAGTTACATGAAATATTTCTGAATTAGTAAAATCCAATCTAGTCCAATACTTCAGATTTGAGCAGTATAACTGACATAATCACAGAGACTATGACCACGACATGTGTACCTTAAGGCATACATATAACCAAGACATGAGTCCCAATCAAACATTGGGTGGCCTAGCATAGGATAACATATAGGATAAAATTAATCTATGCAAGAATCGAGAATTAGGCTTAGGAAGAAGAGAACTGCTTATGAAACAAATCTTGCCTTTAGTGCCATGTCATCGATTCCCTTTGTCGTTAAAACAACATTGGCTCCGGCCTTTAGAAGTTTCTCAATACGCTCTTTGGTCATATCAGCTTCTCTGTTAATGTACAAAATCAAGTAGTGGTTAAGACACCAAATGAAAAACTGAAACTAGAGACCATTATATGGCATGTCTCTTCACATGCCATTACACAGCCAACATAACCACCATATATCAAAAGATTTTGTTGTTGCATTGTCTTACTGTAAATAGTTATAGCCTCCCACATTTCATGTTAGTCATTTAATTTTAATTTACGAGTATATTTCGGACGGAATGCCCTGTGCATGTGCTAGAGAAATATGAAGTTTACTAATTGATCACCTTTGACGAATCTTTTCCAACTCTCGAGGATCAGTAACTAAAACTTGAACACCCATCTGCATTTTGGTCTTTTGAAGGTTGAAATCAAGACAGGCAATTCTTGCAGGAGCAACTCTCATTGGCATCCCTTACATACAGCACGGCCAGTATTAAGAGCATAACCTTTTAGTAAGTAGCTATCTTTAGCGCTTTTTCCATGTGCTTTTAGTATATTAATTCCCTAAAGAGAAACAAAGAATTATAATCAAATATGTGGTATTAAACATTGAAGCTAGAATAGTACAAAAACCATATATATATATATGAAAATGGAGTATGTCTTAAACACACTCAAGCTTGTGTGTACTACACTTAATACGACGTAGTTTTGATTAATAAAATGGTGAAATGTCAAAACAACCATTAATAAAAGTAGTGAAATGCCAAAGACAAAAATAAAATCTCTTAAAATAATAGGACACACATAAGCTTGTGTGTAGGGGACACACATTCCTTTTCCTATATATATATATATATATATATATATATATATATATATATATATATATGGGAAAGATAATCTAAGGCTTGGCTAAGGATGACTTAGCCAAGCTTGGCTAAGGCTACTTAATGAAACCACATAACTTTGTATAAAACTTGAAATTAAAGATTTTTTTTTAATAAAACCCAAAAATGAAAAACTTAACCCTGAGGTAAAACTACGTCGTTTTACTAAGGTATTACTAAGTAGCCTGAGCCAAGCTTGGCAAAGGCATGCTCTTAGATTACTTTTTCCCATATATATATATATATATATATAATATATATATATATAACATAGTGTTGAGAAGCAGAATCACCAGATTCCAACATACTAGATCCCCCAAACTCCTTAACTAGATAACCAAAAAGTCTTTAATAGAGAACTATTGAACTTCACACAAAACCAACCTTTATTGGATACTTAATTTCACCACGTGCATTGGTCATCTTTACTGCTTGTACTGCTTCCACAACCTTACAAAAGAGGGGAGGGGGGGGGGGGGGGATAAAACAATAATAAGAATAATAATAGTAACCAATGAGTGCCAGGGGGGGGGGGATAAAACAATAATAAGAATAATAATAGTAACCAATGAATGTGGCACGAAGAAGTTAAAATAAATATCCTTGTACACAAGAAATCATAACAGAAATCTTATATTATGAAAAAATTTGAAAACACTCTACAGCACTGATTCTCATGAATGAGGATTGAAAAATGCATAGTTATGATCGACACGGTTATAGCTAACTAAAATGCAGAACTGTGAATTTTAGCTGATTTACAAAGCAAAGTTTTAAGCTTAAAGGGTCCTTTAAGGGTTTGAGTTGCTGCTAAAAAAGCTCACACTTTTAAATAAACAACTGCTTTTATTTTTGGCTTAACTAGGGTCTATAGATGTTTTTAATAGTTTCTAAGGGATTTTTGCCCCTGCTCCTCATTCATGTGTTCTCCACTACTCCCCTTCTTGTACTCCATAAATTGTGAGGCCCTCCAGCCACCATTTTAGCTGGCACCTTTTAATAAACTTAAACTTTACTAAGAAAAACAGAATTACCTCATTTATTACAATAAAGACTAAAAATAAACAAAAACATCAACTGTTTACTTTTTTTAAGATTTTAGTAGTAAATTATCAATAAGACGACCTCCAAGAAACTGTGCTGAATAAATTAGTCAAGATAGCAAAAAAAGAGTTCATTTTAAACAGATTGGTTTGATTATGAAAACTTTAAGAAGCCAAGAGCCCAATGGAACAAAAAACGGTAACACCTCAAACTATTCTTTGTTATTCAATTTGGATGAAAAGAAAAAAATAAACTAGAGAAGCGCACATAACTCGGGTTGTAAAGGCTCAAAACACAGTTGACTTTTTAAATAAAATGATTAATGAAGTTTCTTTTAGAAAAAGGAAAAAATTATTGAATAACACGAATGTGGAACCCAAAATAAAAAAGGAGATGAGGAGTCTCAAAAAGGAAATTATAAGAGAAACTGCACTAAAGCCATCTCAGACTTTGGTACAATTAGTAAAATAGTAGGTGTTCATCTAGTTATGCTACTTGATCACAGCTTACCTATCTAAAAATAATGTGTTATACTTGTAAATAGTTGATTCAATTGTCAATATCGACCATACAAAGACCTTGACTTTGGAGTTAAACTTTAAATTTCAAAATGTAATTGGTGAACAGAGAACAAACAAGATGTAAATAAAAAATTTATAGAAAAAGAATACCAAAAATCCATCGTATAGAATCACCAATTATAACGAATACAATATAGGCGTAGAGACAAGAAAAATTTAAGGAAGTTCCCTATCCAAATATATTTGAAAACTAGTCCAAACAAAACCTCCAAAGAGAATGGAGGATTGATAGACCTAAAAGAATAAGTTGCTAGTGAAGTTACAAAGTAATCTTTTCCTAATAGATAAGACAGCTTCAGCAGGCAAGACTAAAATAAATTCACATTTCTTATCAACCCATAAACATACCAAGTTTGCAAAGAAGTCGCTGTCACCAGATATCAACTTTGAGGACATGCTTGTCTTGGCACAGTTTACAAGAGAATCTTTCCCAAGCTTTTCAACCTAGAAAAGAGAAAATAGAGACCTGGTTAAGAAACTTGATATGTTACAAAACAGCCCCTACATTGAGCACATGTAATAACAGTGTAACAATGCAAACACCGTTTTGCTAGTTTCCAACACAGAGATCTTCATAGTTATATTTCTCAAATCTATTGAACCAGAAGGTTACTTTTGGATAGTAAATAGATCTATCTAACAATTCTAGAAAAATTCCAGGATACAAAAGTATGATATGGCAAATGAATTTTTTGAGTTTGAACAGATAATACAATTGTGAAACTGAGGTAATAGGCTATAGAAAGTTAGAGTATTCTACAGAGGATTTTTCAATAAGTTGCTTTGAGACAATGTTTTTGACAAATTCTAGAAGACTTGTTCAGTAGTAAGAATTACCTTCACTGCCAATTTTTCCTCGATATATTTACATGCTTCCCTCATCGCAAGCTGTTAAGATAAGCAGCAACAAAAATAGTGTATATGATATTAAAAGTGATTGAAAGAAACGGTGAGTGATCAATTCAGCTAATTTTATAATTTCTAGATTTTTCCTGCTTGAAGAGAAAGGGGGGGTCAACACTAACCCTGTATCCACTGATTATAGATGTTGGATGTATCTTGTTTCTCACCAGATCATTTGCTCTCTGCAAATTATAAGAGGATTATATATTTTAACTCATCCTCCAAACATCAAGCAGATATTCACAACACAACATTATTATAATTTCTCAAACACAGCAATATTAATACTTTAGCTGAATGTTACCTTAAGCAATTCTGCAGCTATAATGACAACTGAAGTTGTCCCATCTCCAACTTCTCTGTCTTGAAGCTCGGCCAATTCAACAAGAACCTGTAAATGCCAATAATAGGTAGAAAATACACATGAGAGGCACAAAGAAGAGTCAATTATAATATAAGTAAGCACTAGTAAAGAGGATAAAAGAGTCTCAATTCCTCCACCTTAGCAGCAGGGTGCTCAACCTCTAACATCTTGAGTATTGTAGCACCATCATTCGTTATTGTTACATCACCAATATCATCAACAAGCATCTGCAATATGAATGTAACAAAACACCGTGTCAGGGTCTGTCACCTGAATGATAAATACAAACTATAGAATTCAGATAAATATGTATATCTATAGAAAGAGAAATATAAAAACCTTGTCGAGACCAACAGGACCAAGTGACGTTTTCACAATATTTCCAATTGCTTGACACGCCACCACTGCTCATTCCAACAAATCAACATTTCAATACTAAAAAAAATAATCACTGAAAAACACTACTTATCAAAACAAAAATCACTAAAAGGATGAATGCACGGATATATACAGCTAAAGATTGTCTGTGCAAATTCATCAATTACTAATGGAAGAAATATAAACCTTTTTCTCGTAAATACACACTTCTGAAAACACTAAAGCAAAATTAATTTTCCAAACCCTAAAAGCCCGAAGCTTTTGTTCAGAAGGTAAATATACTTTCTGAAACTTCAACCTTGGTTGTAGCATATACATACATTATATGTATAACTCCACCTGTCCGGAAATATGAGTCCGATTTTCAATGAATTACAAAGGAAATAGCACTCCTTTTACCAGATTGACAAATTATATACATTTCGTTT
This sequence comes from Panax quinquefolius, assembly GCA_020205615.1. NCBI lineage: Eukaryota > Viridiplantae > Streptophyta > Magnoliopsida > Apiales > Araliaceae > Panax > Panax quinquefolius. Next base: position 102,359,912 of record CM035166.1, on the reverse strand, counting down.
ATATTATCTTCCACCAAATTAAAAAATCTGACTTAAATTGAAGTAAAACATGTATCAAAGGCGAATTAAGCTAAAAATATAAGAAATATATACATAATACATATATATATAGAGAGAGTACCATTTTGGGTGCGAACATCCTGACCAGATTGGCGATCACCTAGAATATCAGGATTACCAATCGCCATTTTTACTGATATGAATGAGAGAGAGTAATTAAGAACCTTTTAATGGAACTGAATGGTAAAACCCTAAATCGGGGAGTTCAGAAGAATATAAACTGCAGCAGCTCCCGAGTGAAGCTCAGTATTTGAGAGAGGGTTTTCAATTTGTATGCAATGGAAAGGTTTAGAAGGTAACGACATCGTTTGCCTCATTTTGAGTGACCAACCAATTGGGCCTTGAAATTATTAGTCAACTCTATGGGCTTCCGTAGGATTCATGGTTCCAATGATATTTATAAAAAGTTGTTTTGGGTCATTGTGAAATAATGAATTTTCTTTTAATGTAATTTCCTTAGAATTGAATTTACTTTTTTAATTAACATTATATTACGTTTTATAGAAAATTATTATTTTTCCAATGCCTCACTCACATGAATATGAATATGAGTCTATTTATTATTCATGAGATTTTTTTATGCAGAAATATAAATTTTTTATATTTAACCTGAGTTGTTATTTTTATCTGAAATGAAATTGATATTTTTACATGATTTTTTGATATTTTCACATGAAAAGTGTCGCTATAAATGTATAGCGACGATAAAAACCGTCACTATAAGATCTAAGATGACAATTTTCATGTGAAAATATCAAAAAAATTATATGAAAATATCAGTTTCCTATATTTAATTAGTCAGTATTTGAAATTTAAAGTAAAATTATTTAACTTTGAAATTAAATCTTAGATTTAAAATACAAAACTATCTAACCAAAATTATATATCCCAACAAATTGGGCCTATTACAAGTTACATAAATTGTTGTGTCCACAAATTTATCAACAATATTATTATTATGTTGAGTCAATTATGATCAAATGGTACTCTTAAAATGATAAATTTGTTTGGGCTTTGATTTGGATATGAGTCAGGCCGGATCATTTCAGCCGGAATTAGAATGGTGTGGGGAGGATAAGAACAAAACCTCAACTGTTTAATAGGCCCATATTTTTTGAGGTGTGGGAAATTACTATTTGGTCTACAAAAAGATATGCTTAAAGATCTGGTCAGATCCTACAAGGGAATGGGGGTGGGGTGACTCACATGATTTGATGCCCATTTACCCCATTTGATTGTGAAATAGCACTTTATAGGACTTGCTTTTTGAGAACTAAATTTGGCAGTGGGCCCATCAACACAAGCCTTTCTAGGTTGGGCTTTTGACGTTTGTTGGGTCCTACCAAATTTCCAGAAAATGTGGTGGTGGGGGAAAATAATGGACCACTGGGTTATTTATGGAAAGTGAAAACGAAAGGTATATTGAGGCCAGGGGGTTGGGTGGATATGGAAACACATAGTAGTTGAATAAGAGTGTAAATGAATCGAGTTGAGTTGAGTTGAGTATTGAGTTTATTAGATTTGATTCATAAAATTTATCGAGTATAAAATAAAGTTTGATTGAAACTTATTTAACTACTTAAGTCGAAAGACGATCTCGAATCGCCCCGAACGATTTGACTTTTTCGAAAGAAATATAATTCGAAAGATCAAGAAAAAAAATTATAATTTGAAGAAATTCAAATAGTTTATCGAACTTTAAATTTTACGAGTCAGGGAGTTGGGTGGATATGGGAACACATAGTTGAATAAGAGTGTAAATGAATAGAGTTGAGTATTCAGTTTATCAAATTTGATTCATAAAATTTATCAAGTATAAAATAAAGTTTGATTGAAGCTTATTTAACCACTAAGTCGGGTATGATCTCGAATCGAGCCCGAATAATTTAGACTTTTCAAGCAAATATAATTCGAGTATTAGTTAAAAAATTATAATTTAAAAAAGTTCAAATAATTTATCCAACTTAAAAATTTGCGAGTTGAACTTTAATCAAATTTTAAGTTGAGCTGAAACTCGAATTGTTTGATTCATTTTACACCCTTATAGCTGAACAAAAGAAAATAAATTTTCAAAGGAAACTAGGAGTATGTTATTTTGGGGAAAATTAGGCCTCGCAACACGTGTTATGGGCAGTGGCAGACGCACGATTTTTCTCTAGTGGGGACTAAATAATACTCTCTCTATTTTACAAAAAAATTCTCATTTTGACTTTTAAAAGTCAAGTGATGCATAAAATTTTAGAAAATAACAAAATTTTTGATTAGTAGTACTTTTAACAAACAATAGAAATTAATTTTAACAAACAATATAAAAAATCAATTCCTCAAGTGTGAGTAATCATAAATCCATGTAGCTAGTAAATCAATTTTAACTCCTAAATTAACTACACATTATTCATAAATTTAGTAAATACTTAATATAAAAGTAAAATATCCAAAATTTTAGTGGGGCTTTAGACCCCACTAGTCCCGACCTATATCCGCCTTTAATTACGGGTATATGTATGAGAATGAGAATGAGAATGAGAATGAGAATGAGAATGGTTCTGGATACTTTTTATTCATGCCCTTCTTGGTAGTCCAGTCACGCCCAGCCCCAAAAGCTAACAACTCTATGTCCTCGTCGCGGTTCTCCGAATTTTCTCAATATTTTTTCTAATTAAATTCTTCCAAAAATTTTATATTACTTTTGCATATTTAATTTTAATTCAAAATCAAATAACATGCTATCATTCTATTACTAGCAACACATTGTATTACATATGTTTATGAATTATTAGTGAAATTGAAACAACCCAATCAAATCCAAATTCCTAATAATAAATCTCTTCGGTCAAATTCTAAGTCCGAATCGAATCAAATCCATCAAAATAAAGCTCAATAGTATCTTCTTGAGTCATCTTAGCCCACCACAGGCTCCCAAAAGGTTATGACTTGAAGGTACTATTGGTAGTAACTTATTTCCCTATATGCAGACGATTCTATATTTTCCCTTCCAAAACAAACAAGATATAGAAAATTAAGTTATTGTTCTCCTATTATAATATCCCCTCACTTCCATATTATATATCTATATCTTGAGTGGCCAATGAAAGAAGTGCTAAAAAAAATTCATTTCCCATCCCATTTTTTAAGTGTTAATCAAATAAGAAGAAATTTTGAAATTTAAGATTTAATTTTCATAATTTAATCTAAAATATGCATTATTATATCATACTGACAGTGAAGTTAATTACTACATATCCCTTCTATTCTATCATCCATATAATTCATATTTTTCTGATGGAATAAATTACTTTTTCATCATTTTGTTTGCCAAGAGTACGATTACTACAATTGGTTGGGAGTGAAGGGACAATAGATTTTCCCAATTATGGTAGTTATGGCGTAGAGATCTTTATTGTATTGTATTTGTAGGGGTCCAATAATCCTTCTTCTTTGGGTGATCATCATCATGAATATAAGTTGGAAATTAACTAGAGGATGTCCCCTCTCCTCTCTATACTCCTATTCCTATTTACTATTTAGAAAATGAGAATCACATTTCCCTTGTTTGGTTCCTGACGCCAAAGTTGATTATACCCCTCTGCACCTCGCAAAATTCAGCTCAAAGTCTAAGGGTCGTCAAAACACGGATTTTGAAGCTTCATTTTTTAGTTCATCAAAATTTAGGTCGTTTTGGTCTCGCCTCACGGCTAATGGCCCGACGCCTTGCTTTAACCTATTTGGGCTCGATCTATAAATATGTTAAAATTTGATCATAAATCAGTCCAAGCCCGAAGGCCGAGCCGGCCCACCCGTCAAAACACGTGCTTTGGGCTTCACTTTTTCAGCCCACCAAAACTTGGGTCGTTTTGGCTCGACCGATGACGACCCCGACCAAGATGACAGTTCGGCCTGGCTATGGCTCGTCCCCGTTTGGGCCAAATTTCCGTCTCGTTGCTAGGTCTCATCAGATAATAGAAATTGATATTTTTACATGATTTTTTAAATATTTTTACATAAAAATCGTCGCTATAGATCCTATAGTAAAGATTTTTATCGTCGTTATATATATAGCGACACTTTTATGTGAAAATATTAAAAAGTCATTTAAAAATATCAATTTCCAATCGTATAGTTGTCTATCCACGTTTAGAGTATTTGGTGTGTTTAGAATTTTCAAACGCACATTTATAAGCAACTTATTTAACTCATAAATATTGCGTTTAGGGTCAACACAACGCTAACTCCAATAATTAGACACATGAACCAAGCGAATAACCAAGCCGGACTAAAATGGCCCAAGCCAGTAAATTTGAGTTTGTGAGGGTCAAGTTTCGTGTTGAAGCCATTTTCTTTCATCTCAAGAACTTTTTCCTTTATTTTATTTTTTTGCAAAATCTTGATACACCAAAAATTGTAATAATAATAAATATTAATAATAAAATAATTTATAATAAATAATAATTCTAATTACTTACATTAACTACATATCTCAATCAATTAAAATTTTAATAGTATTATAATTTTAGATATTATTCTAAATGCATGATTTGGGGATTAAATAAGTAGGGAGATTGCATAATTAAGGGATGATTGATTTACTTTCCAAATGTACTACATCAGTATATCAGAATGTCACTATAAATAATAGTGGTCTTCTCCTTCTTTCTCATCGATTGCTTGTATACACCTCCATCAAACCAAATCTTCAAATTTTATATCTATATTATTAGGTTACTGATTTTGGACTTGTAATCTAAAAATTAGTGGTTGATTTGGATTATATATTGCTAGTAATTCAAAGTATATAATCAAATTTGATTTTTAAAATTATATTTTAAAATTAATATAATTTATTTAACTTTTAAAATAATAAATACATTAATTAATACTAATATATAAATAATTTTAAATTTTTATAATTATATTATCTAACTTAAAGTAATAATTATTAGTTTTATACTTTGAAATTGAAGAACTATTTCAAAGTTCATGCAATTGTAATTGTTTGTGAGCGTGACTAAAGATATATAGATGATATATTGAGGGAATTAACATTTCTACCAATAAAATTAAAAGCGATATCAATAGTTGTTTGTAGTTCAAATGGTTTGAACTCTTATTTATTTACTAACAAGTTTTGTGTTCAAGCCTCACGACCCATGAGTAGTAACATTTTATTTATAAAAAAAAAGTCACGTGTAAGACCCTCACTTTTATAAATAAAGATGAATTTTTCTATAAATATTATTTTTGAATATTATGGAATAAATTTGATATAATGTTATAGTTGTGGGTAATATTTATAAATTTTGCAAAGTATGCAAGTTGTTATAAAATATTCGTTTGGTGGGGAATATTCTTTTGTTAGGAATATTCGCATAAATAGCTCAATCATTGGTGGACCCCACAATGTAATTATTATTTGGATTGAGAAAACGACAAAATATTTTATAAAAATAACGGCGGAGGTGTTACTGCAATTAAAACTGTTGAACTACCCGAATTAGTAAAAGTACAAGAATGTCTGCGTGGTCGATAAGAAGTACACTAAGATTGATTATCGATGCTTACGTGAGAAGTCACTCAAATATATGCTCAATTATTATTATGAATAATTCTTTGCATCATATCTCTTATATTATTGATTCAATTATTGTCACAATCATCCTCGTATAATATGTTATAGTATTAAATCAATAATTGAGACGACATGATTATAAATGATTAATAATTGTTGAAAGATTAAATATGTGTTGATGAAAAAAATGATTTGTGGTAAGTTTGATTATTTTATGGGGCTCTATATATGTCATCATCTAAGAGTCTCTTCATCGATAGTAATTACCTTCGTCGATAGTAATTACCCTTGTGAATAGTATTTACCTTCGTCGATAGTAATTACCTTCGTCGAAGTAATTACCCTTGTGAATAGTATTTACCTTCGTCGATAAGTAATTACCTTCAATCGATAGTAATTATCCTTGTGAATAGTATTTACCTTCAATCAATAGTATTTACCTTCGTTAATAGTAATTACCTTTACTGGACGTCGAACCACTTGTCGCTTCACATTATTGAGCGCCAAACCAACGTCCAAGCCACTTGCCTTTTCACATGGCGGTCTTAAGCTAGAAATCTTCTATAAATAGAGGCCTAGGGCTTCATTATTTTTCACGAATTCATTCAAGCTATAGAGAGAGAAAGTATAGAGAGAATAAGAGAGAAAGAAGAAGAGTATTTTTATTACTTACTGCTTCTTTGCGTTATTCAATCTCCTACCAAATGTAAGGGGTGTTATTCTTTCTTATTCATGAAGAGAACTGTTGTTATTCCATTGCTTATTATTCTGTTGGAATAACCTGTATAAGTGGTTTACCCTATACTTGGTGACATTCTTCTATTATTCTGTTGGAACATCCTGTCTGTGTGTTTTACACCGGACCTGGTTCCGTCTTTATTATTATTCTGTTGGAACATCCTGTCTGTGTGTTTTACACCGGACCTGGTTCCGTCTTTATTATTCTGTTGGAACATCCTTGCATGCAGGTTTTTACCGGACTGGTTCCGCCTTTTCTTTATTCTTACATTGGAATATCCTATCCGCATGTGTTTTACACCTGATCCGGTTCCATCTTTATTATTCTCGTTGAACATCCCATGCGATTGTAATTTCACGACCGGTTCCGTTTCTTTATTATTCTATTGAATAACTCGTTATGCATGCGGTTTATCGCATGCATGGTGATTTCTTTTGTTATTCCATTCTTTATTATACCCAAATGGTTAAAACTTTGACTTCTATACTCCATGAAATTAGTGGAATATCCTTGATATTTGCGTTTCATCCAAAGATCTTTCATGAAAAATATTCTTCCGATCATTCTTGAATTTTACTCTACAAAACAATGATCATGTTGATAATTTGACGTTAATAATTCCCGGATAAAATAATTCTTGAACTTGTTTTATCAATTCTTATATCATTGTCATCATCCTCATGTTTATATTTTTTAAAGTCATCTGTGGCAGAAGTAGTGCATAGATGGACTTGGTATGATTATGACCAGAGACTATTCTGTGTAATCATGATTGTAATGTTACAAATGATGTGGTAAAAATCCTCAATTCAGTAGTGTATCATTGATGACGCTTGTTGGCATGATCATGACCATTAATGAATACACAAATATTCTCGGCCGTAGTGCATGAATAATTGTGGTCGTGATACTAAAAGATATCCTCAGAGCGTAGTAGTGTGGGGTGATTCGATGATGTGGAATATTTATTAAAGTCGAGTCTCGCCTATAACAAAGATGAAAACCTTTAAAAACCTAAAAGATAGTAGAGATTTATTTTCTACTCGACTTTTTTAATGGATCAGATATTTCGGCCGCAGCTTAAACCTGGTTGCCTATTGTATTTTATCGCTTTTAATATTGTTGAAGACTATTGATAATTTATTCGCATTATCTTAGTCATAATATTTCTTCGGGCTAGTTGAGCTCACCCTTTCTTTCACCGTTTCTCTTCAGAAATGAGAATTTAGTTTTGGACGTAGTCTGGGAAACGAGTGATGGTCCCAAGATAAGATTAGTAGTCCTCACTATTCTCGTGAAATAGTGTGATAATAATTGTAATGAGGACTTTTGTTTGAGTTTGTATAATATCTAGTAGATTTATATTTGTATTTAAACTCACAGCTTTACGTCAGATTGTACATTGACGCTTATGTTAATAAGTTGTATTTAAATTACATACCATGTAAGTTGGCGACCCAAGATGGGTGATGTATACCTAATTTTGGGGGCGTCACACACGGGCCGGGCCAAAATAGTCCGAATTTTCGTGGGCTTAAAAATGCATTGAAAGTCTTAGAAGTTTTCAAGGGTCGAGGCTACCACATGCTTTTGGCCCATTTTCCAGGTCTACCAATAATCAAGGATGGAGCTAAGTTAGGGCTGGAGGGGGCCATGGCCCCCCCCTCCAAGATTTTTTGGGCCAGGCAATAGAATACCAAGTGGGCTAATGACTATTGTGAAGATAAACATTAGCTTATGATTATTGGGCTAAATTCATTAAAATACCAAGTGGACCTTACAAAAATAGAATAGTCTAAAATTTTAATGTTTTAATCGACCGGTTTGTTGCTTAGTATGATAAGATTGACTAATGACTATCAGAAGATAATTTCGTGAGTAAATATTTTCCCATTTTCCCATTTAGTATAATAGATGGATTTCGTGATTTGAAAGAACGCTTCAGGTGTAATTCGACAAAAAACTTTGATATGTTCGAAAGACTTTTTTTTACTATGTTTTGTTGTCTTTGTCAAAGAAAATTATATTACTACATTATTTTTGTTTTAGTAAAATATGTTTTGTAATTGTGGAACTTTACTTTTTAGTGATGAATATATATTATGTTGTTAAAAAATTCTTGCCCCCCCAAATATCGAATCTCGGCTCCGTCCCCGCCAATAATGATATCCAAACACTACCAATCGCAATACAAACACTCTAAACAACTCAGAACCAAACATATCTTATATATTTTGTGAATATGTAATTCTCTTTTTTTCCATCGTTAGAGGAGAAGAGATTCCCTCGTCCCCAAATTCCTCGTCCGATTTGTGTCCCTCCACTTAAATCTTGACACATAGTCTCTTACTTAACACTAATTAATTCTAAAATTAAATAAAAGGACACGTGTCAAGATTTAAGTCGAGGGACATAAGAGGGACATGGAATTTAGGGACGAGGATCCGCTTCTCCGCTAAGATAGATGCAATTACTAGGTTATTCTTTCTTTCGCAGAACTAATTGCTACTACATTTCAGCTTTTAACTCACAATTATTGAACCTAGTCATGTTGGAGAATGTGTATTATTGGGTCTCACAATTGAACCTGGTCATGTTGAAAAATGTGTATTATTGGGTTCCCTTTGAGTGGAAGGAATGGATTAATCATGAATTTGATTTCTTTATTTGTATGGAGATTATCACTAATGAGATTTTTAATAAAAATTTAGTTAAGTATTTATGTTTAAGAATAAAATTTAGTGAAATTATTTGGCTCAAGTATTTATGGATATTAAAAGTTTTAGTTTTATATGATATAATATAATTTACTTGTCTCTATCGTTCTTTGAAAGCAATTTTTTTATATATTTTAAATAAACAATTCACATATAATAAATTTGTTTTTCTTGAAGAATAAATACCCACTCTTTTATACAAATTTTATTTTCCCTATGATGAACTCCATGCGTTTATTAATTCTAAACCTATTTTAATATTATACTTCATCAATTTCAAATTGAGTATTTTTTTTTTAATCAAGAAAGCCTTAATTTCAGATGAAATTCTTACTTCCCCATTTATCTCCTACAATAATTTCACAAATTTGTCTAATATTTAATGGAAGTTAAATTTAACTGTAACGCCCCCAAAACAGGTTTACATCACCCATCTTGAGTCGCCAGATACAAGGTACTGAATACAAATACAACTTAATTATACAACAGTCGTGTAAAATACGACAAAACATAGGCTGTGAGTTTTAATACAAATATTGTCAACTAGACAATATGTAAGACCCCAAAATTATTAATAAATGAAATTTATTTTCCACTATTTATTATTTTGAAATAGTAAGGGTTGATTTGATTAATGTGATAGTTATGGGTAAAATACGCAAATATTTAGAATAAGCAAGTGGTTATAAAATATTCATTATCGTTGGGAATATTCGTTTGGTCGTGGAATATTCGTATCGCTTCGGGAATATTCGTATGCGACTCGCAAGCGATTTTTGTGGGCCCCATAACGAAAGCGATTGGATGAAGAAAACGACAAATATAAGTTGTTTATAAATAATTTGGCGTAGTTGTTACCGTTAATCTTCGTTGGAATACCCATTGGTTAAAACACACTAATCTGGCGTTGTTGAGCAAGAAGATATGGTATTGCACCAATTATTGATTCTTACGTAAGAAGGCACTCAATAATTGTTACAAGAATTACTGCTCAAAGATTTTATTTTATCGATTCAATAATTGTTGCGTTGATATTTTATATTCATTTGTTGTTCAATAATTGTCATTACACAAGATTTTTTTATTATCGGCAATAATTCATATTATCCTAATATTATTAGATAACATTATTGGCAATGTCTAGAAAGTTCTCATCAAGGAGAGGTTTGGTCACCTAATCATGCGCCAAGTAAGGAGAGATCCTTATTGGAAAGCCCCTCTTTCACTTGAACTACCAGGTCACAAGATCTTGTGATTCTGTAATATTATTTGTGAATAATTAATTATTGATTTATATGATGAGGAAAATATTGATTTTATGTGGATATAGATGGAGAAAAATTTAAAAATGACAATTGTTGAAAATTAATATTTTATCATTTTCCGATAAAATAATTCATTTAAATATATTATTTTAATAATATATTAACTATGATATTTTATAAATGAATGTGGGATATATGAGTATATGAGGAGGAAGAGTATTTTGTGGCATTAAATGATTAACACATGTTTTGTGTGTTTCTATGGACCCCATTTCTTGAATCGAAATTTGATTATAAATTTGTAAAATCGTCTGCTTTGTGGATTTCGGTCCAATTTTGTTTGGAATTTGGAAAAACTTTCTTACGCAAAGTTGTAGAGAATTGAATTTCCTATAAAAAGTCACGATATTCAATTTTCTGATAAAAGAACTATTTATTATAAATTATTGAAGTTCAAGCTCAAATAATTGATTTTGGAAGTTTTAAATATTTATATTCACAAAAACGTTTTTTGTGTTTGGTGGGCATCTTTAACATGTCATGTTGTCAATTTCAGATGCTTGATGCGTAGGAGGATGTAGAAAAAAATTATAATATTATTATATTCAATTTTCTGCTTTGGTGTTCTAAGATTTTCCTATAAATAGGTGCTTAGGTTAGAATTGAAAATCACACCGTAAATCGAAGTTTTCTCTCTATATTATCGAGCGTATTCTTGTGAGTATTTTGAGTATACTTTGAGTATTGCTATACTGATTATGCAAGTTCAAGTCATAGCCTTTATATCCTGTTTCAACTGAAATCTTGTCTTTTCGAGGTAAGGGATGTTATTTTCTTCTCAAATGATATTATTTCTTCAATATCATTATCTTTGAAATATTAAGTTAGAACTTTTATCAAATTTGGAACTTTTTCATATCTGGGGTTACTATTCATGAGTTACTTATTCACGAAGTTACTATTCATGAGTTACTATTCACGAGTTACTATTCACGAAGTACTATTCATGAAGCGTGAAGATGTTTTTTATGGAATTTCTATCTTTTGGTGTTTGAGTTACTATTCACGATACTTGCACTATTCACGAATCATTTACACTTTATTCACCGAAAAATGAAAATTTTTTTTTTCGTCAAAATATATCTATTCTCGAGACTAGCTTTGATTGTATCCATGTTTTGATCATTCTTGAATTTTACACCACCGTGATTATTTTTGAGGTATTTTGGACGTGGATAAAATATAAAGTACGAATCCTTAATCCTTGTCATTTTGTTTCACCGGATTCGTTTCTTTAAAAATATTTTCATCATCCTCGCCTTAAATGATGATATTATTGAATATCTTTGGCCCAGTAGTGCAAAGATGAATAATTTCTTGATGAATATCTTTGGCCCAGTAGTGCAAAGATGAACATGTGTTGAGATGAACACGATCGATCGATTAATATCTTTGCCCAGTAGTGCAAAGATGAACAGATGTTTAGATTAATACGACTAATCGATGAATATCTTTGCCTTTAGTGCAAAGATGAATATTTGATTCCGTATATATATCGATTGATGTTACAGGATAAAATATCGACGATGAACTTTTAAATTCATATATGTAAGATAGTAGTTTGCATTCTCTACTTAACTCTTCTAATGAATTATTATTTCCGCCGCGAAGATTGATTTAAAAACTGGTTGTCTATCAGATTCTATTAGATTTTTCCTCGTTGGAGACTAACGATAATTTGTTGTATATTATATTAGTCATAATATTCTTTATCGGGCTAGTTGAGCTCACCCTTTTCCTTTTTGTTCCATTTTTCTTCTCGGAGGCGAGAATGTAAGCGAGTACGAGCCTGGGGTATGGAATGATGGTTATAGAGAAAGTTGTTTAGTAGTCCTCACCATTTTTGTAAAATAATGTATCAATAATTATGATGGGGATTTATTTGCGTGTGGATATTGTCTAGATGGCAATATCTGTATTTAAACTCACAGTTATATGTTGTAATAATAAAGTTGTAGTTATTTCTGTACCATGTATTTGGCGACTCAGAATGGGTTGGATGGAATGGACCTATTTTGGGGGCGTCACACAATATCCACACTCAATAGAGTCTTCATTACATTTATTATCACACTATTTCACAGAATAGTGAGGACTACTAATGCACTATCTAGACCATCACTTTGTTCCCCGACTAGTCCCAGCTACGTTCTCATTTCCTGAAGAGAACATTGAAAGAAAGGGTGAACTCAACTAGCCTAGTAAGAAATATTATGACTAAGATAATGCAGAATAAATTATCATTAGCCTTCAATAATGTTAAACTGATATAATATAATAGACAACAAGTTTAATTGCAGCGGATCAAGCAATCCATTAGAAGAGTCAAGTAAGGTATAAAATTTACTATCTTCTATGATTTAAAAAGTTTTTCATCAACTTTATCGCTGAGACTCAGCTTAATAAATAAAATCGAATCATCCTTGCTCCACGGCCAAGGATATTCATGTAATCATCAATGGTCATGACTATACTGAATAATCCCTGGTCATAATCATACCAACAACTGTCCACCAATGAACTACAGGCCAATGAAGACTTTTACCACATCATTTGTCACATTACGGTCACGATTATACCGAATAATCCCTGGTCATAATCATAACAAATTCATCTATGCACATAAGCCAAAGATGACTTTCAACATAATATAAGCATGAGGATGATGACAATTCAATAAAACAAGTTCAAGAATAAATTTTAAAGATTTATAAGTTAATTTATCCTAAACTCAATAACGTCCAAATTATCAACATGATACTGCTTTGTGCAGTAAAATTCAAGAATGCTCAGAAGAATATTTCCATGAAAAGATACTGGATGAAGCGCAAATATCAAAGATATTCCACTAATTTCATGGAGTATAGAAACCAAAACTTTAACCAACTGAGTATAATAGAATATATGAAATCGCAAATGGATTTTCACCCGCCATGCAGTAATCCACGATATGCATCATTTCCACAATTTAATAAAGAATGAATACAAAGGATCATTCACCATGTATGTGGTAATCCACATAGATGTGTTATTCCAATGTAATAATAAAGAATGGAATAATGTATGATTTACCATGCGTGTGATAGATCGCATGCATGTGTTATTCCCTACAAAATAATAAATAATGGAACTAGTCCCACAGAACGCACGTATACGATATTATTCGATGTAATAATAAATAATGGAACCAGTCCCACAGAAACGCATGCATGACGATATTCCAAATGTAATAATAAAGAACGGAATATTAGAAGAATTTCACCATATATGCATAAGCTTCAGCCAAACAAAGTTATTCCAATGTAATAATAAGAATGGAATAACAACAGTATTCATCGTGCATGCGATAGATCGCACATACAAGTTATTCCAACATAATAATAAAGAATGGAATAATGTGTTCTTTTCATAAATACGAAAGAAATAATACCCCTTACGAGTACAACAAATAATATCCCCTACCTTAGAAAAACCAATCATCAAGTAGTGAAGTAGCAGAGTACTTTTTTTCTTTCTCTCTATAGTTTCTCTCAGAGTTTCAAAGGAATTCATAAGAAATAATGAAGGAATGAGCTTCTATTTATAGGAGAATGGACCTAATAAGTAACTAATTCATGAACTATTCCAGATTGATTTACTTTTTAAACTAGATTGCCTATATTGGTTTACTATTAAAACTTAAAGCAACCATTCATACCGATTTACTATTAAAAGTTTAAACCAAATGATCCATATTGATTTACTATTATAACTTTCCACCAAATGGTCCATATTGATTTACTATTATATATTCAACCAACTATTCTAAAATTAGCACATCTCATGGAATAATATTGTACCCAAAATAATTTGGACCGAAAAAGAAATATATCGTGACGGTTAATAGTGTGACGCCCCAAAATCCAGATACATCACCTATTCTAAGTCGCCAAATACATGGTACAAAAATTCAAATACAACTTAATTATACAACAACAAATGTGGTAAAATACGACTAAACATATCTCATGAGTTTTAATACAAATATTATCATCTAGACAATATACAAACTCAATGGGGTCCTCATTACATTTATTATCACACTATTTCATGTATAGTGAGGACTACTAATGCTATTATCCGGACCATCACTGCTCCCCCACTAGTCCCTCGCTACGCTCTTATTTCTCAAGAGAACAATGAAAGCAAAAGGGTGAGCTCAACTAGCCCAAAGGAGAAATATTATGACTAAGATAATGCGTAATAAATTATCATTAGCCTTCAACAATGTTAAACCGATAAAATATAACAAACATCAAGTTTAACTCATAGCGAACAAGTAATCCATTAGAAGAGTCAAATAGAGAATAAAATCTACTATCTTCTATGATTTAAAAGGTTTTTCATGACTTTTATCACTTGAGACTTAGCTTAATAAATAATCCACATCATCCCCGCATCTACTACCAAGGATATTCATTAAGATCACAACCACAAATTATCCATGCACTATAGCCAAGGATATTCGTAGTATTCAACAATGGTCATGATCATGCCAACAACCGGCCCATTAATTCACTACGTCAACGAGGACTTTTTCCACATCATTTGTAACATTATGGTCATGATTACAATCAATAATCCTCGGTCATAATCATACCAAGTCCATCTATGCACCACGTGCCATAGATGACTTTCAACATAATATAAAACATGAGGATGATGACAATGATATAAGAATTCAATAAAACAAGTTCAAGAATTATTTTATCCAGAAACTAATAATGTACAAATTGTCAACACGATACTTTCAGTAGTAACACTTCAAGAATGCTCAAAAGAATATTTCCATGAAAAGATATCGATGAAGCGCAAATATCAAGGATATTCCACTAATTTCATGGAGTATAGAAGTCAAGACTTTAACCAACCGAGTATAATAAAGAATGGAATAACAAAAGAAATCACCGTGCACGCGATGAATTACACAGATGTGTTATTTCAATGTAATAATAAATAATGGAACTGTGTCACGCGTAACGCACCGCAAGCGGTGATATTCCAAATGTAATAATAAATAATAGAACCCGTGTCACGCGCGAAATGCACCGACATGTGGATGTTTCAACAGTAATAATAAATAATCTAACTGTGTCACGCGAAACGCCTCGCATGTGATGTTCCAATGTAATAATAAATAATGGAATAACGTAAGAATTTCACCAAGTATAGGTATCCTCATGATACAAAGTTATTCCAATGTAATAATAAATAATGGAATAACAAAAGAATTTCACCAATAAGAAAGAAGGAATACCCCTAACGAGTACAACAAAATATCCCTCTTACCGTAAAGAAGAGTATTTTTTGACTAGTAGGCGATGATATACTCAAAGAAAACTCAGACTACGCCAAAACTTTCTTAAACTCTAAAGAAATATGCTCAAGATTATAGAAGAAGAACTCTCTATAGTTTCAAAGTGAATTCGTAAGAAATAATGAAGGAATGAGCTTTCTATTTATAGAAGAATGGATCGTGATAAGAATTCAATTCATGAACGGTCCGTATTGATTTACTTTAAACTAGACGGTCCAGATTGGTTTACAATAAAATATAATATATTATATTTATAATCTAATAAAATGAATAACTTTATAAAAATATTCTGCTTTTATATAAAAAGATTTTACTATGCAAACACTACGCAGTACTTCATGCAAAACACTATGCATCATAAAATATAATATATTCTAATTATTGTCTAATAAAATAGATAACTTTATAAAAGTATTCTCATTTTATATAAAAAGATTTTACTATTAGTCTAATAAAACGAATAACTTTATAAAAGTATTCTTTTTATATAAAAGCTTTTCTGCTTTTATTACATTAATAATACTAATAAAACAAAACTCATCATCATTATTATAATTCACAATATTAATCGACTGTGTCGCTCCTGTGAAAGAGGGGCTTTCAATAAGAATTTCTCTCCATCAAGCGCACAATTAGTGACCAAACCTCTCCTTAATGTAACTTCTGTACATCGTTAATATTGCAAATAATTATTTTTAAAAACTTTGTCATCTCAATTATTGATTATAAAATATTAACAATAATTGAATCAAATAACGTGAGATACTACGCAAAAATTATCGTAATAATAATCAACAAAACCGAGTGACTTCTCACGTAAGCATCAATAATCAATACTGCAGTCACAGTAACTACGCCAGACATCGTATTTTTTTAACACCGTGTGTTTCAACAAGCTAATCTAGAAAACTTTCACCGTTATTTTCATAAAGTATTTTTGTCATTTTTTCAATCGACAATAATTCCGCTAGGTCCACCAATGATTGTGGTCGTTGCATTTAATATTCCTTGTTAAAATGAATATTCCCACCAATCGAATATTATATAACAACTTCACGTGATTTTGCAAAATTTATAAATATTACCCACAACTATAACATTATATCAAATTCATACCATAATATTTAAAAATGATATTTATAGAAAATTCATCTTTATTCATAAAAGTTGGGGTCTTACAACCTCCCATTCTTATGAATTTTTGCCCTCAAAATTAGGGTATCGCACTGGTATGTCAAGAGGTAAGGATACCTTGATTTCATTTCGATTCTAACTCCCAAGTCATTTCTCAACATCGTGGTTTCTCCACAAAACTTCGACTTGAGGTATAACCTCGGAAGCGTAAAATATGTTCCTTCTTATCCAAGATTTGAATAGAACCTCTTCATACGCCAAATCTTCCGCTATTTCGTCTCGGTTCTAACTCAATAATGTGGTTCGGTCTTCCACATATTTACGTAATATGGATATGTGAAAATGTTAAGAACACGATAGACATACTTAGAAACTTAGTCTATAAAGCTACAGCCCTACTGATCGAGGATTAAAATGGGCCGATGAATCGAGGATCGAGCTTTCTCTTTCCAAATCTCGTAACTCCTTTCCATGGAGCAACACGTATGACAACACATGATCTCCTATATTGAATTCCACGTCTTTTCGATGAAGATCAAGATAACTCTTTTGTCGATCTTGTGAGGTTTTTATACGTTATCGGATCGTTTGAATCTTTTTCCGTAGTCATACGTACTAACTCCGGCCCCAACAACGCTGCTTCACCCACCTCATCCCAAAGATAATCGAGAACGACACTTTCTTTCATACAACGCCTCAAATGGAGCTATGCCAATACTTGCTTAATAACTCGCTGTTGTAAGAAAACTCCACCAATGATAAGAACTTATCCCAACTTCCTCAAGTCAAGGACACAGTAGTCTTAATAAATTTTCAAGAGTTCAATAGTCCTCCCATCGCCAACACTGTTGCACGCTTCCCTCGTTGGTAAAGACAGGCATCTCCACTGGCCCCATTTACTCCTTTATTAATATTCTCAATCGACATTCTCAACATCACATATAAAAAGGGTTAATTAAAGAAATCAATATTTCACATAATATCCCTATATATCAACCACTAACTAACAAATAAGCTTAGTAGATAC
Organism: Panax quinquefolius; assembly: GCA_020205615.1. NCBI lineage: Eukaryota > Viridiplantae > Streptophyta > Magnoliopsida > Apiales > Araliaceae > Panax > Panax quinquefolius. The sequence goes on along the minus strand of CM035166.1, from coordinate 102,341,988 downwards.
ACTAAATAGCGAAGGATTTACTCTGCCTCCCTCCTAGTTCTATTCCCCGATCTCTGCCAGAGATCATATCCCTAAGCTCGATACCAACTGTGGACGCCCCCAAAATAGGTATACATCACCCATTCCGAAGTTACAATACACGGTACGTAAACAACTACAACTTTATTATTACAACAAAGAAAGCGTGAGTTTAAATACCAATATTATCTTCTGCATAATATTTATACTCACATAAATCCTCATCACATTTATCGATACATTATTTTACAAAATGGTGAGGACTACTAAACAATCCTTTCTAAAACCTTCATTCCATACCCCGACTCGTACTTGCTATATTCTCGCCTCCCGAGAAGAATGGAACAAAAGGAAAAGGGTGAGCTCAACTAGCTCAAGAAGAATATTACGACTAAGATAATATACAACAAATTATCGTTAGTCTTCAACAGGAAAAATTTAATAATATCAATAGACAACAAATTTTTAATCAATATTCGCAAATCTTAAATAATAATTCATTAGAAGAGTTAAGTAGAATGCAAACTACTATCTTCTATGATGAATTTAAAAGTTCATCGCTCCATCTTTTATCCTCCGAATAACAATCAATATACATCTCGAATCAAATATTCATCTTTTTGACTCAAAGCCAAAGATATTCATCATCGGTCATGTTCATTTAAACACTGCTCATCTTTTACACCACAAGCCAAAGATATTAATCACTTGGCCATGTTCATCTCAACACCTGCTCATCTTCGCACTGAGGCCAAAGATATTCTTCAAATCATTCATCTTTGCACTACGTGCCAAAGATATTCAATAATATCATCATTTAAGACCGAGGATGATGAAAATATTTTTAAAGAACGAATCCAAAGGAAACAAAATGACAAGGATTAAGGATTAATGATTCGTACTGTTGCTTATCCATGTCCAACAATACCTCAAAAATAATCATAGTGGTGTAAAATTCAAGAATGATCAAAACATGGATACAATCAAAGCTAGTATCCGTATTAGATATTTTGGACTAAAAGAAGAAATTTTATTTTTCTATGAATAAGGTCAGATATCGTGAATAAAGTGTCGATAACGTGAATAAGAATCTCCGACACCAAAAGATGTAAATTCCACAAAAAAACATTTTCACGCTTCATTAATAAGACTCTAAGAATCTCGTGAATAAGAACTCATGAATAAGAATCTTGTGAATAGTAACTCATGAATAGTAACTCCCCGATATGAAAAAAGTTCCAAATTTGATAAAACTTCATCAATATTTCAAAGATAATGATATCAAGAAATAATATCATTATACGAAAAAATAATATCCCTTACCTCAAAGAATCAAGATTTCGGAAGGAAAGGCTCAAGTGATGATTTCGAATGAAACTTGATCAATAAAGAACTCTCAAAGTATCTAAATACTCACAAAATACGCCAATAATATAGAGAGAAAGAGAGAAAACTTTGTTTCGTGTGATTTTCAATTCTAACTTAAATTTCTATTTATAGGAAAATGTTAGCCCGTAAAGCGCACTTGACCACTACACCGATGGCTTTACCTCGCTACTATTGCCACCCACCACATTTGAAATAAAATTCAAAGCACATTTCTTCACCAACCACAAGTGGGGCCCACTCAATTCTAGAATTTTCCACCAAAATCAATTATAACCCTAATTTCCTAATCGACACCTCTTAAAATTCATAACAAATCATTCGTGCATTTTAATTCGGTTCAAAATTTGTGGACATATACTCAACTTATGTATGTATAACATACCCAAAAATTACCATTAATCCAACTGGTTGATTAAAAATTATAATCCCCGCAATATATCTCAAAACCCCGATTTAATTTTTTAATACCTCCAACTGGTAAAATACCGATAAAACACCTCAACAATAATTTCTTCATTTATAACCACATAAATAAATCCATCATTTATATCCACATAAAATAAATATTTCTTTATCATATGAATCAATAATTAATTATTCACAAATAATATTACGTAATCACAATTATGACAACCAGCCGCTCCTGTGAAAGAGGGCTTTCCGATAAGGATTTTTCTCATCGCCGCCATTATTAGTGACCAAACCTCTCCTCGATGTAACTTTCTAGACATTGCCAATAATGCTATCTAATAATATTATTTAAATAATATGAATTATTGATCCGATAATGGAGATAATGCGCAAGGACAATTATCGAACAACAATAATATAAAATATTAACGCAAAGAATTATCAATCAATAAAATAAAATATCAATAAGAATTCACCGTAAAAATTATTGAGTAAAGGCCTTCTAACGTAAGGATCAATAATTCAACAATATCGTCGTAATACCGCAAAGCTATCGCAAAACCACGCCAGACATCAGATTTTAACCACCGGGTATTCCAATGACAAATTTTAATCTGTGAATAACTACGCCGTTATTTTTAACCAACTTATATTTGTCGCTTTCTTCATCCAATCTTCACATGGGGCCCACATGGTCATACTACGTCAATATTTAATATTCCCCGACAAAGATTTAATATTCCACGACCAAACGAATATTCCCCACAAAATGAATATTTTATAACCACTTGCTTATTTTGGAAATATTTGCGATTTAACCCTTAACTATCCACATTAATCAAATCAACCCTTACTATTTCAAAATAATAAATAAAGGAAATTCTTTTTTATTTAAAAAAAATTTGGTCTTACAGATATGCCTAGCTAAATCAATCGAAAATTGCGCTCATAGCTTTCTGCAAACTAACCCAAAATCGTGAAGTGAATCTTGGGTCTCGATTAAACTATGGATACCGGGCATACCATGCGCCTTTACAACATTTATGCACATACGAGCAAGACGCTCAAGTGTATAAGTTTCTCTTATCTATCGTAGAAATGAGCGTACTTGGTCTATCTATCAACAATGACCCAAATCACATCTATACCTTGAGAAACCTTAGGAAGACCCCAGAATTAAATCCATAGTTATGTGCTCTGACTTCCATTCTGGAATTTCAAGTGGTTGTAATAGACCTTTTGGTACTTGATGCTCCGCTTTAACTCGTTGACAAGTTAGACACCTTGAGATAAACAACGCTATCTCTCTTCATATTGCTCCACCAAAATGTATGATGAATATCACGATACATTTTGTAGTACTCCCGTGATGGATTAAAAACGGTGTGTGTGCGCCTCCATCATGATTTTATACTTTAAATCAGGGTCGTTAGGAACACAAAGTCTGGAGTTGACTCGAAGTATTCCTTTTTCATCGATTCTTGCTTTTGATATAGCACCTTCTTGCACTTTCTTCCTCATACGCATCACCCAGTCCAGTAGCTTGAGCGCCTTTTAACTTTATCAATTAAAGTCGGTTCTACTCGTATATTCGCCATCATCACATGGGTCCCTGGAGTCTTTAACTCTATCTCCATCCTTTGCAAGTCACACAAAATGGGTCTTTGTGTTAACAATATCGCACTCGTAATTGCATATGATCTTCTACTCAATGCGTCAGCTACCACATTCGCTTTTCTAGGATGGTATTGGATGGTATGATCATAATCTTTCAACAGTTCAAGCCAACGTTGTTATCGCATGTTGAGTTCCTTTTGAGTGAAGAAATATTTGAGGCTTTTATCATCCGTAAAGATCTCCACCTTCTCCCCATACAAGTAATGCCTCCAAATTTTAAGTGCGAAGACAACATCTCGCTAACTTCTAGGTCATGAGTAGGATAATTCCTCTCATATTCTTTGAGTTGTCTTGAGGCATAAAGCTATGACTTTCCCATGTTGCATGAGAACACATCCCAACCCTTTGCTCAAGCATCATTGTAGATGACAAATCCTCCGAGCCGATGGTATTGCCGTAACAAAATTTGAAATGAGTCTCCTCTTGAGTTCTTGAAAACTCTTCTCACATTCTTCGCTCCAATCGAAATTTGTATCTTTCCGAGTCAACTGAGTTAATGGAGTAGCTATTCGAGAAAATCCTTCCACGAATCTCCGATAATAACCAGCTAAGCCGAGAAAGCTACGTACTTCGGTCACTGATTTATGTTGCTCCCAGCTTTGAATTGCTTCAATCTTTGTCGGGTCAATAGATATTCCATGACTTGATACTACGTGCCCAAAGAATGCTACTTCCTCAAGCCAGAACTCACATTTCCTCAACTTGGCATAATGCTTGTATTCACGAAGCTTTTGGAGTGTCAACCTCAAGTGTTGCTCATGATCTTCACGGCTTTTGGAATAAATAAGGATGTCATCAATAAAGACGACCACAAAGTGATCCAAATATTCCTTGAATACTCGGCTCATCATATCCATGAAGGCGGCGAGGAGCATTAGTCAATCCAAAGGACATGACTAGAATTCATAATGCCCGCATCTTAGGAGTTCCGAAAAAGCCGCCTTTGGAATGTCATCTGCTTCGATCTTCAATTGGTGATATCCTAACGAAGATCAATATTTAAAAAGAATTTGGCTCCTTGCAACTAGTCAAACAGGTCATCAATACGTGGTAATGGGTACCTATTTTTGATGGTAACATGATTCAACTCCCGATAATCAATACAAAGTCGCATACTCCCATCTTTCTTCTTCACGAATAGAACAGGATCACCCCAAGGAGATGTACTAGGATGAATGAAACCAATGTCTAACAATTCTTGCAATTGAGTCTTTAACTCTTGAAGTTCAATAGGAGCCATTCGATATGGGGCTTTGGAAATGGGTTTTGTACCGGGTTCAAGGTCGATACAAAATTCAATTTCACGCTCTGGGGGTAAGCCAGGAAGTTCTTCAGGGAATACGTCAGGGAATTTATTAATAATTGAAATATAATTCAAAACTGATGTATTTTTATTTAGATCCGTGACATGAGCTAAGAAAGCTTGACATCCGTTTTTTAATAAACGAATAGCTTTATGGCTTGAGATGACCGTGATTGATTTTAATGGTTTGGTCGCTTGAATTCACATAATAGGTTGATTAGGAATATGAAAGCTAACAACCTTATGAAAATAATCAATTTTAGCATGATGAATAGTTAACCAATCAATCCCTAGAATCATATCAAATACAAGTATTTTCAATGAAATAAGATCGAAAGGTAATGTGAGGGTACCGATTTGAACCAAACAAGACTTATAAACAGTGGATGTAATGAAAGTTTCTCCCAACGGAGTTTCCACAGATAAGTCAAAGTCTAATTTCTCCGGAGTCAAATTTAATCGTTGAGCGCAAGTAGGAGAAATAAAAGAATGGGTAGAACCCAGATCAAATAAAGTATGACTTAGCTAGAGTTTATGATAAAAGCTTACCCGTGATGACCTCATTTGGGTTCCTTGCTTTCGGGAGGTCACAACAAACGCCTCCTCTTTGCCACTACTGGCTGACTTTTTCGGGATGGCCTTTGGTGCCTCCATCTTAGTCAACATGTCTTCATGAAACGACAAAATCGGGCTAAGTGACCTTCTCTTCCACAATTATAACATGCTTTGGATGGCATCGCGGCTTTGACCGATGTGTTCCTCCCCTACATTTGAAGCATATGATAGGTGGTCTTCCTTCCTTAACAACGGGTCTTTGGTCTTGACGTCTTTCCATCATTGTTGAATCTCCTCTTCTTGAAATGTCCATTCTTATTGTTTTGGCCACGATTACCACCGAAGTGGTTACCACTTCGCCCGTTGATTCCTCCACGCTTGTTTTCACCGCTCGATGATCGCTTCTCACTTGGTATTATCATTTCTTGAAATTTCTTTCTCTTTTTACGCGTTGACTCGTTATCGCGCTCTACTAACTGAGCCCTATTTACAACATCCGAATACAAACACAGTTTATGAGAAATAAGATGTTAACGTATCTCCGGCTTTAAACCTCTTAAAAACATCCACGTCATTCTCTCTTCATTATCCACCAGTGGGGATGCAAACCGAGATAACTCGGCAAACTTAGCTTAACGTCATCGCGACACGGTCCATATTATTCTCGCTCAACTTGATGAACTCTACCTCTTTTATGTGACGAATACTTTCGGAATGTACTTATCGTTGAATAGTTCTTGGAACTTCTCCCAAGACATCTTCAAGAGGCAGGGTTAGTCGCTTTCTGGAATTCCCACTAGTAATCTTCTCCTCAACATAAAGGCGTGAAAGGAACCTTTTGCACCTCGGAGCATCCCAAGACATCAAATATCTTGGTGATCTGCTTTATCCATGCTTCCGCCTTAAGTGGTTTTTGTAACGACCCCAAAATAGGTCCATTCCATCCAACCCATTCTGAGTCGTCAAAATACATGGTACGAAAAATAACTACAACTTTATTACAACAATTGTCGTGCAAAATACAACAACATATATGCTGTGAGTTTGGATACAAATATATACCAACTATAGAACATCACAATGACACCTTAAATAAAGGTATAGTCAAAAACTATTTTAGAAATTAGAATCTTTGGGAAGTGCTCAAGGAAACCTTCGTACATGGGAGGCCATGCGTATAGGTTATGATAGATATCATATGGCCACGAAATTATCCTTGGTTGATTGATAGACCCCCAAAGAAAAAACGAGAAGATTATTATCATATTCTTCCCAATGGTGAGTCTTCTCTTGACATATCATTATCTCCATTGTCTCTAATTGGGTATTATACTCCAAACAAACACCAAGATTATATAGGTAGTGCTTGTAAATATACTAAGAAAGTGGATTAACACAACCCTATCTTATGATGACACGAGGTTGTATGTCATTAGACATCTTGTATGATAGTGGCAAAACACCCTTCCAAGTTAAATTCACCTCACCCTCAACATCTATAGACCACCGCTTCTATTCCTTGTTATCCCCTACCGAATTCGAATTACACTTTTATTACACGAAAGGAATTGTGAAAGCAAAAGGGTGAAACACAACTAGCTTCGATAAAGAATATCATGACTAAAGATAATTAAATTATCAATAACCTTCATCAATAATAAATCGAGATTTAGAACATATGGTAGATGATAAAAATTTCAACCATAGTTTAACGTGAACGAAGCGAATCCATTAGAAGAGTCAAATAGACCATAAAGTCTATTATCTTCTCATGTTAAAAGTCCACCAACAATGTTTTATCCTCAGTAACATCAATCAACAATTCACTGCTCACAATCACATGTATAACTTCATAATCGTAATTGTTGTTCTAAATTCTTTTTCATCCAGACAAAGATAATTTTCATCACACGAAACATCAAAGATCATGGTTATACCAAATCACAGCTCATGTTCATAATCATACTAATAAATTCATCTTTTTTACACACGGGCCAAAGATATTCATCAACAGCTCATCTTTTTTTCACTACGGGCCAAAGATATTCAACAACAGTCATCTTTGCACTCTGAATAAAAGATATTCATATCTCAAAGAAATACATAATCATTTCAAAATTTATATAAACAATAATTATAACCATGTTGATCAATTCACCTTTTGCACTTAAGCTACAGATATTCAATTATAAATTCAATGGTCATGATCATACCGGTCACAATTCAACTTTTCACTCTCTCGCCAAAGAGAACCCATAGTCATGATCATACCAAAAATCTACCCATCTTTACACTCAAGTCAAAGAGAAATATCATCATTAGGGTTATAAAATGTTATATATGATAATAAAATAATATGATCAACATATAGTTTTAATCTCAAGAGTAATATTCATAAATCAACTATAATTTGGTTAGAAAAAGAAACCAATTTTGTTATGAATAGTAACTTCGTGAATAAGAACCCATGAATAGTAAGTTCGTGAATAAGAACTTCATGAATAAGTAACTCATGAATAGTAAACCGAACACAAAAAGGTAGAAATTCCACAATAAAATCCATACCAATATTTCAAGATAATGATATTGAAATAATATTTCTTAAACTTATAAACAATTTATTTTAATTGTTTACACTTTACTAAATAATGCATTTAATCATTCTTAAATGCCAAACTCATAATATTTCATCACCAATAACCAAACCCTCATCAAAAATCTGCATATAACTCATGTATGATTCTCAAGCCATCAAATCATATTTTCTATTTTTCTTACTTCACATAACATATTTAATTCTTTTACTCATAACTAGACCATTTTTATGAAAAATATCAAATCGGTTCCAAAAATATTTCTTTTAAAGGATTTAGCGTAATATAGTCCCATATTGAACATATATTTTCTCGGAATTTTTAAAAGTCATTTACTATTTTTCATATTGCCAAAACCGCTTCTAATATTTAGACATTTATCATAAATTGTACTTTTATCCAAAAATTCAAATTCACAGAGTACAATCGATATTATATAGATGTATTCCCAATAAAATTTCATCAATTTTGGAGTTAACCACAAGGAGTTATAAGCGGTTACTTTTAAAATAGTTTTTTCTCATAAAATTCATAACTCTTAATCTATACATCCAAAAATTACCATTTTCGGACACAATCAATAAAATTCATTAAATTATCATTTCAAGTTTTTCCTGAATTTTTGAAGGTCTGAAAAGTTACGAAACATGAAAAACATAACAACCCTTAAAATCCCTTACCTCAAAAGAGCAGTATTTCTGACTTGAATATCGGATATAACGTTTGAATCGAACTTAAGTCAGATATAGCAACACGGAAGATATCTAAATACTAACAAAAATATGCTTGATAATATAGAGAGAGAAAACTTATGTTTCTGGTGTGATTTTCAATTCTAACCTAAGCACCCTATTTATAGGAAAATGCTTAGAACACCAAAGCAAAAAATTTAATAAAATATAATTTTTTTTAAACTTCCTACGCACCCAATTAGTCCAAACATCAGCCACACCTCAACAAAAACCATCAAAAAAACGTTTTTTATATTTAAAACAATTAAAACTTTCAAAAATCAATTATTTCAGAACTTCAGAACTTCAATAATTCATAATAAATATCTCGTTTATCAAAAAATTCGAATCTCGTGAGTTTTTATAGGAAATTCAATTCTCTACAACTTTGCGGAAGAAAGTTTTTCCAAATTCCAAGCGAGTAATTGGACCAAATCCATAAACCAAGCGATTTTACAGGCTATAATCAAATTTCAGTCAAGAAATGGGTCCACCAACATGTTTAACATGTTTTAAACAACTTTTGCAACAAAAATACTCTTCCTCCTTATATACTCATATATCCCACATTCATTGTAAAAATATCATCATTATTGTATTATAATAATATAATAAAATATTATTTTATCGAAAAAAGATAAAATATCAATTTTCAACAATTGTCACTTTAAAAATTTCTTCCATCTATATCCATATAAAATGAATATTTTTCTCATCATATAAATCAATAATTAATTATTCACAAATAATATTACAGAATCACAATAATGACAACCAGGTAGTTCCCAGGAAAGAGGGGGCTTTCTAATAAGAATTTCTCCTTACCTGCCTTAATTAGGTGACCAAACCTCTCCTTAGATGTAACTTTCTAGACATTGCCAATAATATTTTCTAATAATATTATTCGGATAATATGAATTATTGCTTCGATAATGAAAATACGTGTCATTGACAATTATTAAAAAAAAATAATATAAAATATCAACGCAACAATTATTGAATCAATAAAATCTTTGAATAATAATTATTGTAACAATTATTAAGTAGTGCCTTCTTATGTAAGAATCAATAATTCAACAATATGCGTATACAATATGTTATCATGCGACCACGCCAGACATCAGATTTTTAACCACCGGGTATTCCAACAAGATAATCTGTAACTAACTACGCCGTTATTTATAAAAACTCTCTTTTATGCGTTTTTCTTTTATCCGCAGGTTATTACATTATGGGGCCATGAATGGTTTGTGAGTAAATTTAATATTCCCTCGACAGAAAGAATATTCCACGACCAAACGAATATTCCCCGACAACAATGAATATTTTATAACCACTTGCGTATTTTTGAAAAAATTCATATATCACCCTTAACTTTAACTTTTTTATCAATTTAATCATTTACTGAATTGTAATTATAAGAAAAATTGAATACTTTTATTTCATAAAATTCGGGGTCTTACAAATTCCCCTCCTTATGAAATTTCGTCCTCGAAATTTACGTGCACACGTATTTCAAAAGTTGAGAATACCTTGCTTTCATTTCGATTCTATCTCCCGGTCATCATGATTTCTTCATTGCTTTCTCTCCGTGATAACTTCATTTGAGTTCCTCACTTGTTGGGAAGTCATGACAACCGCTATCCCTCGAACTACTCGACTTTGACTTGTGCTGGGTAGCATTTAGGCGTCATCACTACCGGTTGGAATATACTTTTCTATAGGCATATTCCTCCCTCAATCGCCTCGTCGTCGTTCTGATTCATGATCTGAATCATCAATCTTCGATCCATATCGAATTCAAGTTGACCGCTTCATGCAGGGGTAATTCAAAACTTCGATGTTGGGTTCTCCCAATTGCTTTCCAAAAAGAGAAATTCATATCATCTATTTTAGCCTTCTTAGATCGGACATCTCTTTTCACAATATCCACGTGTCGCGGCTTTTGCCCATGCATCACTTATTCTCACTCGTTCGCTTTTTCCTTCTTTCAAATTTCGATTCCATCTTTATCATCTTATACTCGCCAAAGAATGCTTCATTCAAGCATCATATATAGAGTAACACAAGCTTGAATTGTTGCTTCCTTTTGCTCCACGTAGCTCACTGTCGTTTCTTCACTGCTTCTTCTAACTCATGAATACGATTTTGAAATTCTACATTTTGATCATATAATACCTCTAATAAACTCTCCTCGGTACCTCTTCTTCCTCTTCTTCCTCACTCTCACCATTACCTCTGCCTGCTATCTCTAAGGTCTGACTATCAATTCTTCACTCACCATGGATATCTCTAATTCCTTCTTCGTCTCGACATCACATTATCATGGTTAGTGATTAGAGGTATCCCCACAGTTTCATTCACTCCATTGTTAGCATTCTCAGCTGCCATTCTCAAATACTACTATAAAACAAGGGTTAATTAAGCAAATTAACATATCACATAATATCCGTATATTATGACCGACCCACAATTAAGCTTAGGTAGGACACACTAGCGAAGGATTTACTCATCTCTCCCCTCCTAGTTCTAATCCCGATCTCCGCCAGAGATCATATCCCTAAGCTCTGATACCAAATGTAACGACCCCAAAATAGGTCCATTCCATCCAACCCATTCTGAGTCCTCAAAATACATGGTGCGGAAAACAACTACAATTTTATTACAACAATTGTCGTGCAAAATACAACAACACATATGCTGTGAGTTTGGATACAAATATATACCAATTGTAGCACGTCACAATGACACCTTACATAAAGGTATAGTCGAAAATTGTTTTAGAAATTAGAATCTTTGGGAAGTGCTCAAGGAAACCTTCGTATATGGGAGGCCATGCGTATAGGTTATGATAGATATCATATGGCCACATAATTATCCTTGGTTGACCTAATAGACCCCAAAGAAAAATGAGAAGATTACAATCATATTCTTCCCAATGGTGAGTCTTCTCTTGATATATCATTATCTCCACTGTCTCTAATTGGGTATTATACTCCAAACAAACACCAAGATTATATAGGTAGTGCTTATAAATATACTCAACAAGTGGATTAGCACAACCTTGTCTTATGATGACACGAGGTTGTATGTCATTAGACATCTTGTATGATAGTGGCAAAAAACCCTTCCAAGTTAAATTCACCTCACCCTCAACATCTATAGACCAAATCGCTCTATTCCTTGTTATCCCCATTCAACCCAATTTACACTTTAATTACACGAAAGGAATTGTGAAGCAAAAGGGTGAGCCACAACTAGCTCATTAAAGAATATCATGACTAAAGATAATTAAATTATCAATAGCCTTCATCAATAATAAATCGTAGATTTAGAACATATAGTAGATGATAAAAAATTTCAACCATAGTTGCGGTGAACGAAAGCGATCCATTAGAAGAGTCAAATAGACCATAAAAGTCTATTATCTTCTCCATGTTAAAAGTCCACCAACAATGTTTTATCCCTGTAACATCAATCAACAGTTCTGGTCCACAATCATATGAATAACTCATAATCATAATTGTGAAAATACTCATATATCCCACATTCATTGTAAAAATATCATCATTATTGTATTATAATAATATAATAAAATATTATTTTATCAGAAAAGATAAAATATCGATTTTCAACAATTGTCACTTTAAAAATTTTCTCCATCTATATCCACATAAAATGAATATTTTCCTCATCATATAAATCAATAATTAATTATTCACAAATAATATTACGTAATCACAATAATGACAACCAGGCGGTTCCTGGAAAGAGGGGCTTTCAATAAGAATTTCTCTCACTCATTGGCGCCATGATTAGGTGACCAAACCTCTCCTTAGACAGAACTTTCTAGACATTACCAATAATGATTTCTAATAATATTATTCAGATAATATGAATTATTGCTTCGATAATGAAAAATACTGTGTAGTGACAATTATTAAAACAACAGTAATATAAAATATCAACGCAACAATTATTGAATCAATAAAATACTGAACAATAATTACTGTAACAATTATTAAGTAGTGCCTTCTTTCGTAAGAATCAATAATTCAACAATCATGCAGCAATACCGTGTCATCTTTGTGCTACCACGCGCGTATTATTGTATTTTAACCACCGGGTATTTCAACAAGATTAATTGTAACAACTTCTGCCAAGTTATTTATAAAAACTCTCTTTTGTCATTTTTTTTTATCGGACAGTTATTCATTATGGGGCCTGAATGGTCGTACGTCATTATGAATATTCCCCGATAGAAAGAATATTCCACGACCAAACGAATATTCCCCGACAACAATGAATATTTTATAACCACTTGCGTATTTTTGTAAAAATTCATATATCACCCTTAACTTTAATTTTTTTTATCAATTTAACCATTTACTAAATAGTAATTATAAGAAAAATTGAATACTTTTATTTCATAAAATTCGGTGTCTTACAGTTTTGGCTCTCCAATAAACTCTGGTGGTCCCAGCTCCTTGAACTGTTTAGCGGTGACCGTCTGAGAGTTTCCAGTGTTTCCATCTATATTTTGGGCAGAGCCACTCTACTTCATTGTTGCATGAATTGCATAAAGCCTCCGAACATTCCATCATTCATCATTTGGTCAGTGTTGTTGTTTGCATGAGGATTGTCGCCTTCCTGATGCACATTATTCTGATTATTGATATGTGGTGAATCAACGGTCGCCTGTGCTCTATTGCTATTCTCAACATTCTCGGATCTCATTTTCAGATACTGCCACAAAACAAAGGATAATTGACATGTAACATATTATCCCTATATTACACCCACCAATTAAATACCAAATAAATTTAGGTAGGTCATACTAGCGAAGAATTCCCATCTCTCCCTCCTAGTTATATTCTCACATCTTAGCCAAATGATCATATCCCTAATCTTTGATACCAACTGTGACGCCCCCAAATTCCAGATACATCATCACTATTCCGAGTAGCCAAATACATGGTACAAAAATTCAAATATAACTTAATTATACAACGATCGTGTAAAATACGACTAAACATATCTTCATGAGTTTTAATACAAATATTGTCATCTAGACAATATACAAACTCAATGGGGTCCTCATTACATTTATTATCACACTATTTCATGTAATAGTGAGGACTACTAATGCTATTATCTCGGACCATCACTCTATTCCCAGACTAGTCCTCGCTACGTTCTCATTTCTGAAGAGAACAATGAAAGCAAAAGGGTGAGCTCAACTAGCCTAGTAAGAAATATTATGACTAAGATAATGCGAATAAATTATCATTAGCCTTCAACAAGAGGTTAAACCGATAAAATATAACAAACATCAAGTTTAATCTGCAATGGAAGAAGCGATCCATTAGAAGTGTCAAGTAGAGAATAAAATCTACTATCTTCATGATTTAAAAGGTTTTTCATGACTTTTATCATCGAGACTCACTTAATAAATAATCCACATCATCCCCTTTACGGCCAAGGATATTCATTAAGATCACAACCACGAATTATCCACGCACTCTGACCCAAAGATATTCGTGTATTCATCAATGGTCATGATCATGCCAACAACTGTCCATCAATGCACTACGGGTCAATGGGGACTTTTTCCACATCATTTGTAACATTACGGTTATGATTACACCGAATAATCCTTGGTCATAATCATACCAAGTCCATCTATGCACTACAGGCCATAGATGACTTTCAACATAATATAAACATGAGGATGATGACAATGATATAAGAATTCAATAAAACAAGTTCAAGAATTAATTTATCCAGGAACTAATAATGTCCAAATTGTCAACATGATCTTTATTAGTTCCTAGTAAGGGCTGAAGTTATCTAGAAGGGGGGGTGAATAGATATTTGAAAATCTTTCCTTTTTAAACTTGTTCTTAGATAATGATTAAAACTTAGCGGAATTAGAATTTGTTTTAATCTTCTTTACCAAGCAATGGAGTTATGAAAGCGAGTAAAGCGCTTATAGCAGATATAGCATGAATGTAAACGACACGATTGTTTTAAGTGGTTGAGCACTCAAAGCTCTGAGTCCACTCTTCTACTCAACGAGTAGGATATCCACTAAGGATGCCTTTTACAATCTTCCTCGAATCTCATTGATTTCTTCTGCACCAAAATAGCCTAGGAACTTCTAGTTCACTCTTGAACTCTTCAAGTCTAGAGACTTGGCTTTCTTCTGATTCACTACTGAACTCTTCAAGTCCAAAGAGACTTGGTACTCTTCTTCATTGATTGATAGTTGTTGAGTTCTTGATGGTTGCTACTTCGATTCTTGTAAGCACTTGTTCTAAAGAACTGAGTAGCTGAGCAAGCTTTGCAATATCTCAGATCGTAGAGTTGAGCTTGAGAGAGATGTTCACGTTGTTTGATTAATGCTTGCTTGTATTCTCTCTCATCTGTCTGATCTGTATATATGTGATGTTAAAAACTATCCGTTGTGGCATTAAATGCATCTGAACTTTCTGTACTGTGATGGAGATATTTTTGCACATCTTCTGAATTACGTATTCGCCTCATCGACACTCGCAGTCGCTTTCTCACCTACCACCTGAAAAGATGTTTTGTCCCTCTTACCCATGGTACTATCCTTAGCTTCTTCAATACGCTTCTTTGTTGCATACTATGGATATTTCATATATTCGGGATCGATGAGTACCGCAGCATCTGGGATCCATTCCTCACTTCTTTGAAAACATGGATCATGATGCTCGACGTTTTATGACATGAGATAGATGATACTCTACGATTTGGATCGTGGTGTTCTACGATTTAAATCGTAGTGTCTTTGACATCTTTGCACACTACGATGTTATCAGTCGAGAGCACTACGATTTCCCTTAAACCTTCGCACACTACGATCTTCTCTTGCTCGTGTTATTGACTCTACGTTCCCGAGAGCAAACTACGATCGTTGACTTGTAAACTTCATGTTTCCTTCAGCATACTACGATCATGGAGTTAACTCGGCAATCATTGGGACCATTCTACGATATCCGAAGAGTCTCCTTCAAGGCAGGCACACTACGATCTTCAGGCTCTACATTTTCTGCCTTGACTCCTGCAATGTTGATCAGATGGATGTACTACGATTTCTTCAAGACTAATCTATTACATCTTAAGATCAACCTAACAGTTTTGATCTTTCTATCTATACATTCTTTATCAGAATGGTACACGTTGAAAGCTTAGATCAACCTAACAATTTTGATGTATCACTAAGTCCTTGTACATATATTCATTTAAGGACCTTACAAATAATCATGAACATATACATTAAAACATCAAATCATAATATGCATTCTCCCAATAATCTCCCCCTATTTGATGTTGACATAACCAAGGAGATTTGTTGTCATGATTATTAGTGACTAGATGCATTTGCATGAAACTTAAACATGACTTAGTATTTCAGTGAGCAGCTGAAATTTCTAGAGAATAAGTATGAATTTATTGATGATCAGAAGATATTACAATTCAGCATTACATCAATGGGAAATTTAAGTTTCAACTTATCTCTGTTTCCTTGACCTCTTTAGTGGAGGTGGGTTGGCATACTCCTTAGCCCTTCTTTTCCTTTGAGCTTCCTTATTTCTTGTTAACTCTTCCAGCTAGCTTAGACTTAGAGCTGGATTCTCCTCATGTCTGAGCATGAATGCAGGATCTCCAGTTGGCATTCTTATAAATGCATGATGAGTCACGTCTTGTGAGCTAGGAGTTGGCTCCTAATGACTTAGAGGAATAAATTTGTTATAATTACTCACGACCGCATCGCTGAGTCTGATGATGTGATAGTCTTGTAGGAGGGCTTCGTGATTTCTGAGCATAAAATTGGCTTCTTCCCTTTCTTGAGTTTCATGACCTCTTCCTCCGCCTTGCCTCCTTGATCTCCTTTCCTTTTTATTCTCCCCTTTATGTCAAAGATCAAGGGTTGAATATCTGTAGACAAAGCGATTAATTCCTTGGACAAGCTCGCTTCGATTGGCTTTGGGTTTGAGCGATGTCCTCCTATTTTCCTTGATCTGCTTTTTCGATCTTGCTTTTTATTTTGGAGGGTCGATGTAATCATATCATTATGTTTCTCTGATTTGCATAAGATTTCGGAAGTCGTATACGAAGCTTTCAAGTTGAGGATATTGTCCAAAGATAATTTTATGTTGAAGGTCTTGGTGTTTCTGCATTTCGAGTACAGTCTCTCTTTGCTTGGCAGCAATCTGGAAGTGGATCTCATCTCTGTCTGACATACTCTTTAGAATCCCTTTGACAATTTCCCTTAGCCTCTTTGTAAGCTCAGTATTCATAGTACCAGGGAAATTATTTGCAGCTCCGATTATTTGATTCAGCCGTATATTGATGAGATCAGAGTGAGTTTCCAAGCTTGCTTCTATAGACTTGACCATTTTTTTAGAGGTGTCTTTCAAGTCATTCTTGGTAGGCAGGGAGAGTATCATTTGCTTGAGGATTGTTCATTGGAGGGGTTCTTGGTTGAGATTGATCTTGCAGATTGTAAAGAGCGAGATCAAGACTGATGTAGTCATGTGATGAAGAGGATGGTATATCAGCTGGAGGGGCTTGAGTTTGGATGTCTGAGATAGGAGACTCTACGATTTTAATGTTGGAATCTACGATGTGAGTGGAGTCTTGAATCATAGAGTTGGTGATTTGAGGAGGCATGGTAATGTTGACTTCTTTTGGTTCTTCAGTTACAGAATTTTGAGATTCTGAAACTGGAAACTGATTTACTGGATTGAGAGTCACTTCCAACCATCGAGGGAATTCATAAAAATAGCTAAATGAAGATGATGGTAAGTGATTAGCTCTGAATTTGATAGGAATAGACAATACCTCATATTTGTCTTTTGATGAGGAATGGTTGGTTAGCAGCTTCTTGGCAAAGATGACTTTTCCTAGAAATCCATTAGCCAGAACTGAGATTGCTGGATATTCCTTGAATCTCCAGAACATGCGATCCTATGAGTTCAGGATTTGAGCTTGATGGTATGCCATCATGGGTAGGTAGGAAAACAGTTGAGTGTACATATAGCTCCTAAATCCATCTTTCCCTACACCAGTGATTTCAAGCTCATCATTATCATTTTCTTCCTCTTCTTTGGACTCTTCTGAAGATTCCATTATCTCAATGGTCTCTGGAAAGTTTGACATTGATTCAACTTTATCTTGGGCAAGAACCTCTCCTTCTGTCATTGGGTTATCATGAGGCTCCCCCTCAGCATGGTCATCCTCTTGTAGATTCAGAAACTCCCCCTCAGCTGGAACCTCTTCTTGAGCTGTAGACTTCTCCCCCTCAGCCGGTGTATACTCAATCATGAGAATTTCAGGGATCTCCCCCTAAGCTGGAGCATTGTTCTCTTTATTTGCTTGGGGTTGTTCCTCTTTTGCAGCCTCTCTTGGCTTCTTGTTTCAACACCTTTTCATTCTTAAGAATATACTTCTTAACCAACTTTTTTTTTGCTTTGCTGGGTTTAGCCACAGCTTCTGGACTCTCTTGAGTTTTAGCTTTGTCATGTTGAACATCCACTCTTCTTGAAGCAGCTTCTTCTATTTCTGCCACACTTGGCCTAGTTTCAGAGAACAGCAGAGACTCTACGATCAAGAAACTGTTGGCCTTTTGGACTTATGACCAGTTTTGTTCTTCTTTAGGATCTGTGATATGGTGGCTTGATCCTCTTCAGATTCTTCTTGCTGTTGCATGTTCCTTAGCCTCCTTAGAGTCTCTATATCAGAGGACTCTATAGGAATGTCAGTTGTAGACCCTTGAGGCTCTTCGATTTGTCTTGCCCTTAGCTGTCTCTTGCCCTTGCTCTTTCTGGCAAGAGCAAATGGTTCTCCCTTGTCTGCTTCTCTTTCTTCTTCAACTTCCCTTACAACAGATATGTTTCCTGGAATGCCTGCATTCTTCAGATCCTTAGTTCTTCCACTGGACTCAGTTATCATTCTTATATACTCAGCAGGGTTCCTTTCCCAGTTCTTAAACAACTGCTGTGTCATTCTTTGATTTGGGTTGATGGCTTCTCCTTCATCATCCCCAATTTTGTCACCCAGTGCAGATTGCAGAATGATGTTTATGAATCTCCCATACAAAGATCTTCTTCGGGTGCTTTCTTTGATTTCTTCGAGTTGACGATCCACTTGCCGATCCACTCGAGCAACACAACCCCATAGTTGAGTTGTGTACCATGAACCATGGCCGTCATGAGCTTAGGCTGAGTCTCATTTACCGAGTCATGACCTGAGCTCTTGCAGCAGATGCATTTCCCAATAATGTTAGCCAAAAATTCATACCTTTGAGGGAACTCCTTGTTTTTGTAGCCTTTCATAGAGGAATTCTTCTTGTGGTGCATTTTCTTTAATCCCTCTTGGATGCTTATGCTGTCTAAAAATGGGTGCCCTACATTCTTGAAACCTAGGGCCAGATTGAAGTCTTCTTCCCTTAGTCTCATTTCAACTCCTCTTACTCGTGTAGTGATGGTGTTGTGTTCATACATACCAGTTTTGTAGAACTCCTTCACTAGCTTGGGATAGATGAGGGTGTCGGTGCTCAACGCCTCTTCGAGACCTGCTTTCTTCAGTAGCGCTAAGGTCTTGTGAAATTTTGGTGGAGCATCCTTGAACTCGTCGAAACAGAGTCTGTAGCCTGAAATTACATTTGAAGCAACCATTGATTCTGTAGTTGAGAAGTGGGATACGACTGAGCTTTCTACTGATTTAGGGTTTTGCTTTGTGAGAGAGAGAGAGAGAGAATGGGAGAGATAATCTTTTAAACTTCAGATTTCAAAAACACGGTTTCAATTTGTACTTGTAACTTCCCTCTCTCATTCTGACTTAATGGGATAGGTGTCGCCTTTTGCTTGGCTCTACGATTTTGACTGTGCAGGAATGTACTGATTTGCCTTTTACCTTTTCAGAGCTGAGGTGTCTTTAGGAAGACTACGATCATTGAGGTAGTCTTATGTTAAATGCCAAGTCCGTCCTGCGTATCGTTGAGTCGATCGATTAAGATTGAGTCCGCCCCTACGATCGTCGAGTCTGTCTGGCAGTCATTGAGTCTGATCAGCATTCGTCGAGTCTGTTCTAAGATCGTCGAGTCTGTCTGAATCCTTGTGATGAGTTTTTGATAAAGCATTCTTTTTAAGGTAGCTCAGGAAGGGCCAACCTCTTGGTGTGATCCAAGGGTTAGGTTTGTCCCTGAGGCACCTCTTAGAGAGATTGATTTGTTACGAATCTTTATCATCACAGGATGCACTTTGATAGTTGAATCTTTGCTACGATCGTTGAGGTATTTGTCCTTTCAGCTCTACGATCGTGGACTTTCCTTGTTCATGTCTACGATTTTGAGTTCAGCCTTTATATCTGTCATGGTTAGCACAATCTAGAGCATACATTTCATGGTTGAAGGTTTAGCATTCCTAGCTCACTTATTAACTTATTAAATCTGGATTCATCTAGTGGTTTTGTAAAAACATCGCTAGAAGTTGATTTTCAAAGAGGATATATTGTAAAGATATAGTTCCATTTTGCACATAATCCCCAATGAAGTGATACCTTATTTCTATATGCTTGGTCCTAGAATGCATGACAGAATTATGAGTTATTGTTATGGCACTTGTGTTATCAGAATGTATGGGAATAGATTTGAAGTCAAACCCATAGTCATCTAGCTGATTTCTCATCCATAGGATTTGAGTACGAAATTTGCCAAAGAAGAATATATTCAAATTTCGTAGTTGAAGTGACACCAGTTTTGCTTTTTGCTAAACCAGACACAAGTCTGCTTCCAAGAAGTTGATTAAAAAGCATCGGTACTTTTTTTATCTATTTTACATCCCGCAAAATCGAAGATCCAGTGTATCCTATTAGTTCAAATGAGGATTCTTTGGGATACCACATTTCAAGTAGGGTGTACCCTTGAGATACTGAAGATCCTCTTTACAATGAATAAATGTGACTCTTTGGGTTAGCCTCGAAATCTAGCACATATGCATGTTGTAAACATTATATCTGGTCTATCGCGCTTAGGTATAAAGAGAACTATCATACCTCTGTATTGATTTATATCAATACATTTACCATTCTCTTCCTTGTCAAGCTTGGTTGCAGGAGCAATTGGTGTTTTCATAGGAGAGTGACTCCATGCCATACTTATTTAGTAAGTCTTTGATGTATTTGGCTTGGTTGATGAATATTCCTTCATCGATTACTTCACTTGCGATCAAGGAAGAAATTTAGCTCACCCATCATGCTCATTTCAAACTTTCTCGGCATTAGCTTAGAGATCTCTTACATAACTTTTTCGTCAAGAGAACCAAAAATGATATCATCAACATATATTTGAACTAGTAAGACTTTGTCTTTATGCTTTCTAAGAAATAGTGTGGTATCTACTCTACCTCTAGTGAACCCATTTTCTATTAAGAAGTTAGTCGATGTTTCATACCATGCTCTGGGTGCTTGTTTAAGACCATATAAAGCTTTATCTAATCTATGTACATAATTGGAAAGAGATGGATTGATGAAACTTGGAGGTTGTTCTACGTGAACTTCTTCAAGCTCTCCATTTAGAAATGCACTCTTGACATCCATCCGGAAGACTTTGAACTTCATGTGGTAAGAAAGGCAAGAAAGATTCGATGGCTTCTAGTGCGGCAATAGGTGCAAATGTCTTATCATAGTCAATACCTTCTTCTTGAGAATATCCTTTGCCACTAATCTTGCCTTGTTTCTCGGTGATGACCCCATCTTCATCCATTTTGTTCATGAAGACCCACTTGGTTCCTATGGACAGATGACTCTTTTCGGTCTTGGTACCAATCTCCAAACTTTGCTTCGCTCAAATTGGTTTGAGTTCTTCCTGCACGGCTTCTATCCAACCCGGAGTCTTCATAGCATCCTCTATCTTCTTTGGCTCTATCTCATGATGAGAAGCTTAGATAGAAGCATTCTGTGAGACCCCGTTTTTATCAATAAAGATTTAAATTTTGTTGAAATAATTTTTAATATTATGGTGTGAATTTAAGATAATATTATAGTTGTGGGTAGTATTTATAAATTTTTGCAAAAGTATGCAAGTGGTTATATTATATTCGATTGGTCTGGGAATATTCTAGGTTTAGTAGGGAATATTCGTATAACCGCTTCAATCATTGGTGGACCCCATAACGTAATTATTGTTTGATTGAGAGAAACGACAAAAATATTTTATTGAAATAACGGCGGAAGTTTTTAGTGGTTATCTTCTTGTTGAACTACTACAGTAGTAAAAGTCACGATGTACGTGTGGTTGCGTAAGTAATACCGGTATTGATTATCGATGCTTATGTGAAAGTCACTCAGTATGATTCCATTATTGTCGATTAATAATATGAATTATTATAGCGATAATGACGTTTTGTTTTATTCGTATTATTAACGTAATAAAACAGAAACATCTTTTTATATAAAATAGAATACTTTATTAAAGTTATTCTATAAATAGAATATATTATATTTTATTATGCATAGTGTTGCATAGTATTTTGCATAGTGTTTTGCATAGTATTGCATAGTGTTTGCATAGTAAAATGTTTTTATATAAATAGAATATATTATATTTTATTTAAAAGATTTTTCTTTAAATATGGATCGTCAGATTAAAGTAAATCAATCTGGACCGTTCATGGATTAGTTACTATGCATTCCATTTTCCTATAAATAGAAGCTCATTCCTTCATTATTTTCTTACTTAATTCATCAAACTCTGTAGAGAGAAATTATAGAGAGAAGCTATAGAGAAAATTATGTAAAGAAGAAGAGTATTCTTTACTTCACTACTTTGATATCCAAATGTGTCTTTTTACTAGTAAGGGATATTATTTGTTGTACCGTAAAGGGTGTTATTCTTTCTTCTTGAAGAGAACTTCATTATTCCATTCACTATTATTCATTGGAATAACTTTTGTAAAAGTGGCATACCCTATACATAACCTCATGATACATGGCGTACCCTATACTTGGTGAAATCCTTATGTTATTCCATTGCTTATTATTCATTGGAATAACTTTTGTATCGTGGTTTACCCTATACTTGGTGACATTCTTCTATTATTCGCTGGAACATCCATGCATGTGTTTTACACCTGGTTCGTCTTTTTTATTATTATTCTGGAACATCCTCGTCTGCGTGTGTTTTACACCGACCGGTTTCGCCTTTATCATTACTGCTGGAATATCCTATCGTGTGTTTACACCGGATCTCGGTTCCATCTTTATTATTCTCATTGGAACATCCCGCTTGGTGAATTTCACCGACCGGTTCCGTTATTATTATTCTGTTGGAATAACTCATGTCATCTTGCAATCGCATGCGTGGTGATTTCTTTTGTTATTCCATTCTTTATTATACCCGCTAGTTAAAACTTTGACTTCTATACTCCATGAAATTAGTAGAATATCCTTGATATTTGCGTTTCATCCAAAGATCTTTCATGGAAATATTCTTCTGATCATTCTTGAATTTTACTCTATGAAAACAAAGATTATGTTGACAATTTGGACGTTAATAATTCATGGATTAAATAATTCTTGAACTTGTTTTATTGAATTATTATGTCATTGTCATCATCCTCATGTTATATTATGTTATCTTTGGCTTACGTGCATAGATGAACTTAGTATGATTATGACCGAGGATCATTCTGGTATAATCACGACTTGATATAAATGATGTGACAAAAGTCCTCGGTGGCTCAGAAATGCGATGATGGATAGTTTTTGGTATGATTATGACCAGGGGTGATTCGGTATAGTCATGACCATTGATAACTTGATGAAAATCCTTGGCCGTGGTACGTGGATGATTAGATGTGGTGGTTTATTTATTGTCGAGTCTCAAATGATAAAATTGATGAAAACCTTTTAAAACCTAAAAGATAGTAGACTTATTTCTCTACTTGACTCTGTTAATGGATTGCTTATTCCGCTGCAGTTAAACTGGTTGTCTATTGTATTTTATCAGTTTAACACTATTGAAGGCTAATGATAATTTATTCTGCATTATCTTAGTCATAATATTTCTTACTGGGCTAGTTGAGCTCACCCTTTCTTTCACTGTTCTCTTCAGGAAATGAGAATATAGCTGGGACGAGTCGGGAAAACGAGTGATGGTCCTGAAGATAGCATTAGTAGTCCTCACTATTCTGTGAAATAGTGTGATATAGTTGTAATAAGGACTCCTTTTGAGTTTGTATAATATTTAGTAGACGATATTTGTATTCAAACTCACAGGTTATGTCGTATTGTATACGACAGTTATGTTAGTACGTTTGTATTTGAATTTATGTACCATGTAAGTGGCGACCCAAGATGGGTGACGTATACCTAATTTTGGGGGCGTTACACATTCATTCTGAGTAGCAGCTCTTGTTTTGACTCTTGTACTTGGATCTCCAATGATTAGATCCTGAGTATGATCTCTTGCCCATATGTTCCCAGTTGGAACATCTGTCCTGATGCCTTCCTGTCTAAGGTCTTCATGGTCTATCTCTTCTTCTTGGAGTGGAGGCTCGCTGTCTTGGATGAACCTTTCTACGATTTCATTATCATGCTCTACGATTTCATTATCTGGCACTACGATCGTAGTGTTGAGCTCGACGATTTCATTCGTAGTGTCTGTACTATCGGTCGTAGTGTTTTGAGATACTGCTTTGTCTAAGTCAGTTTCATCAAAGATGATGTGTATTGAGACTTCGACATTCAGTGTCTTCTTGTTAAACACCCTGTATGTGACGCCCCCAAAATAGGTCCATTCCATCCAACCCATTCTGAGTCGCCAAATACATGGTACAGAAAATAACTACAACTTTATTACAACAATTGTCGTGCAAAATACAACAACACATATGCTGTAAGTTTGGATACAAATATATACCAACTGTAGCACGTCACAATAACACCTTACATAAAGGTATAGTCAAAAACTGTTTTAGAAATTAGAATCTTTGGGAAGTGCTAAAGGAAACCTTCATACATGGGAGGCCATGCTTTTAGGTTATGGTAGATATCATATGGCCACAGAATTATCCTTGGTTGACCCGAATAGACCCCAAAGAAAAACGAGAAGATTACTATCATATTCTTCCCAATGGTGAGTCTTCTCTTGACATATCATTATCTCCACTTTGTCTCTAATTGGGTATTATACTCCAAACAAACACCAAGATTATATAGGTAGTGCTTGTAAATATACTCGGCAAGTGGATGAAACACAACCATGTCTTATGATAACACGAGTTTGTATGTCATTAGACATCTTGTATGATAGTGACAAAACACCCTTCCAAAGTTGGGTTCGCTTCACCCTATTTAATTCACCAAAATAACTATTAAATGATGTATAAAATACAACACACTAAAGTCCTCAATAAAATTATTTCCATACTCTTTAAGGAGAACCTCAACAACTATAGACCACCGCTCTATTTCCTTGTTATCCCCGCTCGAACCCAAATACACTTTTATTATCGAAAGGAATTGTGAAACAAAAGGGTGAGCCTGAACTAGCTCGATAAAGAATATTATAACTAAAGATACATAAATTATCAATAGTCTTCATCAATAATAAATCGAGATTTAGAACATATGGTAGATGATAAAACTTTTCAACCATAGTTGCGGTGAACGAAGCGATCCATTAAAAGAGTCGAATAGACTATAAAATCTATTATCTTCTCACGTTAAAAGTCCACCAACAATATTTTATCCTGTAACATCAATCAACAGTTCCTTTCCACAATCATATGAATAACTCATAATCATAATTGTGATTCTAAATTCCTCTTCTCATCCGGAACGAAGATAATTTTCATCACTGTCTTTACACGAAACATCAAATATCATGGTTATACCAAATCACATTCATAATCATAATAATAAATTCATCTTTAACCACGGGCCAAAGATATTCATCAACAGATTCATCTTTACACCACGGGCAAAGATATTCAACAACATTCATCTTTGCATTCTGAGCCAAAGATATTCATCAATAATTCATCTTTTTTTTACAAAGCAAAGATATTCAACAACAGTCATCTTTGCATTACGAGCCAAAGATATTCATCAATAATTCATCTTTGCACTTCTGAAGCAAAGATATTCAACAACAAAAATCATCTTTGCATTACGAGCAAAAGATATTCATCGATAATTCATCTTTTACTACTACGAGCTAAGATATTCATCAACAAGTCATCTTTGCACTACTGAGCGAAAGATATTCATATATCAAAGAAATACATAATCATTTGAAGTTATATAACAATAATTATAACCATGTTGATCAATTCACCTTTGCCACTTAAGCTAAAAATATTCAATTGTAAATTCAATGGTCATGATCATACCAATTCAACAATTCAACTTTTTGCACTCTTGGCCAAAGATAACCTATAGTCACGATCATACCAATAATCTACTCATCTTTACACTCAAGTCGAAGAAAATATCATCATTAGGGTTATAAAAATGTTATATAAAAATAATATAATCAAAACATGGTTTTAATTTCAAGAGTAAGATTCATAAATCAACGATAATTTGGTGGAGAAAAACTAATTTGTCGTGAATAGTACCCGTGTTTTGTACGTAAATGATCATCGTATCGTAATAATAACCTCGACACGAAAAGATAAAGTTTCATAATAAAATTCATATCCATATTTATAACACCTTAATCCAAATGTTATAAATCACTTAGAAATCTCATAATCTAATATTATTAATATTACAATAATATTTTAATCATTTCTAAAACTTATAAACAATTTAATTAAATTGTTTACACTTTACTAATTAATGCATTTAATCATCATAAAATGTCAAACTCATAAGATTTCATCACCAATAACCAAAACCCTCATCAAAAATCTGCATATACCTCATATATGATTCTCAAGCCATAAAATCATATTTTTCAATTTTCTTACTTCACATAACATATTTAATTCATTTACTCATAACTAGAATATTTTCATGAAAATACCAAATCAGTTCCAAAATATTTCTTTTACTGGGATTTAGCATAACATAGTCCCATATTGAACATATATTTTTCTCTAAATTTTAAAAATTCATTTACTATTTTTCATATGGCCAAAACCACCGAATATTTAAACATTTATCATAAATTATACTTTTGTCCAAATATTCTAAAATTTACACGGTATACTGATATTATATAGATGTACTCCCAATAAAAATTTCATCAATTTTGGAGTTAATCACAAGGAGTTATAAATAGTTACTTTTAAAATAGTCTTTTCTCATAAAATCCATAACTCCTAATCTATACATCCAAAATCGCCATTTTGGACACAATATATAAAACTCATCAAATTATCATTTCAAATTTTTCCAGAATTTTTGAAGGTTCAGAAAAATTTCGAAACTAAAAACATAATAACCCTTAAAATCCTTTACTATCCCTTACCTCAAAAAAAAGCGATGATTGACCGGAATAACTTATTTGAAACGAACTTGCCGTAGTATAGCAATACTCAAAAGTATACTCAAAATACTCACAAGAATATTTCGATAATATAGAGAGAAAACTTGATTTTACGGTGTGATTTTCAATTCTAACCTAAGCACTTTTTATTTATAGGAAAATGCTTAGAACACCAAAGCGAAAAATTTAATAAATATTATTATTAATAACCAAAGTCATACGCCTCCTTTGAATTCAGATTCCATGAATTCTCACATGCAAAAGTACACTTTATGGATGGCCAACTAACATGAAAAACATTTTTTTAAATTTTTTAAACTTCAAAAATTAATTATTTGATATTTTGAACTTCAATAATTCATAATAAATAGCCTTTTATCGAGAAAAATTCAAATCTCACGAGTTTTATAGGAAATTCAATTCTCTACAACTTTGCAGAAGAATGTTTTCCAAATTCCAAACAGAAATTGACCAAAATCCACAAGCAGACGATTTTACTGATTTATAATCAAATTTCGGTCAAGAAATGGGGTCCACAAACATGTTTAACATGTTTTAAACATTTATTGTAACAAAAATATTCTTCCTCCTCATATACTCATATATTCCACATTCATTGTAAAATTATCACCATTAATATATTATTAAAATAATATATTTAAATGAATTATTTTATCGAGAAAAGATAAAATATTAATTTTCAACAATTGTCACTTTAAAAATTTTCTCCATCTATATCCACATAAAATAAATATTTTTCTCATCATAAAATCAATAATTAATTATTCACAAATAATATTACATAATCACAATATTAACAACCGTGCGGTTCCCGGAAAGAGGGCTTTCGATAAGAATTTCTCACTTCTTGGCGCGATTAGGTGACCAAACCTCTCCTTAGACAGAACTTTCTAGGCATTGCCAATAATGTTATCCAATAATATTATTGGATAATATGAATTATTGCTCAGATAATGGAAAATCTTTGTCTTAAGTGACAATTATTGAAACAACAATAATATAAAATATCAACGTAGCAATTATTGAATCGATAAAATAAAATATTGAGCAGTAATTCTTTGTAACAATTATTGAGTAATGCCTTCTTACGAAAAAAAATTATCATGCTTCATGAATAATACTAAATGAATAGTAACTTCGTGAATAGTAACTCGTGAATAGTAACTTCGTGAATAGTAACTCATGAATAGTAACTCGTGAATAGTAACTTCGTGAATAGTAACTTTAAGTATGAATAACTAATTAAAAAAAATTGAATACTTTTATTTCATAAAATTCGGGTCTTACAATCTCCTCCTTATGAAATTTAGTCCCCGAAATTCGTACACTAGTATTTCAAAGAGTTGAGAATACCTTGTTTTCATTTCGATTCTATCTCCCCAATCATCATGATTTCTCCATTGCTCATCTCCTGTATTTGAGATATCATTCTAGAATCTGACTTCAAAACAAGGGTTAATTTAACAAATTAACATATCACATAATATCCCGATATTATGGTGACCAAACAAATAAGCTTAGGTAGGACACCTTAAGCGAAGGATTTACTCGCCTCTCCTCATTCTATTCCCCGATCTCCATATCCCTAAGCTTACTAATCGCGATCGGACACCAACTTGTGTCAAGACCTCACATTGATACGGGCTTGCCATCACTGAATCTCGTCCCCACGATCCGCTTGGTGCATCCCCCATCAACGACCCCAAGAGAGGCTCGGGTCTCTTTCTCGATATTAACCGTGACGCCCCAAAATAGGTCCATTCCATCCAACCCATTCTCGAATCGCCAAATACATGGTACGGAAAATAACTACAACTTTATTACAACAATTGTCGTGCAAATACAACAACACATATATCTTTGTAAGTTTGGATACAAATATATACCAAGCAGTAGTACGTCACAATAACACCTTACATAAAGGTATAGTCAAAAAGCTGTTTTAGAAATTAGAATCTTTGGGAAGTGCTCAAGAAACCTTCATACATGGGAGGCCATGCTTTTAGGTTATGGTAGATATCATATGGCACAGTAATTATCCTTGGTTGACCCAATAGACCCCGAAGAAAAACGAGAAGATTACTATCATATTCTTCCCAATGGTGAGTCTTCTCTTGACATATCATTATCTCCACCGTGCCTCTAATTGGGTATTATACTTCAAACAAACACCAAGATTATATAGGTAGTGCTTGTAAATATACTCGAAGAAGTGGATGAGCACAACCATGTCTTATGATAACACGAGTTTGTATGTCATTAGACATCTTGTATGATAGTGACAAAACACCCTTCCAAAGTTGGGTTCGCCTCACCCTATTTAATTCACCAAAATAACTATTAAATGATGTATAAAATACAACACACTAAAGTCCTCAATAAAATTATTTCCATACTCTTTAAGGAGAACCTCAACAACTATAGACCACCGCTTCTATTCCTTGTTATCCCCGCCAACCCAAATACACTTTTATTACATTACGAAAGGAATTGTGAAACAAAAGGGTGAAACCACAACTAGCTCGATAAAAGAATATTATAACTAAAGATACATAAATTATCAATAGTCTTCATCAATAATAAATCGTAGATTTAGAACATATGGTAGATGATAAAACTTTTCAACCATAGTTGCGGCCGAACGAAAGCAATCCATTAAAAGAGTCAAATAGACTATAAAGTCTATTATCTTCTCCACGTTAAAAGTCCACCAACAATATTTTATCCTCAGAACATCAATCAACAGTTCCTTTCCACATCATATGAATAACTTCATAATCATAATTGTGATTCTAAATTCCTCTTCTCATTCGGAGACGAAGATAATTTTCATCACTGTCTTTACACAAACATCAATATCATGGTTATACCAAATCACAGGTTCTGTGCTCATAATCATACTAATAAATTCATCTTTGCACCACGGGCCAAAGATATTCATCAACAGATTCATCTTTACTACTACAAAAAAGATATTCAACAACAGTCATCTTTGCATTACGAGCCAAAGATATTCATCAATAATTCATCTTTGCACTACAAAGCAAAAGATATTCAACAACAGTCATCTTTACATTACGAGCCAAAGATATTCATCAATAATTCATCTTTGCACTACTGAGCAAAGATATTCAACAACAGGTCATCTTTGCATTACGAGCAAAAGATATTCATCAATAATTCATCTTTGCACTACAGGCTAAGATATTCATCAACAAGTCATCTTTGCACTACGAGCCAAAGATATTCATATATCAAAAAAATACATAATCATTTCAGAAGTTATATAACAATAATTATAACCATGTTGATCAATTCACCTTTGCACTTAAGCTAAAAATATTCAATTGTAAATTCAATGGTCATGATCATACCAGTCAACAATTCAACTTTTGCACTACTGGCCAAAGATAACCTATAGTCGCGATCATACCAATAATCTACTCATCTTTACACTCAAGTCAAAGAGAAATATCATCATTAGGGTTATAAGAATGTTATATAAAAATAATATAATCAAAACATGGTTTTAATTTCAAGAGTAAGATTCATAAATCAACGATAATTTGGTCAGAGAAGAAACTAATTTGTCGTGAATAGTACCCGTATTCATACATAGTACCGTGTATCGTGCATAAATAACCTCGACACGAAAAGATAAAGTTTCATAATAAAATTCATATCCATATTTATAACACCTTAATCCAAATGTTATAAATCACTTAGAAATCTCATAATCTAATATTATTAATATTACAATAATATTTTAATCATTTCTAAAACTTATAAACAATTTAATTAAATTGTTTACATTACTAATTAATGCATTTAATCATCATAAAATGCCAAACTCATAAGATTTCATCACCAATAACCAAAACCCTCATCAAAATCTGCATATACCTCATATATGATTCTCAAGCCATAAAATCATATTTTCAATTTTCTTACTTCACATAACATATTTAATTCATTTACTCATAACTAGAATATTTTCATGAAAATACCAAATCAGTTCCAAAAATATTTCTTTTCTGGGATTTAGCATAACATAGTCCCATATTGAACATATATTTTTCTCTAAATTTTAAAATTCATTTACTATTTTTTCATATGGCCAAAACCACCGAATATTTAAACATTTA
Organism: Panax quinquefolius; assembly: GCA_020205615.1. Lineage (NCBI taxonomy): Eukaryota > Viridiplantae > Streptophyta > Magnoliopsida > Apiales > Araliaceae > Panax > Panax quinquefolius. Next base: position 102,310,618 of record CM035166.1, on the reverse strand, counting down.
TCATAAATTATACTTTTGTCCAAAAATTCTAAAATTTACACGGTATACTGATATTATATAGATGTACTCCCAATAAAAATTTCATCAATTTTGGAGTTAATCACAAGGAGTTATAAATAGTTACTTTTAAAATAGTCTTTTCTCATAAAATCCATAACTCCTAATCTATACATCCAAAAATCGCCATTTTGGACACAATATATAAAACTCATCAAATTATCATTTCAAATTTTTCCAGAATTTTTGAAGGTTCAAAAAATTTCGAAACTAAAAACATAATAACCCTTAAAATCCCTTACTATCCCTTACCTCAAAAGAAGCATCTTACAATTGGAATAACTATTTGAATCGAACTTTGCACCGTGATAGCAATACTCAAAGTATACTCAAAATACTCACAAGAATACGCTCGATAATATAGAGAGAAAACTTCAATTTACGGTGTGATTTTCAATTCTAACCTAAGCACCCTATTTATAGGAAAATGCTTAGAACACCAAAAGCGAAAAATTTATTAAATATTATTATTAATAACCAAAGTCATACGCCTCCTTTGAATTCAGATTCCAGCATTTCTCACATGCAAAAGTACACTTATGGGGCCAACTAACATGAAAAACATGTTTTTAGCATTTTTTGTAATAAAATTAATTCGCACCCAATATTTTGGAACTTCAATAATTCATAATAAATAGCCCTTTTATCCGAAAATTCAAATCTCGCGAGTTTTTATAGGAAATTCAATTCTCTACAACTTTGCAGAAGAAAGTTTTTCCAAATTCCAAACAGAAATTGACCAGAATCCACAAACAGACGATTTTACGGTATAATCAAATTTCGGTCAAGAAATGGGGTCCACAGACATGTTTAACATGTTTTAAACATTTATTGTAACAAAAATATTCTTCCTCCTCATATACTCATATATTCCACATTCATTTGTAAAAATATCACCATTAATATATTATTAAAATAATATATTTAAATGAATTATTTTATCGGAAAAAGATAAAATATTAATTTTCAACAATTGTCACTTTAAAAATTTTCTCCATCTATATCCACATAAAATAAATATTTTCTCATCATAAAATCAATAATTAATTATTCACAAATAATATTACATAATCACAATATTAACAACCGACGAGGCGGTTCCCTGAGAAGGGGCTTTCCAATAAGAATTTCTCACTTCTATGGTAGCCTTGATTAGGTGACCAAACCTCTCCTTAGATGTAACTTTCTAGGCATTGCCAATAATGTTATCCAATAATATTATTCAGATAATATGAATTATTATCGATAATGGAAAATACTATCTTGTGACAATTATTGAAACAACAATAATATAAAATATCAACGTAGCAATTATTGAATCAATAAAATAAAATATTGAGCAATAATTACTTGTAACAATTATTGAGTAATGCCTTCTTACGAAAAAAAATTATCATGCTTCATGAAATAGTACTTTCGTGAATAAGAACTCGTGAATAAGTAACTCATGAATAGTAACTCTCGTGAATAGTAACTCATGAATAGTAACTCATGAATAATAACTCGTGAATAGTAACTCATGAATAGTAATTAAAAAATTGAATACTTTTATTTCATAAAATTCGGTCTTACAATCGTAAGCTTTCATTGTCATGGCATATCCAAGAAAGATCCCTTCGTCTTTCTTGGGCTGGAATTTTGTTAGATACTATTTTCCATTGTTGAGAATATAACATGCACATCCAAAGACATGAAAATAGTTGACACTCGGCTTCCTTCCTTTCCACAGTTAGTAGGGTGTCTTCTTGATCGTAGAGTGAATTAATGATGCATTCACATATTGTAGCGATGCGATGTTGATAATTTCCTTCCCTGAAGTATTCAGCAGCATTTAGGCATTGCTTTAGTAGAGTCCTTCCAACCTCTATCAGGGTTCTGTTCTTTCTTTCAGCAACTCCATTTTGTTGAGGAGTTCGTGGAGCTAAAAAGTTATGACTGATGCCATTGTCTGAGCAGAACTTGTCTATTTCTGAGAAATCAAATTCTCTTCCATGATCACCCTTATTGCCTTGATTTTCTCTCCTTTCTCATTCATCACCATCTGAACATCTTGATTAATTGAGCTGGTCTCATCCTTCGAGGTTAAGAAAATACCCATGTGAATCTGGTGAAGTCGTCGACTATGACTAGAGAGTATCTTTTGCCTCCAAGACTAGTTGTTGGGATTGGCCCAAAGAGATCCATGTGGAGCAGATGCAGAGGTTTGTCAATGGAGTTGGCAGTCTTGCTTTTGAATGAGCTTCTAGTTTGCTTTCCAAGCTGGCAGGCATTGCATGGCCTTTCCTTCACAAAGTTGAACTTGGGTAGACCAGCTACGAGGTCTTTTGATGCCAGTTTGGACATGCTTTTAAAGTTTAAGTGAGACAGCCTTCTATGCCATAGCCAGCTCATTTCTTCGGACGCTTTTGCCAGAAAACATATTGTCTCATCAGAACTTAGTTGACCAAGATCTACTGTGTAGACATTTCCTTCTCTTGTTCCGGTCAGCTTTATGACAGATGTCTTCAAATCTCTAACTAGACATTGGTTGTTGAGAAATGTTACTTGGTGACCCTTGTCGTAGAGTTGGCTGATACTTAGAAGGTTGTGTTGGAGTCCTTCCACATAAGCTACTTTGCTGAAAGATACTGCACCATTGCTAGCAGAGCCAAATCCTCTTGTTTTGCTCTAGCCGTTATCTCCAAAGATGACTGAGGGACCCTCCTTTTCTACATAGTTAGATAGTAGAGCTTTGTTCCCTGTCATATGCCTTGAGCATCCACTGTCCAGATACCATGTTGAGGTCGTGGAGCTCTTTTCCTGTCAAAACATTTGAACCTTCATTTTGGTACCCATATTTGCATGGGTCCTTCATTGTTAGTGCTTTTGGGGACCCAAATTTGTTTAATCTTGGGTCTCACATGCATGGAGTTATAATAACACTTTGTAGCTCTATGACCATTTTTATTGCATATGAAAAATCTATTATGATGCATGCCTGTGCGTGTGTGGTGATTCATCTTCCACTTGGACTTGTGTGGTTCCTTAGTTAACCTTCTGTTAAACTGATTCTCTTTCTTCCACGTGTCCTTAGGTTTCATAAATGGTGATGAGTGTGCCTTACCTCTACTGTACCTTCCCAGTTGATTCGTAGAGTTGGTTTTGCTTGACTTTACGATTCTTCGAGGTTGGTAAATAGAAGTTGGGTTACTTTTCTCCTCTATGAAACCCAGACCAGCGTGAGATCCTTTACTTCTCTGAGTATAACTAGAAACAGTAGAACAAGGTTGAACTGGCTCCTCCAACTGTGAGGATTTTACAAAGACAATGCCTCTACCAAAGCATGAGGCACTACTAGTGCTAATTTCCATTGTCTTTTCACACAAGGTTCTGAGGTGAATTCCCCAAAACCTAAACTTCTGTTTCATCGAATATACGCTTCTCGACTAGAGAGAAGCGGTAATCCATGGATGATGAAGATTTGTTCCATACAGAGATAGTCTTCTCTAGATCCTCAATTTTAGAGGTTAGCTTAGATTCTCTTTGTGTATTGAGTGTGTTTGTCTGTTTTAAAGTTTCATTCTCAGCCTCAAGTTTGGAAAGAAGATTGGTACTTAGAAAGGCTGTTTCAAGCTCTTCTTGAACTTTCTTCTTCTCCTCTTGAAGAAGTGAATGATCTTTAGACAAGACTCTCAACCACTTCATGTATTGATGTAGGTCAGTGGTTATGCCATGCAAAGCAGTTCTTAAGTCACTTATATCTACATCAGGAGAATTAAAATCAAATACCTCATCGAGACTTACATCATGTATGTTTAGGCTTTGTTTGTTCTTTGCATGTTTGGCCATTAAGCATGATTGGCCATATGTGGTTCTTCTTATCTCCTGAGTCCGCATTTGAGTCATTATTCAATCACTCCACGATCCTCCCAAGCAACCGTGCCTTTGTCTCTTTTTTAAGGCCTCTTGGTTCCTTTGTATTCTTTCTTTGCATGAGATTTCTTCTTTAGTTCTTCTTTGATAGGCTTGTTGCGGTTGGCAATGAAATGACCGAGTTTCTTGCGGTTGTAGCATAAATCATTCATTTGTTCATGGTCGATAAGTTCTTGACTTTCTTTTGGCTTCACGGATCTGCCTTGTCGCATTTAACCTTCTTAGTCTCTTTACCAAAGATAGCAAAGTCATCGTCATCGTCTTCATCATCATCGAGTCAATCTCGCCATTTAACTTTTGATACACCTTCATTTACCTTGAGAGCAACACCCTTTATCCTTTTTTCTTCCTTCCGATAAGGTTTCAGAGGTGTTGGGTCAACTCCGGTTAGACGTCGGAGAGATTTCTATACGATTGTTGAATCATCATCTCATTAAGATTCTTTGATTCTCTTATTGCTATGGGTCTTTGCATCCCACACCTTTCGGTAGGGCTCTCATGAACTTTATGGTTAGATCCTTGTTAGGATAGATCTTCCCATACGCTCGTGAGAGTTGAAAGTAGAATGTTGAATCTTTCATAGGTTGCGATCACGCTTTCTCCCCGAAATGAAGCGAACATTTCATCTTCGTGTCGATGAGAGACCGCTTGTTCTCTCTTACTTCTTCGATTCCATCGTCATAATAATCGTGCTTCCCAAACTTCCTTAGCATTTGTTTCTTGTTTGCTTTACAACATTTTCAAACAAATCGTCCTCTAAGGATTGGAACAGGATGTTCTTCGCCTTTTTATCAAGTCGGACAACTATCTTCTCTGTGTCTGTCCATTTTTCTTTAACTTTGATTTTTACTCTGTTTGGATCGTCAATGGTTGGTACAAGCTTTGTTGGTATATAGGGCCCATTAAGAACAATCTCAAATAGATCTTCATCTATTGAGTCCATTTAAGGTCGCATCCTGACTTTACAGTTAGCAAATTTATCCTTGTTGCACATTGGTGGCTTGCTGCCTCCCCCGGTTCTAGATTCGCTTTGTACGAGTGCCATTTGGATCTACTAAAGCGTGTAAGCTATAAAATAGAACCTGCTCTGATACCAATTGTTAGTTCCTAATAGGCACAAGTTATCTAGAAGGGGGGGGGGGTTGAATAGATATTTGAAAATATTTCCTTTTTAAACTTGTTCTTAGATAATGATTAAAACTTAGCGGAATTAGAATTTGTTTTAATCTTCTTTACCAAGCAATGGAGTTATGAAGTAGTAAGGCGGTTATAACGAGATATAGCATGAATGTAAATGACACGATTGTTTTTAAGTGGTTCGAGCACTCAAAACTCCTAGTCCACTCTTCTCTACTCAACGAGTAGGATATCCACTAAGGATGTCTTTTACAATCTTCTAAATCTCACGATTCTTCTGTACCAGTAGCTCAGGAAGTTCTCTAGTTCACTCTTGAACTCTTCAAGTCCAAAGCAGACTTGGCTTTCTTCTGATTCACTCTGAACTCTTCAAGTCCAGCAGACTTGGTACTCTTCTTCAGTTGATTAATAGTTGTTGAGTTCTTGATGGTTGCTACTCAGTTGCTGTGTAAGCACTTGTTTTAAAGAACTGAGTAGCTGAGCAAGATTTGCAATATCTCAGATCGTAGAGTTGAGCTTGAGAGAGATGTTCACGTTGTTTGATTAATGCTTGCTTGTTTTCTCTCTCATCTGTCTGATCTGTATATATGTGATGTTGAAAACTATCTTTTGGATCCATCCGTTGTGGCATTAAATGTATCTGAACTTTCTGTACCATGATGGAGACATTTATGCACATCTTTTGAATTATGCATTCTGGCCTACTGACACTGCAGACTGCTTTCTCACCTACCACTTGAAAAGGTGTTTTGTCCCTCTTACCCATGGTACTATCCTTAGCTTCTTCAATACGCTTCTTTGTTGCATACTAAGGATATTTCATATATTCTGGGACTGATGAGTACTGCAGCATCTGGGATCCATTCCTCACTTGCTGAAAACACAGATCATGATGCTTGAAGTTTTATGACATGAGACAGATGATACTCTACGATTTGGATCGTGGTGTTCTACGATTTAAATCGTAGTGTCTTTGACATCTTTGAACACTATGATGCTATCAGTCGAGAGCACTACAATTTCCCTTAAACCTTCGCACACTACGATCTTCTCTTGCTCGTGTTGTTGACTCTACGTTCCCGAGAGCACACTACGATCGTTGACTTGTAAACTTCATGTTTCCTTCAGCATACTATGATCGTGGAGTTAACTTGGCAATCATTGGGACCACTCTATGATATCCGAAGAGTCTCCTTCAAGGCAGGCATACTACGATCTTCAGGCTCTACATTTTCTGCCTTGACTCCTGCAATGTTGATCAGATGGATGTACTACGATTTCTTCAAGACTAATCTATTACATCTTAAGATCAACCTAACAGTTTTGATCTTTCTATCTATACATTCTTTATCAGAATGGTACACGTTGAAAGCTTAGAACAACCTAACAATTTTGATCTATCACTAAGTCCTTGTACATATATTCATTTAAGGACCTTACAAATAATCATGAACATATACATTAAAACATCAAATCATAATATGCATTCTCCCAACAGATAATTCTTTATAAAGTAACACTCAAGAATGCTCAGAACAATATTTTCATGAAAAGATACTGGATGAAACGCAAATATCAAGGATATTCCACTAATTTCATGGAGTATAGAAGTCAAAACTTTAACCAACTGAGTATAATAAAGAATGGAATAACAAAAGAAATCACCGGGCATGCGATGAGAGACTTACAGACATGAGTTATTCCAACGAATAATAAATAATGGAACCAATTAAATGCGAACGCATTGCCAATTGGATATTCCAATGAATAATAAATAATGGAACCAGTCATGCGTAAAACGCAGCGGAGCGTGGATGTTCCAATGTAATAATAAACAACGAAACCGAATTAATGCGTAAACGCATGCATGGATGTTCCAACGAATAATAAATAATGGAATAACGAAGAATTTCACCAAGTATAGGGTATCCAGCATTATCTGAGTTATTCAGCAATGAATAATAAAAACGAATAACAAAAGAATTTCACCAATAAGAAAGAAGGAATACCCTAACGAGTACAATAAATAATATCACTTCTTAGTAAAGAAGAGTATTTTTGGTGGTAGAAGCGATGATATACTCAAAGAAAACTTGCACTACGCTTTCAAAGCTTTCTTAAACTCTAAAGAAATACGCTCAAGATTATAGAAGAAGAACTCTCTATAGTTTCTCTCTCAGAGTTTCGGTGAATTAAGTAAGAAATAATGAAGGAATGAGCTTCTATTTATAGAAGAATGGATCGCGTAGTAACTAATTCATGAACGGTCCAGATTGATTTACTTTAAACGAGACGGTCCAGATTGGTTTACAATAAAATATAATATATTCTATTTATAATCTAATAAAAACGAATAACTTTATAAAAGTATTATGTTTTATATAAAAAGATTTTACAATGCAAACACTATGTCAGAGCCTTATGCAAACACTATGAATCATAAAATATAATATATTCTAATTATTGTCTAATAAAGCAGATAATTTTATAAAAGTATTACATTTTATATAAAAATATTTTACTATTAGTCTAATAAAAGCGAATAACTTTATAAAAGTATTACATTTTATATAAAAAGCTTTTCTATTTTATTACATTAATAATACTAATAAAATAAAACTCATCATCATTATTATAATTCACAATATTAATCGACCAGTCGTTCCGAGAAAGAGGGGCTTTCAATAAGGATTTCTCCCCATTGGCCAAGCAATTAGGTGACCAAACCTCTCTTTGATGAACTTCTGAATCGTTAATATTGAAAATAATTATTTTAATAACTTTGTCATCTCAATTATTGATTATAAAATATTGAAATAATTGAATCAAATAACGTGAGATACTATGTAGCAATTCTTTGTAATAATAATTGAACAAAACCGGTGACTTCTCACGTAAGCATCAATAATCAATACCGTGTGCTCAGTGTCTTACTATGCGTATATTCTTGTACTTTTAACACCGGGTGTTTCAACATTAACGGTAAAACTTCCATCGTTATTTTCATAAAGTATTTTTGTCGTTTTCTCGATCCGACAATAATTCCGTTAATAGGTCCACCAATGATTGTGCCGCTTCGAATATTCCTGTTAAAACGAATATTCCCCAGCCAATCGAATATTATATAACAACTTACGTACTTTGCAAAATTTATAAATATTACCCACAACTATAACATTATATCAAATTCATTCCATAATATTCAAAATGATATTTATAGAAAATTCATCTTTATTCATAAAAGTTGGGGTCTTACAAATAGTACCCGTGAATAGTAACTAAATGAATAGTACTCCCGGAACACGAAAAAAGTGCCGAATACTGGATTGAACAATATAACCTCCGGGCATCAATTATTATCGAAACAAATGTCAATTTCTACTAACACAAATAATTCTAACACAATGGAACTATAAAATTTATCTTTAATCAACACGAACTTATTAATCATTAATATTATAATTCACAATATTTAACAACCGAATTGGTTCCCGGGAAAGGGGATTTAGATAAGGATTTCTCCGTATTGGTGCCTTGATTAGGTGACCAAACCTCTCTTGGCGAACTTACAGACATTGTCGATATTGCAAATAATAATATGAATAAATTTTTAAATCTCAATTATTGATTTAATAATATAACATATTATCACGGATGATATTGTAACAATAATTGAATCGATAATATGAGAGATATGATCGACAATTCTTGTAGCAATAATTGAGTATAAGCGAGTGACTTCTCACGTAAGCATCGATAATCAATCTGAGGTGTGCTATTATGCAACCACAGCGTATTCTTGTACTTTTACTACCGGGTAGTTCAGCGGTTTTAATGGTAACACCTCGTAGTTATTTTTTATAGAAAGATAATTTTTTTGTTTTCTAACTACGATAATACTTCCGTTGTGGGGTCCAACAATGATTGTATCATCGTCTAATATTCCTGTTAAAACGAATATTCCTCGACCCGATAGAATATTATATAACCACTTCTTTACTTTGAAAAATTTGTAAATATTACCTAACTATAACATTATATCAAATCCACACCATAATATTCAAAAATATATTTCGAGAAAATTATTCTTTATTCAAAAAAGTTGGGGTCTCACATTAACCATTTTCACTAAAGATACATTTAAACAAAGAATAATAGTAGTACAGTAAAACCCCTATTTAGGAATACTCTGTGAGACCCCAAATTTTATGAATAAAGATTTAAATTTCTCGAAATATTTTTTTAATATTATGGTATGGATTTGATATAATGTTATAAATTGTGGGTAATATTTATAAATTTTTGTAAAGTATGCAAGTTGTTATAAAATATTCATTTGGTCGGAGAATATTCTTTTTGTCGGGGAATATCCGTACGACGACACAATCATTGGTAGACCCCACAACGAAAGTATTGTCGTAGTTAGAAAACGTCAGAATTATCTTTTTATAAAAATAACGGCGAAAGTGTTACCGTTAAAACTGTTGAACTACCCGATAGTAAAAGTACAGTAATACGCGTGGCAGCATAAAGAGCACCCGATATTGATTATTGATGTTTACGTGAGAAGTCACTCGCTTATACTCAATTATTGCTACATTAATTATCGCATCATATCTCTCATATTATTGATTCAATTATTGTCACAAAGATCATCCGCATAATATTTATTGTTATTAAATCAATAATTGAGACGACAAAAGTTATTCATATTATTATTCGCAATATTGACAATGTCTGTAAGTTCATAAGGAGAGGTTCGTCACCTAAATCTGCTGCGCCAATAAAGAGAAATCTTATCTGAAAAGTCCTCTTTCCGGAACGATCCGGTTGTTAAATATTGTGAGTTATAATATTAATGATGAATAAGTTGTGTTAATTAAAGATGAAATTGATAGTTCCATTGGTTGGGATTATTAGTGTTAGTGGAAATCGATATTTATTTCAATAATAATTGATATCTGGAGGTTATATCGACCAATCGTAATTAATCGGATAAATGAGCAATTAATTGCTATTATTTCACATGCTTATAACTATTTGTTCACATTTGTGTACTATTGATTCACATTCATGTACTATTAGGGGAGGTGGTGCAAGATTGATAATACTTGCATGACTAAATTAAAAATGGAGGTATAGTTGAAGGTACTATACTGTAATTAGTTTTTTCACATGATTATACTATTGAGTCACATGAATGAACTATTAATTCACATTATTTACTATTAGGGGAGGTGGTGCAAGTTTGATAATACTTGCAGGACTAAATTAAAAATGAAGAAAAAGAGGAAGGTATTATACTGTAATATTTCAAGCCCCAAAACGTGCAATTATTGAAACTATATTTTTCTATAAATAGAAGCTCATTCTTCCTTCATTTCTCACCAATTCACAAAAGCTTTAGATCAATTATTATAGAGAAAAATTATAGAGAGAAAGAAGAAGAGAAGTCTGCTACCTCACTATTCCAGTATCCAATTTTTTTAAGGTAAGGGGTATTATTCTTTCGTATTCATGAAGAGAGTTATTTTCTTTCAGTACTCGTAAGGGTTGTTATTTCATTCTTTATTATTATGTTGGAATAACTTGTCTATCACAATCACCGTATACGGTGAAATTCTTACATTATTTCATTCTTTATTATTTTGTTAGAATAACACATGCGTCTGCGGGCCTATCACATGCACGGTGAATTACATTTGTTATAGTATTCTTTATTATTACATTTAGAACATCCTGTCTGCATGCGAATTACGCATGACCTAGTTCCATTCTTTATTATTCTGCTGAACATCACATGCGGATGCGGATTACGCGTGACACGTTCCATTCTTTATTATTCTGCTGGAATATCCTCGTCATGCGGATTACGCATGACCCGGTTCCATTCTTTATTATTCTCATTGGTATAATGCATCTCACGTGGATTACTGCATGGTGGCAAAAATCCATTTATGGTTTCATATATTCTATTATACTCGGTTGATTAAAGTTTTGGCTTCTATACTCCATGAAATTAGTGGAATATCCTTGATATTTGCGCTTCATCCAAAGATATCTTTTCATGGAAATATTCTTCCGAGAATTCTTGAATTTTACTCCACAAAGCGGTATCATTTTGACAATTTGGACGTTATTGATTTCGGATAAATTAAATTATAAATCTTTACAAATTTATCCTTGAACTTGTTTTATTGAATTCTTATATCATTGTCGAGATCCTTATGTTTATAATATGTTGAAAGTCATCCGTGGGCTTTAGTAGTGCATAGATGGACTTGGTATGATTATGACCGAGGATTATTCTTTGTAATTATGGACCGTAATGTTACAAATGATGTGATAAAAATCCTCATTGGCTGTAGTGCATTGATGGACAGTTGTTGGCATAATCATGACCATTGATGAATACACGAATATCATTGGCTCGTAGTGCATAGATAATTTGTGGTCATGATACTAATGAATATCCTTGGCCGTAGTTCAAGGATGATGTGGTTTATTTATTAAGCTGAGTCTCAGCGATAAAAGATATGAAAAACCTTTTAAATCATAGACGATAGTAGATTTTATTCTCTACTTGACTCTTCTAATGGATTGCTTGTTCCGCTGCAGTTAAACTGTATGTTTGTTTTATATTTTATCAGTTTAACACTGTTGAAGGCTAATGATAATTTATTCTGCATTATCTTAGTCATAATATTTTTTACTGGGCTAATTGAGTTCACCCTTTCTTTCACTGTTCTCTTCGTGAAATGAGAACGTAGCAAGGACTAGTCGGGAGAACTGAGTGACTCATCCCGATGATAGCATTAGTAGTCCTCACTATTCTATTAAATAGTGTGACAATAAATGTAATGAGGACTCCATTGAGTGTGGATATTGTATAGATGACAATATTCTTATTAAAACTCTTAGATTATGTTTTGTCGTATTTTACACGCATCGTTTGTATAATTAAGTTGTATTTGAATTTTGTACCATGTATTTGGCGACTCAAGATGGGTGATGTATACCTATTTTGGGGCGCCACATACTCTATATAAGAATAACATCTATAATATTATAAAAAAATTGGTCCCAATTTGGGCCGATTATAAATATGAATAACCTCTAAATTGTAATATGTTATATACTTTTTTAAATCTAGTATTAAGAAACTATACCTCTATATAGTAATAATTTTATATATATGATATATATATATATATAGAGACAATATTAATTTTAAAATACTACATTTTCTATAAAAGACTACATTTCTATAAATAACTACATTTTCCTATAAAAGACTATATTTTTCTATAAAAGACTATATTTTCTATAAAAGACCACATTTTCCTATAAAAGACTATATTTCCTATAAAAGACTACATTTTCCTATTTTGAAATTCTAAATAATTTATGTTTTCTTTAATTTTTGTTATAAAATCTATATTTTTATTAAAGTGGATATTTTTTGGAGTTTGGAAAATATTTTGTACCAATACCTCTATTTAGTAATAACCTCTCAATTAGAATACAAATAGTTTGGTCCCAAGTCTATTCCTAAATAGAGGTTTTACTGTAATGGTAATCCAATTTTGAGAGTCTGTTGGAAAATGAGATCTTCCTCTTTTGATTGGCAGTAAAGGCAGCAAATGGTAATTAATTATAAAAAATTGTTAAATTCATAATAAAAATTAATATTTCTATAATAAAAGTGTCGCTATAAAGCGCGACAATTTTCACCGTCACTGTATATCATACCCTTTGACTCTCTTTCTACTTTTCCATTATGGTTGACCCCACGTCAACTAAAGTCTACCCTATTTGGTTCTACCACATTTTCGTACTGTTGAAAATTTTGTAATCATAAATATTTACTCATACACTCACCTTGGCCTTTTACAAAGAAAAAGGGAGGTGAAGAGTAATAAATTAATTAATTAGTGTCACTCCACATTTCCTTTTTTTGGGGTACTTTCTTCCCTTTCAAATCAAATAATTTAATAATGTTATATATATATATATATATATATATATATATATATATATATATATATATATATATCTAATTCAAATCTTAAGCTCACCCTTATCCGGCTCACAAGACTCACCCCTCTTTAGCGGACGGACTGACGAATGGTTTGGTACAATCTGTCAAGTAAATACTACTTTTACTACGACAAAATATATAGTGTCGCTAAAAGTATGATTTACTGCTTATATGACCCAACCGTCATTTGGTCCATCGCTAAAGGGGTGAGCTTCAAGAGAGTTAGATAAGGGTGAACTTAATCCGTCTCTATATATATATATATATATTGGGATATTTGATTTAGTCTAAAACTTGATCATTCAAGTATATTAAAGTCAATTATCCTTTAAAAATTGGGCCATGAAACACATATTCTAAAGTCAATTATCCTTGAAATATATATATATATATATATATATATATATATATATATATATATATATATAGAGAGAGAGAGAGAGAGAGAGATTTCATCCGTGACAACCGGTTGCCATGAGTACTGTTCAGGAACCGAGTTCATCACCGTTGATCTTTACAATGAAATGCTGAGATTAAATCATTTTCCCCCATGACGCTACAGGTTGTAGTGGCAGTCCAAAACCATTAAATTCCGTTGGCTTATTACATAATTGCCCCTCAAATTTAATCCTCCCCTGCCGAGAGAGGATCTAGCGGCAATGACCATGACAAAGTTGACTGCTTTTGCTGTTATGACAAACAATGACTGACTGATGAATGTACATTAGTTTTGCAACATAAAAATAATGATGAATGTACATTTTTATAGTAATAACATTATATATAATTATAAAATTATTAAACTAAAATTACTATTAGAAATACTTTTACTGTAATTTTAGTTTAATAATTTTATAGTAATTTTAATTAGTTTAATAATTTTATTAATAAAAATAAGATTTGAAAAATTGGTTTAATTAGTTTAATAATTTTATTAATAAAAATAATGATGAATGTACTCATTTGATTCACCTTCGCGTGATTTGAAAAATTGGTGTTAGATATGTTATATATATATAAAGTACGTGTCTGTGAATGATGAAATGTCCTGGAATGATTAAAATATCCTTAATAGTAGTGCTTCATCTAATATCATGTTAACAATTTGGACGTTGGATAATTAAGTTGAAAATCACTAAGATTTGTTTAATCTGATTATTTATGTTATATATCAATGTCAGTATTCTCATGCTTATTGTGACGCCCCCAAAATGGGCATACATCACCCATCTTGAGTCGCCAAATACACGATACAAAATTCAAATACAACTTAATTATACAACAGTCGTGTAAAATACGACATAACATAATCTAAGAGTTTTAATAAGAATATTGTCATCTAGACAATATCCACACTCAATTGAGTCCTCATTACATTTATTGTCAAACTATTTTATAGAATAGTGAGGACTACTAAAACAACCATCTGGACCGTCAATCCGTTCCCCCGACTGCGTCCCGAATTATATTCTCATTTCTGAAGAGAATGAAGGAAAGAAAGGGTGAGCTCAAATAGCCCAGTAAGAAATATTATGACTAAGATAATGCAGAATAAATTATCCTTAGCCTTCAACAGTATAACTGTGACGCCCCCAAAATAGGTATACATCACCCATTTTGAGTTGTCAATACATGGTACATAAACAACTACAACTTTATTATTACAACAGTAAAACTGTGAGTTTGAATACAAATATTATCTTCTAGACAATATCTATACTCAAATAAATCCTCATCACATTTATTGATATATTATTTTACAAAAATGGTGAGGACTACTAAACAACTCTCTCTAGAACCTTCATTCCATACCCCGACTTCGTACTCGCTTATATTCTCGCATCCCGAGAAGAAAAATGGAACAAAAAGGAA
The DNA here is from genome assembly GCA_020205615.1 of Panax quinquefolius. NCBI lineage: Eukaryota > Viridiplantae > Streptophyta > Magnoliopsida > Apiales > Araliaceae > Panax > Panax quinquefolius. The sequence continues at coordinate 102,295,599 of CM035166.1, read as the reverse complement.
AAGGCGAGCTCAACTAGCCCAATAGAAGAATATTATGACTAAGATAATATACAACAAATTATCGTTAGTCTTCAACGAGAGAAAAATCTAATAGAATACAATAGACAACAAGTTTTAAATCAATATTCGCAATGAAATAATAATTCATTAGAAGAGTTAAGTAGAGAATGCAAACTACTATCTTCTACATGTATGAATTTAAAAGTTCATCTTCTATCTTTTATCCTGTAACATCAATCAATATATATCTCGAATCAAATATTTATCTTTTACTACAGCCAAAGATATTCATCACCGTCATGTTCATCTAAACACTGCTCATCTTTGCACTACTACGCCAAAGATATTCATCGAAATCATTCATCTTTTGCACTACAGGGCCAAAGATATTCAATAATATCATCATTTAAGGTCGAGGATGATGAAAATATTTTAAAGAAACGAATCCATTGAAACAAAATGACAAGGATTAAGGATTAAGTATTCGTACTTTGTTTTATCCATGTCCAACATTACCTCAAAAATAATCATAGTGGTGTAAAATTCAAGAATGATCAAAACATGGATACAATCAAAGCTAGTATCCGAATAGATATTTTTTAGAACGAAAAGGAAAATTTTCATTTTTCGATGAATAGTCAGTCAGTTCGTGAATAATGATCAGAGTATCGTGAATAGTCTTGATATCGTGAATAGTAACCCCGACACTAAAAAAGTTCCAAATTTGATTAAAAAGTTCAGATCAATACTTTGGCATAATGATATTAGAATAAATAATATCATTAAAAAATATATATCCCTTACCTCAAAAGATCGAAGAATTAGTTTGAAACATCTGATATAGGCTATGACTTGAACTTGCACCATATAAATAATACTCAAAATACTCACAAAAATACGCTCGATAATATAAAGAGAGAAAACTTCAGTTTCTAGTGTAATTTTCAATTCTAACCTAAGCATCCTATTTATAGAAAAATGCTTAGAACACCAAAGCGGAAAATTTAATATAATATTAATATATAAATTAAATTTTCCTACGCCAACCTTCCAAGAATTGAATTCAGCTCATTCAACACACATGTGTAACACACCAAAATGAAAAAAATGTTTTTGTTATTTAAAATATTTTAAACTTCCAAAATCAATTATTTGAAGCTTGAAACTTCAATAATTCACAATAAATAGCCTTTTTTGTCGAAAATTGAAACTCACGAATTTTTATAGGAAATTCAATTCTCTACAACTTTACGTAAGAAAGTTTTCCAAATTCCAAACAAAATTGACCGAAATCCACAAACGGGCAATTTTACAAGCTATAATCAAATTTCAATCAAGAAATGGGGTCCAATCAATCCATAAAACATGCTTTAAATATTTTTGGTAACAAAATACTTCTCCTCCACATATACTCATATATCCCACATTCATCGTAAAATATCATCATTATTATACTATTAAAATATAATAATATATTTAAATGAATTATTTTATCAAAAAAAATAAATTTTCAATTTTCAACAATTGTCACATTAAAATTTTCTCCATCTATATCCACATAAAATCAATATTTTCCTCATCATATGAATCAATAATTAATTATTCACAAATAATATTACGTAATCACAATATCGACAACCGTGCGCTTCAAGAAGAGGGGCTTTCCAATAAGAATTTCTCCATCTTGGCGCCTTGATTAGGTGACCCAACCTCTCCTTAGATGTAACTTTCTAGACATTGCCAATAATGTTATCTAATAATATTATTCAGATAATATGAATTATTAGCTCGATAATGAAAATACCGTGTAATGACAATTATTGAAACAACGGTAATATAAAATATAAACACGAAGAATTATTAAATCAATAAAATCTTGAGCGATAAGAATCTATCGTAACCATTATTGAGTAGTGCCTTCTTACGTAAGAATCAATAATTGGTGCAATACCGTAGCTATCTTCTTGTGTTTTAACCATGGAGTATTTTTTAAAGATAATCTGGTAATAACTACGCCAGATTATTTTTAAACAACTTATATTTGTCGTTTTCTTCGTCCAATCGCTTTCAGTTATATGGCCCATTAAAGATCATACTGTGTCATTTAATATTCCCAAGCAAAGAAGAATATTCCACGATCAAACGAATATTCCCGACAACAATGAATATTTTATAACCACTTGCTTATTTTGAAATATTTAATGTATTTTACCCATAACTATCCACATTAATCAAATCAACCCTTACTTATTTCAAAATAATAAATAGAGAAAATTAAATTTCATTAATAATAAGTTGGGGTCTTACAATAACAACTGATAGAATATAATAGACAACAAGTTTTAGATCAACAACTGCAGCGAAATAAGCAATCCATTAGAAGAGTCAAGTAGAACATAATGTCTATTGTCTCCTCTAGATTAAAAGTTTATCATCAATTTTATCCCTGTAATACCTATTAACAGTTCTTTATTATACCTAAGATAAAGAGGACTCTCATCACCTGTCTTCACCTGAGCCACCAAAGATTATAGTTAAATCCATAATTCATATTTATAATCATGTAAATCGAAAGTTCCTCCTTGCCACAAAGGCTTAATATAACGTTTACTCAATATCCTTACCCCAAAGTCTAAAGATATTCAAATGTAATAACAATGATCATACCACTCAGTTGTCTACCTTTGCACTATGGGCCAAAGATATTCAACTATAAAGCTAATGGTCTTGATCATACCAATCAATTATCTGTTAGTGCACTACGGCCAAAGAAATCCAACTGTTAACTAATGGTCATGATCCTGCCAATCACATCATCGAATTATCCATGCACTACGAGCCAAGGATATTTGTTAGTATCATCAGTGGTCATGATCATGTCATACACTTGTCCATCTTTGCACTACGGGCCAAAGCTTTCAATCAACAGTTCGTCTTTGCACGTAAGCCAAAGATATACAATTGTAAAATCAATAATCAACACTCCATTTTTGCACGTAAGCCAAAGATATACAATCAAATTCAATAATCAACAAATTCTATCTATGCACGTAAGCCAAAGATGACTTTCATCACAATATAAGCATGATGATGATGACAATGATATAAGCATTAATCAAACGCAATCAAGGATAAATATTAAAGACTTTAAATTTATCCAGAGTTTAAAAATATCTAAATTGTCAACATGATAATGCTTTGGGGATTAAAATTCAAGAATAATATTCATGTATCAAAAATAATTTGAACGGAAATGAAATAAATTTTTCGGGTGAATAGTACCCTATAAATAGTACTTCGGAAATAGTACCCCGTGAATAATACCCCGACATGAAAAGTGTCCCGAATACCCGAGTGAATAATACTAGAGTGAATAGTAATCGGGTGAATAGTAACCTGTGAATAGTAATTCATGAATAGTACTCCGACACGAAAAGTGGCCCGAATACCCGAGTGAATAATACTAGAGTGAATACTAACCGGGTGAATAGTAACCCGTGAATAGTAACTCGTGAATAATACTCCGGCACGAAAAGTGCCCCAAATACCCAAGTGAATAATACTAGAGTGACTAGTAACCTCGACACAAAAAGGTAAAAATTCCACAATAAAATTCATACCAATATTCCGGCATAATGATATTGAAAGAAATAATATCATTTACGAAAAAAATAACATCCTTTACAACTATTGAACGAAAATAATATTTCTACGAATATTGAACGAAGATAATATTCCTTACAAATATTGAACGAAAATAATATTCATACGAATACGAAAAATAATATCTCTTCAGAATATGAAGTAAATAATACCCTTTATGTGACGCCCCCAAAATAGGTATACACAACACCCATTCTGAGTCGCCAAATACATGGTACAAGAAACAAACTACAACTTCAATAATACAAATGTCGTGTGAAATACGATAATATATACTGTGAGTTTAAATACAGATATTGCCATCTAGACAATATCCACACGCAAATAAATCCCCATCATAATTGTTGATACATTATTTTACAAAAATGGTGAGGACTACTAAACAACTCTCTCTAGAACCTTCATTCCATACCCGACTAGTACTCGCTACATTCTCGCCTCCCGAGAAGAAAAATGGAACAACAAGGAAAAGGGTGAGCTCAACTAGCTCGAGAAAGAATATTATGACTAAGATAATATACAACAAATTATCGTTAGTCTTCAACGGGAAAAATCTGATAGAATACAATAGACAACAAGTTTCGCATCAATATTCGCATGAAATAATAATTCATAGAAGAGTTACGTAGAGAATGAAATCTACTATAATCTATGAATTTAACGATCCATCATCAATATTTTATCCTCAGTAACATCAATCAATATTCATCTCAAATCAAATATTCATCTTTGCACTACAGCCAAAGATATTCATCAATCGGTCATGTTCATCTCAACACTGCTCATCTTTGCACTAAAGGCAAAAGATATTCATCATCGGTCCATGTTCATTTAAACACCGCTCATCTTTGCACTACGGGCCAAAAGATATTCTTGAAAAATCATTCATCTTTGCACTACGTGCCAAAGATATTCAATAATATCATCATTTAAGACCGAGGATGATGAAAATATTTTTCAAAGAACGAATCCAAAGAAACAAAATGACAAGGATTAAGGATTAAGGATTCGTACTTTGTTTTATCCATGTCCAACAATACCTCAAAAATAATCATAGTGGTGTAAAATTCAAGAATGATCAAAACATGGATACAATCAAAGCTAGTATCCAAAATAGATATTTTGGACGAAAAGAAGAAATTTTATTTTTCGATGAATAGTGTCAGATACGTGAATAGTCTTGTGATCGTGAATAAGGCTGACAATAGTAGTAACTCCGACACCAAAAGATAGAAATTCCACAAAAAAAATATTTTCACGCTTCATTTAATAGTACTTTCGTGAATAAGAACTCGTGAATAGTAACTCATGAATAGTAACTCGTGAATAGTAACTCATGAATAGTAACCCCGACATGAAAAAGTTCCAAATTTGATAAAAACTTCGATCAACATTTCAAAGATAATGATATTGAAGAAATAATATCATTCTGAAAAAAATAATATCCCTTACCTCAAAGAATCAAGATTTCTAATGAAAGGTCGGAAGTGATGCTTTGAATGAAACTCAGATCTTGAAGAAAAGAACTCTCAAAGTATCTAAATACTCACAAAATACGCTCAATAATATAGAGAGAAAAGAGAAAACTTTGTTTCGGTGTGATTTTCAATTCTAACTTAGCCTCTATTTATAGGAAAATGTTAGCCCTACCGGCAGCACTTGACTCAATTACCGATGGCTTTACTCGCTACTATTGCCACCCACCACATTTGAAATAAAATTCAGCACATTTTTTCACCAACCACAAGTGGGGCCCACTCAATTCTAGAATTTTCCACCAAAATCAATTATAACCCTACTTTCCTAATCAAACACCTCTTAAAATTTATAACAAATCATTCGTTCATTTTAACGGTTCAAAATTTGTGGACATATACTCAACTTATATATGTATAACATATCCAAAAATTACAACGATCCAACTATTTGATTAAATATTATAACTCACACAATAAAGCTATAATAACACCGATTTGATCTTTTAATACCTCCAATCCGACAAAATACAAATAAAACATCTCAAAGATTAATTCCTTCATTAATAACCACATAAATAAATCCATCATTTATATTCATATAAAATAAATATTTCCTTATCATATGAATCAATAATTAATTATTCACAAATAATATTACGTAATCACAATTATAACAACCAGCCGCTCCTGGAAAGAGGGGCTTTCCAATAAGGATTTCTCCTTCTCGGGCGCGTAATTAGGTGACCAAACCTCTCCTTAGATGTAACTTTCTAGACATTGCCAATAATGTTATCTAATAATATTATTCAAATAATATGAATTATTGATCCGATAATGGGAAATATCAGTGCGCGACAATTATTGAACAACAATAATATAAAATATCAACGCAAAGAATTATTAAATCAATAAAATAAAATATTGAATAAGAATCACTTGTGAAAAATTATTGAGTAAAGTGCCATCTTACGCATGCGAGTCAATAATTCAACAATCTTGCGGTAATACCGCGCATATCTTTGTCAACCACGCCAGACATCAGTATTTTAACCAACGGGTATTCCAATAGTCTTAACTGTAATAACTACGCCATTTATTTATAACCACCCAAACTTTGTCGTTTTCCTCATCCAATCGCTTTCACATGGGGGCCCACATTATGGGCTTGCTAGGTCAATGCATTCTAATATTCTGACGATAGCATTTAATATTCCACGACCAAACGAATATTTTATAACCACTTGCTTATTTTGAAATATTTATGTATTTAACCCTTAACTATCCACATTAATCAAATCAACCCTTACTATTTCAAAATAATAAATAAAGGAAATTCCTTTTATTTAAAAAAATTTGGGGTCTTACAACCTCCTCCTTATGAAATTTCGTCCTCGAAATCGACGTGACGATACTGGTGTTTCAAAAGGTGAGGATACCTCGCTTTCATTTCCGCTTCCAATTCCCGTGTCATTTCCTCTATAAAGCATGATTCCTCCACAAAACTTTAACTTGTGGTATGACCTTTCATACAGTAGGACATGCTCCTTCCTATCCAAGATCTTGACAGTACCTCCTCATACGTTAAGTCTTCTACTATCTCGTCCTGGCTTCTAACTCAATAACGTGGTTCGGGTCTTTTCACATATTTACGTAAGCATGATATGTGAAACACATTATGAACACGAGACATACTACTGAGGTAACGCAATTTTATAGGCTACATTTCCTACTTCCTATCAAGAATTTGAAATGGACCAATAAATCGTGGATCGAGCTTTCCTCTCTCCCAAATCTCGTAACTCCCTTCCATGGAGCAACTCGTAATAATACATGATCCCCTACATTAAATTCCACGCCCTTTCGATGAAGATCCGTGATAACTCTTTTATTCGATCTTGTGGCCGCTTTGTATACGCTTGTCGAATTATTTGGATCTTTTCTAGTCATATACGTATTTCAACTCTAGGGTCCCAACAATGTTGCTTCACCCACCTCATCCCAACATATCGAGAACTACATTTTCGTCCATATAATGCTTCAATGGAACCACGCCTATATTTGTTTAATAACTATTGTTGTATGAGAATTCCACCAATGGCAAGTACTTATCCCAACTTCCTTTGAAATCTAGGACACGAGTTTTAATATATCTTCAAGAGTTTGAGTAGTCCTTTCGATCGCCCATCCGCTTGGAGGATGGTATGCCAAACCAATCGTAAATTGCGTCTATAGCTTTTCTAACCCAAAATCATGAAGTGAATCTTGGTCACTATCCGAAACTATGGATACGTGCATGCCATGCAAACCTCACAATCTCATTCACGCATATACTAAAGAAGACGCTCAAGGAATAAGTCTCCGTGATCCAAGAAATGAGAGACTTGGTTAATCTATCAACAATAACCCAAATAAAGATTGATGCCTTGAGAAACCGTAGGAAGACCCGTGAATCGAAATCCATAAGAATGTGTTCCCACTTCCATTCCTAATCTCAAGTGGTTGCAACGGACCCTTAGGTACAAGATGCTCGCCTTTACATGTTGATAAGTTAAACATCTCGAGATAAACTACGCGATCTCTCTCCTCATATTGCTTCCACCAAAATATATACGTTGAAGATCATAATACATTTTGGTACTCCCGTGATGGATCGCAAACAATGTGTTGTGTGCCTCCATCATGATTCTATGCTTCAAATCAAAATCATTAGGAATGCAAAGTCTGGAGTTACTCAAGTATTCCTTCTTCATCAATTCTCGCCCTAATAGCTCCTTCTTGTACTTTCTTCTTCATACGCATCACCTCGGCCTGCTGGCTTGAGTAACCTTAACTTTATCGATTAAAGTAGATTATACTCAGATATCATCACGTGGGTACCTAGAGTTTTCATCTCCATCTCTAATATTTGTAAGTTATACGAAATGAGTCTTCGATAATATCGTATCGTGATCAGATACGATCTTCTACTCAATACGTCACCACCACGCTCGCTTCCAAGATGGTATGGTTAGAATATGTACGAAATGAGTCACCTCTCGAGCTCTTGGAAAATCTTCTCGCATTCCTCGCTTCCATAACGAATTTTGTATCTTTTCGAGTCACTAAGTTAACTAATAGCGATTCGAGAATATCCTTCAACGAATCTCCTATAATAACCAACTAAGCCTGTAAAGCTACGATTTCGATTATCGACTTAGGTTGCTTTCTCAACTTTGACTCATATCCCAATTCGATAAAGACGTCACAATGACACCTGTCGGTTTATTATCGCATCTAATATGACGCCCCCATAGAGTAGTCTCGCTTAGGTAAATTCCACAAAGGAAGTCACAAGATAAAGGCTCAGTACCAAATTTATAGTTGAATTTTTAACTCTCAAGTTCAATAGAGCCATTCGATATGAGATTTTAGAAATGAGTTTTGTGCCGGGTTCAAAGTCGATACAAAATTTAATATCGGGGCTTTGGGAGTAAGCCAAGAAATTCTTCAGAAATACGTCAGAAAAATCAATAACAACAAGGAATATTATTCAAATCGACGTGTCTTTATTCAAATCCATAATATGGACTAAGAAAACTTGACATCCGTAATAAACGAACGACTTCACGGCTTGATATGAAAATGTTTGACTACAATGGTTTGATTGCTTGAATTTAAATAACAGTGTTGCTTAGAATATGAAAACTAACAACCTTACAAAAGCAATCAATTAGTGCACGATGAGTAGTTAACCTTAAAATCACATCAAAAGCAAATATCTCTATGTAAATAAGGTTAATAGTAATGTGATAGTGCCAACCCTGAATCAAACAAGATTTCTAAACAATGACATGTAATGAAAGTTTCTCCTAACTGATTCTCCATAAATAAAGTCAAAGTCTAATTTCTCCGTGAGTCAAGTTCAAACGCTGAAATAAAGCAAAGAGAGATAAAAGAATGGGTAGAACCCAGTATTCAAGTAAGGTATAAACTTAGCAAGAATTTATAATTAACTAACCAAAGCTAACTTCGTCGTTTCTCGCATTTTTGACCTGGCCACGCGTAAACGCTTCTTCCGTGAACCGCTGACTTTGACTTTTCTCGACATCCTTTTGAGTCACCATTCCTCGCTTGGATCGGTTTCGATATCGTATAATCTCGAGCGATATGTCCTTCTTTTCCACAATTATAAGATACCTTGGAAGGCTTTGAACAGGTTTGACCTTATATGTCCCTCCTCTCCACATCTCGTAGATCTAATCAAGCGATCGCTCTCTTCCCTAGAATTTGTTGATGGTTCTTTGACGCCTTCCCGTCATCGCAAATCTTCTTTTTAGATTGGACATCTCTTTCCATAATATCAACGCTGCAAATTTTTTTTACCATGCATCACTCATTCTCACTGCTCGTTCGATTATTTCTTCTTTCACGAGATTCCAGCCTTTTATCATCTTATACTCGCCAAAGAGTGCTTCTCGCTCAAGCATCACGATCGGGTAACACAAGCTTGAATCGTTGCATCCTTTTGCTCCACCACTACCGCAAATTCTTTAGCTCGCTTCTTCTAACTCATGAATACGATTTTGCAATTCTATATTTCGATCATAAAATACCTCTAATAAACTCTCTTCGTACCTCTTCTACCTCTTCTTCCTCACTCTCACCGTTACCTCTGCGATTATCTCGTGGAAACTTATCAATTCTTCACTCACCACACGGATATCTCTAATTCCTTCTTCATTTGACATCACATTATCCTCGTTGGCGATTAGAGGTGTCTCCACGATCTCATTCACTCCATTGTTAACGCTCTCAATGACCATTCTAAAAAAAACTATCATAAAACAAGGGTTAATTAAATAAATTAACAAATCACATAATACCCTATAATACGACCAATATCATTTACGAAGAAAATAACATCCCTTACGATTCGTTGAACAAAAATAATATTCCTACTTAATATTGAACGAAGATAATATTCTTTACTTAATATTGAACTAAAATAATATTCATACCTAATACTAAAAATAATATCTCTTCGTAATATGAAATAAATAATACCCTTTACCTCGTAAGAAGAAATTGATAATCTGAATAGTGAAGTAGCGACTTCTCTTCTTCTTTCTCTCTATAACTTCTATCTCTATAATTGGTCTTGTGAGACTTAGTGAATTGGTGAAAATGAAGGAAGAATGAGCTTCTATTTATAGGAAAATATAGTTTCGATAATTCTACGTTTTGGGGCTCAAAATATTACCAGATAATACCTTCATCTTTTCCTTCATTTTTAATTTAGTCCCGCAAGTATTATCAAACTCACACCACCTCCCCTAATAGTAAATCATGTGAATCAATAAAATCATGTGACTCAATAGTTCTATACATGTGAAAAAATAATTACAAAGATATTACCTTCATCTCATACCTCCATTTTTAATTTAGTCATGCAAAGTATTATCAATCTTGCACCAATTTCTCCTAATAGTAAATCATGTGAATCAATAGTATACACACGTGAACACATAGTTATAAACATGTGAATTAATAGCAATTAATTGCTCATTTATCCTAAGCATTACCCGATCGTCAATATAACCTCCGACATCAATTATTATCAAAATAAATGTCAATTTCACTAACACTAATAATTCCCACACAATGGAACTATCAATTTCATCTTTAATCAACACTAACTTATTCATCATTAATATTATAATTCATAATATTTAACAACCAAATGCGTTCTGTGAAAGCAGGGCTTTTACGATAAGGATTTCTCCTATTCATGCCATAATTAGATTATCTAACCTCTCGACAGAACTTCTAGATATCATTAATATTGCAAATAAGACCCCTAAATTTTTTTTTAATATAAAAGGAATTTCCTTTATTTATTATTTTGAAATAGTGAGGCTTGATTTGATTAATGTGATAGTTATATTAAATACGCAAATATTTCAAAATAAGCAAGTGATTATAAAATATTCATTTTTGTCGGGAATATTCATTTCGTCGGAATATTCGACCGCTTCTGTGGGAATATTCGCGATGCGACGGTGCAACCATGTGTGGGGCCCCATAACCTGAAGCGATTTCGATGAGGAAACGATAAATATAAGTTGGTTAAAAATAATCTACGTAGTTGTTACCAAGTAAGACCCCATTGGAATACCGGTGGTTAAAAAATACGAATACGCTGGTTTGGTCGCAAAGCGTTACATACCAGTGATTGCATGTGATTGGAATTATTGATCCTTACGTAAGATGGCACTACTCAATAATTTTCACAAAGAGTTACTGCTCAATATTTTATTTTATTGATTCAATAATTGTCGCTTGATATTTTATATTATTGTTGTTCAATAATTGTCAATTGCATTAAAGATTTCCCATTATCGATCAATAATTCATATTATTTGAATAATATTATTAGATAACATTATTGGCAATGTTCAGAAAGTTCTCGCCTAAGGAGAGGTTGGTCACCTAATCATGCGCCAAAGAAGAGAGAGATCCTTATCGAAAGCCCCCTTCCCGGAACTACTGGTCAATCATAATTGTGATTCTCAATATTATTTGTGAATAATTAATTATTGATTCATATGATAAGGAAATATTTATTTTATATGGATATAAATGATGGATTTATGTGGTTATTAATGAAGGAATTAATGTTTAGATGTTTTATTTGTATTTTGCCTGATCGGAGGTATTAAAGATCAAATCGGTGTTATTATAGCTTTATTGTGTGAGTTATAATATTTAATCCCACCGTTGGATCGTTGTAATTTTTGGATATGTTATACATATATAAGTTGAGTATATGTCCACAAATTTTGAACCGTTAAAAATGAACGAATGATTTGTTATAAATTTTAAGAGGTGTTTGATTCTAAAGTAGGGTTATAATTGATTTTGTGGAAAATTTAGAATTGAGGGGCCCCACTTGTGGTTGGTGAAAAAAATGTGCTGAATTTTATTTCAAATGTGGTGGTGGCAATAGTGAAAGGTGTAAAGCCATCGCAAGCAGTGTCAAGTCTGCTTTTACTGGCTAACATTTTCCTATAAATAGGTACTTGTTAGAATTGAAAATCACACCGTAAACAAAGTTTTCTTCTCTCTATATTATCGAGCGATTTTGTGAGTATTTAGATACTTTGAGAGTCATTGTCAAGATTGTTAAGTTTCATTCAAAGATCACTTCCGACCTTTCCTTCCGGCAATCGATTCTTTCGAGTAAGGGATGTTATTTTCTTCAGAATGATATTATTTCTTCAATATCATTACGTTAAATATTGATTGGAACTTTTTATCAAATTTGGAACTTTTTCAAGTTTCCAAGTTACTTATTCATGAGTTACTATTCACGAAGTTACTATTCATGAGTTACTATTCACGAAGTTACTATTCACGAAAGTACTATTCATTTAAGCGTGAAGATGTTTTTTGTGGAATTTCTATCTTTTGGTGTCTGAGTTACTATTCACGATACTAAGACTATTCATGTATACTCAAGACTATTCACTTAATACGGCACTATTCACCAAAAATGAAAATTTTTCTTTTTAAGCCTAAAATATCTATTTTTGATACTAGCTTTGATCAGTATCCATGTTTTGATCATTCTTGAATTTTACACCACTATGATTATTTTTGAGGTATTTTTTTGACGTGGATAAAATCAATGCAAAGATGAATGATTTCAATTTTGTATCTTCGGCTCTGCTCAGAAGGCAAAATATTTTCATCAGTGTTTAAATGAATATGATGATATTAACTCGATATGAATATCTTTGGCTCAGAAAAAAAGGCAAAAAGATGAACAAAGTGTTGAGATGAATGAGCATTAAACACGACCGATTGATGAATATCTTGGCACAGAAGAGCAAAGATGAACAGTGTTGAGATGAACATACGACCGATTGATGAATATCTTTGGCCTCAGAGTGCAAAGATGAATATTTGATTTGAGATGAATATCGATTGATGTTGTGTGGATAAAATATTGATGATGGACCCAAGTAAATTCTATAGATTATAGAGATTTCATTCTCTACGTAACTCTTCTATGAATTATTATTTCCATCATGAAAGTATTGATCCAAAACTTGTTGTCCTATTGTATTCTATCGATTTTTCCCTGTTGGAGACTAACGATAATTTGTTGTATATTATCTTAGTCATAATATTCTTCATCGGGCTAGTTGAGCTCACCCTTTTCCTTGTTGTTCCATTTTTCTTCTCGTGAGGCGAGAATGTAACGAGTACTAGTCTTGGGTAATGGAATGAAGGTTCTAGAGAGAATTGTTTAGTCCTCACCATTTTTGTAAAATAATGTATCAATAAATGTGATGGGGATTTATTTGAGTATAGATATTGTCTAAAAAGATAATATTTGTATTTAAACTCACGCTTTATCGTTGTAATAATAAAGTTGTAGTTGTTTCGCACTATGATTTGGCGCACTGTTAACGGGTGTGGTGTATACCTATTTCGGGGGCGCCACAATGGTATCGAAGCTAGGGATACGATCTCCATGAGATCGGGGAATAAAACTAGGAGGGAGAGAGACGAGTAAATCCTTCGCTAAAGGTGTCCTACCTAAGCTTATTTGTTGGTTGGTCATATTATAGGGTATTATGTGATTTGTTAATTTATTTAATTAACCCTTGTTTTACGATAGTTTTTTTTTTAGAATGGTCATTAGAACGTTAACAATGGAGTGAATGAGATCGTGGAGACACCTCTAATCGCCAACCGTGATAATGTGATGTCAAAGAAGAAGGAATTAGAGATATCCATGTGGTGAGTGAAGAATTGATAACAGATCTTAGATAATCACAGAGGTAAATAAATTTAGAGTGAGGAAGAAGAGGAAGAAGAGGTACCAAGAAGAGTTTATTAGAGGTATTTTATGATCGAAATATAGAATTGCAAAATCGTGATTCATGAGTTAAGAAGTGCTAAAGAATCATGGCAAATGGGAGCAAAAGGATGCAAACGATTCAAGCTTGTGTTACCCGATACGTGATGCTTGAATGTAAGCACTCTTTGGCGTAGTATAAGATGATAAAGCCGGAATCGAAATGAAAGAAGAAATAATCGAACGAGCGGAGAATGAGTGATGCATGGGTAAAAGCCGCATCGACGCTATTGATATTATGGAAAGAGATGTCCAATCTAAAAAGAGAAGATTTAACGACGACGGAAGACGTTTCAACGAAGAACATCAAGACCATCAACAAATTCAGGGAAGAGAACGATCGCCAGCTTAGATGCCAAGAGATGTGGAGAGGAGGGACATATAAGGTCAAACCGCTCAAAGCCTTCCAAGGTATGCTATAATCAGGGAAAAGAAGCGACATATCGCCGAGATCAGGCCGATATCGAAACCCACCCAAAATGTGGAATGGTGACTCAAAAGGATGTCCAAGAAAAGTCAAAGTCAACGGCTTGGAAGAGCGCTTTGTCGCGACCCATTAAAATGCGTAGAACCCAACGGTTAGCACGGTTAGTTAATTATAAATTCTTAAAGTTTATACCTTACTAGATAATTTGCTTCACCCATTCTTTTATCTCTTGTTTACGCTTTCAACGCTTGAACTCACTTCGGAGAGAAATTAGACTTTGATATTTGGATGGAGAACCGTTAGAGAAACTTTCATTACATCTGTTGTTTAGAAATCTTGTTTCGATTCAGTGTTGTACCATCATTACTTACCGTTAACCTTATTTCTATAGAGATATTTGCTTTTGATGTGATTTTAAGGTTAACTACTCATCATGCCAAATTGATTGCTTTTGTAAGGTTGTTAGTTTTCATATTCCTAAGCAACCCGTTATTCAATTCAAGCAATCAAACCATTGTAATCAAACATTTTCATATCAAGCCATTTCATTCGCTTATTACGGATGTCAAGTTTTCTTAGTCCATGTTATGGATTTGAATAAAGACACGCCGATTTGAATAATATTCCTATTGTTATT
The DNA here is from genome assembly GCA_020205615.1 of Panax quinquefolius. Classification (NCBI taxonomy): domain Eukaryota; kingdom Viridiplantae; phylum Streptophyta; class Magnoliopsida; order Apiales; family Araliaceae; genus Panax; species Panax quinquefolius. The sequence goes on along the minus strand of CM035166.1, from coordinate 102,280,489 downwards.
GATTTCTCCCGATGTATTTCCCAAGAATTTTCGCTTACTCTCAAAGCCTCGATATTAAATTTTGTATCGACTTTGAACCCTGCAGACAAAACTCATTTATAAAATCTTATATCGAATGGCTCCTATTGAACTTCGTGAGTTAAAAATTCAACTATAGAATTTGGTACCGAGCCTTTATCTTCAAGGACTTTCTTTGTGGAATTCACCTAAGCCGCACTCTCTCAGTAGGGACGCTATATTCGCGCGATAAGAAATCGATAGTGTCATTGTGACGTGCTATCCAAGGTTGGGATATGAAATCACAATGAGAGCAACCTAAGTCAAGAATCGAAATACGTAGCTTTCTAGCTTAGTTGGTTATTATCTGAGATATTCTCGAATCGCTATTCCATTATCGCAATTTACTCAGTAGAGATACAAAATTCGAATGGAGCAAGGAATGTGGGAAGAGCTTTGAAGAACTCAAGAGGAGACTCATTTCAACATGTTCTCGACCATGCCATCCTCGAAAAAAGCGAACGGAAAGTGCGACGTGTTGAGTAGAAGATCGATATAAGTACGAAAGTACGATATCACAAAAGACTAATTTCGATAATTTACAAATATTAGAGATGGAGATGAAAACTCTAGGTACCCACGTGATGATATATACTTGTGTATAATCGACTTTTAATCGATAAAGTTAAAGTTGCTCAAGCCACGTGCCCGAGTCGGCGCGTATGAAGAAAGAAAGTATGCAAGGAGCTATTCCTAAGCGAATTGATGAAGAAGGAATACTTGAGTCCACTCTAGACTTTCAGGTTCCTAACGACTCCGATTTGAGGTACAAGATTATGATGGAGGCACACAATACAATTCTTGTAATCCATCCCTCGGAAGTACTAAAATGTATCGTGATCTTCTCGACATACATTTTGGTGGAACAATACGAAGAGAGAGATTGCAAAGTTTATCTCGATGTGTTTAACTTGCCAACGTGTAAAGCGCGAGCATCTAGTACCTAAGGGTCCGCTTGCAACCACTTGAGATTCCGAATGGAAGTGGGAACATTATTACCATGGATTTCAAGTACGCATCTTCCTATGGTTTCTCAAGGCATCAATGCTATTTTGGGTTATTGTTGATGATTAACCAAGTTCCGCTCATTTTCGCCGACACGGAGACTTATTCCCTTGAACGCCTTTAGCTAGTATGTACGTGAATGAGATTGTGAGGTTGTATGGCATGCCTCGTGATCCATAGTTTCGATAGCGGACCCAAGATTCACTTCTGCGATTTTGGGTTAGAAGCTACGGGCACGAATTTACGATTCATGTAGCATACCATCCTCAAAACTATGGGCAATCGTAAAGGACTACTCAAACTCTTGAAGATATATTAAAACTCAGGTCCTAGATTTCAAAGGAAGTTGATAAGTACTTGCCATTGGTGGAATTCTCATCTAACAATAATTATTAAACAAATATAGTACTGGGTTCCATTCAAGCATTATATGGACAAAATGTCGCTTCTCCAATATGTTGGGATGAGGTGGGTGAAGCAACATTGTTGGGACCCGAAAGTTAGTACGTATGACTAATGATTCGACAACGATATAAACCAAGCACAAGATCGACAAAAGAGTTATGCGGATCTTCATCGAAAGGATGTGGAATTTAATGTAGGGATCATATATTGCTGCAAGTTGCTCCACGGAAGGGAGTTACAAGATTTGGGAAGAGAGGAAAGCTCAAATCCACGATTTATCGGGTCCATTTCAAATTTTTGACCGAGTAGGAAATGTAGCCTATAGACTCAAGCATTCTCCAAGTATGTCTCGTGTTCATAATGTGTTTCACATATCCGCATTTCAAATATGTGAAAGACCCAACCAAGTTATCGAGTTAGAACCTTGACGAGATAGCCAAGACTTAACGTACGAGGAGGCACTTGGCCAAGATCTTGGATAGGAAGGATGTCCTACCGCAAGAAAGGTCATACCACAAGTTAAAGTTTTGTGGAGTAATCATGCTATGAGGAAATGACCAGGAATTGAAATCGAAAACGAAAGCGAGGTATCCTCACTTTTTCTCAAACACCAGTGCGTCACGTCGCCAATTTCGAGGACGAAATTTCATAAGGAGGGAGGCTGTAAGACCTCAAATTTTTTTAAATAAAAAGGAATTTCCTTTATTTATTATTTTGAAATAGTAAGGGTTGATTTGATTAATGTGGATAGTTAAGGGTTAAATACGCAAATATTTCAAAATAAGCAAGTGATTATAAAATATTCATTTTGTGGGGAATATTCATTCGGTCGTGGAATATTCGGTGATCGCCTTGTGAATATTCAGACGACTATGGCAAACATGTGTGGGGCCCCATAACTGGAAAGCTTATTGGATGAGGAAAACGACAAATATAAGTTTCTTCGTTAAAAATAATCTGCCAGAATAAGTTCTATCAAGTAAGATCATTGAATACCCTATGGTTAAAATACAAGAATACGCGCGTGGTCGCATAAGAGTGCACCAGATTGCACAAAGATTGTTGAATTATTGATCCTTATGTAAGATGGCACTACTTCAATAATTTTCACAGTGAGTTACTGCTCAATATTTTATTTTATTGATTCAATAATTGTCAGCGTTGATATTTTATATTATCATTGTTCAATAATTGTCACCGCACAAAGATTTCCCATTATCGCATCAATAATTCATATTATTTGAATAATATTATTAGATAACATTATTGGCAATGTCTAGAAAGTTCTGCTAAGGAGAGGTTTGGTCACCTAATCATGCCGCCAGTAGGAGAGAGATCCTTATTGAAAGCCCCTCTTTCCGGAACTACCGTCATCATAATTGTGGATTTCGTAATATTATTTGTGAATAATTAATTATTGATTCATATGATAAGGAAATATTTATTTTATATGGATATAAATGATGGATTTATGTGGTTATTAATGAAGGAATTAATGCCGAGATGTTTTATTTGTATTTTATTCGATTGGAGGTATTAAAGATCAAATCTGGTTATTATAGCTTTTATTGTGTGAGTTATAATATTTAATCCCGACCGTTGAACCGTTAAAAATGAACGAATGATTTGTTATAAATTTTAAGAGGTGTTTGATTCTTGAAGAAAGTAGGGTTATAATTGATTTTGTGGAAAATTCTAGAATTGAGTGGGCCCACTTGTGGTTGGTGAAAAAAATGTGCTGAATTTTATTTCAAATGTGGTGGGTGGCAATAGTAGCGTGTAAAGCCATCGTGTAAAGCGTGGTCAAGCTCTGTTTGTGGCAATATTTTCCCATAAATGAGGGCTAAGTTAGAATTGAAAATCACACCGTAAACAAAGTTTTCTCTTTCTCTCTATATTATTGAGCGTATTTTGTGAGTATTTAGATACTTTGAGAGTTGTCACGTCAAGATGCAAGTTTCATTCAAGATCACTTCCCAATCTTTCCTTCCGAAGTACCGATTCTTTGAGGTAAGGATGTTATTTTCTTCTCAGATGATATTATTTCTTGAATATCATTATCTTTGAAAATATCGGTTGGAACTTTTTATCAAATTTGAACTTTTTCATGTAGCCGAGGTTACTTTCATGAGTTACTATTCACGAGTTACTATTCACGATTCTTTATTCACGAGTTATCATTCACGAGTACTATTCGTGGAAAGCGTGAAGATGTTTTGTTTTCTATCTTTTGGTGTGGAGATTCTTATTCACGTGAACTATTCACGTATGCTCAAGACTATTCACTTGAATACTGGACTAACAAAAAATGAAAATTTTTCTTTTAAGCTCAAATTATCTATTTTGGATACTAGCTTTGATCATCCATGTTTTGATCGAATTTTACACCACTATGATTATTTTGAGGTATTTTTGGACGTGATAAATCAATGCAAAGACAATTATTGATTTAATAATATAACATATTATACGAGATGATCTTGAGATGAACATGACCGATTGATGATTTGGTCTGTAAATAATTGAATCAATAATATAAGAGATATGATCGTTCATTCTTTGAGCTAGATTTCATTATTGTAATAATTGAACTTTTCTTATAACTAAGTGACTTCTCAATGAAGTATCAATAATCATGCATCATTATGTTTCTATATCCAACGCGTATTTCTATACTTTTATGATCGATTATTTTATAACAACTTGTTTACTTTGAAAATTTTCACATATCACCCTTAACTTTAACCTTTTATCAATTTAACCATTTACTAAATAGAATAATTATAAACAAATTTAATACTTTTTCCAGAATATTTCATAAAATTTGGGGTCTCACATCTCCACTCCTTATGAAATTTACTCGAAATTTACGCAATTATGATATTCAAGAGATGAGAATACTACCGCTTTCTTTTGGATTGTACCTTCCTGCTATTTCCTCTCTATCATGATTTTCCTTTTTCTCATCTTCTTGATATATCATTCTCCCTCAAATATAGTTTCAAAATAAGGGTTAATTGACATGCCATATATTATCTCTATATTGTGGTTTTCAAAATAATTCAATTAAATAACTAATAAATTTAGGTAGGTCATACTAGCGAAGGAATTATAAAATCTCTCCCTCCTAGTTCTAGTCTCACATCTCACCAGAATGATCATATCCCCAAGCTTTGATATTAATCATGGCCTTTTCTAAAATGGGCATACATTACCCATCTTGAGTCGCCAAATACATGATACAAAATTCAAATACAACTTAATTATACAACAGTCGTATAAAATATGACATAACATAATCTAAGAGTTTTGAAGGCAGAAGTACTTTGTTGGAGGCTTTGCATAATTATGGAAACCTTGAAATGTGTGTGGGGAGCCTAGCTAGGAGTAGGATTAGGTTGTACGTATTACCAAACAGGGAAACAAGAATCTATGCAATAATTGAAAACTAATATGGAAGCAACCAAACAGCTTTATTTTTTTTCTCCATACCAAATTCTTGTCCTTGAAGTGACTTTAATAAACTAAATTTAAAGGACAAACAATTAAATTTTTAAATATCTTATTTTTTTAGTCACATAATTTATAGGTCATTATGTTTATTTTCCTACTTTCAGATAAAAATGATACAAATCCGTTACATATTTTATACCCATTATAATTATTTTAATAACTTGATGGATATAGACTCTCTCCCTATCCATCGAGTTAAGTAATTTGTTATCAAGAATTTTTTTGTCGCCTATCTCATGTCATGCTTCTTTCTTCTCTAAATCGATTAATTCCTAGTGTTAGTCAATCAAAGATTTGTCATTGTTTGGTCGGTCTCGTCATTTACGCAATATCATATTACTTAGGCGTGTCGCATGCTTCCCAGATTCGCTGAGCAACAACAGAAATTTATCCTAAAATTTGAATTTTAAAATAATTTATTAGAATGAACGAAAAATTCAAAATCATTTCTATTTTGTTAGATAGATTTTCATAAAAATTTCAATATATTCGACCATTTATTTGGATGTCTTAATCTCTTATGATCGAAGAGCGTAGAGTACGGGTAGAGATTTTCTTTTAGGAGATTTAAAGACGTTCCCTACCAAGGAAATTTCAACATTATAAATGTCCTGCTTATCAACTTTATAAACATTTTTTTTCCAAATAAGTTAATTAACAAGTTTGACAATTTATGAGCTCAAGAAACATCTTTTTCATTATTAAATTGGGTCAAATATATTGGCCTATTAAAAAATATTGGCAGCGATGAAAAAGAGGCTGGACCCACATCATAGTCCTTTTATACTGACAAAAAAATTGAACAGAAAAATTAGACGGATAGAACAAAATACCTATCTAATTTTTATGACTGTATATACTTATTCATAATTAAAATAAATTACTTAATTATACTTGCATGGAGCTTGCATATATATTACTTTATAGTTATAATAATTATACTTCTTCCATTACTTTATAATTGAGGGTTTATGAGAAAATAAAAAATATAATTAATTAATACTTTGTTTGATTAATCAAAATGATTATAATTAAAATTTCAAGATTATCCTTCTAAAATTAATTAAAAAGATGAAAAAAAAAAATAAATTTATATTTAATGTAGGAATAATATACTAAAATTAAGTTAATAATGGTTTCTTAAAATCTACCGATGACAAATAAAAGAAAACGGAGGAAGTAGTATATAATTTTTAAAGAGTGATTAACATGAAGTGAATTTCATGATTAATTCACTTTATGATCAATACAATATTGATACACAAATAAAAAAATCATCCTCCCGTCTATATGTTAATATCGACTATGAAGTGAACTCATGCTAACCGAATATATCCAATTTCTTATCTTTATAAAGATGTTGGAATTAAACTTAGTTTAATTAATAATTAAATATAAGGTAACTATACTATACTATACTATACTAAGGAGATAAGGACTGTACTTTGGGCTCATAAATATTCTTACTTTTTAGTCCCCACTCACAATTACTTAGATAACAAATGAATCCCACGTATGATGATGGTAACATGCTAGGTACGAAACTGACAAAATTTTCTTTTTAAAAAGTATATTAATTTAATTATTTATACCTTTTTTCTTAATTTTTTTTACCATTATTTCACCATGTCAAGAAAATAAATAAATAAAGAAAACCACCATCACTGCTCTGTCTCAAAGCATGTCTACTACACATCTGCAACATGTTTTGTATTCTTTTTGGTGTGCAAGAACCGTGAAACTTGCTTGTCTTTTGAAATAAAATAAAATAAATAAATAATGATTTGCTTTTTGTAAACTTTATAATTAGATAAATTAAATTGAATGTTTTTTCTATATAGAACACACTAATACATAGTAGTATTTATTTTTATGATCTATTTGAATATATATCAAATTTCGAAAACTAATTAAATTTATCATTATAATAAAGAGTTAGAAAATAAAAAAATTAAGGGTAAGAACTTCAATCAAATAATACAAATTAATTATATATGTACGTACCTTTTAAGTTATTCAAGAATTTAATGTCTTTTTCAAAATATTAAAAAAAGGGAAAAAAAGACAGTTTTAATTAGCTATACGTGAGGGACAAGTTCGTCGGAAAAAAGTTAAAATGTAAATAAATAAAGTACGAGGGACAAAGTGACATGAGTGTAGCCAATGTCTACGGGCACAAAAAGGAACAAATTAAAATTTGATAGACAGTCGAGATCAAGTTTGAATATAATATTAACTTTTTATTTTTATTTTTTAAGATATTATTTTGAGTTGTTAATTAATTAATGACCAATTAATATATAATTATAGAATATTAATTAGATTTAATGCAGCATGTGGTTGAGGACAAATTTGTAAACAATAGTTAGGGCCATGCAAACATGCTTGCTTTGAGGAGCTTCAATATCACATGATAATTATGCGATCACATGCCCAAGAAAATCTAAATCTATAATTTATATATGAAGACAATATTAAAAAAAGATTGAATGTGTTTGCTACAAGTTCAAATTATAAAATTTTGTAAAAAAGGATAAATGATGTCGCTTTTGTATAATTAAATACATTTTATTCAATATATATATATATATATATATATATATATATATATATATATAAAAAAGGTGTTTATAATTTATCAAAATATTTTTATTATAAAGGATGCCTTACGCAAGAACGTGAGGTGTCTCCCCCAGCTCTCGTACTCTATATTTTTTTTTATTAATTTAAAAAAATTCATTCGTGTAATTAATAAAATCTTGTAAATTAGGTATATATGTGTAATAATCTTAATTATGACGATGTATTTATCTCTTTTTTCTTGATGCATATATAGTATGATTAATTAAAAGTTTCATAAAAAACTTAAAAATTTGTGGGAAGATGTGGACCGTCGATCTTAATTTGTTGGATACCTTAGATGGAACACCAAAAGTGAAAATATTGAGGAGGTCTCATCATGTTCAATTGAAACCAATTATTAGTGTCCACGTACGCGCGAAATGTGATGCAATCAAATCTTCTATATATATAAAATCACTTTATTATGTGTTTTCCCTACATATTTTAAACGAAAGATAGTTTGTTTTCTAGAAAGTTTCATGAGTCTTGCTTTATGTCTATTTTGCTTTATGATGTAGAAATCTAGCTTGCTTTATTCCATTAATAATTAATTTATGTAGTAGAATAATATATATAATAATTCTATAGATACATATTAATTTGTATCTATATTGTTTTTCAATACCTAAGGTTGTTCACAGATTATTTATAGCGATACTTTTGTTATAAAAAATAATATTTTTTTGTTATAAATTTAACAATTTCTTATTATTATATGAAGTGTGCTTGAAGCTCGTTTGAGACAGGAGCGTTAAGGTTAGAGTTGCTCTCTCATAAATATAATTCTTAATTTTATATAGGTTCCACTATATGCTCATGCGAGAGAGGAGTAAATGAAAATATATAAAATATATATGAAAATATCAATTTGCTAAAAATATATAAGACACTTTAAATAAGCAGTTTATGTCAATACTTTATAAGACGATTTATATTACTCTCTCTGTAAGACCCCAACTTTTATAAATAAAGATGAATTTTACATAAATATTATTTTTGAATATTATGGAATAAATTTGATATAATATTATAGTTGTGGGTAATATTTATAAATTTTGCAAAGTAAGCAAATTGTTATAAAATATTCGTTTGGTCAGAATATTTTTTTTGTTTAATATTCGTGATTTACGGCAATCATTCATTGAGTGGACCCCACAACGGAAGTATTGTCGTAGTTAAAAAAACTACAAAATTATCTTTCTATAAAAATAACGGCAGGAAGGTGTTATCAATTAAAAGCTGTTGAACTACCCTAGTAGTAAAAGACAAAAGAATAATGTCAGAATAGTTAATAGTAGCACACGATATTGATTATCGATGCTTACGTGAGAAGTCACCGACTATGCTCAATTATTCACACAATAATTCTTTGATTATATCTCTTATATTATTGATTCCATTATTGTCACAAAGATCATTTGTATAATATGTTATAGTATTAAATCAATAATTGAGACGACAGTTATAAATGATTAATAATTGTTGAAAGATTAAATATGTGTTGATTAAAATAAAATGATTTGTGGTAATATTTATTCAATCCTTGATGTATATAAAGAGTCTGGTATGAGACGTTTGTGGTAAGTTTGATTATTTTTATGGGGGCCCATATGTCATCATCTAAGAGTCTCTTCTTCAATAAGAATTTACCTTCGCGAATAGTAATTACCTTTGTGAATAGTAATTACCTTCACAATAGTAATTACCTTTACCAGACGTCAAACCACTTGCCGTTTCATATTACAAAGGCCGAACCACTTGTCGCTTCACATTCAAAGCGTCGAACCACTTGTCGTTTCACATTACAAAAGGCCAAACCACTTTTTCTTTTCACATCACTAATCGTCAAAGCCACTTGCCTTTTTACATGGCGAAAGTGCTTAGAAATCTTCTATAAATAGAGGCCTAGTGTTTCATTATTTTTCACAAATTCATTCAAGCTATAGAGAGAGAAAGTATAGAGAGAATAAGAGAGAGAGAAGAAGAGTATTTTGTTACTACACTACTGCGGTATTCAATCTCCTACCAAAAGTAAGGGGTGTTATTCTTTCTTATTCACGAAGAGAACTCACATTATTCCATTGCTTATTATTCTGGCTGGAATAACTTTGTATCTGCTGATTTACCCTATACTTGGTGACATTTTTCTATTATTACATTGGAACATCCTCATGCATGTGTTTTATACTGGGACCGGTTCCGCCTTTTTTATTATTATTCTATTGGAACATCCTGTCATGTGTGTTTTTACACCGGACTGGTTCCGCTCTTTATTATTATTCTGCTGGAACATCCATGCTCATGTGTTTCTGTTGGATCTGGTTCCATTCTTTATTATTACGTTGGAATATCCTCATGCATGCATTTTTTGTTGGACCCGGTTCCGTTATTTATTATTACGCTGGAATAACTCAGAATGTGCGGTATATCGCGTGCACGGTGATTTCTTTTGTTATTCCATTCTTTATTATACCAAATTGGTTAAAACTTTGACTTCTATACTCCATGAAATTAGTGGAATATCCTTGATATTTGCTACGCTTCATCCAAAGATCCTTTCATGTAAATATTCTTCTCAAGATTCTTGAATTTTACTCTACAAAGCGATATCATGTTGATAGTTTGGATGTTATTGGTTCCTAGATAAATTAATTCTTGAACTTGTTTTATTGAATATCATTGTCATCATCCTCATGTTTATATTATGTTGAAAGTCATCTACATGGCACCGTAGTGCATAGATGGACTTGGTATAATTATGACCGAGAGACTATTCTGATTATAATCACCAATCGTAATGTTACAAATGATGTGGTAAAAATCCTCGATGGCCCGTAGTGCATTGATGGGCGCTTGTTGGCATGATCATGACCATTAATGAATACACAAATATTCTTGGCCCGTAGTGTATGAATAATTGTGGTCGTGATACTAAAAGAATATCCTTGGCCAGTAGTGCGAGGGTGATTCGATGATGTGGAATATTTATTAAAGTTTGAGTCTCATTTATAACAATGATGAAAAACCTTTTAAATCATAAAAGATAGTAGATTTTATTTTCTACTTGACTCTTTTAATGGATTCTTTGGTTCATTTGTAGTTAAACTTGATGTTCATTATATTTTATCGGTTTAACATCTTTGTTGTGAAGCTAATGATAATTTATTCTCGCATTATCTTAGTCATAATATTTCTTCTTGAGCTAGTTGAGCTCACCCTTTTTTTCAATCGTTCTCTTGAAATGAGAATATAAATTTGGACGACAGTCGGGGAGCGGAGTAATGGTCCGAGGATAGCATTAGTAGTCCTCACTATTCTGTGAAATAGTGTGATAATAATTGTAATGAGGACTCCTTTTGAGTTTGTATGATCTCTAGTAGACAATATTTGTATTCAAACTCACAGTTTATATCGTATTGTATACGACAGTTATATTAGTAAGTTGTATTTAAATTCTGTACCATGTATCTGACTACCCAAGATGGGTGATCTATACCTAATTTTGGGGGTGTCACAGTTGGTATCAGAGCTTAAGGATATGATCCCTGGCTAAGATGTGAGAATAGTACTAGAAGTGGAGAGACGGGGAATACCTTCGCTAGTATGACCTACCTAAGTTTATGTGCTATTTTATTGGTCGGTCAGAATATATGGATAACATGTTACATGTCAATTAACCTTTTGTTTTGTGACAAGATTCAAAATGATATCCGAGAATGTTGAGAATAAGAATGGAGCACGAGGCGATCGTTGATTCACCACATATCAATAATCGGGATAATGTGCATCGAGAAGGCGACAATCCTCATGCAAACAACAACACCGACCAAATAATGAATGATCAAATGTTCGAGAGGCTTTATGCAATTCATGCAACAAAGAAAGTAGAGCGACTCTGTCAAAACGTAGGGTGGAAACATGAAAAACTCTCGGCGGTCACCGCTAAAACAATTCAAAGAGCTGGGACCACCGGAGTTTAAGGGAGAGCCAAAACCACTTCAGGCGGAAGCATGGATAAAGTAGATTACAAGATATTTGATGTCTTGGGATGCTCCGAGGAGCAAAAGGTTCCCTTCTTGCCTTTTATTCATAGCGGAGAGGCAGATTCTTGGTGGGAATCGGTAAAAGCGTACTCAACTTCTTTGCATCAAGATATCTTGGGAGAAGTTCCGAGAGTTGTTCAACGACAAATACTTTCCCGAAAGTATTCGCCACATGTAGAAGGTGGAGTTTATCAAGTTGGAACAAAACAATATGGCCGTGTCGCGATACGTGGCAAAATTTGCGGAGTTATCACGGTTTGGTCCCACTTGGTGGATAATGAAGAGAGAATGGTAGCGAATGTTTTTAAGAGATTTGAAGCGGAGATATCGTCAACCTCTTATTTCTCATAAACCGCGTGTTTGTATTCGAGATGTTGTAAATAGGGCTCGATTAGTGGAGCGCGATAACGAGTCAACGCAACAAAAAAGAGAGCGTGCGGCAAAAATTATAATACCAAAGAGTAGTCATCGAAGCGGTGACAACAAGCGTGGAGGAATCAACAGGCGAGATATGGTAACCACTTTGGGTGGTAATCGAGGCCAAAACAATAAGAATGGACATTTCAAGAAAAGGAGATTCAATAATGATGGAAAGACGTCAAGACCAAAGACCCGTTGTTAAGGAAGGAGAAAGACCACTCATCATATGCTTCAAATGCGGAGGAGAGGGACACATCGATCCCAAATCTGCGCCATGTCAGTCAAAAGCATGTGTTATAATTGTGGAAGAGAAGGTCACTTAGCTCGATTTTGTCATTTCACCAAGACAAATTCAGCTAGGATGGATGCACCAAAGGTAGTCCCGGAAAAGTCAAAATCGGTAGTGCAAGGAGAGGCGTTTGTTGTGACCTCCCAGAGAGCAAGGAATCCGAGTGAGGTCATCACGGGTAAGCTTATCATAAACTCTAATGAAGTCTATACTTTATTTGATACCGGTTCTACCCATTCTTTTATTTCTCCTACTTGCGCTCATCGATTAAATTTTACTCCGAGAAATTAGACTTTGACTTATCTCATGGAAACTCCGTTGGGAGAAACCTTCATTACATCCACTGCTTATAAGTCTTGTTTGGTTCAAATCGGTACCCTCACATTACTGTCGATCTTATTTCATTAAAAATACTTGCATTTGACGTGATTCTGGGATTGATTGGTTAACTACTTATCATGCAAAATTGATTGTTTTAAGTAAGGTTGTTAGCTTTCATATTCCTAACCAACCTATTATGCTAATTCAGTGACCAAACCATTAAAATTAATCACGGTCATCTCAAGCCATAAAGCTATTCGTTTATTGAAAAACGGATGTCAAGCTTTCTTAGCTCATGTCACAGATTTAAACAAAAATACGTCAGTTTTGAGCGATATTTCTATTGTTAATAAATTTCCTGACGTATTCCCCGAAGAACTTCCTGGCCTACCCCCAGAGCGTGAAATTGAATTTTGTATCGACCTTGAACCCAGATTGCAAAACCTATTTCCAAAGCCCCATATCGAATGGCTCCTATTGAACTTCAAGAGTTAAAGACCCAACCTGCAGAATTGTTAGACATTGGCTTTATTCGTCCCCTAAGTACTTCTCCTTGGGGGTGCTCCTTACTCTATTCGTGAAGAAGAAAGATGGGAGTATGCGACTTTGTATTGATTATCGGGAGTTGAATCATGTCACCATAAAAAATAGGTATCCATTGCCACGTATTGATGACCTGTTTGACAAGTTGCAAGGAGCCAAATTCTTTTCAAAGATTGATCTTCGTTCCGGATATCACCAATTGAAGATTAGAACCGCTGACATTCCAAAGACGGCTTTCAGAACTCGGTACGGGCATTATGAATTCCTAGTCATGTCCTTTGGATTGACTAATGCTCCTGCTGCCTTCATGGATATGATGAACCGAGTATTCAAGGAATATTTGGATCACTTTGTGGTCGTCTTTATTGATGACATCCTTATTTATTCCAAAAGCCGTGAAGATCATGAGCAACACTTAAGGCTGACACTCCAAAAGCTTCGTGAATATAAGCTTTATGCCAAGTTGAAGAAATGCGAGTTCTGGCTTGAAGAAGTAGCATTCCTTGGGCACGTGGTATCAAGTCATGGAATATCTGTTGACCCAGCAAAGATTGAAGCTATTCAAAGCTGGGAACAACCTAAATCGATGAATCAAATCACGTAGCTTTCTCGGTTTAGGCTGGTTATTATCGGAGATTCGTGGAAGGATTTTCTCGAATCGCTTCCTCCATCGACTCAAATTTGACTTCGGAAGATACAAAGTTTGGTTGGAGCGAAGAATGTGAGAAGAGTTTTCAAGAACTCAAGAGGAGACTTATTTCAAAGACTTGTTACGACAATACCATCTGGCTCGGAGGATTTGTCATCTACATGATGCTTGAGCAAAGGGTTGGGATGTGTTCTCATGCAACATGGAAAAGTTATAGCCTATGCCTCGCGACAACTCAAAGAATATGAGAGGAATTATCCTACTCATGATCTAGAATTGGCAGCTATTGTCTTTGCACTTAAAATTTGGAGGCATTACTTGTATGGGGAGAAAGTGGAGATCTTTACGGATCATAAAAGCCTCAAATATTTCTTCACTCAAAAGGAACTCAACATGCGACAACAACGTTGGCTTGAAATGTTGAAAGATTATGATCATACCATCCAATACCATCCTGAAAAAGCGAACGTGGTAGCTGACGCATTGAGTAGAAGATCATATGCAAGTACGAGTACGATATTGTCAACGCAAAGGCCCATTTTGTGTGACTTGCAAAGGATGGAGATAGAGTTAAAGACTCGAGGGACGCGTGTGATGATAACGAGTATCTGAGTAGAACCGACTTTAATCGATAAAGTTAAAGCTACTCAAGCTACGCACACGGAGTGATGCGTATGAGGAAGAAAGTCTGCAAGGAAGGTGCTATCTTAAGAAGCAAGAATCGATGAAGAAGGAATACTTGAGTCAACTCCGGACTTTGTGTTCCTAACGACCACGATTTAAAGTAAAATATCATGATGGAGGCGCATAACACACCATTTGCAATCCATCTCGGGAGTACCAAAATGTATCATGATATTCATCATACATTTTGGTGGAGCAATATGAAGAGAGAGATAAGCATTTATTTATCTCAAGGTGTCTAACTTGTTAACGAAGTTAAAGCGGAGCATCAAGTACCAAAAGGTCCATTGCAACCACTTGAAATTCCGAAATGGAAGTGGGAGCACATTACCATGGATTTCATTAACGGCCTTCCTAAGGTTTCTCAAGGCATAGATGCGATTTGGGTCATTGTTGATAGATTGACCAAGTCTGCTCATTTCTTACCGATCACGAAAACTTATACACTTGAACGTCTTGCTCAGTATGTACATAAACGAGATTGTAAGACCGCATGGTATCTTAGATATCCATAGTTTCCGATCGAGACCCAAGATTCACTTCACGATTTTGGGTTAGTTTGCAAAAAGCTATGGGCACGCACTTACGATTTAGCTCGGCATATCATCCTCGATCTGGACGAACGATGGGAGAGGACTATTCAAACTCTTGAAGATCTATTAAGACTATGTGTCCTTGATTTTAAGGGAAGTTGGGACAAGTTCTTACCATTGGTGGAGTTTTCCTACAACAACGGTTATCAAACAAGTATTGGCATGGCTCCATTCGAAGCGTTGTATAGAAGAAAGTGTCGCTTCTCCAAGATCTTTGGGATGAGGTGGGTGAAGCAACGTTGTTGGGGACCGGGAGTTGATACGTATGACTACGGAAAAAGATTCAAACGATCCGACAACGTATAAAAACCTCACAAAATCGATAAAGAGTTATCTTGATCTTCATCGAAAGGGACGTGGAATTCGATATAGGAGATCATGTGTTGTTAAGATTTGCTCCATGGAAAGGAGTTACAAGATTTGGAAAGAGAGGAAAACTCAATCCTCGATTCATCTGGTCCATTTTAATCCTCGATCGAGTAGGAACTGTGGCTATAGACTCGCTTTCTGCTAAGTATGTCTCGTGTTCATAACATTTTTCATATCCATGTTACGTAAATATGTGAAAGACCCGAACCACATTATTGAGTTAGAACCCGGACGAAATATAGCGGAAGATTTGACGTATGAAGAGGTTCATGTTCAAATCTTGGATAAAAGGAACATATTCTACGCTCCAAGGTTATACCTCAAGTCGAAGTTTTGTGGAGGAACCGCGATGTTGAGGAAATGACTTGGGAATTAGAATCTGAAATGAAATCAAGATATCCTTACCTCTTCGACATACCAGTGTACGTACCTAATTTCGAGGGCGAAATTTCATAAGAAGGGAGGTTGTAAGACCAACTTTTATAAATAAAGATGAATTTTCTATAAATATTATTTTTGAATATTATGGAATAAATTTGATATAATGTTATAGTTGTGGGTAATATTTATAAATTTTGCAAAAGTAAGCAAGTTGTTATAAAATATTCGCTTGGTGGGAATATTCTTTTTGTCGGAGAATATTCGCGCATTTACGGCTAAATCATTAATTGGACCCCAAAATCGGAGGTATTGTCGTAGTTAGAAAACGACAAAATTATCTTTCTATAAAAATAACGGCAGAGGTGTTACCGTTAAAACCGTTGAACTACCCTAGTAGTAAAAGTACATGAATATGCCGTAGGTTGTATAGTAGCACACGATATTGATTATTGATCTTACGTGAGAAGTCACTCAATTTATGCTTTCAATTATTGCTATACGATAATTCTTTGCATTATATCTCTTATATTATTGATTCCATTATTGTCACAATTATCATTTGTATAATATGTTATAGTATTAAATCAATAATTGAGACGACAAGTTATAAATGATTAATAATTGTTGAAAGATTAAATATGTGTTGATTAAAAATAAAATGATTTGTGGTAATATTTATTCAATCCTTGATGTATATAAAGAGTCTTATGATGAGACGTTTGTGGTAAGTTTGATTATTTTATGGGGGCCCATATGTCATCATCTAAGAGTCTCTTCTTCAATAGTAATTACCTTCGTCGATAGTAATTACCTTTGTGAATAGTAATTACCTTCGTCAATAGTAATTACCTTTACCAGACGTCAAACCACTTGCCGTTTCATATTACAAAGGCCGAACCACTTGTCGTTTCACATTCAAAGGCCGAACCACTTGTCGTTTCACATTACAGCGTCAAACCACTTTTCTTTTCACATCACCAAATACAAGCCACTTGCCTTTTTACATGGCGGTCTTAAGCTAGAAATCTTCTATAAATAGAGGCCTAGTGCTTCATTATTTTCACACAAATTCATTCAAGCTATAGAGAGAGAAAGTATAGAGAGAATAAGAGAGAAAGAAGAAGAGTATTTTTTGTTCTTACACTACTGCGCAAAGATTCAATCTCCTACCAAAAGTAAAGGGTGTTATTCTTCTTATTCATGAAGAGAACTGTTGTTATTCCATTGCTTATTATTCATTGGAATATCCATGTACGCGGTTTACCTATACTTGGTGACATTCTTCTATTATTCTGCTGGAACATCCTCGCTCATGTGTGTTTTTACCGGACTGGTTCCGTCTTTTATTATTATTCTATTGGAACATCATGTATGCATGTGTTTTACACCGACTGGTTAAAATCTTTATTATTATTCATTTGGAACATCCCATGCATGTGTTTTACGCCGGACTGGTTCCATTCTTTATTATTACATTGGAATATCACATGCATGCGTTTTTTACGAAATGGTTCCGTTATTTATTATTCTGTTGGAATAACTTTTGCTGTGCGGGTCTATCGCATGCATGGTGATTTCTTTTGTTATTCCATTCTTTATTATACTCGGTTGGTTAAAACTTTGACTTCTATACTCCATGAAATTAGTGGAATATCCTTGATATTTGCGCTTCATCCAAAGATCCTTTCATGGAAATATTCTTCTCGATGATTCTTGAATTTTACTCTCTAAAGCGAAGATCATGTTGATAGTTTGGATGTTATTGGTTCCTAGATAAATTAATTCTTGAACTTGTTTTATTGAATATCATTGTCATCATCCTCATGTTTATATTATGTTGAAAGTCATCTACGTGGCACAGAGTGCGTAGATGGACTTGGTATGATTATGACCGAGAGACTATTCTGATTGTAATCATGGCCGTAATGTTATAAATGATGTGGTAAAAATCCTCGATGGCCCGTAGTGTATTGATGGGATGAGTTGTTGGCATGATCATGACCATTAATGAATACACAAATATTCTTGGCCCGTAGTAGTGCGTGAATAATTGTGGTCGTGATACTAAAGAATATCCTTGGCCGTCTTGCGGGGGTGATTCGATGATGTGGAATATTTATTAAAGATGAGTCTCAGCTATAACAGTGATAAAAACCTTTTAAATCATAAAAGATAGTAGATTTTATTTTCTACTCGACTCTTTTAATGGATTCTTTGGTTCATTGTAGTTAAACTTGATGTTCATTATATTTTATCGGTTTAACATCATTGTTGTAGGCTAATGATAATTTATTCTCGCATTATCTTAGTCATAATATTTATTCTTGAGCTAGTTGAGCTCACCTTTTCTTTCACCGTTTTCTTTTAGAAATGAGAATATAGCTGGGACGAGTCGGGGAACGGAGTAATGGTCCAGAGGATAGCATTAGTAGTCCTCACTATTATGTGAAATAGTGTGATAATAATTGTAATGAGGACTCCTTTTGAGTTTGTATGATCTCTAGTAGACAATATTTGTATTCAAACTCACAGTTTATGTCGTATTGTACACGACAATTATATTAGTAAGTTGTATTTAAATTCTGTACCATGTATTTGACTACCCAAGATGGGTGATGTATACCTAATTTTAGGGGCGTCACAGCTCTTTGGTATTGTTGACGTTATATATGTCGATGACATGTTGATACCAACAAAGAGGAAGTCAGATATTCTTCAGCTGAAAAATTTGTTGAGCAGTGAATTTGACATGAAGGATCTTGGGTCAGCCAAGAAGATCCTAGGTATGGAAATTCACAGGGATCGTCAGGTAGGAAAGTTGTGGCTAACTGAGAAAGGATATGTGCAGAAGGTATTGAAGAGGTTTAACATAAAAATTGTTAAACCAGTTAGCACTCCGTTAGCAACACATTTCAGGTTGTCTTCACAGTTGAGCCCACAGACAGAGGATGAGGTGGAGTATATGTCCAAAGTACCATATGCAAATGCGGTGGGCTATCTCATATATGCCATGGTATGTACAAGGCCAGATATCTCACAAGCAGTCAGTGTGGTTAGCAGGTATATGTCAAATCCAGGAAAAGAGCATTGGAATCCTGTAAAATGGATTTTTCGTTATCTAGCAGGTACAACCAATTACGGTCTTATGTTTGATCATGATACCACAAGAAGTGAGGTTACAGGATTTGTTTATTCAGATTATGCTGGAGACCTAGATGCAAAGAGATCCACGACAGGGTTTGTATACACCTTTTGTGGAGGATGTATATGTTGGAGGTCAGTGTTGCAGTCTACGGTAGCATTATCAACAACATAGGCCGAGTATATGGCATTGACAGAGGCAAGCAAGGAGGCTTTGTGGCCTAAGGGACTAGTTGAAGAAGTAGGTTTCAAGCATGACAGTATCCAGATTCAGTGTGAAAGTCAAAGTGCTATTCATTTAGCAAAGAACCAGGTGTTCCATGCCAGAACCAAACATATAGATGTTCGGTATCACAAGATTCGTGAGTGGCTGAACAATGGTGACATTGCGATTCATGAAAGTTCGATACAAAAGGAGAATGCCGCAGATATGCTTACAAAATTAGTTACAGCAGAAAAGTTCAAGCACTGCTTGGACTTAATTCACTTCGTCGAATGCTGAGTTTGTGGTGGAGTATCCAGAGAGAGGGATACATTCATAGACACAAAGAAGTTCACAGTATTTGAAAAATGCAAACCAAGGTAGAGATTGTTAGTCAAAGTCTTGGTCAAAGTCTTGGCCCATTAAAATTGGCCTCCATTTTTTTCCATGTACCTTGCCCCTTGAATTTTTCAACTTCCTCATTTAATTCTCCTCCCCTCCATTTGGCTATAAAAGGGCAGCAAATGAGAAGGGAAAGATACACCAAAATTGATAGAGCATATCTTAGAGAGAAAAGAGAGCAAAGCTCTAGTTTGAGTGTCAAAGAGAGAGTTAGAGAGTGGGAAGTTCAGTTAGAGCATTCTGAGAGTGAGGGTGTAAAGAGAAATAAACAGTTAGTTTATTTCTCAGTTGAGAGTTTGTAATCTCCATATTATTTATAGTGGATTTCTGAGATCTTTTCCCGTGATTTTTCCTAGTTAATTGGATTTCCACGTAAAATTCTTGTGTTATTATTTTATATCTCATATAGTAGTGTGTTTATATTTATCTTAGTGTACTTGCGTGAGCCTGCTTTATCAACAACAACATTTGAAAATCATAACCTACCTAATTATCATGCAAAATTAGTTGCACAACCACAAAATGATCATTAAAATCAGCAGAAAGATGGTCCAAATTGACGGTCTATCCCTCAAATCAACAGCATGATTTGAAGAAATATCAGACTCAGACAATTCCCCTAATCTGAAATTAGGGTTTGAACCATAAAGAGCTTGAATTCCCCTTATATCATCAAGCCTCAAATCCACCTTCTTGTTTCTAGGTTTCAAACTTGGGTACATTATTGATTCTTTTATAGAATTATGAGCTAAACCTAGCACATCCCCAATCTCATGTGTAGCCACCGATTCCAAATCAACCGCCACATCAGATTTCTCCGTTCTGAAATCTATGGCCCACGTCTCGGCCGCATCAAGATGAAATTTACCACTCTCCGGTGAAAATGCATGGGCTAAAACCCCTAGAACTCCATCAAACGACTCTCCGTCGCCGTGATCACCGCTATAAAACCCTATTTTGATATCTGCATGTTCGTATTGGTTAGTTTCCAAAAAAGTAAACGGAATAACTGACGCCCAACGGTTGAAAGCACGTGTAAATACTACTTTCATATCAACCAAGCTCAAAGATTTTATCATATTCTCCGGCGAGAACGCGTAGGTGAGTATCATTGGAATTTTACGTGTCCATCTTGGCCGGCCGGTGAAATATTCATACTTTCTTTTACCATGCAAGGTACTTGATGTGTCAGACACACCACATTTAGGTGACATTATGTGAGAGAGCGTGATAGAGTCAAGTCTTCCCAAAACGGATAACCCGAGTTTTGCTTGATACCGGTTTATTGCATTCTCCAAATGATCATCAAACTTATCGGTAAAATTCGTCTCTTGCATGGCTAGATAACCGAAGCGATGGAAGTACTTCTTGATCTCAGACATGCCGTTGACGTGGCTGCCTTTCCTGACATCTCGGAACCTTTTGAAATCATGCCACGTATGACTATGGTTTTTTGCAGTTGGGACAGTTATAGGCTTTCCAATAAAGGCTGGAGTTGTTTTGGCTGGAATGCATGGCGGCCGGAGAATGAAGAAGACAAGAGAGAAGAAAGCAAAGAATGGAAACATGGTAGTTAGGGTGGGAGATATGAAGGTTACGTAGCTTTATTATAAAGGAAAGGTGAAGAGGTGATCATGAATATATAGTGAATTTGGTATACAAAATAACTATGATTTGGAAAGTTGATCAGTCAAATACATAATTAGGGTATGACTAATACATGCATGTTGATTCAAAAAGTGAGCATAATTGATAATTAAGAAACAATAAGATTAAATGAATTTGTTGTAACTAAACCATTTAATTAATTAATAAAACATAATGGTTGCTTAAACTAGAGGAAATAGAAAAATGGATAGACCTAATAACCTAAACCATACAATCAATGATATATTTGGCATTAAAATATAATTATTTTGAGCAATAATAATTTTGTAAATAATTTGAGACAAAATAATAATAATACAATAGATACAAAAATGACAATTATTACTATATGACGATTGGGGGTATGGTTTGTTTGGTTTTGAAGTAGACCAGTAACGAATTGGTAGGGAATAGAGGCGGGCCAATTCGATGACGGAATAGGATCAAAAAACACTTAATTTTGGTGGGTTTGAAAATGGTATACTGTATTAAAGTGGTAAGTCTTGGTTGGCCCTTACTTTTTTAACTTTAATTTTTTTTTTTTTTTGCACTCTTTGCTAGACAAGAAATAATAATAATAATAAATATTAAAAATAATAAAATAATTAATAATAAACAATAATACAAACAAACACGATAAACAACTCTCACAACCCACAAGTAGTAAACAAATAATGATGAAAAATTAATCAATATTTAACCTTCCTAGAGTTATTTGTATGTGCTGCAAGTCAATATCATTATATCAAGCCAGTAACAATGATTGATATAAACATTATTTTCCCTTATAAAAAGGTATCTTGTTTTAGAGATAGGAGGTTTATTTCGGCCACTGTAATTGGAAACAAGCTTCAAGAATTTGGTTTTAGTTCTTAACTGCATTAATTTTAACTTATGTGTAGTAGTAGTTTTTATTTTATATTATTTTCGTTTATTCTTAGTTAATCAGTTTGTTCCTTTTAACATATGAACTTATGAAGTGATTATTTTCCTTTTAAATTTTTAACAAAGGGTTATTTTCTGTTGAGTTATTGTTAGTTAATTCTATGAAATTAATAAGAAATATTATTTATTTAATTTTAAATTGCTTTGCTAATTAAATAATTAAATTTTAATACTTAGGATGATGATGAAACTAAGTGGGACTAAGCTCAGTTGGTTTGACATCTTATTTATTTACTTACAAGTTTTGTGTTCAAGCCTCACAACCCACAAGAAGAAACATTTTATTTAAAAAAAAAAAAATAAATTCATTAAAAACGACGATTCTACTAAAAAAAGCCTTTTTTCATTGAACTTAAAAAGCTACTGCGCTCAAAAGTCAAAGGTTTTTGGCGGACGGTCAAAATGCCCATGACTTTAAATACGTTTGCCAGGTCTATTTTGAAGTGAAGAATGGGCAACGGTTTAAGCATGGTAGATGGTATAATGGTCGTCATATCATTTGTTGTGGCTACGTCTTTGTTACTACTACTACTATTATTATTTTGTGACTTTTTCCCCCTCTCACACGCACAAAAACACACAGTTTGTTTTGGACGTGTTGAGGACTCAAGAATAAGTCAGATTTTGTGAGAAAGACCGAGTTTCATACATTAATATTAGGACGTGTACAAGACTCAAAGCTAACCTTTAGAAACAAGTTTTGTGTAAAAGGAAAGTAAATTTTAGATATGAATTTGTTTAATTTTTAATCAATAAAATTATAGATATTAATTATTCACAATCTAAAAAGTTATTATTGTTAGAAAATAACAGCCCAGCCAAAACAATATATAGTAAATAAAAAATCGAAAGAAAATAATTACACAAGATAAAATTTAACGTTAGGCTATTTTGTTGTAACTCGCTTTGTAGTATTATATAAAACAACAACATTATCGTCTGAATCGAATGGTTGGTCACTATTTTTTTAAGTATATATTCGTCCCTTATTTTTTCTATCTGAAGTTCTTCGCGAATTAATCTTCCAAAGATAAGATGACCTGCACTTTACTCGTTTCTGAATTTGTTGTCTTGAAAACAAAACTAGTGTAAACTATAACCGAGAGAGAAGAAAATATAACAAAAAAATTATTTAGAATAATTTTCTATGAACTTGAGAAGGATTGAAGTTGATGTAAGTTTGAGTTAGATTGACAACCTGTTTATAGGTTTCCAAACACCCCTTGAAGAGTTGTGTTGATATCAAAACATGGCATCCGAATTCTTGTTGCCATGACTTGAACTCAAAGTCCTTAATATCAACACATCTCTCTTATCCAACTAAACCAATATTAATTGTTGGTTACATGGATAACATTTAATATATTTATTATATATTTTTAGATAATAAAAGTATCCAACAAATTTTACGGTTGACGATTAATCAATTTCACTCTTTTAGAAAATTCGTATATTTTACAATTGCAGGATCTCTTTCCTATATAACACGCTATAAAATTCAACCCGAAAGTACAAAATTATTTTTTGAGTAGTTTTACAATCACATCTAAATTAAAGTTCGGATAAGACTTCACCAATAACAACTATAAATTACAAGATTTAATATTATTAACCTTTAAATGAATCATACAATTAATTTGGAATTAATTCTCATATTGTATAACGGAGTTAGTATATGATTTCTTTAATCATAATAAACGATAAGGGGAAAAAATAATCATTATAATTCCCACCATTTAAGCCAAAAAAGAAGAAGAAGATAACTGGTCATCGGCCGGAAAAAGGCTCAAATCTGCATCTACTTCTCTCATCGGAATTGGGTTATTCAGTTTAGTATGGACTTTGGGATTAACTGTACACCATAAAAGTCCAAAAAATAACTTATACCAATTGAATACCACTTTGGTCCAAACTTATACCTGTACTTGGGGCCTTAACATGCTGAGGAACATAATTGGGCTTTTGAATCTTTTGATGCCATTTTATTATGGATAAATTACATATTCTATTACATTTTTAAAAATAATTACAACAATAGTGCCCTCATAAAATTTTTATACAACTAATATTCACTTCTATATTTATTTACAATACTAGTGCAGTTAGGATTCCTTAATTTAGGGAATTAGTATTCAATTAGAATTCCTTAATTTAGAGATTAGTTATACCCATAGCTTCTTCTCTCTCCTCATCTATAACAACTGCAATTAGTCATCACCCTTCTTCTTCATTCAACAACGTATTATTTCTATATATATATATATATATATATATATATATATATATATATATATATATATCACAGACTCGGACTTTGAACTAGCAAAAATAGTATAAACTCGGGTGTTTCATCAGTAGCATAGCCAAACATGTGGCCTTGGTCACCAGTTCCAATTTCCTCGGGCTTCTTTGTGAGATGACCATGAACACCCTGAGCAATGTCGGGGCTTTGTTGCTCGATGTTGACAAGGACCTTGCAGCTATTTCGCGTCTGCCAAAATCGGTGAAGTAAACCCAATGCCTCGGCAAGTGTCACGAACTATCTTCTCATAATATATATATATATATATATATATATATATATATATATATATATATATATTATTTCGAGTGGGTTCTCAAAATGAAGGGTCAAAATGGAGGTGGGTATGAAGATTCAGGCGATGGTGGCGGTGGATATGAATACTAGATGATGGTAACCAAACCTTCATACCAAGGTAACCAAACTGTCATATCAAAGTAACCAATCAACATCCACACTTTAAATTTTTTTCTTAGTACAGTTGGTTACCAAACCTTCAGATCAAGGTAAGCAAACCTTGGTACAAAGGTAACAAAACCTTTATACCAAAGTAACTAATTCACATCCACACCTGCAGTTTTTTTATAGTGCAATTGGTAGCCAAACCTTCAGACCAAGGTAACCAATTCAATTTTATTAAGTTATCAATTTCGTTTGAATGTGATGCAGTTGGTAGCCAACCATTCATACAAAGGTAACCATTTTATTATTTATGAGTAACAAAATAGTTATAAAAAAAAATTCAGAACATTAAAAGTTACATCTATTTGTTTTTATACTTTTTGTAGGGCGAATCTTATTCTTATTCTCATTGGCGTTTTGGACAACGGAGGTTTGCGACGGTTTAGCGGCGGAGTATGTGCGGTGTAGCGGCGGTGTAGTGACGGACTATTATTTCAAAGTGTATGTGAGGGAGATGAAGATTTGAATTTGAATTATTATTTTGAATTTGAATTTATTTTTGTTGTTAGATCCAAATATTTGAATTTAAATTATTAATTATGGCAGTTATTAGTCCTTGATTTTAGATTTTCTTATTAATGTGAATTGTACTATTTTTGTAATATGTACAATCTTTTTGTAATTATTTGGTTGATGTACTTTTCTTGTAATTAATTTCTATTTATTGTATACTTATGTAAAGGACCCTATTATTTCTTTCAGTTTTCTTCTTCTTTGTACAGTATTTGAGTAATATTTAATTATTCAAAGTTATGTTTGTTTACAAAAAGTATGTTTGGAATTTAACTATTTATCTTAATTTAATACTCCCTCGGTTCCTGTATAAGTGTCGCTTTAGCCAAAAAAATTGATTACTAATTAATTGTCGTTTCTAGATTTTTAGGAGATTTTTTTTCTTATTTTCCTAGATTACCCTTAAAATATCTCATTTTTCTAAATGTAATACTTCTATTTAATTTCAACCTTTTCTTCTACTTCCAGATCCCAAAAAGGGTAATTTAGTAATTTGATTTTAATTTTATCCCATGATGGGTATTAATAGTCCTTTAAATAGTCTTATTTTTGTTATTTCTAAAGTTATTTATGACTGACCATGATGATTGTGTGATTAATAGTTTCTTTATTTTAAGCTTTTAAATGACTTTATGAGACTAATAGTCTTTGTTCAAATAATTAAATAGTTTGAAATATACATAAATTAAGACAAATTATCCAATCCTAATTCACATTCATTTCTTATGGTCAATATCATATAAATCTTGCATAGTATTATTAGCTCGTCTCAAACGTATCAATATTTTTCACACTTACGTACGATACAGGGGTGTAACTAGACCTGACAAAATTGGCCCAAGTTCACGGGCGAGTTCGAGGCCGATCACCCATCAAAAACCAACTTTGGGCCTCTTTTTTACCTACTAAAATCAGGTAGTTTTGGCGTAGACTACCAACAACCCGACGATAGCCGACCCACTTGGGCTAGGGGCAAAAATATGTTAAAAATGTCATTATTCAATCTAGGCCCGCGGCCGGGCCGGGACCGGTGATCCGTTAAAAAATGGGCTTTGGGCTTAACTTTTTTAGCCCGTCAAAACCCGAACAGTTTTGACCCCGCCCATTTGCCAAGTCTAAGTGTAACCTTGTATATAAAGGGAGAATAAAATGTAAATGATAGAGTTAATTTTTATATAAAAAAAATAGGCAAAGCTGTAAAAGGTATCGCGAGACAGGATCCGTATATACCTTCTCAATTTTAATTTGAAATGGTGAGTCTTTATTTAAATGTTCATATTTAAAATTATTGGATCTAAAGCCTAGAAGTTATCACCTCGTTTAAAAGCCACTAACCTAACTCCAGCCATTAATTTAATATAACACTATATTATTATTATTATTATTATTATTATTATTATTATTATTATTATTATTATTATTATTATTATTATGAGCACTTTGTAATTTCTGCTGACTTGAGGTCTCGAAGTCTGAAAGGAGCGTATCGCCCTTCAAGCGGGAGATGAAGTGGGAAGATTGCTTGAAGGCCTCCGTCAAGTAGTTCAAGTAGGCAACACAGTCGTCATCCCTAGTGGACATGCTAGAAGGACCGCATGAGTTTGAAGCAACAATAGGAAGGCTATAAGATGAAATTCAAAATAAATATATATTTCAAAAAAAAAATAAGAATGAATGAAAGGAATAAAAGAAGGGAACTTATTGATAGAGGGCATAGACATCCTCTAGAATAGGGGTGAATTCCCCTCAGGCAGTGATGAATGTGCAGAACACCATCGTGAGATCAACATAGTAAGAGCGTTATGATCCTGATGGATGCGTAGGTCTCTACACAGTTGAACACAACGAAAGATGTTCGCATTCTTGAGTATTTCGACGTATTCAGCGTTTCCAAGGATCTCGTTGGTCCAAGCATGCCATCCTTGAATACGACCAGATGAATCTGACAGGAAGCGAAGGGGACTGAAGGGGTACTCTTGTTTCTCTATGCATAGGCGGAGAATGCAATCGGCATGACGGAAGTCATCCCAACCTCTAGAAACTGGGGCATACAGAAACAAGCCTTCTTTCTCTGGTGGAGGAAAAGTTGTACGGTCATAGTTTTAACTCTGTCCCAAAAGATGTTGGAAGGACCAAAGAAGGGAGCTCTCCAATGAAGACTCATTGTTCTTGGTTCTGTAGAGCATTCAGGTGAAAGGGCCTACAAGCAAGGGAAAGTTCATTATAACAATTCTAAAGAAGCAAGGAAAATATGTAAAGTAAAGTGCTTGAGCTCGAACTGCTCACCATGGCAAAGAGAAAAGTCTGAGAGTTAAGCTTCAAAACACCTGAAAAGAAGAAGAAACAAATGTCAGAAAGTGTTAGGAGTCACAATTATGGAAGAAAAAATTCCTAAAAATTTTCGAAAAACTTCGGACTGCCAAAAGGCATCCTTCGGAGCCTTTTTTTGGACTTATAACGGCATACTTCATTGCCGTTGGCAATGACTTTTGTAGGGCTCATCGCTACGGTCGTTTTGATATATTACGGGCCCTAAAACTCCAAACGGATCAAAATTTACGCTCTAAATAGTAACGGCTCCTCCCAAAACTTCATTTTTTTCACCTAAAACATTGATCGCCCCCTAGGATTCGTCCCCTAGGGTTCGGACCCCTAGGGTTTGCCCCCCTAGGGTTCGGCCCCTAGGGCTCGGTCAAATGAGGTGGTTTCGCCGCATGCAAGCAGATTATTTTTTTGAATTTCGCGTTTTCGTCGAAAAATGACAAATCTTTCTTTATTATCCGAGGGAAAAAATCAAGATGTAATCAAGGTAATGGGGCTCGAAAGACAAAAGAAAGATTGGAGAGTTCAAAAAAAAAATCTAAGGTTCGACCCCCCTAGGGTTCAGAGCCCTATAGGGTTCGGCTCCTATAGAGTTCGGCCACCACCTAGGAGCTGTTTCCTTCACCAAAAAAAAAATGGTAAGGTTCGGCCCCCTAGGGTTCGACGCACTATAGGGTTCGACCACCACCTAGGGGTTGTTTCCTTTACCAAAAAAAAAAAATGGAAAAAATGATGCTAAGGTTCAGCCCCTAGGGTTCGGCGCCCTATAGGGTTCAGCCACCACCTAGGGGCTGTTTCCTTAAAAAAAAAAGAAAAAAAATTATAGCTTTGAGGTCCTGTTGCTCTACCAATCAACTGTTTGGGATGAATGCTCCTTCACCGCGAAATTTATAGCCTTTTTCTGAGTAATTTTGAGAAAAAAACCAAGATATGATCAAGGTGATGGGGCTCAGAAAACAGAAGAAAGTCTACAATTACCTAAAGGAAAAAAAATATATATAGATGAAACAATTATGAGAAATTGGCTAACGAAGACTCCAATAAAGGTTGCACTCCTAATGGTCTACAATTACCTGGTGTCAGATACCGCAAGGATGTTCTTGATGGTGAGACTTGCTAATGTGGCTGCAACTGTGATGAATACACGTGTGTTCGTGGCTCCTAGTGATTATGAGACAATCCTAATTGAAGTTTAAAATCTCAATTATTGGACATATACGACGCAAAGTAGCACTACTACTCAATCGAATCAAGACACGCGTGAACGGATTATGAATAACGACTCCTTACTTCTCCAAAATAAGATAAGTAAAAGTTTATTTTTCAAAAGAATAAAATTAAAGTTTGATTTTATTCCCAAGAAAGGGTAATTTTTGAAAATAAACTTATATATATATATATCAAATAAAGAAAGATTTGATTTTATTTCCAAAATAAAGAAAGATTTGATTTTATTTCCAAAATAAAGAAAGATTTGATTTTATTTCCAAAATAAAATTAAGATGTGATTTTATTTTCAAAATAAAATTAAGATGTGATTTTATTTTCAAAATAAAATTATGATTGGAATTTATTTCTGAAATAAAATTATGATTTTATTTGGTTTGATGAAAACGAAAGATTTTGTGTACCAAAATAAAAGATTTCTTTTTTTTTATTTTTTTATTTGGTGATATTTGATGATATTTCCTGTTTCAATTTTCAGAAAAAATAAATAAATAAGGAAACAAATATTGGGGGTAAAATATGGAAAGATCTTTGGAGGATTTCCCAACATGCATGTCTAAAGAAGAGACCTGCTAGGTTTTGCCTCCCTAGGGTTTAACCCTAATCCCTAGGATTTTCCTCAACTAGGAACATTGTCTTCAAGATCCCGTAAAGTAAAGTCTAGCAAAATCGTTCAAAATCTTGAAGTATTCTTGCACGATCGTCTATTTGAAAATGTGACTCTCGCGCAGGGGCAAATGTGGGCCCAGGTGCAAAATTAGGGTTCACATGACCTAATTGAATAAAATGCACATTTAGGGTCCCACGACCTCATTAAATGTGCAAATTAGGGTTCGCATAACCTAATAGAATGAAGATGAAAAAGTCAAAAATAAATGTTCTAGACCCGGAAGAAGCCTCCACGTGTCCCGAGGCAGAAGACTCGTGGAGGCGACTCGTTTTGGGAATTGATTGAGGGATTGGATTGGTGGCTAGAAGAACAGGGCAATATGGGCATTATTCTAATGAGTAAAGGTATTTCTGAAATTTTCCTGAAAGCATGTGCCTTGCACATGACTACTTTCCAGAGAACTGTATAAATACCCCTTCCATTCCATTGGGAAGGGGACTTCTCTTCGGACTCAATACTTGGACTCTTTTGTTTACTTAAGGCTTGGATATTCCACCTAAAATCACTAAAAAGTTTGGATACTCGCTCTCAACTCAAAGGACTTAACAAGAAGGTTCTTGAAATCCCAATAATCCTAACCCGGTTTCCGAATTCTAGGAGTTCTGTCACGCGTCGTTAGAGTAATCGCTTACCTGTCGTTCTTCCCTCTTCAATCAATCAATCAATTCCGTGCTCTTCGTAGATTTCTCTCCTCCTCAGCCAACACGAAACCCTAAACTAGCAAGGCGCGATTTTCTTGCCCACAAAGAACATGTAAATTTATGCAGCATAATTTTTTAACATGATAAAGTACTCATTACAAAGATCCACTCAATAAATATTTAGACAAAATAGATACATCGTACAAAAAAAAAAGAAAAAAACAAAATACAAAATAATAATAATAATAATTATTATTATTAAAAAAACAATGAAGGACATAACAAAGTGCTCATAATAATAATAATAATATATTAAATTAATGGCTAGTTAGGTTAGTGACTTTTAAATGAGTTGACAATAATTAGGTTAGTGACTTTTAAATGAGTTAGTTAGAATTAGGTTAGTGACTTTTAAATGAAATAACAACTTCTATATCTTAATTCAATAATTTTAAATCTAAATTCTTAAATGAAAACTCTCTATTTCAAATATCCGAATATCGCGAGACAACCCTTAAAACCAAGAAATATAAGTTTGCCTACCATCCGTAAAACTATATGTATAACTTTGTCCGCCTTGATTTTGAAGGAAAATACTCTACAATTACAATTTTGACCAACTAAATTTTAAAAATTTTAGTCAGTGGTGTTTTTTCTTGATGAAATTTTCTGACTCCATATATACCAAATTCTGTAATTGTATTTCGTGTACGTAAACAAGTTAGAACATTAATCAAGAGGGAGAAAATTGCATGATCAAATGGTCGTCATGGCAAGGAATAATCTCTCTCA
Organism: Panax quinquefolius; assembly: GCA_020205615.1. Taxonomy (NCBI): domain Eukaryota; kingdom Viridiplantae; phylum Streptophyta; class Magnoliopsida; order Apiales; family Araliaceae; genus Panax; species Panax quinquefolius. The sequence goes on along the minus strand of CM035166.1, from coordinate 102,249,329 downwards.
TTCTTTTTTGCATTGCCCAAAGCTTGTCATTAGTTATGGCGACTGATATTGCTAAGGCAAACATGATATCAGAACAATAAGTGTTGCTAGAATAATTATAAAAATGTTATTAAATGTATAATGAACAACCTTAATTAATAACAAGTCTAGTGATAAATGTTTGCCAAGTAATTTACTTAAAACTTGTCCAAACAGTATAAGTCTCTGAGATGAAGCTTTTGCCAGATATATAGGTACTGGTTCTCTCAATAATTTGGTGAATCTAGATGGCGTGTCTAAGTTCTAACTAATAATGTGTCTCTGAGGACATCCATGCAGGTTGTGCAAGTTGAAAAGATTAATCCAAATGATCAACTTCTGAATTATTGGGATTTAATTTTCTTGCATGGGAGTACTTAACAAGATAGGTATGTATATATATAACCCCCACCTCATAGTCATATCTACTCATGACTTTGGGCCCATGACCTTTGGAAGTTCAGAGAGGCATGCAAACAGAGAAAAAAAGGATTGAAGCCCTACCTACCTACCTAACTTTATGTGAATTTGTTTGGTGGTGCTTAAAATTATTTAATTCTTGGACATTCTTTGTAGTATAATTTTTTATTTTTTTTGTTTTGTAATGAATAAGTTTTGCTAGGGTTGAATATGCAAAATCACAAAACATAAAGGGGCAGCAAATTTTAAAAAATTAAAAAAATCCCACTAAATATGCAAATGCACTAGTACTGATTGCAGGTACATTTAGGCATACATTCAAAGTTCAAAATGGTGTAAAGTGGAGACTAATTTGACCAAATTAATTAGAATATATTTTTGTTTGAGTTGTTGTTGTACTACTACTACGAGTTACTCAATCATTTCTGGCTTTTGATAAGTCTTATGATTAATTCTCTAAGCAAACATATTAAAATACTGTCTGCAAACTAAATTGATCCCCAAAACTCCAACATCCAACAAAATATAGAATGGTCCCCTCTAAATTTAAGCTAAAAGGAATAAAGATTTTTTTAAAAAAATAAAAAAGAAAAAGAGAGAAGAAGAAGAAGAAGAAAATGGTCCCCCAATATTAGAAAATATCCTTGAATCTTCTTGTTTTTCCTTTTGTTGGTGTTTCATTAAAAGAAACAATATTGTGGTATGTTTGTGTTTATGGGATCCCCATGAGAAGTAGCTTCTGAGTTCACAAACCCTCTCTGCGGGTACGGTAGAATTTGTAGGGAGTTTCTTGATATGTCCACGTGTCAAAAACCCATTTCACTCACAAAAAGTCAAGAGTTCTTGCATTCAAATTTGGGTCAGAATTATTGAGTAAAAAAGTAAGTATCTGTCACAAATGTACTACTACAGACACCACCCTAAAGGCAGGCTGTACCAAAAACTTGGGATGCCATAAGGAAGAAGAGTAAAAATTATCAAGCTCGGATTTTTACTTTATTCACAACATAATAATGAAGGTTTCTGACTATATAAAACTCAACATTATCTAATCTATATAGCAATCAATATATATGAGTGGAAACTTTACCAACATATAGCAATCAATATGGGTGGAAACTTTAACTATTTTGTTTTTTATGGTGATTGTTTTTTTGGGTAAAATATTACTCCTACTGCATGCTTCCTATTTTTTTATAATTGGGCAAAAAGAAATAATAACTTGAATAATATTCTGAGTTAAATAAATCGGACATTGTAATATAACGGGTCTGTTTAGCTTCAGACGGACAAATTTTACCAACTCAAATGCTTTATTTATTTGTGAATTAAATAAATTATATATTTATGTTTAAAATAAATTACTTTTAAACGAATAAAATGTTCAAAAACCGTAATCGTTGTGTAACTAGATGTACATCTATTTATAGAGAATTGATATTTTATATATATATATATATATATATATATATATTTTCCTATTTTATATGAATATAAAGTGAGTCTCACCTTCACGTGAATTTTTTTTAATAAATATATCAAAAATATATTTAAAAATAGTACTCCCCTATTTATATTTCTTTATTTATAGCCCTGGCTTGTAAAGAAAAGTAAACTTTATAGGAGTAGGTATAGTTTTAATTAATTCTGTGATTTTTTATTTTCTTTTATTTTTTTATAGTGCAGTAAGTAATTGATCTGAGCAAGTCATCTTTGCTATTTACACTGTCATGATTGTCAATCTGATTGTCTCAACTTTTCACATCAAAATAAAGTTAGTGCAACTCTGTCGTTAAGTAGTACTGTAAAAAGCTCTTACTCTTCCACTTAATCACCAAACATGCCATTTTAATGTAACCTATCTTTTTTGCTTTTTGACTTAATTGAAAAGGCATATATTGTAGAGATTTTTTTTTTTTTTTTTTGAGTTTATTCTTTATTTTCTTTTGAAAATAAAGAAAAACAGTTAGTTTATTCCGTTAAAGATCACTATATTTCAAAATGAAATATTAATTCTCTCTCCCTTTTAGTTAAGAGGATTTATTGATTATAATCACGTCAAGTAGAGCAAAAATTGTTTGAACACCTACTTTATATTTAAGATTTGATGTCGAAAAGAATATGAGATTAGATTAGTGTTCAAATTTAATTTTCTTTAATTCATTCCTTCAAACTCGAGATAAATAAACTCAAAAAAAGTATACTTATTCGGTTTCAAGATTAGAGATACATGTGTAAAATCATAATTTTTAAATATAATTTTATGTTCTTGATGCAAGAAAATTTTTGGCCGAAAATCATAAATGGTCGGATAATACGATAATGATGTTAAAGGACCAAAAGCTAAGGGATCAGCGCAACGGTATCGGTTGACTTCAAGGTCAAGCGTTCGGAATTCGGCTTCGGATGACGTCATGACTTCGGGTGTGGTGAACTTCTTTCGAAGAGGCGTCATAACTTCAGAAGTCGATGGACTTTATTATTATTATTACTATTATTTAGTTCTTTATAATTGTGAGTCCATGTACAAATTAGGGTTCACACATACGACCTAAAGAATTGAATAACAAACAAAAAAATCGAAAATAAAGAAGCAAGACCTGAGAGAATCTTCCACGTGTCCCGAGGCAGAAGACACGTGGAGGAGACTCATTTTTGGGAATTGATTGAGGGATTAGATTGGTGGCTAGAAGGACAGGGCAATATGGGCATTATTCTATTAAAAGGTATTTATGGAATTTCCCTGAAAGCATGTGCCTAGCACATGACCACTTTTCAGAAAACCCAATAAATACCCCTTCCATTCCATTGGGAAGGGGACTTCTCTTCAGACTCAAGACTTGGACTCTTGGAAGATCAAAGAGACCCTTTTGGTGAGATTCCACCTAAAAGCACCAAAGGGGTTTGGACATTCTCTCAACTTGAAGGATTGAAGAAGGCTCTTGGAATCCCTGTTACCCTAACACGGTTCCCGGATTCTAGGAGTTACGCCACGCGCGTCGTTGGAGTAATCGCCCCACCGTCGTTCTCCCTCTTCAATCAATCAATCAATTTCGTACTTTTTATAGATTTCTCTCCTCCTCAGCCAACACAAAACCCTAACCCTAGCAAGGTACGATTTCTTTGCCCACATTTCTTTGGCGACTCTGCTGGGGAGGTGTAGAATTTAGGAAGGGTATGCCCACAACTCGAAGCGGGAGAACTACAGGAAGAGCTACTTCACCAACAAATAGTATTACCTCACCAAATCCAGTTCCAAGGCAAGCAACTCAAGCTTTCCAAGGCGCAAATCTGGATTTTGATCAACCACTTTTTGAAGACGCTTTGGAAGGGAGTTCAACATCACTATACATGTCCAATTAACAACAACAAGCAAACGCAGGAAGGCAGGGCGAGAATACAAGCGGAGAGCAAGCAAATGTTGTGCAACTAGAGATGCTCAAGGTGTTGAAGGAAGCACGGGAAGAACAAGGGATGATGATGGCCATGATGCTAGAGATGCAGAGGAAGCAAGAGGAAATGGGGAACTTCCGTTGGTGATCAGATTCCTACCTTGAAGGCCATGTTCCCGTGCAATTCGCAGGAGAACAAGGCGAGTGGAGGAGGACAACAATGGCGGCAGAACAACAAAGAGAACCAAATTGTACCTCCATTGGTGAAAAAGTCGATCGGTTCTAATAATCAACTCTTGAAATCCGAATCAGCAGGTGGTGGCGTGCCACAACCTAGGTTGGAAGCAAGCCAACCTCGGATAAACATCATCCTAACTCTTCTTCCAAAGCATTTTCACGGTGCGGATGCCAACCGTCCCAAAGCCATATCCAAATGAGTGAGCCAACAAATGCCACTCGTTGTCGACTTTGCGACGATCAAGTGTACATCAACCAATCTCTTCACCATACACACCGCCAATACAACAAAGATATATACAACACACCGTAGAGTTCACGCCCGCAGCCAAGATGCGTGACGAAGGATGATATGATCGATGTGATCAATCAACTTCGCAGGCAGACATCTCGACCCTCGGAGTTAGACTTTACTCCACCTTACCCGGCACACATTCGGATGCAGCCTTACCCAACAGGGTATATCGAACATCCCCCTCAATTTCTAAAGTACAATGGGGAGAAAGAAAATGCCAGAGAACACATTTCCAGAAATAGGTAACCATCGTAGAACTCATGCGATTCAAGCAGAAGCCAAACGAGGAGTTGTCAAATTACGTGGATAGGTTCAGGGCCCAAGCACAGAAGTGTGCAGAGCCAATTAAAGAAAAGAACTTAGTTAGCATATGCAACAATGGTGCTTTAGATGCCTTCAAGCCCCATCTTATTACCAAAGCTTGTGATTCATTTGCAACCCTCTCATTTTTTACACAAGATTTGGAGGGAATCATGACATTTCCCACAAGACATGCGATGGTTACATGGAAGAACAAGAGGACAACAATTGTGGCTTTGGCGGATTCTCAGTCACAACCACAAGGGGGCAAGAGGGAGAAGAATGAGAAATTTGAGCGAAGTAGAGAAAAACACGGGGACAAGTATACCAGAATGCCAGTTCCAGAGGCTATCACATGCAGCAAAAAGGCATTTAGGAGCTTGTACGAACAATGGATCGAGCACGGAGTGGTTAAACCTCCAAGGCCCCAGTTGGTTGTGACGGAAGAGATGAAAAGAAGACCAGATTTCATGTATACCACCAATACGCGGCACTCTCCACTATGGATCATTATACGATCTGCGGAGGATATACCATGAGAAGTCAAGGGCGGTGAGGAGATTGAACTAGGAGAAGAAATGTGCAACACTATCACCCATAGTGTGCGATCCGGAAGTCAAGAACCCAAATCTGGCTCTACCATCGAAAAGAACTCGAACTACGGATGAATTAAAAATTCACCCAAGATGGTGGTCCACCAAAATGGTGGTTTAAGTCCTCGAGAATATCCTTTGCCAAGTAATTGGATGACCAAGGGAGGAGGCACAAGAATCGTGAATTAAAAAAAATCCACCCAAGATGGTGGTCCACTCTAAATGGTGATCAAGTCCTCGTAGACCGCACTTGCAAGAAATTGGACGACCAGTGACGAGACACCCGATTTCAAGTCCTCGTGAGATCGTGACTTGCCAAGAAATTGGATGACCCAGTGACGAGCAGCCACCCAGTGTTACACTTTATCATCAAAAGTGAACGAGGCACTTTTGACTATAAGTCCTCGTAAGTTATACTTTCACCTTCAAAAGTAATCGAGGCACCGACTAATGACCCTCGAAGTTACACTTTCAACTTCAAAAGTGATTGAGGCACACAGTATAAGCCCTCAACCCCGAAAAGTTACACTTTATCTTTAAAAGTGGCGAAACGTTATGCTTTATTCGACAAAAAAGAAAGTTGCACTTTATCTCTAAAAGTGGTGAACGTTATGCTTTCTTCGACAAAAGCAAGATTTATTATATGAAACGTTATGCTTTTCGTTAAAAGCAACGTGATTATCAATAAATTTGTCAAACTTTCACTTATACTTGATTATTTCTTCTGATTTATTAAAAAAAAACGAGTATGGATTCAAGTGTTAGTTTGCATGAAATATATGTACATGAATTTTACGATCTGAGAAAATGGAAAAAAAACTAAAGCCGTGATCTAGAAGCCGCTGACACCTGTCGAATCGAAGAGAGGGAATAACTAAAGCCTCCAAGTCGACAATGGTGGTGCCCTGAGCCTTCGTATTAGAGGCTATCGAGCCTTCAAAGTCTTGAGCAGCTGACTAAATTTCCCAAAAGCTTGGGCTTCAATTTATCTATGGCATCTTGAAGCTCCTAAAGCTCTACATAAAGTAAGTCATTCTCATAGAGACATGAAGTGACTTACGAACGAAGTGCAACAACATGATGATTGGAAATAAAGAGATCCAACCTAGTATGAAAAGGAGACATGTCTAAGGAGAGTTAGGAGATACCAAGATATCCTTGAAGAGCTCCTCTAGGGCTCGCCTTCCTAGGGTTTGCTCCCCTAGAGGTTCCCTCTCCTAGGACTTTCGTTTTCGAAGCTTGCAAAACATAAAGCCCCACGAAGTGTTCAGAAATTGGAATTAAGGCTTCAGCACTTAAAATATTTTGCGCGATCATCTCACCAAAGGCGTGACTCACGCGCAGGGGGCAAAATTCTTACTCGTAGATGGTATAGAAATCCTACAGCGTAGAGGTGCATTCCTCCCCCCAGGCAGTGATGAATGTGCAAGTAGAGGAACACCATCGCGATATCAATACAGTAAGGGCGTTATGGTCCTGTTGGATAAATACGTAGGTCTCTGCATAGTTGAACACAACAAAAGATGCCCGCACTCTTGAGTATATCTACATAATCAGTGTTTCCAAGGATCTCGTCGGTTCAATCCTGCCATTCTTGAAGGCGATTAGATGAATCAGACAAGAAGCGAAGGGGAATGAAAGGGTATTCTTGTTTCTCTATGCATATGCGGGGAATGCGATAGGAATGGGAGAAGTCATCTCAACCTCCACATGCCGCTGCATATTGAAGCAAGCCTTTCTTCTCTGGCAGAGGAAGAGTTGTACGTTCATAAGTCTGGACTCGCTCCCAAAAGACGTTGGAAGGACCAAAAGAGGGGAGCCCTTCCTCAATCATTGAGAAACGGGGCCTCCTTGGTTGTTCCCAAGTCTGCAGAATGTTCAACGGGGAAGGCCTGTAAGAAAAAAGAATTCAGCATAAGGAATCTAAAGAGCACAAGCATTAGGATCCATTCAAATAAAATATAGGGTCAATGAAGAACGGGAAAATGTGAAAGAAAAGGTCATTAGGCCGGTTCCCCTAAGGGTTGGCCCGTAAGGTTTAGCCACCTAAGGAGCTCTCCCCTCTTATATTTAACTTCTCTTTACTCGTTGAATCAACTGATTAGAATAAATGCTACTTCACCGGAATATCCGAGCCAAGATCCTTGTTAAGATAAAATGGTCCGGAATAAATTCTTCCTCCTTGCGGTGTTGTCCTTTCTTTCAGAATATCCGAGCCAAGGACCTTGTTAAGGTAAAATGGCCCGGAATAAATTCTTCTTCCTTGTGGTGTTGTCCTTTCTTTCAGAATATCCGAGCCAAGGACCTTGTTAAGGTGAAATGACTCGGAATAAATTCTTCCTTCTTGCGGTGTTGTCCTTTCTTTCAGAATATCCGAGCCAATGACCTTGTTAAGGTGAAATGGCTCGGAATAAATCCTTCCTCCTTGCGGTGTTGTCCTTTCTTTGAGAATATCCGAGCCACGATCCTTATTAAGGTGAAATGGCTCGGAATAGATGCCTCCTCTTTGCGATATTCTTTTCTTTAATAATATCCGAGCCAAGATCTTGTTAAGGTGAAATGGCCTGGAAAAAGAAAAAAAAACTACAATCACCTGAAAAGAGAAATCGATGAAGCAATTAGAAAGAATTCAAATATTAAAAAAAATGAATGAAGTTTGAGCCACCAAGAAGAGTTTTGATTAAATGATTCTAACGTATTGAAGTTTCCTTCGAATTTTGATCCCCGACAATACAAAGATTAGCACATGAGTTTTGGTCACCCAGTTATGCTTCATGAAAATCCAAGACTTGGTGTTTATGTTTCAGTCTCAAAATAGTCACCAATGATAATTCAACTTTTTCGTGGTTTTTCTTGATACCCTTGTTCCAAATCTTGCTAGGCATTGATATTTTATTGGTTTCTAGCCAATGTCTCGACAATCAAAAATCTTTGTTGCTCTAATCAAATTCCAAATTCCAAATTCCAAATTCCAAATTCCAAATTCTGATACCTTCCTAATCATTCAATCAATATATATATATGAATAAATAAAAATTTTAAAAAAAAAAAAAATAAAAAAATTATGAAATCAATTCCAAAAAATATAAAATATATATATATATATATATATATATATATATATAAAATTTTCGTGTGAATCCAAAGAGTCAATAAGCGAAGAGCCATATATGATTATTTTACGGATCTGTATTATATGTATATATATTCATATATGTGAGTCGATATGCGATGAACATGCAAGCAAGCATAAAAAAAGTGTTCTTGACCTCTCAATCAAAAAAAAGGTGAGTGGACCTTGGTTGTCTCTCTATTCTCCTTCAACGATTACTACTTTGTTATGCAATTCTTGTTTTTCTCTTGAGTTTCATCTTTTCCTCCTTCTAAAAAATACTAGTATAGTGAAATCAATTGATTTACTTTTCTAGTAAAATCATTTCTTTCAATTACTGTGAATGAATACTACAGCGGTATCACCAATTAAAAAAATAATATTTTTGTTAATAATGATATAATTATTTTACAATATTAAATTATTCCTATTTAGAAAAATAAAATAATATAATTCTCAACTTTCGAAAAATATTTTTCAAATTCATTCCTAATTTTATTTTATAAATATATAAATAAAACAATTTGATTTCCAAAATATGAATGATTTGATAAAGAAAGATTTTATTTTATTTTATTTTTTAAAAATAAAATAAAATTTTATTTGCCTAGTAATATATGTATATATATATATATATTATGGAAACAAATATAATAAATAAATTACGCATGTCATCATAGAAATTCTTCCAATCACCCCGCGTAATTAGTGTGCATAATCACTATGCATATCATCAGATAAGGGAAAAGTATCTTGTTGTTTTTTAATATATATATATATATATATATATATAATAATAATAATAATTGAGGGTTAATTGCTTTACCACATGGATTTGGTACATCGTTCTTAACATAGGTGACCACATGTGTTGTACACTGTAAATAAAATAAGATTTTATTTTATTTGGCAAAATATAATTTATCTTTACCTAGTTTTTAATATATATATATATATATATATATATATATATATAAAGATTTGTCTTTGTTTTCAAGATTTCTAAAAATAAAATAAGATTTTTATTTTATTTGATAATATATAATTTATCTTGATTTAGTTTCAATATATGTACATATATACATATAAAAATTAATTCGGGAAGCAAAGATTATGCAGGATTTGGAGAAGATTTTTAATATTTCGTGGGTGAGCTCTCCTAAGGGGTCCCCTCTCCAAGAATTTTTTGTTTTCAGAACTTGCAAGATCGAGCTCCGCACATTGTTTAGAAATTTGAAACAGGACTCAAAGACTCGAAGAAATTTGCACGATCGTCACTCCGAAGGTGTGACTCACGTGCAGGGGGCAAATGTGAGTCCATGTACAAATTAGGGTTCACATATCGACTCCAAAGAATTGAATGACAAATGCAGAAAAAAAAAAATAAAGCGAAGACTGAGAGAATCTTTCACGTGTCCCGAGGCAGAAGACACGTGGAGGAGACTCATTTTGGGGAATTGATTGAGTGATTGGATTGGTGGCTAGAAGGATAGGGCAATATGGGCATTACTCTGATGATTAAAGGGTATTTCTGAAATTTTCCTGAAAGCATGTGCCTGACACATGACCAATTTTCAGAAAACCCTATAAATACCTCTTCCATTCCATTGGGAAGGGGACTTCTCTTCAGACTCAAGACTTGGACTCTTGGAAGATCAAAGAGACCCTTTTGGTGACTTAAAGGCTTGGAGATTCCACCTAAAAGCACCAAAGGGGTTTGGACATTCTCTCAACTTGAAGGACTGAAGAAAGCTCTTGGAATCCATGTTACCCTAACACGGTTTCCGGATTCTAGGAGTTCTGCCACGCGTCGTTGGAGTAATCGCCCACCTGTCGTTCTCCCCTCTTCAATCAATCAATCAATTCCGTACTTTTCGTGGATTTCTTTCATTCTCAGCCAATACAAAACCCTAACCCTAGCAAGGTACGATTTCCTTGCCCACAATAATAATAGTATTTTATTAGGCAGTAAATCTTTTATAATAAGTTGTTATTTTTTGTTAGGATGTCTTTCCGTATATATCTCTAGGAAGTTTGTTAAAATCTTTTTCACATCCCTAGTAGGATTTTATTTTTATTTTTTATTTTCATATATCTAGGAAGATTCTAGACTGAATTGGAGAGAAAGTTTTGTTAGCTATATATAAACCCGACTTGTGGGTTGAATTAGATATACTTTGATTTTGATAAATATAAAATTACACATTAGAGAGAGTTTCTCTGTGTTTTCCAGTGAATCTCTTGTTCCTTTATTTCTAAATTCATTTGTTTAATTATCAGCTCGCAGGATAATCGTTATCCCGCCCGGCGTCAGTTCTCAAATACAATCTGTAGTAACTAGGAATTTGTTTGTCTGAACCTTGTGATAGCGTGATATTAAAAATGATAGTGAAAAAATAATGACAAATTAAGAATATCATGTCACTTTAAAATAAAAATGTATCACTAATTTTAGAACGAAATAAAAAAATGTATTTAATTTTGAAATAGTGGGGAGTATTTATTTAATATGAAACTTTTTTTCAAGTTGATGTTATTGTTCCTTTGGAATTCAATTGACCAACTTACCAAAAAAATAATTCCATGCTAACCTGGATCCTTATTTATTGTGTATGACTTGTCTTGTATGGGGTGGGGTGGGGGGGGGTGGGCGTGGGGTGGGGTGGGGTGGGGGGGGGTGGGGGGGGAAGTAATTATTCTAATACATTCTCTCTTTTCTTGAATAAAAGAAATAAATTTATCAATACTTTTGATACTAAAATAAATATTGGAAGATTTATTAGAAGAGTATAATAAATAAGGAACTATATTTCACATTTTGTAAATTTAAAATAGCAGTAGTATTAATATTTTTAGGAGTTATATATATATATATATATATATATATATATATATATATATATATATATATATATATATGTGTGTGTGTGTATGTGCCATGTATATATATCTGATTGAGTTATAATGATAATTTTTTTTTGAGTTATAACGACGGTTGAATATTTATGACGACAGCTGAATCATCGTCATAGTTTAAAAAAATTATTTTTATAGATAACTGTACACACACATGTAGATATACATTTTTCGTTGCTGCTTTGTGTTAAAGAAAAGTATGAATGAATGCGGAAAGAGAGGTCACTGTCAAGCCAATCTGGTCAATCTTTGAGGTGGTGGAAGATCTTAAAAGGGTCCAGCGTGGACACGTGTATGGTCCACATAGTAGTAATATGAAAGTCTGAAAAATGAATGAACACTTTACAGACTGTTTGGATTTAAATGAGCATGCAGCTCGATCTTCTCTACAGATTTTAAATTCATTTTAAGTTAAAGTGATGATCATTCTTTCTTGCATGCATGCATGCATGCATGCTTGACTCAGTCCAAATATATACGGATTAATTATAGTATATATATATATATATACTAATTAATTTATTTTCATTTTAAGTTTACTTCAACACTGTATATATCCACGTATAATATTAAAATTTGGAGTATTTGATCCATACATACATATATATATATATATATATATATATATATATATATATAAAGGATCAAGGGATAATTTCTGATCTTACATATCTTGTATATCATTTTTAGCGACGGACCAAGCAACATTTCAATTTATCGTTAAAAAATAAGGCAATGATTTCTACAATATAACATAGATAAAAACCATTGTCCGAACTGTTATCAAAAAAGATGAACATGATATATAAAATAAAAGATTAACTAGTTCATAAGTTATAGAAAACTTAACTAGTTCACTGAACTTAAGTCATCACCTCTCTTTTTCTTTCTCTCCTATTCCATTTTTCAACTAAATCCAACGGATTGGGTCCCACTTTCGCCCTTGTCACGTGCACACCCCACCTCTCACGTGCCTATATTCTTCTCTATACTCGATATATATATAGTCCATGCTACAACTGTATACTATTCTCTTAATTACTTCGAATCTCATCTGTCTGCCACTGCAGCCTTTCTGCTATTTCCAGTTAAACCCCATTGGACTTCAACACAATCCTTACACACACTCTCTCTCTACAATTTCTCTCTCTCTCTCTCTCTCTCTATATATATATATATATATATATAATTTATTCTTTTATAAAGACAAGAACCAGAACCAGAACTCCCCTGATATGCAGTATTGTTTCCCAATTCTATAGAAACACCAAATCCATCACCATTTCACCCCCCACAGGGAGACATGGAAAATGCTTGCAACTTGTTGAATAATAGCGGCAGAGGGCAAAACGGTAATTGCACAAACGTTGCATGGGATATCTGGGACCATCATTGGAGTAGCACTAGTACTAATACCAACGCTCAAAACTCATTCCACCACCACGCCGCCACCGTCTCCGCAGCCACGGCGTCGGTGGTGACAAGCACCTCCGCCGGGAACCCGGAAGAGAGTGCCTTCCACGCGCTGTTGTTTTCCCAACAAGAGAGCGGCAGCAACCACCATTGTTCGTCTCCCTACGCCGGGATTGGGACCCACTACCACCCGGACCCACACCTCATGTGCTTGAAGCTGGGGAAGAGGAATTATTTTGAGGATACTACCGGTCCGAGTTTGCGACATGTGGCGGGGTTCTCCATATCGAAGCGAGGGAAACCCTACTACGGCGGTGGGATGATGGTTCCTTCGGCAACGGCAGCAGTCACGGTGGCGATCCCGGCGACGGTGCCTAGGTGTCAGGTGGAGGGGTGCCAAGTGGCGCTTCTGAACGCTAAGGATTACCACAGGAGGCACAAGGTGTGTGAACTGCACTCAAAGGCTGCAAGAGTTGTGGTTCTTGGCCTTGAGCAGCGCTTTTGTCAACAGTGCAGCAGGTTGGTAACTGTGTGTGTAAAAAATAAATAAAAATCTCTCTCTATATTTATACATATTTATTCAAATGGTTGGTAACTGTGTCATGTGTATGTATGTGTAAAAATATATAAAAATCTATCTCTATAATTATACATTTATTTAAATTCTTGCATACATATGTTTATTGTGCATCTTTTAATTTATATATATGAAAACCTTCATATGAAGGGGAATGAATGATCTATTATGATGTGTTGGTTATAGTCTTATAGACATCTCTCTCTCTCTCTCTCTCTCTCTATATATATATATATATATATATGTATATTTCAGCCAATTCATTCATTTAGCATTGTTCATTAGAGAAACTCGGATTTATTTAAAAGTTATGGATATATAGGACCACAAAGAAATACAAACCATTAAAGCAGCCAAAACCTCAAGACACTTGCAAAACCTTACTGACAACGCAAAATAAGAGTAGTTTTGTCGGACATAAGTAATTCATCTGCTTAATTCTAACATCGTTATAATTGTATACACTGTTTGAGTTAGTGTATACACTGTAGTAGATAACATTAACTCATACTTTTTTCACATCATATATATATATATATATAATATATAATTGCCCGTGTCTTTAAGGCGTAACAAAATTTTCTCTCTTCTTTTAACAATCTGAAAATTAGAATTAATCTGAATCGTTTTTGTGTTTTCTTGCTCAAATCAATTAGAATGAATCTGAATCATCCTTATGTTTTTTCGTCCAAATTCAAATTAATTTTTATCTTATTATTATTATTATTATTATTATTATTATTATTATTATTATATATGGACCGACATAGTTGAGTTGACTGAAAATAAGTCTATAATTTGGAGATATATGGACCATTATACTATATTTTATATATAAAAAATGATTCACAATTAATGTTCGATGCTTGGACATTATTTTGCACTGCACTTTGAGGTGAGACAACTAGATGGCAATACATAATACCTTGTGAGATAATATATATCTCAAGAATTTTGCTAATTGTAGTTGTGGATCTTTCATCATATATATATATATATATATATATATATATATATATATGTATATACACACACACACATATATATATATATATATATATATATATGTATATACACACACACACACGGTATCTTTGATATGTTTATACTCAACTCAATAAGCTTTTATCCCTATTCAGTTGGGGTTGTTGGTATTAATATATGTAATGACATATAATTAGTGGGGTTTGGTGTAGGTTTCATGTAGTGACAGAGTTTGATGATTCGAAGAGGAGTTGCAGGAGGAGATTAGCAGGCCACAATGAAAGAAGAAGAAAGAGTTCTCATGAAAATTCTGTTTCAAGAAATAATCCTTCTCAAGGTATATATATATATATATATATATATATATATATATATATATATATATATATATAACTCCCTTAATTAACGGAAAAAACCATTTCTACATGTATTTTTGATATTTTCGCATGGTTTCTTCTCATATAAAAGTGGAACCTACTGAGAGAAGAATATGTATAAATATCAAAAATACACGTGTAAATATCAATTTCCTAATTAATTTCTATATATTGCACTCTCTTGGTTCATAAATAAGAGCAAGCTTTAATATGTTTTTACTTCTATAGGCAAATTTTAAGGATGTACATGTTCAAAACTAGAAAAAGAAAAACAAAGTTAAGCTTAGGATTTTTTTAATAAGATATAATTATTGAAAAATGTTATAGCTAAGGCAAACATTAATACCCTAAAAAAGAAATAAAATAATCAAAAGAAGAGTCAGAGTATAATTTGTATACTGTAGCACATATCACATCTTACCAGCTAGCACTAGACTTTACTTTGAAATTGGGGGGAAAAAATCGTTTCTTTGGAATTTTGTTTAAAACTCAAAATTCATTTCTAAGGCTAAGGAATTTGACCAGAATACAACATATGTACAGACACGTCAGTTCATAAGATCAAATTTTAATTATTTTTGATATTATTATTATTATTATTTTGATAACTTGACAAAAGTTTAATTGTTTTTCTTTAGTCATTAAGTCCTTATAAAATAAAACCTAAATGTTTGATCATAAACTGGACAATAAGTTTCAAAAATATGTTAGGGATAAATATGGAATAAAATATATATATCCTTGATCCTAATTTTGAAAATGAGACTTTTTTGGAAGGGAGGGAGTAACTAATAAGTCCGGAAGGACTATTATTAGATGTAAAAGATCTAGTTAAATATAGGAAATAAAACTAGAAGAATTTAAATTGGAGATGAGATTAAGGGAACGTTTGTTACAGATCAGCTAAAGTGGTTATCTTAAGTGCTCTTAAATACTTGGAAATATGGTTGATTATCTTTATAGATTGTGTTTGTTACACTGATACTTTTACGTACATTTTCGGTAATCAAATATTGGGTAAAGTGCCAAAATTCTTAGTAATGAGGTAATCAAAAAATAGTTAAGAATTTGAGATTACCACATAGTAGTCATCTTGATATTTTTATATTGACAAAAATATCTTTTATATTTAATAATTGGAACATAAATATCTTTGATCTTAGTCACATAATTTACATTTATTTTTTAAATTTTTGATCTTTTTTTGTTTGTTGACATGTTTAGTTTAACTAAAATAACTCAATGTCTATACAAAGCATGTGCTACTGTTTATTATTATAATTTAATGTATTATTAACGACATACTTGAAAATTTTGTACTTAATAATAAATAAATGATGAGTTGTTATTTTATAAACATATTATAAATTTTAATGCTATTTACTAAGTAATACTGAATTAATTAGTTTGATAGTACCCAATAACCATACGGGTGAATCATTCTACTAAAATTAGTACAATGATATACCCAGTAATATTGAATTCATACCAAACACTCGCAATAATAATAATGACCGGTAATAACATATCTTCTACCGAATAAAAATAACACAATATGATCATTTTCTATTACCAATAATCAAATACTCGATATTAATCTATGTTTATGGGAGCATCCATCATCACCCAAAACAAACACCCCTAAAGTCTTTGACGTTCCAACATAATTATGAAGAGAAAATTATGAGCCTGTTTTATCCCTCTATTGTCCGAAGAATGCGGCAAATTTCAACAAGGAAACCTTATTAAGGACTTAAAATCACACGTTGAGTTGTCATCACTATTTGTATATAGAATGGAATGTTAATGAACTTACTAAATACAATTTTCCTTGTTCAGACTTCAGCTGTTTAGTAAGTTCTGCTAAATATCTCAATCTAAAAGTATTTAGGAAAATTGAGTTGCTGCTTTAAAGTGCACAAAAATATTTTAGCACCATTGAATACATGAAATTATATTAGTGGAGCTTGAATCTGACTTTGAAATTAATCCGTTATTATAGGTTGTTAATAATGTTATAATAATATTTTGCTGCCATAAATAATACATATTTAAGGATACTTTTACACTTATTTCAGCAACACTTCGAATTTTTACTGATATTTATTTTTCCATTACCACTACAAGAAAAATACATTAATTCTGATGGAATTAGGCTAGACGGACTATATTCAGTCGGAAATTAGTTATTTCCGACGAAAAATTTTGTCGACCATAATTTCGTCAGAAGTACGTTATTTCCGAGAGAAATCCGTCCAAAGTATAGGGCCTGAACTGGCGTCAAGTTTCCCGCCAGCGCAAAGCTTAAGTTCGACGGAACTATGGTTATTTCCGAGGGAAGTTCCGTCGAAGATAACTTATGTTCGATCGAATAGGCTTATTTCCAAGGAAAAATTCAGTCAGAAATAAAGCTTTTCCTTGTACTGTACTAGGAATGTAAGCAAGATAACTTGGTTCGTTATATTCTATAAGTGGTACTGCGTTTTGTAATAAGTAAGGGTTAAAATGTTAATTGTGGTTAAATGTATCATTTTTAAATAAAGTAAAATTTAGAAAAAGATTGAGTTGATGAAGTTGGAGTTGTAAACTGATAACATGCAGGTAGATTTCCATACTTATCATCATCACCAACCGGCCGTGCTCTCTCTCTTCTGTCATCAAGGAACGAATCCTTGATTTCATCCCCCGATCTCTCTTCAAGATGTAGCGCTGCACTGCGTGAACTTATTGCTGAAAACAGAGAAGCCCTCTTGGCCAGGCAGCTCATCGTCGACAAAGACTGGCCTTTTCACCACCATGAAGACCTACATGATCAGACCAATCATTTTGCTTCTAACCAGCACCATATGTTCCCTGAGCCACACGGCTGGGACCGGTTTAATGGGACAGGCACCAACAATGTGACACTGGACCTTATGCAGGCTCCAACCTCGGCATTTGAGTTGTTGTCTATGAGGGGAAAGTCGTCTAAGGAAGAAGAAGAAGAAGAGTGTTCTCAGTTGTGGAGTTCCTTTGGTGGTAGTACTCATGTAATTTAGACCTTAATTTGAATATTTCATTTCTAGTCCTATTAATTTTATTTATATTTTTTTTTTTGCGAAAATGTGTAAATTAAGTTTGAAGATAAATTTGTGGTGGTCTGCAAACAAAATGCAGACCAGAGAGAGTTCACTGGTTCTTTTTTCGGATCTGCATGAACCCATTACCCATGCATGGAAGTAATGACTTTTCCTCACTTGTGGTCGCCCTTTCAAAATTACGTCTCTATTCGTCTTGCTAAGATTGTCACCTTTAAAAAATATTTAAGGATTATATTTTCATCAGATTTTTGCAATCTCAACCATATTTTTAACATATATATATATATACTCTCTTCGTTCTTAATTATTTAACGTTTTAGAGGTGGACACAAGAATTAAGATAATGATTGAAAAACATCAAATATAGTACTCAATTGTCTATAATACCTTTAATTAAATCTTTTGTTGGGATAAGAAGAGTTTTATTGGGATAAAGAGAGAGAAAGAGTTTAAAGTATCAAAAAATAGGTAGAGTAATGAAGGGTAATTTTAGAAAAATTGTCATTAATTCTCTTAGATTTGAACAAACGTTAAATAATTAGGAACAAATGAAAAACTTTAAAACATCAAATAATTAGGGACGGAGGGAGTATATATTAAATTCACGTTGAACACAACCCAAAATAGATAATTAGTACTCCCTACGTCCCTATTTAAATGACGTTTTAGAGTTTTTTATTTGTCCCTAATTAATTGACGTTTGTTCAAATCTAGGAGAATTAATGATAGTATTTTTTTCAAAATTATCCCTCATTACTCTACCAATTTTTTTGATACTTTAAACTCTTGTGCTATGATAAATTAATGATTTAAGGGTATTATAGATAATTGAGTACTCTATTTAATACTTTTCGATCATTATCTTAATTCTTATGTTTATATCTAAAACGTCATTTAAATAGAGACGGAGAGTATATCTTTGTGCGACATAGTTATTATGACAATTTCAATGCTCCATGTTCTACCACCTCTTATGCAACAAAAGTTGGGATGAAAACCAATTTATGACAAAATGGTAACAGTTGAATAATCAATTCATCTAAAAATTTAAAATTGGTAATGGTAAAGACGCTAGTTATATCATGATAATACTCCTAATGTAAGGTGTTCACACATGGAGAGGTGATATTAAATTAAATGCATATTTAATTTATCATATAGATGGATCAATATAAAGGGTTATGTTAGAATTTAAAAATTAATAATATTATAATTACACGTATATTATATAAAGGATGAAAAAGTAAGAATACATAATATACTCAAATTTTACTAATTTGGTTATTTTTGTTTGTCTGTTGTATTTATAAGATGTTTCATACACTCTACAATCCACACACCAAACAATATTTTTAAAGTAATTAAAAAATTCTAACTGCTATAACATGAGTTCAAACACATGAGATACAATATATTAGTAAAATTCAAGACCGGACAATCCTATCGTATTGACTATTATTTGATCCTGCAAAAGTATGAGTTAATCAAACATGTAGCCAGAATGCTTGAATTTTTTTTTAGAAAACATGCATGTCGAACTAAAATACTACTAATAAGTACAAATAGCGTCTGGTCAATGTTACTAGAGTAAAGCCGCCGTAATTAATTTTTTCATACGAGTTATTAGCTAAAAAGAGAGAAGTATAATGTAATCAAATTAAGTAGTTTAAAATTTTCATGTTATAGAGCATAATAGTGTCACTTGGATATCATGACAAGACAAATGCATGTATCTTTCAGTGAAAAAAGGCTACAAATCTTAGTCTGTCAGACAAAAATGTGATAAATTTTTGACTAAAACTAATTATGTCTTGCCAATTCTATTTGGACATGACTTTAAATTTCATTGTCTCAATTAACATAGTGAGGAGCCTGGACCGGCCAGATTAATTCCTCTTGAGGCGCCTGATCTGACGCATATGCGTAACACCAGGGAATGGAATATTTGAATGACATTAATTTCTTTTAGGTATTTCATAGCTTTGACAAGTTTTTACTAACCCCTAACGAGTATTATTAGGGTATATTTGTTTGTTAAAATTATATTTGGGATAGAAATATTAATTTTAAGTGTTTTATTTATTTTTAAATTTAAATTTAGGACTATTAATTTAGAGATTATAAAATAACTTAATAGTCTTTAGATTAAAATTATAATTCCGGGATTATAATTCTAGGATTAATAGTCTTGAGATTATAATATCATAGATTATAATTTCGGTATTATAATTCTTGCAAACAAATATTACCTTAGAGTACATAATTTCTAAAGGTTCGATTTATTTTTTGAAATTTTAATTAGTTTTTCTTTATTGTTTTGTGCGTGTTCTATCGTTTTTACCCCTACTAAAACTACAAATGCCTCAATTTGTGGGAAATTAGGTAACATTTCGTTCAAGAAATAAAATTGACACAAATAAACCACTTAAATGATTCAATTGAAGAAAAATAAACTTGAAGGATGATTGTGTGATAATTTGTAGGGATAAAAGTATGATCATTCAACCTAACTAATCCTAAACTAGTTGGGTCAGCCAAATAAATCATTTTCCTCCGCTATATTCTCTATCAGGAGTCATATATAGTCCCAACTTAGATCATTAGGGTTCTTCCAATAAAATAAATGATTAATGTATGTTTAATTAGGGTTATTGGGATCAATATATGTTTAATTAGGGCGAGATTAATTAGTATAGACAATTCGAGATTTTTATGTTGTAATCTTTAACATCAATTAATTCATTATTTTCTAGACAAATAAATTGTATCGAAGGAGTAATTATATAAACTTAAATTAACTGAAACTATATAGTAAATATTTAACCAAATTTTTTCCCATGTCATAAATAATTAAATGGGAAATTTGTCAATAATGGTAAAGCAAAATTTAACCTCACTTATGATATGACTATATACCTAGAGAGAGATATTAGATGCTAAGGTATTTACTAGCAAAAGCTAATTTCTATATATGCAATGGTTTAATATCTTTTATCATTTTTTATTCACACAAAATCTTCCCAAATCTTAACCTTTGTCCATGACTGAATACCCAGGACCCCACAAGGTACACAATTCTCGAGTTTAACACGTGAGAAGCACGTGGGTCTGCAACTTTGTGTGTCATATTTCCACCTGCATGGTTGAAAAGCTATCCTCATCGCCATGAACAGTCAGGGTGAGTAGTTTGCATTAAAGACTAGGGGCCCTATTGTGTTCTACAATTGTGTGTAATGAGAATTCACCAGCACAGCTACAAAAATATGGACATTCATGGAACATTAATTAATTAAGAGACTTGGACTGAGATATATATATATAGGTCTCATAGTTTCATGCTCCTCCTCAATCTTTTTTTTTATTTTTAAATTCGGTTTAGAAAAAAATATATTTAGGTCAATTTACACGTTAATTGAGACTAAATTTAAGATTCGAGCTCAGGAAATCAAGAAAGAGAGCAAATTTTTAACAAGGAAAATCAAAGAATATGAAAAAGAAAGGGGAAAGTTGAAGAAGAAAGGTGAATTGGATTTGAGGTGCATGTGTGGAAGACTAGAAGCACTTTCTAAGAGGAATATTTGACCCCTACCATCTACCAATTTACTCCCTCAGTTGCTTAATATAAATCATTTTAAAGAATTATTTTTATCTCTTAATATAAGTTGTTTGATAATTAGTTTTCAATATTATTCTAAATATTAAATATAATTTTAATTTTCTCATATTTTTCAAATAAATAATTTTTTTTTTTTCTATTAAAAGGTGATATAAATAATTAATATTTATATTTAATATTATACAATTATTTTCTTAATATTTGTGTATAAGTCTAAAAAAACTTATATTATATAATTTGAGATTTTTAATCTTGTAATATCTATTCCTCCATTCCTTTATTCTTTCAAGTGCCATATATTTTAGAGATTTTTTTTCCTTCTCTCTTTATATATATATGTTGTTTGTAGACTTTAAAGGATTAGTTACAATTAGTTTTCATATTATCTTTAAACACTATATATATATATATATATATATATTTTGTTTTTCTCGTATTTTGGACCAATTTTACTGCAATGTAATAATTTTTTTAATTATTTATTTTTTTCACACTAAAAAGAACGGATGGATTATCATCACATGAGTCCACTTTCATATTAGTACCTATTACTACTAGTCTGTATTTTGAAATTCATCCTCCTATAATTCGTACTAGTCTGTATTAGTCTGTATTACCTCTTGGAACAAGTACTTATCCTCCTATAATTCGTTTGGGATGCAGGTGTAAGCCTGTATAAAAATACTGATCAGATTCGTAGAGATTAGTCTGACTGCGAATTTACTCACTCTTAAAATTGGGAATTGAGGGTCCAATGTATCATGTAGCTTGAAGGTACAAATGTCTCTCAATTCAACTACTAGTCGGATAAAATTAATTGGCATCAACCTAGCTAGCTCATTTTGGTGAATATTAGTATTTATTAACTAGCTAACATTCAATTCATGACAATTGGTCGAATTTGGCCAACAACAAAAACTCAAAGGATAGATGTAACAGGAACCAAATTTTCGTTATGGTAGTAAACAGACAAAAAGGGATAAGGTCCAAAAATGTCACTGACATTTTCTTTAATGTCTACCGAACACCCTATACTTTTTTTTTGTCCAAAAATACCCCTAACGTTACATTTTTTGGGTCATTCGTGCCCCTGCCGTTAACAACTCTGCAAACTAGACAAACGGGTGTTAAATCCTCTATGACGTGGCTGACACGTGTCAATATTTGCTGACATGGCAATATTTGTTGATATTTATTTTGTTTTAAAGAAAAATAAAACAAATAATTAATAAACAAAATTAATATTTATATTTATATTTAATTCATTAACACAAATAACAAAAATTCGTCCTCTTAAATTAATTAATACAAAATAAAAATTTAAAAGTTTTTAACAAAATTTTTAAACTGTTTTTAACAAATTTTTTATTCTGTTTAAACTTTTTAAAAATAAATTTGTTAAAAACTGTTATAAATTTTTTTGTTAAAATTTGTTTTATTTTGTTTTAAAAAATTTATAAAATAATATAACAGTTTTAAAAAAATATGCTAAAAACAGTTAAAAAATGTATAACAGTCAAAAAAAAATTTGCTAAAAACAGTTAAAAAACTTTATTTTCTTTTAAATTTTTTTTTATAACAGTTAAAAAAAATTATAACAGTTTTAAAAAAAGTGCTAAAAACAGTTAAAAAAAAAAATTGGTTTTAAATTTTTTTTATAACAGTTAAAAAGAAATTTATAACAGTTTAAAAATTTTTTTGTTAAAAACAGTTTAAAAAAAAAAGTTGCTAAAAACAGTTAAAAAAATTATTTTGTTTTAAAAAAGAATTTATAACAGTTTAAATTTTTTTTTGTTAAAAACAGTTTAAAAAAAATTGTTAAAAACAGTTTAAAAAATTTATTTTGTTTAAAAAAATTAACAGTTTAAATTTTTTTTTTGTTAAAACAGTTAAAAAATTTATTTTGTTTTAAAAAAAATGTAACAGTTTAAATTTTTTTTTTGTTAAAAATAGTTAAAAAAATTATTTTGTTTTAATTTTTTTTTTTTATAACAGTTTAAATTTTTTTGTTAAAAACAGTTTAAAAAAAAATTGTTAAAAAAAAGTTATTTTGTATTTAAATATTTTTTTAATCGAAGATTTAGTATTTTTTTAATTAGTATTTTAATTATTTCCATGTGACAATACCACGTAAGCAATTTGGATGGATGTTAGTCTATGTGGCATGCTTCATCAACGAGAAGAATGAATAACCCAAAAAATATAACGTTAGGGTATTTTTGGACAAAAAAAAAAAAGTATAAGGTCTTTCGGTGAGCATTGGAGAAAATGTCGGGTATTTTTGGACCTTATCCTTAGACAAAATGTGTGAAGTGATTGGTGAGAGAGAAAGATACATCTCTCCAAACTAATTATATATATATATATATATATATATATATATATATATATATATATAATCCAATCAATAAACTGAAAAAAAGCGAACTAAAAAAGCAAGTAATCATTATAAAGATGAAAGTTTCGATTATTTATGCTTATAAATGAATGAAAAAAATCGATCGTTATGGTTAGAATGGCTCTTGGATTATTTATTATATATATATATATATATATATATATATATATATATATATATATATATATATACCTGGAAAGAATCAAGAAGATACCCTAAATCCTACATACATTGGGTTAAAATCACTATAAGTTCGATCCATGTCGTTAAAAGTTAATCTGACGATTTCTTTGATATAGTGATGGATCGAATCATCGTCCGATCCGCCACTAAAAAGGGTAATATATATATATATATATATATATATATATATATATATATATATATATAGTGGCAAAATGTGTTTGAATTGTAAAAGACAAAGGCTCAAGATTATAGCTTAGTTATATAGCTTTTTCTTCCTCGCCTGGGTAGTCACTTCTCTAATTTAAGATAAAAGGATATATGTCGTAAACCTAGCTAGGTCAAGCAAATTCATTCACACCACAATATTCTACAAGGACATGTTAACGTAAATTAAAATATATTATAAGAGCTTTATATGGTCATCAAATCTTACACGTACTGTTTATTGAAAAATTTGGCGTTCAATATTTGAATAAAATACGGAGCATTTCAAGGCACTGTCTAGTTGTGGATGGGAGATTGATATAATGTTTTTTTTTTCCCATCTTAAAAAACAGATTTATGAACAATTCTATGTTATTTTAAAATTCTTCTGTCTTAATGTCATACAATGAACAGTATAAAATTCGATGATCATATAAGTGTTGAGATTTGATTCAAATTTGACTTGGTCATTATCTGTTCTTTGGTTTTTAGTCAAAGTTTATTTTTTGATTTTCAATAAGATCATGATGATCCTTTAGGTTTTTATCTGTTCCAGATTTTTCTCTCTCTAGTTGAGCTTAATAGGAGTTCAATTATCATTGTAATTAAGCCTATAAAAGGCTTGTTCCGTTCAGAAATAAAGAAAGGAACAAGCATTAATTTTCAGCATAAGATTTCTCTTTTGTTCTGTTTTTATTCCCATCTCTTATTGCTCTGTTTTTTATTTATTTATGTCTATATTCCAACAAACTGGTATCAAAGCTGGTTCTTTCATCTGGTAGTTACTATCATGGCCGCCAATGGTACCTCCATGAACACATCTCAACCTATGATTCCTATTTTCAAAGGTGAATGTTAAGAATTTTGGAGCATCAAGATGAAAACTCTTTTCAGATCACAGGAGCTTTGGGACTTGGTTGAGAATGGACACTACACCAAAAATGACCTCTAGTGAAGAACAAATCCTTCACTAGAGGCCCTATATCACTCACAAGTGATTTATCATGCGAAGAATATTTCCTTCACACGAAAGTCTTTCAGATTAGACCTCTTCGCAATTGAATCCTTCAAGTAGTAATTTATTTTTTGAAAGATATATTGTGAATAATTTTTTATTCACAAATTGTATTTAGTAATGAAATTTTGTTATTTAGTGAAAGATTGGTTTCCTTCACAAATAATATTTTAAGGACTATTTGAAATTAGTGAATAACTTGATTCCCTCACAAATACTATATTGTGAAGAACAAATTTATTTAACGAGAGAATATTTTCCTTCACTAATTATAAATTGAGAATGCATCTTCAAATTAGTGAGGGAAATAATCCTTCATTGATGACTAACTAATTAACTAAAAAAGATTTTAGTGAGAGAAGTAATCCTTCATTAATGTCCATTTCTCAAGTAAAATCCTTCACAAATTATAAATTTATAAATAAAAATTAATTGATAAATAACTAAAATTCATTGCAAATTATAATTAATTTTCAAATTAGTGATTTCATATTTATTATTATTTTATTATTATTATTATTATTATTATTATTTACTATGATATATATTAAATTTAGTATTTCAAGTTCATATAAATACCATACTTTTTTTTCCTAAATTTAAATTGTATTAAAAAAAGAGAAAATGTACAAATTTCAAGGGGCATGCCCCAGACCAAATATACCATAACCATCATAGACCTAATTATTCACTGTGCAAATAACTAAGTCACATGTCACCATGCCCAGTTCTAACCCTAGAATTCCTTTCTCAATTCCTTCTTGAGTAACAAGGTAATTATTGGCGGATAATTAATCAATAAATACAAGGCATGATGAACAATTCACTTCAATATAAATAATTAGAATAAAATAAATAATCAATTCATAAACATAAAAGGTTCCATTGGAATCTTAATAAAAAGAATTAGTTCATGATGAAAATAAAACCACAAATACTTGATAAATCATCTCTAAGAAGTTACACAATTTAAAAAATAAAGGAGAGAAGAAAACTCCAAGTTGTAGCCTTCAGATTGCTATTCTTCCTTCCTCCAATCTCCAATTACGTAGAATCCTCGGATTCAATAAAATAAATCAATTTATATATTTCTGTCCAATTTCAACAGTCCTTGTTCAATTAGGCTTCCAATACTCATTAACTAAAGTCAACAACAAGTCAATAGGGATTTCACGCCTGTTCCTCACGCGCGCCTCTTCCTGAGTCAACCGAGGACTAGCGCCCCGGCGCTGTTTTATAGCCTGGGGATAGCGCCCCGGCGCTATTGAACAGAAACCGAATCTTGCCCTTTTTTTCAGCCTAATTGCTCCCAATTGCTCCAACAACGCACCATCCTGCCACAACACACTAAAACGAGTAAAATAGTTCTAAAAACGCTTTGAACACACAACAAATTAAGATTAAACATAATTAATTCATGGGTATATTACCCAATCATCAAATACCCCCAAACTTAAATCATTGCATGTTCTCAGGCAACAAAACACAAAACACGATTAACTAAACATCATGTAAATGCAAATTAACTAAAGGACCTTAATTCCAGCAATTCAATAGTTAACGAATATCCATAGGCCTCAGAAAAATCACAAAAACATGCTTTAATACCTCATGTTCAAACAGGATCAACAATATCCCAACAATCAATCAATCAAAATCTGTTATTACTGATATTGTGAGTGTGTGTTCAACAACCATGCTAACCAATGACAAGCAAAAATCTGAAAGATAATAAAGTTCTTAATAAGCGTCATACAGTTCAACTCAAGAACGCATTAAATAAACTAAATTCAACTGAAATTAAACAATCACCAAAATTCAGGATTCAACATGGAATACTTATGCTTATTTTTGCTAAACGGGGGCATTTTGCTCTTTTCCCGTTTTATTGTTTTTTTTTTAACCATGACTGTGCAATGTCTCATTCCATTAGGCTAACAGTGCTACCCCTTAGCGAGCTTTCGACCAACGACTCCCTGCACCATATAAGACCTTAGTATGCTTAGGTTTTAAGATACCCTTCTAAGCGTACTTGCTTTCAAGTAACAAAGGCCCCAAATAAATCACGATATATATATATATATATATATATATATATATATTTTTTCATAAAGCTCAAAGCTTATATATTCCATATATTTTCCCCAACATAAGTTCAAGTCTAAATTCAGACTTCACTAGCTACTTAACTTGTTCCTTCATTTCACTGGCATTCAACCTTGAGACTCTATTATCTATCCATTCAAACTAACACGCATTAACATGGTTATCTTTCCAAAAGTGCTATCCTTAAAACATCGATTATCAAATGAGATAGGGATTCAAATCATGTCAAGAACATCATATTACTTACTCAACAATCCTTACTAGACTTGTTCATGCAATTTTAAGTTCATCATTGGCCTTCAAATATACTCACTATCAAAAGCTGGAATTAACATGCAATCCTAAATGCAACATAAAAAAAAAACTTAAAACAAGTTTACTCATGCAACTAAGAAAAATAAAACTTAACAACCACCCCCAAACTTATCTAGAGTAATGTCCTCATGCGAAAGATAAAACAAAATAAAACAGAGGACTCCCACGATGAGCTTAAGCGTCGGTTGATTATCATCATCCTCGCCATCTCTCTAGATCGACGGGGAAAACTGGCGGATCAAGGCGATATAGAAACCCGACTAAGACTAACATTTGAAATTGGCTGGGCATTCATCGCATTCTGTGCGGCAAACTGGTCAACCAAATACTTAAAGATAATGTCTTGGCGCTCGGACAGGCGGACATTTTGGGCTTCAAGATTGTAGAACCAACTATTAATTTCTCGTTGAACAGCTTCGAGAACCACACCTCTATAAGCGACAGACGAGGGACCGTATGTAGATGGAGCCTGGGACGGTAGAGCTGGAGATTGTTCAGCTTGGGGAATTATGAAACCCAATCCCCTAGGGTGGTTTGCTCCACCAGTCCATACTTTGTACCGGCTGATCAACTTGTGGTCCAACACTGGCATAGGCTTTTGGATCATCTCGTCGGACTTCCATTTGACGCCGAACTTGTCACATAACATGTAACGACCCCAAAATAGGTCCATTCCATCCAACCCATTCTGAGTCGCCAAATATATGGTACGAAAAACAACTACAACTTTATTACAACAATTGTCGTGCAAAATACAACAACACATATTTTGTGAGTTTTGATACCAATATATACCAAATGTAACTCGACACCAACTTGGATAACACGTCACCATGACACCTTACATAAAGGTACAAATCAAAACCTGTTTTAGAAATTAGAATCTTTGGGAAGTGCTCAAGAAACCTTCGTATACATGGGAGGCCATGCTTTTAGGTTATGGTAGATATCATATGGCCACGTAATTATCCTTGGTTGACCAATAGACCCCAAAAATAAAGCGAGAAGATTACTATCATATTCTTCCCAATGGCGAGTCTTCTCTTGATTTATCATTATCTCCACTGTCTCAAATTGAGAATTATATTTCAAACAAACACCAAGATCATATAGGTAGTGCTCGTAAATATACTCAGCAAGTGGATGAGCACAACCATGTCTTATGATAACACGAGTTTGTATGTCATTAGACATCTTGTATGATAGTGACAAAACACCCTTCCAAAGTTGGGTTCGCTTTCACCCTATTTAATTCACCAAAATAACTATTAAATGATGTATAAAATACAACACACTAAAGCCCTCAATAAAATTATTTTCATACTCTTTAGGAGAACCTCAACAACTATAGACCACCGCTCTATTCCTTGTTATCTCCGGCTTCAACCCAAATTACACTTTTATTACACGAAAGGAATTGTGAAACAAAAGGGTGAGCACAACTAGCTCAAGAAAAATATTATGACTAAAGATAAATAAATTATCAATAGTCTTCATCGAGAATAAATCGAGATTTAGAACATATGGTAGATGATAAAACTTTTCAACCATAGTTGCGGTGAACGAAGCAATCCATTAAAAGTCAAATATACTATAAAGTCTATTGTCTTCTCCACGTTAAAAGTCCACCAACAATGTTTTATCCTCAGAACATCAATCAACAGTTCTTTCCACAATCATATGAATAACTTCATAATCATAATTGTGATTCTAAATTCCTCTTCTCATCCGGAACGAAGATAATTTTCATCACTGTCTTTACCGAAACATCAAATATCATGGTTATACCAAATCACAGTTCTGCTCATAATCATACTAATAAATTCATCTTTGCACCACGAATCAAAGATATTCATCAACAGCTCATCTTTACACTACAAAGCTAAAGATATTCAACAACAGTCATCTTTGCATTACGAGCGAAAGATATTCATCAATAATTCATCTTTGCCTCTACATATTAAAGATATTCAATCTTTGCACAAAGATATATTCACAACAGTCATCATTTTGCATTACGCCAAAAAAGATATTCATCAATAATTCATCTTTTTCACTAAAAATTTAAAGATATTCAACAACAGTCATCTTTGTACAACGAGCCAAAGATATTCATATATCAAAGAAATACATAATCATCTCGAAGTTATATAACAATAATTATAACCATGTTGATCAATTCACCTTTTGACTTAAGTTAAAAATATTCAATTGTAAATTCAATGGTCATGATCATACCAAATACACAATTCAACTTTTTCCCTATCGGCAAAGAGAACCTATGGTCACGATCATACCAATAATCTACCCATCTTTACACTCAAGTCAAAGAAAATATCATCATTAGGGTTATAAGAATGTTATATAAAATAATATAATCAAAACATCTAGATTTAATCTCAAGAGTAATATTCATAAATCAACTATAATTTGGTTAGAAAAAGAAACCAATTTTTTCGTGAATAGTACCCCGTATTCGTACATAGTCCCGTATACGTGCGCATAAGAACCTCGATCTGAAAAGATAAAGTTTCATAATAAAATTCATATCCATATTTATAACACCTTAATCCAAATGTTATAAATCACTTAGAAATCTCATAATCTAATATTATTAATATTATAATAATATTTTAATCATTTCTCAAACTTATAAACAATTTAATTAAATTGTTTACACTTTACTAATTAATGCATTTAATCATCATAAAATGCCAAACTCATAAAATTTCATCACCAATAACTAAAACCCTCATCAAAATCTGCATATACCTCATATATGATTCTCAAACCATAAAATCATATTTTCTAATTTTCTTACTTCACATAACATATTTAATTCATTTACTCATAACTAGAACATTTTCATGAAAATACCAAATCAGTTCCAAAAATATTTCTTTTCTGGGATTTAGCATAACATAGTTCCATATTGAACATATATTTTTCTCAAATTTTAAAATTCATTTACTATTTTCATATGGCCAAAACCACCGAATATTTAAACATTTATCATAAATTATACTTTTATCCAAAAATTCTGAAATTAATACGGTATACTGATATTATATAGATGTACTCCCAATAAAAATTTCATTAATTTTGGAGTTAACCACAAGGAGTTATAAATAGTTACTTTTAAAATAGTCTTTTCTCATAAAATCCATAACTCCTAATCTATACATCCAAAATCGCCATTTTGGACACACTCTAAAAACTCATCAAAATATCATTTCAAATTTTTCCAGAATTTTGAAGATCCAGAAAAATTTCGAAACTAAAAACATAATAACCCTTAAAATCCTTTACCTCAAAAAGAGAAGATTACGACCGGAATAACGCCGAATTTAACTTGCACCGTATAGAAATACTCAAAGTATACTCAAAATACTCACAAGAATACGCTCGATAATATAGAGAGAAAAACTTCAGTTTACGGTGTGATTTTCAATTCTAACCTAAGCACCTATTTATAGGAAAATCTTAGAACAGAATAAAAGCGAGAAAATTTAATATAATATTATACAAATTTTCCTTAGCCCACCTTTTAGTCAAAACACCAGCCACACATGTTAATGATGTCCAAAAAAAATATAAAAAAAAACGTTTTTTCTTAACAAAAATAATTTAAACTCCCAAAATCAATTATTTGAAGCTTGAAACTTCAATAATTCATAATAAATAGCCCTTTCATCAGAAAATTCGAATCACGCGAGTTTTTATAGGAAATTCAATTCTCTACAACTTTGCAGAAGAAAGTTTTCCAAAATTCCAAACAAAAAATCGACCAAATCCATAAGCGGGCGATTTTACGATATAATCAAATTTCGATTAATAATTGTGTCCACCAACACACAAAACATGTGTTAAACATTTAATGCCACAAAATAATCTTCCTCCTCATATACTCATATATCCCACATTCATTGTAAAAAATATCACCGTTAATATATTATTAAAATAATATATTTAAATGAATTATTTTATCGAGAAAAGATAAAATATTAATTTTCAACAATTGTCACTTTAAAAATTTTCTCCATCTATATCCACATAAAATAAATATTTTTCTCATCATAAAAATCAATAATTAATTATTCACAAATAATATTACATAATCACAATATTGACAACCGAGGCGGTTCTGAGAAAGAGGGGCTTTCGAATAAGAATTTCTTCTTCTTGGCGGCGTAATTAGGTGACCAAACCTCTCCTTAGTGACGCGAGAACTTTCTAGACATTGCCAATAATGTTATCTAATAATATTATTCGAGATAATATGAATTATTGCTTCGATAATGAAAGATCTTTGTGTAATGACAATTATTGAAACAACAAATAATATAAAATATCAACGTAAGAATTATTAACTCGATAAAATATAATAATGAGCATTAATTACTGTAACCAATATTGAGTAGTGCCTTCTTCTGAAAAAAAAAATTATCATGCTTCATGAATAGTAACTCGTGAATAGTAACTCGTGAATAGTAACTTCGTGAATAAGTAACTCATGAATAAGTAACTTCGTGAATAAGAACTCATGAATAAGTAACTTCATGAATAAGAACTCATGAATAGTAATTATAAAAAATTGAATACTTTTATTTCATAAAATTCGGGGTCTTACAATCTCCCCTCCTTATGAAATTTCGTCCCCGAAATTTACGTACCTGGTATTTCAAAGAGTTGAGAATACCTTGTTTTCATTTCAGATTCTATCTCCTCTGTCATCATGATTTCTCCATTGCTCATCTCCTGTATTTCAGATATCATTCTAGAATACAGCTTCAAAACAAGGGTTAATTTAACAAATTAACATATCACATAATATCCCGATATTATGACTGACCAACAAATAAGCTTAGGTAGGACACACTAGTGAAGGATTTACTATCTCTCCCCTCCTAGTTCTAATCCCGATCTCCTTGGAGATCATATCCCCAAGCTACGATACCAAATGTGACTCTCACGGTGCTTCAACCACAAAGACTCACAATGGTACTTTTATCGGTTTGCCACCGCAGAGCAGGCGTCCCCTACGGAGAGTCCGGCTTTGGTGCATCCCCATCAACAGAAGTCACCAAATGAGAGGCTCGGGGCTCTTTTACTTATAGCTCGATACCAAACCGTAATCTAACGACCCCAAAATAGGTCCATTCCATCCAACCCATTCTCGAGTCGCCAAATATATGGTACGAAAAACAACTACAACTTTATTACAACAATTGTCGGTGCAAAATACAACAACACATATTTTGTGAGTTTTGATACCAATATATACCAAATGTAACTCGGACACCAACTTGGATAACACGTCACCATGACACCTTACATAAAGGTACGTAATCAAAAGCTGCTTTAGAAATTAGAATCTTTGGGAAGTGCTCAAGAAACCTTCGTATACGGGAGGCCATGCTTTTAGGTTATGGTAGATATCATATGGCCACGTAATTATCCTTGGTTGATTGAATAGACCCCAAAATAAAAGCGAGAAGATTACTATCATATTCTTCCCAATGGCGAGTCTTCTCTTGATTTATCATTATCTCCACTGCCTCAAATTGAGAATTATACTTCAAACAAACACCAAGATCATATAGGTAGTGCTCAGAAATATACTCAAAGAAGTGGATGAGCACAACCATGTCTTATGATAACACGAGTTTGTATGTCATTATTAGACATCTTGTATGATAGTGACAAAACACCCTTCCAAAGTTGGGTTCGCCTCACCTATTTAATTCACCAAAAATAACTATTAAATGATGTATAAAATACAACACACTAAAGCCCTCAATAAAATTATTTTCATACTCTTTAGGGAGAACCTCAACAACTATAGACCACCGCTCTATTCCCTTGTTATCTCCGCCAACCCAAAATACACTTTTATTACACGAAAGGAATTGTGAAACAAAAGGGTGAGCACAACTAGCTCAAGAAAGAATATTATGACTAAAGATAAATAAATTATCAATAGTCTTCATCAAGAATAAATCGTAGATTTAGAACATATGGTAGATGATAAAACTTTTCAACCATAGTTGCGGTGAACGAAGCAATCCATTAAAAGAGTCAAATAGACTATAAAGTCTATTGTCTTCTCCACGTTAAAAGTCCACCAACAATGTTTTATCCTCGTAACATCAATCAACAGCCCTTTCCACAATCATATGAATAACTCATAATCATAATTGTGATTCTAAATTCCTCTTCTCATCCGTGACGAAGATAATTTTCATCACCGCCTTTACCTCGAAACATCAAATATCATGGTTATACCAAATCACGATTCTCGCTCATAATCATACTAATAAATTCATCTTTGCACCACGGGTCAAAGATATTCATCAACAGCCATCTTTACACTACAAAGCAAAGATATTCAACAACAGTCATCTTTGCATTACGAGCCAAAGATATTCATCAATAATTCATCTTTGCCTACAAAGCAAAAGATATTCAACAACAGTCATCTTTGCATTACGAGCCAAAGATATTCATCAATAATTCATCTTTGCACTACAAAAGCAAAGATATTCAACAACAGTCATCTTTGCATTACTGAGCCAAAGATATTCATCAATAATTCATCTTTGCACTACAAAGCAAAGATATTCAACAACAAAATCATCTTTGCAAAGACGAGCCAAAGATATTCATCAATAATTCATCTTTGCACTACATGTGCTAAAGATATTCAACAACAGTCATCTTTGCATTACGAGCCAAAGATATTCATCAATAATTCATCTTTTGCCCTACAAAGCAAAGATATTCAACAACAAAAGTCATCTTTGCATTACGAGCCAAAGATATTCATCAATAATTCATCTTTGCACTACAAAAGCAAAGATATTCAACAACAGTCATCTTTGTACAACGAGCCAAAGATATTCATATATCAAAGAAATACATAATCATCTCGTGGTTATATAACAATAATTATAACCATGTTGATCAATTCACCTTTGCACTTAAGTTAAAAATATTCAATTGTAAATTCAATGGTCATGATCATACCAAATACAATTCAACTTTTTCCCCATCGCCAAAGAGAAACCTATGGTCACGATCATACCAATAATCTACCCATCTTTACACTCAAGTCAAAGAGAAATATCATCATTAGGGTTATAAGAATGTTATATAAAATAATATAATCAAAACATCTAGATTTAATCTCAAGAGTAATATTCATAAATCAACTATAATTTGGTTAGAAAAAGAAACCAATTTTTCGTGAATAGTACTTCAGATTCGTATATATAGTCCCGTATCGTGCGTAGTAAGTAACCCTCGATACGAAAAGATAAAGTTTCATAATAAAATTCATATCCATATTTATAACACCTTAATCCAAATGTTATAAATCACTTAGAAATCTCATAATCTAATATTATTAATATTATAATAATATTTTAATCATTTTTCAAACTTATAAACAATTTAATTAAATTGTTTACACTTTACTAATTAATGCATTTAATCATCATAAAATGCCAAACTCATAAAATTTCATCACCAATAACTAAAACCCTCATCAAAAATCTGCATATACCTCATATATGATTCTCAAACCATAAAATCATATTTTCTAATTTTCTTACTTCACATAACATATTTAATTCATTTACTCATAACTAGAACATTTTCATGAAAAATACCAAATCAGTTCCAAAAATATTTCTTTTCTGGGATTTAGCATAACATAGTCCCATATTGAACATATATTTTTCTCAGAATTTTAAAAATTCATTTACTATTTTCATATGGCCAAAACCACCGAATATTTAAACATTTATCATAAATTATACTTTTATCCAAAAATTCTGAAATTAATACGGTATACTGATATTATATAGATGTACTCCCAATAAAAATTTCATTAATTTTGGAGTTAACCACAAGGAGTTATAAATAGTTACTTTTAAAATAGTCTTTTCTCATAAAATCCATAACTCCTAATCTATACATCCAAAATCGCCATTTTTGGACACACTCTACAAAACTCATCAAAATATCATTTCAAATTTTTCCAGAATTTTGAAGATCCAGAAAATTTCGAAACTAAAAACATAATAACCCTTAAAATCCTTTACTATCCCTTACCTCAAAAGAGCGATGCTTACATTGGAATAACGCTCGAATCTAACTTGCACCGTATAGAAATACTCAAAAGTATACTCAAAATACTCACAAGAATACGCTCGATAATATAGAGAGAGAAACTTCAGCTTCACGGTGTGATTTTCAATTCTAACCTAAGCACCCTATTTATAGGAAAATGCTTAGAACACCAAAGCGAAAATTTAATATAATATTATATAAATTTTTCTTAGCCCACCTTTTGGTCAAAACACCAGCCACACATGTTAATGATGTCCAAAAAAAAATACAAAAACGTTTTTCTTAACAAAAATAATTTAAACTCCAAAAATCAATTATTTGAGCTTCTAACTTCAATAATTCATAATAAATAGCCCTTTCATCAGAAAAAAATTCGAATCACGCGAGTTTTTATAGGAAATTCAATTCTCTACAACTTTGCAGAAGAAAGTTTTTCCAAATTCCAAACAAAATCGACCGAAATCCATAAACCAAGCGATTTTACAAAGCTATAATCAAATTTCTATTAATAATTGTGTCCACCAACACACAAAACATGTGTTAAACATTTAATGCCACAAAAAAATACTCTTCCTCCTCATATACTCATATATCCCACATTCATTGTAAAAATATCACCAGTTAATATATTATTAAAATAATATATTTAAATGAATTATTTTATCGTAAAAGATAAAATATTAATTTTCAACAATTGTCACTTTAAAAATTTTCTCCATCTATATCCACATAAAATAAATATTTTTCTCATCATAAAAATCAATAATTAATTATTCACAAATAATATTACATAATCACAATATTGACAACCGTGCGGCCTCCTCAGAGAGGGGGCTTCCAATAAGAATTTCTTCTTCTTACAGCATGATTAGGTGACCAAACCTCTCCTTAGATGTAACTTTCTAGACATTGCCAATAATGTTATCTAATAATATTATTCAGATAATATGAATTATTGCTTCGATAATGAAAATAATCGTGTGACAATTATTGAAACAACAAATAATATAAAATATCAACGCAAAGAATTATTAACTCAATAAAATAATATTGAATGATAATTACACGTAACCAATATTGAGTAGTGCCTTTCACGAAAAAAAAAATTATCATGCTTCATGAATAGTAACTCGTGAATAGTAACTCATGAATAGTAACTCGTGAATAAGAACTCATGAATAAGAACTCATGAATAGTAACTCATGAATAAGAACTCATGAATAATAATTATAAAAATTGAATACTTTTATTTCATAAAATTCGGGTCTTACATAACATGCGGATGAGAGATGATGTGGTAATCCTCCAAAGGTACTCCCACGAGAAGCTCGGAGGATGATTGCAAAATGAGATGTCCCACATCAACTTTAAAGCCTTTGATGATTGAGTATAAAAGCACGACACGCTCCACAGTAACATGACTCACATGGGTACATGGCATGAGTTTTGTAAATAAACGCATACCAAGCCTTCCCATATAAAGTCGAGACTCATGAGTGGGAATGTCATATTTCGCGCTCACGTATCGTCCATGTGGTGCCCGTGACAAAGCTCACGAATTATCCGCTCATAGTCCGCCCATCACTCACAAAACTAGTATATTCATCATGAAAACCCTCTCTTGGCAACAACACACTCATTGAAGTCCTCTTCGCCAATTTCCACCGTTTTGCCCTTACAAATCATCAGATAATGATCATGTTAAAGATGCGTTGGCGTAAAATTCCTTTACCACGACAATTCTTCTTTGGATCGGGTCGCTTTCGGTGAGTGTGAACCGCTTTCTCTCATTATCATGACCGCCATGTCGCCATCCTTTCACGGATCCAGATTCAACCCACGCGTTCGTAATCAATGATCGAGTAGCCATTCGGTTATATCTTTCTGAGCCATGAAGACTAACAAAACTACGCACCGCCAAATTTCGGAGGTGGAGTCGGGCGGTTCTCGATCCTTCACCACCGACGTTTCGATGCCATATCGAAGAATCTGCAAGTACAAGCATGTATATATTAGGATTGAACATATTTTTTTGAATTTCAATAAACTTATGTATGACTCGACCCCCAAACTTTGAAAAATATGTGGACATTGAGCACATTTGTGGGGGGTGGTGCCTTACACAAGAACACATATATATGCACAATATTCGGATTGGAGTCATGGGCTCATCCATTTATAGAGTTGGCACATGCAACACAAGAGACGCCCAAAAGATTGATTATAGATTGCCTTAGGAGACATGCATGGATTAATATAGTCTACTTCTCCCCACTTTAATTCACTATGTGTGATGGTAACCAAGAACAAGTGCTACAGTAGATTGAACTCAGTGTGGTAGCACATGGGTCTAGAGTGATAGTGCTTGAACATAGTGATAAGTGTGCATGTGGGTAAGATCAATGGTTCAGGCAATTCATCAAACATCTAAGAGGCAACTCATCAATCACTTAGATTTTCACCAAGTTACTAGCAATTCCTACCCCTTATTAGTCAAAAATATACCATGAATGCAATCTCTATTTCCAAGTAAGCAATTTATGGCCATTAGGCAAGATAAAACAAGAAACTCTTATATCTAGATGAGATACACATCCGGATATAGAATACTTACCAAATATATCGATACCCATGCTTAGTGCACAAAAATGGAATTAAAACATACAACATACCTTGGTAGATGATCGTGTGAGAGATGAGAATTATGTTACCATTGGAAGATTGAACCCTAGAATTTGAGAATAAGCCTTACAGTGTTTGGTGTATCCAAGTGAGAGAAAAAAAAATTGTGTATGAGATGGAGGAGAGGAGGCGTGATGCTCAATAGAAGGAATGAGTGTAACCGTTCAGCAGTTATAACCCATATAGGACTCTTGTCGACCCTCTAGCTAAAAGGCTATTTGTGTTTCAGTATGGGAAAAAAGTATCGGCGCTTATTAGTCAATAGGTTCAGGAGCCCCTTAGCGTCGGGGCGCTATTTTAGACTAGGAATACAAAGTCACGGGCACTGTTGATCAGAATCTGGTGAAACGCCTTAGCGGCGGGCGCTTAACTTTGTACTACAAAGACAAATAATGGGGAGTTATGAAGCAGTATGTTCAATATCTCCTTAGCGCCGGGGCGCTATTTTATGGGCAATTCGCAGCGCCGGGGCGCTAATAAGCAGTGGCTTCAAGAATTCCCTCGTTCACACTTCCTTTCACGTGCAACATGAAATTTAATTAATTAACAACTTGTGCTACCAATATTCACTCAAAACTCAACCACCCACCATGATGAGTAACTCCACTTTCTAATACTAAAATAGAGAAATGATATGCACTAGATAAAAAGAATAAAATAAAATACTCCAAGAAATAAAATAAAATAAAATAAAAATTGATTGGGTTGCCTCCCAATAAGCGCTTGGTTTACTATCGACGGCCCGACTTTGCTAGTTTGCTCAATTGTTCAATGGGTCGGAGAGATTTATGACTGTAGTTTGCCTTTCAATAGGTCCACTCCAGTAATGTTTGAGTCGTTGACCATTAACTTTAAATGTGCAATTTGAATTTTGTTTTTCGATCTCAATGTTACCATGTGGTGCAACAGATACGACTGTAAAAGGACCTGACCAACGTGATTTCAGTTTCCCTGGAAATAAACGCAATCTCGAGTTGAAGAGCAAGACTTGTTGGCCCGGTTCAAATGTTTTATCGATAATTTTCTTATCATGCCAAGCTTTGACTTTTCTTCTTAACAGAGAGTTTTGCGTTTTCATAAGCGTTAAATCGTAATTCATCCATCTCGTTCAACCTGCAGTAACCTTTTCTCTCCGCTACTTGTTCATCAAAATTGAGCTTCGAATGGCCCAATGTGCACTATGTCCCCTAGCTTTCATTTGGGGTGACACGCTTTTTAATAAACCATTCGATAAGGTGACATACCGATCGGATTCTTATATGTTGACGATATGCCCATAAAACATCGTCAAGACGTAAAGACCAATCTTTTAAATGACGGATTGACCACCTTTTCGAAATTCTCTTGACCTCCCTATTCGAGACCTCGGCTTGGCCATTGGTTTGGGGGGTGATACGCAATTGCGATTTTATAGCCGAACCCCATACTTCACCATAATTTTGTGGAACCGCTTGTTGCAAAAATGTGTTCCTCATCGCTTATTATTTCGTGGAGTCCCAAATCGCGTGAAAAATATTTTTCTTTAAAAATCGCAGACGACGTTAGCATCGTTTGTGGGTAAAGCTGTGGCTTCTACCCACTTGGAGACATAATCCACTGCCAGTAGGATATATTGGTTATTGAAAGATGAGGGGAACGGTCCCATGAAGTCGATTCCCCAAACGTCGAATAATTCTACCTCCAAAATAGAGTTAAGTGGCATTTCATTTCGCTTGGAGATATTACCAACGCGTTGGCATCTGTCATACTTTAGCACATATAGGTACGCGTCCTTGAATAATGAAGGCCAAGAAAATCTCGATTGTAACACCTTGGCCGCGAGCTCGATCACCTAATAATGACCTCCATAATCGGATGAATGGTAATGACCCAAGATACTGTCCATCTCTTCATGTGGTACACAACGTCTAATCATTTGATCCGCGCAGGCTTTAAACAAGAACGTTTCATCCCAATAGTACTGCTTCACGTCATGGAGAAATTTCTTTCGTTGTTGCGAATTCAAATCCGGTGGTAACACCTTAGCAACCACATAATTCACATAATCAGCATACCAAGGCAATGTTGTGGTCAGTCGTAGAAGTTGTTCGTCCGGAAATTTCTCGTTAATCAATGCATTGTCCTTTCTCTGCACCTCATCATTTTCCAACCGCGAAAGATGATCCACTACTTGATTTTCTGTACCCTTTCTATCCCAAATCTCCAAATCAAATTATTGCAACAGTAACACCCACCGTATTAACCTCGGTTTGGCGTCCTTCTTCTCGATCAAATATTTTATTGCAGAATGATCCGTATAGACAATGACCTTAGTTCCGGCGAGGTATATGCGAATTTGTCGGGCGAACACAACCGCAAGTAGTTCTTTTTGGTGGTTGTGTAGTTCAACTGAGCATCTGTCAATGTCTTGCTTGAGTAATAGATTGTGTGGAAAATTTTGTTGTGACATTGACCCAAAACAGCTCCTATTGCATAGTCGCTGGCGTCGCACATCAATTCAAAGGGTAGAGACCAATCGGGCGCCACAATGATCGGAGCAGATATCAACTTCTTCTTTAGAATCTCGAATGATTCGATACATGACTGATCAATTTTGAAAGGCACGTCTTTCTCTAGAGGGGAACACAAGGGTTTTGAAATTTTTGAAAAATCTTTGATGAAACGTCTATAGAAACCCGCATGTCCCAAGAAGCTCCGGATTCCCTTCACAGATGATGGAGGTGGTAATTTCTCAATAGTCTCAATCTTTGCTTTATCCACCTCTAGTCCTGCTGCAGAAACTCTATGCCCGAGAACAATCCCTTATTTCACCATAAAGTGACATTTTTCCCAATTAAGAACCAGATTAGTCTCCACGCATCGTTTCAATACTAACATTAGATTTTTCAAGCACAGATCAAAGTTATCACCAAACACGGAAAAATCGTCCATAAATACCTCCAAATTTTTCTCGACCATGTCGGAGAAAATTGCCATCATGCACCGCTGAAAGGTTGCTGGTGCATTGCATAAACCAAAAGACATTCGCCAAAATTCAAACGTACCATATGGGCATGTGAATGTCATTTTCTCCTGATCCTCCGGTGCTATAGCAATTTGATTATATCCAGAATAACCATCTAAGAGACAATAGAACTGATGTCCCGCTAGCTTTATCCAACATCCGATCAATGAATGGTAAGGAAAGTGATCCTTACGTGTGGCTTTATTTAGCTTACAGTAGTCCATACACACTCTTCATCCTCAGCTCGTTCGAGTAGGAATGAGCTCATTCGCTTCATTCTTCACCACTGTCATACCCCCTTTCTTTGGTACGCATTGTACAGGACTTACCCATGAACTATCTGAGATCGGGTAAATAATGCCAGCGTCCAACCATTTTATAATCTCCTTTTTCACCACCTCCTTTATGATGGGGTTTAGCCTTCTTTGCATCTCGATGGTTAGTTTCGCCCCTTCTTCCATTAAGATTTTATGCATGCAGAATGATGGGCTAATTCCACGAATGTCCATTATAGTCCACCCAATTCTTTGTTTTGAATTCATGAAAACCCGTAGCGATCTTTTCTTTTTGTGTATCGACCAATTACGTGGAAACAATAACTGGTAGGGTCTCGTCTTTTCCCAAATAAGCATATTGCAAATGGGATGGTAGTGGCTTTAATTCTAGCACCGGTGGCTCTTATTATCGATGGTTTGAACTTTTTACTTTCACTTGGGCCTCTACATGGTGTCGAAGGATTGAATGCTTTTCCGAAAAAAGCTGCTTTGGTGTGTCTAGCCATTTGACGTATTCGATATCTTCTTCAATACCATATTCGCTTCACCCCAGCAAAATAGATTCAAGTGGGTCCTCACGAGAAAGTTGTCTTTGAATTTATGATTCACCAATTCCTCCAAGATATCAACCCGCATACATTCACCTTTTTCTTTAGGATACGACATTGACTTGAAGACATTAAAGGTGACCTGTTGATCTTCAACTCGCATTGTCAATTCACCTTTTTGAACATCAATCGTTGTTCTCGCTTTTTTGCCAAAAATGGTCGCCAAGAATGATCGGAATCTCTCCGTCCACTTCACTAATCTAAAATAAAGAAATCCATGAGGAAGATAAATTTATCCACTTTTACTAGCACATCTTCAACTATACCTCATGGATATGTAACCGATCTATCCGCTAGCTGCAAACTGATATTTGTTGGGCGTGGAGCCTGAAGTCCGAACTGACTGTAGACGGATAACGGCATTAGATTAATACTTGCCCCCAAATCACATAAGTCTCGTCCAGAAAACTGATTTCCAATCTCGCACGGTATATTAAAGCTACCTGGGTCCTTGAGCTTTGGCGGTAACTTATTCTGAATGATATAAGCTGCATTCTTCCATCAATGCTACTACGGTCTCGAATTCACCCAATTTTCTCTTCTTTGACAAAATCTCCTTCATAAACTTCGCATAACTCGGCATCTGTTCCAAGGCTTCGGCGAAGGGGATGTTGATGTGCAATTTCTTGAAGATATCCAAAAATCGTGAGAACTGCTTATCTAACTTGGATTTCTGAAATCTCTGCGGATACGGTATGGGAGGCATTGTAATGGTTGGTTCCGAATTTTTCTGCTGTGAGATCTCCTCATGATGCTTTTCGGTATCCACCACTTTCTATTTCGATTTGTGCCTTGTCCTCCTTTTCTTTATCCGTG
Source organism: Panax quinquefolius (assembly GCA_020205615.1). Taxonomy (NCBI): domain Eukaryota; kingdom Viridiplantae; phylum Streptophyta; class Magnoliopsida; order Apiales; family Araliaceae; genus Panax; species Panax quinquefolius. The sequence continues at coordinate 102,206,257 of CM035166.1, read as the reverse complement.
GCCCAAGTCTTGTAGTTCTTTCCCACTACGTAGAGTTACCGCTTTACAATGCTCATCTCTGCCCGGGTTTTTCTCGGTGTCGCTCGAAAGTGTTCCAAGTGGTCGGTTATTCAATGCATGTGCTAATTGTCCCAATTGATTTTCTAAGTTTTTGATTGATGCGATCGACTTTGTATACTTTCATGATCGACTTTGTATACTCAACTCCACTTGATTCAATCTTTTATCACTCTCATCGCACCTTTTCTCAGTTGTCTTAACAAATCTTTCCAAAGCTTCTTCCCAACTTGCTTTTCGCACGGGTTGTTGTGTCTGGTTTTGAAACTCGGAATTATTTTACTGTCTCGGTGCTTGTTCTGCAGCTTGGTTGTTGCTCCATGAAAACCCAGGATGATTTCTCCACCCCGGATTATATGTATTTTGGTTTGGATAAGATTGAGTAGACCTACTATAACTCCCCACATATTGTGCTGCTTTAGCATAGATGGCACATTGATTCGTAGTATGACCCCCAGCACAAATTTCACATACCATAGCTACCTGCTGAGTGGATTGTGGGCGCATTAATTCTATCTGCTTAGCCATTGCGAACATTTGCAATTGTAAAGATGTTATCGCATCCACATCATACTTTCCCGCTGTTTTCGGAAGATTTGACCTCGTCATGGGCCACTGATAATTGTTGGTGGCCATCGTTTCTAACAACTGAAATGCTTCTTCGAGGTTTTTAGACATAATCGCTCCTCCTAACCGCATCAATACTTGCCCTTGTGGATGCTTTTAAACCATCGCAAAATATCGCTAATTGCATCCACTGTGGAATTCCATGATGTGGGCACTTGCGGAGCATATCCTTAAACCTTTCCCGCCTCATACAACGCGATTCCGAATCAAACTGCGTATGAAGGTATGAATGTCATTCCGTAGTTTTGCTGATTTGGCTGGTGGGAAAAACTTAGCTAGAAATTTTTGAGCCAAGTCATCCCAAGTGTGGATTGAGTCCGGAGGCTGAGCATATAACCAACTGCGTGCTTTGTCTTTCAAAGTAAATGGGAACATTCTCAATCTTGTAGCATCTTCCGACACATTGTTGAATTTAAAAGTGTCGCAAACTTCCATGAAACTCAAGATATGCTCATTCGGATCATCTAATGGACCACCCCCAAACTGGCATTGATTTTGAAGCATTTGAATGGTTGCCAGTTTGATCTCAAAATTGTTAGCATTGATAGCCGGTCTCCTAATGCTTGATTGTATATCCGTGACATTGGGCATGGCATAGTCTCGAAGTGATTTCTAATCGTTCCCTGCCATGTTCCCTGGAATTTCTTGTTCCTCCAGTTTTTCTTCCTCAGGTGATAACGCACTAGTCGATTGCCCTTTCCGGAATTTCCTTTCAATCTAGTCGATATAAGGAAAAAAATTCCCTTCTTGCCCTTGATCTAGTGTGCATACACTTGCAAAGAATTCCTGCGAAAACAAGAAGAAAAATTAAGTAACGTTTAAATTAAGACCGAATTGATTATAACTAATATGGAATTAATTTTAACAAAAACATCCCCGGCAACGGCGCCAAAAACTTGTTGGTTGATTTCTCAATCAAGGAAAACGTGCAAGTATACACGATCAACAAGTAATATAGTGATAAATTAGAGTGTCGATCCTCGAGAAATTCTAATTAATAAATTCCAACTACTAAGATCTTGTATCAATTCAATTTTATTTAAACACCCAAAAATTATGATTATTAAAACTAAGAAAACTAATTGTAAATATAATTAAGAAATTATGCCAAAAGAAAACAAAAAATCAAATTAAGAATTATTTGAATGCAGATGAATGATAATTAAGACTCCAATTTCCCCAATTATGATTATTAAATCAATTATTCAACTATCCCAATTATTATGTCTACTGAATTGTTAACAGGAATTCTCAAGCGCCAAAAGCCCTCTCTCGAGTGATCAATTGCATTCTATTTAACCCAGATTAATTTTGCTATATCTCTATGCAAAACAATTGAATTAAACTCGCTACAAACCCAATTCCTTATGTGTTACATGCGGCGAAATAGATATTCTCATTCTATTCACAAACCTAATTATTCAACATCAGCGAATAACTAAGTCACATGTCACCATGCCCGCTTCTAACCTTAGAATTCCTTTCTCAATTCCTTCTAGAGTAACAAGGTAATTATTGGCCAGATAATTAATCAATAAATACAAGGGATGATGAACAATTCACTTCAACATAAATAATTAGAATAAATTAAATATTCAATTCATAAACATAAAAGGTTCCATTGGAATCTTAATAAAAAGAATTAGTTCATGATGAAAATAAAAACCACAAATACTTGATAAATCATCTCTAAGAAGTTACACAATTTAAAAGAATAAAGGAGAAGAAAAACTCCAAGTTGTAGCCTTCAGAATAATTAGGTTTGTGAATAGAATGAGAATATCTATTTGTCGCATGTAACACATAAGGAATTGGGTTTGTAGCGAGTTTAATTCAATTGTTTTGCATAGAGATATAGCAAAATTAATCTGGGTTAAATAGAAGGCAATTGATCACTCGAGAGAGGGCTTTTGGCGCTTGAGGATTCCTGTTAACAATTTAGTAGACATAATAATTGGGATAGTTGAATAATTGATTTAATAATCATAATTGGGGAAATTGGAGTCTTAATTATCATTCATCCGCATTCAAATAATTCTTAATTTGTTTTTTTGTTTTCTTTTGGCATAATTTCTTAATTATATTTACAATTAGTTTTCTTAGTTTTAATAATCATAATTTTTGGGTGTTTAAATAAAATCAATTGATCTGAAGATTAGTAGTTGGAATTTATTAATTAGAATTCTCGAGGGATCGACACTCTAATTTATCACTATATTACTTGTTGATCGTATATTTCTGCGTTTCATTGATTGAGAAATCAACCAATGATATAATATTTACATTCCATTATATTTAGTCATTATTTCCTTCTTGAGAAAGCTTTTTGCTCACCCTTGCGTTAAATATAATGTTTTCGATTAAGAATGAAGTTCTGGTCCATCTGGTAAAGACAAAGGAAAAGGCAAAGTTGTGGAATAGTCTTTTATTAAGCGCATGTGCTTATTTAAGTAGTAAGTGTAATAAATACTGTTAGTACCATGTTGTGTAATGATATCCAATTAAGTAAGTTATGTAAAAGGTCTATAGAACCCAGGATTTAAGTTATGTAATATAAGATAGTTTTCTTTTAATATGAATGGGTATATTAGTATCGTGAGCACCAAACTTCGAGTTAAAGATAACTTGGATTTTGGGGCGCCACAAGGTTAGTATCAAAGTCATTAGGTTATAAACCTTAGGAATGGGGAAACACCTTAGGATTATGACCTTAAAGAGAAATAGTCAACTCATCTCGAGTATAAGATTGAATTCGGGGTAATTCATTGTTAAAGAAAATAAAAATTTTAAATATGATTACTTGATAATGTTGTATGGAAACTTATCAAGTTTGTTAAAATGTTTTGTAGATGCACGAAATAAATTTGAATCCAAATGAAGTCAAGGAAGAGGTGAAACAAAGAAGAGCCGAGAGAGGCATATTGAGGGTTTCTACGAAGAACCCTTTATTGAAGAGGCTGATACCCTAATGGAACTGACTCTTAAGAACTTCGAACTAGAAAACCGAATTGAAGAATTAGAGGGAGAGAAGGAAGAACAGCAAGCTTCCATAGAGTTGTTTGAGTCATTGGTAGTACATACCATAGAGAAGAATGTAGAGATGGGCCACGCACTCTATGGCTCTGCCTGCCAAAAGGAGGCCCTGAGGCAAGAGAATGTTATCCTCAGGCATGAGGTGGAAGTCTTGATGGCTGATCAGATGAAGGCCGAACAACAATGGGATAGGGCTTTAGGCAGAGCTTATGAGTTGGAGATGGAAGTTAGGGGCAGAGATGCCAAGATAGACAAAATGGACTATGCGTTTGAATTTGCATTCGGACGCTGGAAGCAAAGGGTGCAGCTACACCCTGTAGATGAAGGTGGAAGCGAGTTGGTACTGACTCGAAAAAGGGTGTTGGACATTGGGGATGAGGAGCTTTACAGCGTTAAAAGGCGGGGCATGCTTCTCTAGTAGTTGGACTGAGTTCTTATGATGTGTGTTTGATATAAGTATTTTAATATTATGTTTGTAGTAGGTGGATGTACCCCTCTTTTATATACTAAGGGGATGATACTTTTGAGCCCGTCTTTTGTTGATATGGGCAGTTTAAATATAAATCCCGACTATGTGTAGTCAAGAAGGGATTAAGATGTTTTAACCGTACGAAACATGCTATAATGTGCACAACTTTTAGAAGGAATATAAATATGAATGTTTTTCTATTATAAAAGGATCTGTATATTTGATACAATGTGCATTAATATATCTATTAAATAATAAAGAAGTAAAAACTTATATTATACAAAAAATGCCACCAAGATGGAGAGGAAGAGGAAGAGGAAGACTTGAGGCGCCAACCCTATCAACGCAAGAGGAGTCTGTGAATAACTCGACAGGACCTGAAAATCCTATGCAGCAATTTATCGACTTGTTAACTCAAGCACTTCAAGGGAGGAATACCGCACAACCCGTAAACCCGAATCCTCCTGAAGTTCGTTTGACTACCTTTAAGGATTTTAAAGCGGTAGAACCCCCAGAGTTCAAGGGAACCAATAATCCGATAGAAGCCTAAACTTGGGTAAATGAAATGGAAAAGGTCTTCAAAGTTGTTCGAGTTACTGATAATCAAAAGACAGCTTTCGCCACGTTTATGCTAAAAGGGGAAGCAAACTACTGGTGGGGAGCCAATAAAAGCAGAGCCGGAGTAGGAGTCGTGACGTGGGATAGATTTAAAGAACTATTCTTTGAAGCCTACTTTCCCCGTATCATGAAGAATAAGATGGAAGTCGAATTTCTCGAACTTAAACAAGGAAGCATAACGATTTTGATTATCTTTGCAAAATTCTTCGAATCGTCGAGGTTTATACTTACATCGAGGTTGACAATCAAGAACGCAAAAGGCTCGGAGATTTGAACAAGGACTGAAGCCGGTACTTTTCAGCAAGGTTTCGATGTTTCAAATAAATACGTTTACTGGCATACTGGAAAAAGCCATAATCGCTGAATGAGGAGCTGATGCACTGGCCAAATTTCACCAAGAAGAAGAAGACTAAGAAGATCATTGGAGGATGTCAAGAAGGAAGCAGCAAGGGAAATACTTTTAACAAAAGGAAGTGGAACAATAAAGGCAACAAATTTGGCAATAAGTAGGGAGAAGCAAGAAGGAAGTTTGAAGCGTGTAAAAAGTGTGGGAAAAATCACCTCAGAATCTGTTTAAAGGGAAAGGCTGTCTGTTACAAATGCAGGCAGGAGGGTCACATCTCTCCTAACTACACCAACCCAAATAAGAGTCAAGGGTGCTTTGCATGTGGAGCTGCAGATCACCAGATCAAGAATTATCCAAAGAAAAGAAATACCGATGGGAAGCTGACAATCGTGGGACCAACCCCATCCAATCGACCAACTGCAAGGACATTCAATATGACAGTGCAGGATGCAGTGGCATCAAAGGAGGTGGTGTCAGGTATCATTCCCGTCAATAACATTAATGCCTTTATACTATTTGATTCGGGTGCTACCTGTTCCTTTATATCTGAAGAATTTGCTCAACGGTTAGAATTAACTCCCGAAAGATTGGATCATCCTTTGAACATAGAGGTCGCAAATAAAGAAGTCATTCCCGTGAATCATGTCCAAAAAAATTGTAGTGTGGATATACAGGGTCATAATTTTACCGTGAATCTAATTCCCATCCGATTAGGTGAATTCGACGTAATACTAGGAATGGATTGGTTATATAACCATGGGGCAGTAATTGATTGCCAAAAGAAATGCATAAATCTTCAGACTCCTAGTAAGTCAAAAATTGTGTTTTATGGTAGCAAATCGCCGAGACAGTCATGTTGTCTGACGATGATGCAGGCCAAAAAGTTGTTAAGAAAAGGGTGTGTTGGTTATTTAGCCCATGTAGTTGACACCCAAAGAATGGAACCAGAAATAGAACAAATACCAATAGTGAAGGAATTCTCGGATGTGTTTCCAAATGATTTGCCAGGATTACCACCAGACCGGGAGATTGAATTTGTGATAGACTTAGTGCCTGGTACAAACCCAATTTCAAAAGCTCCATACCGAATGGCTCCGGTAAAGATGAAAGAACTAATGATTCAGTTACAAGAATTGTTAGATAAAAAGTACATTCAACCAAGTGTGTCTCCCTGGGGAGCACCTATGTTATTTGTTAAAAAGAAGGATGGATCGTTACGATTGTGTATCGATTATAGAGAATTGAACAAAGTCACAATAAAAAATAAGTATCCCTTACCAAGAATTGATGATCTTTTTGATCAACTGAAGAGAGCTCGTTATTTTTCCAAGATAGATTTGCGTACGGGTTATCACCAATTGAAAGTGAGGAATGAAGACGTGCCAAAGACCGCATTTAAGACTCGTTACGGCCACTATGAGTTCCTAGTGATGTCATTTGGGCTGACTAATGCATCGGCAGCATTCATGGATTTAATGAACCGAGTATTCAAACCTTACTTAGATAAATTCGTGGTGGTATTCATTGACGATATCTTGATCTATTCAAAGACTCGAGAGGATCATGCTGAACATCTAAAGATGGTACTGGAAATCTTGAGAAGAGAAAAGTTGTACGCGAAGTTTTCAAAATGCGAGTTCTGGTTGGAAAGAGTGCAATTTTTGGGACACGTGATTGACCATGAAGGATATCGATGAGATCCGGCAAAAAGTGGAGGTGCTAAAAGTAATCGGGAACCAATCAAGACACCAACGAAAATATGAAGTTTCTTGGGTCTAACAGGTTATTACCGTAGAATCATCAAAGATTTTTCAAAATTGTCAGGACCTTTGACGAATTTGACCCGAAAAGCAGTAAAATTCGTTTGGTCAGAAAAATGTGAAGAAAGTTTCCAGGAACTAAAGAAAAGATTGAGTGAAGCACCAGTACTATCCTTGCCAGACGATACGGGTAATTTTGTTGTTTACAGCGATGCGTCACACAAAGGGCTTGGATGCGTTTTGATGCAGCATGGCAAGGTCATAGCATACGCGTCTCGCCAGTTGAAAGATTACGAGAAGGGGTATCCTACGCACGACTTGGAGTTGGCAGCAGTAGTATTCGCTTTAAAAATTTGGAGACACTATCTGTATGGCGAGAAATGTGAGATATACACAGACCATAAAAGTTTGAAGTATATCTTCACTCAAAAGGAATTAAACATGAGGCAGAGAAGATGGTTAGAACTGATCAAGGACTATGATTGCGAAATCTTGTATCATCCCGGGAAAGCCAACGTAGTCGCCGACGCAATAAGCCGGAAGGGAAGAAAAAAATTAGAGACACTAACAAACCAAGACGAACTCATCAGAGAAATGGAGAAAATGGAAATCGAGGTGAAATATCCGAGGGAGTCGAAAGAAAAACTGTTTAATTTAGAGACTCGTCCCATTTTGTTGGACAGAGTAAAAGAATCCCAGGATCAAGATGAGGGATGCAAAAAGGTGAAGAAACATGTAGCGGAAGGAGAGACTACCAAGTTCAAAATAAATAAAGAAGGATTATTGCGATTTGAGGGAAGAGTGTGGGTACCGGCAGTACCAAACCTAAAAGAAGAAATCTTGCAAGAAACACACAGTTCAAGATTCTCAATTCACCCAGACAGCACAAAGATGTATCAAGACCTCCGACAACACTTTTGGTGGCCCAATTTGAAAAGAGAAGTGGCAGAATACGTCAGTAGGTGCCTAACCTGTCAAAGAGTGAAAGCTGAGCATCAGAGACCAAGTGGACTTCTACAACCGTTAGAGATTCTGGAATGGAAATGGGAACACATAACTATGGATTTCGTTGTGGGACTTCCAACTACACAGAAAGGCTTCGACGCTTATATGGGTCATCGTGGATCGGTTGACAAAAGTCGGTAGATTTTCTTACCAATTAAGATCAGATTTAATCTAGATCAATTGGCAAGATTATACGTAAAAGAGATTGTATCGAGACATGGCGTTCCATTATCAATCGTATCCGATCGAGATCCGCGATTCACATCTATTTCTGGCGAAGCCTACAAGAACGTATGGGGACGCAGTTGAAATTAAGTACGGCATATCACCCTCAAACTGACGGCTAAAGCGAAAGAACAATTCAAACACTGGAAGATATGCTGAGAGCATGCGTCATGGATTTCAAAGGCAATTGGGATGATCACCTACCATTGGTCGAGTTTGCGTATAATAATAGTTATCACGCCAGTATAGGGATGCTGCCTTACGAGGCATTGTACGGGAGAAAATGCAGAACCCCGCTCTATTGGGATGAGGTAGGAGAACGTAAATTGCTGGGACCAGAAATGGTTCAACAAACTATAGAAATTGTCCGAGTAATACGACCAAGATTGGTAGCAACCGAAGACAGTCAAAAGAAGTATGTCTGCAGACTTACACCAATCGAAAGAGAGATTTCGAAATAAGGTCGTTTGTGTTTTTAAAAGTATCTACCTGGAAGGGAAAAATCAGATTTGGAAAGAAAGGAAAACTGAGTTCAAGATTCATAGGACCTTTTGAAGTACTAAAGCAAATAGGTGAAGTGGCTTATGAAGTAGCTTTACCTCCGGAATTAGGACACATTCATAATGTGTTTCATGTATCGGTACTACGACCTTATAAACCAGATCACAAGCATGTAATTCAATATGAACCTATTCATGTTGAAAAAGATCTAACCTATGAAGAAGTTCCTATTCAAATAATTGATAGGAAAGAACAAGTTTTAAGAAACAAAATAATACCTTCTGTGAAGGTGATATGGAGGAACCACAGTGCTGAAAAAGCTACGTAGGAACTCGAAGAAAAGATGAAGAAAAGTTACCCCCATCTTTTTGAGTAACCTTGTACTTGTGATTCCGAGGACGGAATCCTTATAAGGAGGGGAGAATGTAATGCCTCAAAAAATCCTATGTAATATTCAATTATTATAATTTTGCATAGGAATTTTTTTTTTTTTTCATTACTTCTTATTGTGACAAAACTATTATTTATGTAATAGTTTATTAAGCATCTTGATTTATAAAGGATAAAAAAATAATGTACGAATTATTTAAGATTACATGGAATAGTCATTTCAATGATATATGTGCTAACTAATATTGCTAGAGGAAATAATAGATAAAAGTCCATGTGTTTTAATTTAACAAGAGTCCATATTAAAATATCGGACCATAATAAAATTTTATCATGTATGCTTGCAAGTCTCCTTCAATAAAAATTAGGAATATGGGCTATGGTATTGGGCCTAAGATAAAGCCAACTCTAACTCATTTGCCACCAGGGCCGATGACTACCATTATCGAATAATAAGGAGGATTGGTTTAAGCCCAAATTATGAAGATTCAAAATTTTTTCTAGCCCAATCCAGTGAACCAACTAATGTATACACCATGGAGAACTGCTTGATTCAAAGTAAATGAGCAATTAAGATGATAGTTAGCGGGTAAAATCGGTTTATATAATGAATAAAGAACACGATAGATAAGCTTGCGAAGATAAGGCTTAGCGAGTGGCGAGTCTGCTGCTAGGGGTGGTTTATGAAGGGACTGCGCAAGCTAGGTTAGAATCTTGTTGTGTGTAGGGCAACTAGAGGTGATGCATGTGGCGCCCCAAAATTAGGTATACATAACCCATCTTGGGTCGCCAGATACATGGTACAGAATTCAAATACAACTTACTAATACAACTGTCGTGTACAATACGACAAAACATAAATTGTGAGTTTGAATACAAATATTATCAACTAGAGAGTATACAAACTCAAAAGGAGTCCTCATTACATTTATTGTCACACTATTTAACAGAATAGTGAGGACTACTAGCTAATACTATCATCCGAACCATTACTCCGATCCCTGACTCGTCCCAGCTACGTTCTCATTTCCTGAAGAGAACAGTGAAAGAAAGGGTGACCTCAACTAGCCCAGTAAGAAATATTATGACTAAAATAATGCAGAATAAATTATCATTAGCCTTCAACAGTGTTAAACTGATAAAATATAACAAACATCAAGTTTAATTGCAACGGAACAAGCAATCCATTAGAAGAGTCAAGTAGAGAATAAAATCTACTATCTTCTATGATTTAAAAGGTTTTTCATGAATTTTATCGTTGGAACTCAGCTTAATAAATAATCCACATCATCGAATCACCCCTGCACTACGGCCAAGGATATTCTTTAGTATCACGACCACAATTATCCATACACTACGGGCCAAGAATATTTGTGTATTCATTAATGGTCATTATCATGCCAACAACTGTCCATCAATGCATTACGGGCCAATGAGAGCTTTTACCACATCATTTGTAACATTACGATCATGATTATACCGAATAATCCCTGGTCATAATCATACCAAGTCCATCTATGCACTACAGGCCACAGATGACTTTAAAAAATATATATATAAACATGAGGATGATGACAATGATATAAGAATTTAATAAAACAAGTTCAAGAATTAATTTATCCAGGAACTAATAATGTCCAAATTGTCAACATGATACTGCTTTGTAGAGTAAAATTTAAGAATGCTCAGAAGAATATTTCCATGAAAAGATACTGGTTGAAGCGCAAATATCAAGGATATTCCACTAATTTCATGGAGTATAGAAGTTAAAATTTTAACCAACCGAGTATAATAAAGAATGGAATAACAAAAGAAATCACCATGCATGCGGTATTGTGATGTATAAAGTTATTCCAATAGAATACTAAATAACGGAACCAGTGTCAAAGCGAAATTAAGACCGATAGGATGTTCCAATGTAATAATAAAGAATGGAATAACAAATGTAAATCACCATGCATGCGGTACCCATTATAGATGGGTTATTCCAACAATGTAATACTAATAAGACGGAATCAATTCCCATTGTAAAAATTGCATGACGAGATATTCCAATAGAATAATAATAAAGACGGAACCAAAGTTCTAAGATAAAAGCACAAACAAAGAGATATTCCAAGAGAATAATAAAGACGGAATCGTCGTAAAAGCGTAAAACGCATAAACGGATATTCCAATAAAATAATAAAGATTTTATAATAGAAGAATGTCACCAAGTATAGGGTAGCTCACGTATATAGGTTATTCCAATGTAATAATAAAGAATGGAATAACATAAGTTCTCTTCATTGAATACAAAAGAATAACACCCCTTACGAGTACAACAAATAATATTCCCTACCTTAAGAAGAAGAGTAATCGGATATATGAGTAGTGAAGTAGCGAGAATACTTTTCTTCTTTCTCTATAGTTTATCTCTCTAGAGTTTCAAAGGAATTCATAAGAAATAATGAAGGAATGAGCTTCTATTTATAAAAAAATGGATCAAGATAAGAATTAACTCATGAATCAGGTCTAGATTGATTTACTTTAATCTGACTATTCCATATTTAAAACAAAATCTTTTAAATAAAATATAATATATTCTATTTATAATCTAATAAAACGAATAACTTTATAAAAGATTTTACTATACAAACTACTGTATGCAGACATTATACAAAACACTATGCATAATAAAATATAATATATTCTAATTATTGTCTAATAAAATGCAGATAACTTTATAAAAGTATTCTGCTTTTATATAAAAAATTTTACTATTAGCCTAATAAAACGAATAATTTTATAAAAGTATTACATTTTTATATAAAAAGTTTTTCTCGCTTTTATTACATTAATAATACCAATAAAATAAAACTGAGTGACTTATCACATAAGCATCAATACCGTGTGCTACTATGCAACCACGCATATTACTATACTTTTACTACCGAGTAGTTCAACTGTATTAATGGTAAAACTTTCGCCGTTATTTTCAACAAAAATATTTTTGTCGTTTTCTCAATCCGATAATAATTCTGTTGTGGGGTCCATAAATGATTGGGCCAGTTATATTTAATATTCCATGTTAAAACGAATATTCCCCACCAATCGAATATTATATAACAACTTCACGTACTTTTGCAAAAATTTATAAATATTACCCACAACTATAACATTATATTAAATTTACTCCATAATATTCAAAAATGATATTTATAGAAAATTCATATTTATTTATAAAAGTTGGGGTCTTACATCCTCCCCTTCTTATGAAATTTCTCCCTCGAATTAAGCGTCACGTGCACGGTATGTCAAGAGGTAAGGATACCTTGATTTCATTTCGATTCTAACTCCCAAGTCATTTCCTCAACATCGTGGTTTCTCCACAAAACTTTGACTTTAGGTATAACCTTGGAGCGTAGAATATGTTCCTTCTTTTCCAAGATTTGAACAGGAACCTCTTCATACGTCAAATCTTCCGCTATTTCGTCTGGTTCTAACTCAATAATGTGGTTCGGGTCTTCCACATATTTACGTAACATGGATATGCGAAAAATGTTATGAACACGAGACATACTTGGCGGTAAAGCGAGTCTATAGGCCACAGTTCCTACTCGATCGAGGATTAAAAATGAGCCGATGAATTGAGGATTGAGCTTTCCTCTATTTTCAAATCTCGTAACTCCTTTCCATGGAGCCACACGTAACAACACATGATCTCCTATATCGAATTCCACATCCTTTCGATGAAGATCAGCATAACTCTTTTGTCGATCTTGTGAGATTTTTATACGTTGCCGGATTGTTTGAATGTTTTCCGTAGTCATACGTACCAACTCCGGTCCCAACAACGTTGCTTCACCCACCTCATCCCAGCATACTGGAGAACGACACTTTCTTCCATACAATGCTTTGAATGGAGCCTTGCCAATACTTACTTGATAACTGTTGTTATAGGAAAACTCCACCAATGGTAAGAACTTGTCCCAACTTCCCTTGAAATCAAGGACACAGAGTCTTAATAGATCTTCAAGAGTTTGAATAGTCCTCTCCGATCGTCCGTCCGGCCCGAGGATGATATCCGAAAGCTAAATCAGTAATCTGCGCCCATAGCATTCTCGCAAACTAACCCAAAATCATGAAGTGAATCTTGGGTCTCAATCAGAAACTATGGATACTGGCATACCATGCAGTCTTACAATCTCGTTTATGTACATACGAGCATGACGTTCAAGTGTATAAGTTTCTCGTATCTGTAAAAAATGAGCAGACTTGGTCAATCTATCAACAATGACCCAAATCGCATCTATACCTTGAGAAACCTTAGGAAGACCGGTAATGAAATCCATGGTAATGTGCTCCCACTTCCATTCTGGAATTTCAAGTGGTTCCAATGGACCTTTTGGTACTTGATGCTCCACCTTGACTCGTTGACACGTTAGACACCTTGAGATAAACAGCGCTATCTCTCTCTTCATATTGCCCCACCAAAATATATGGCGAAGATCATGATACATTTTGGTACTGCCAGGATGGATTGCAAACGGTGTGTTGTGTGCCTCCATCATGATTTTATACTTTAAATCAGGGTCGTTAGGAACACAAAGTCTGGAGTTGACTCAAAGTATTCCTTCTTCATCGATTCTTGCTTCCGGCATAGCACCTTCTTACACTTTCTTCCTTATACGCATCAGCTCCAGGTCTGTAGCTTGAGCAGCTTTAACCTTATTAATTAAAGTCGGTTCTACTCGTATGTTCGCCATCATCACATGGGTCCCTGGAGTCTTTAACTCTATTTCCATCCTGCAAGTCACACAAAATGGGCCTTTGCGTTGTCAATATTGCACTTGTACCTGCATATGATCTTCTACTCAATGCGTTAGCTACCACGTTCACTTTTCTAGGATGGTATTGGATGGTATGATCATAATCTTTCAACAATTCAAGCCAACGTCGTTGTCGCATGTTGAGTTCCTTTTGAGTGAAGAAATATTTGAGGCTTTTATGATCCGTAAAGATCTCCACTTTCTCCCCATACAAGTAATGCCTCCAAATCTTTAGTGAGAAGACAACAACTGCCAACTCTAGATCATGAGTAGGATTATTCCTCTCATATTCTTTGAGTTGTCGTGAGGCATAGGCTATGACTTTCCCATGTTGCATGAGAACACATCCTAACCCTTTGCCCGAAGCATCACTGTAGATGACAAATCCCTCCGAACCAGATGGTATTATCAGAACAGGTGCTGAAATGAGTCTCCTCTTGAGTTCTTGAAAACCCTTCTCACATTCCTCGCTCCAACCGAACTTTATATCTTTCTGACTCAGCTGAGTTAGTGGAGTAGCGATTCGAGAAAACCCTTCTATGAATCTCCGATAATAACCAAATAAGCCGAGAAAGCTACGTCTTTCTATCATTGATTTAGGTTGCTCCCGACTTTGAATAGCTTCAATCTTTCTTTGGGTCAATGGATATTCCATGACTTGATACCACGTGCCTAAGAATGCTACTTCCTCGAAGCCGAACTCGCATTTCTTAAACTTGGCATAAAACTTGTATTCACGAAGCTTTTGGAGTATCACCTCAAGTGTTGCTTTCATGATCTTCACGACTTTTTGGAATAAATAAGGATGTCATCAATAAAGACGACCACAAAGTGATCCAAATATTCCTTGAATACTCGGTTCATCATATCCATGAAGGCACTAGGAGCATTAGTCAATCTAAAGGACATGACTAGAATTCATAATGCCCGCATCGAGTTCCTCGAAAGCCGCCTTGGAATGTCATCGGCTTCTAATCTTCAATTGGTGATATCCTAACGAAGATCAATCTTTGAAAAGAATTTGGCTCCTTGCAACCGGGTCAAACAAAGTCATCAATACGTGGCAATAGGTACCTATTTTTGATGGTGACATGATTCAACTCCCGATAATCAATACAAAGTCGCATACTCCCATCTTTCTTCTTCACGAATAGAATAGAGCACCCCAAGGAGAAGTACTAGGACGAATAAAGCCAATGTCTAACAATTCTTGCGGTTGAGTCTTTAACTCCACGAAGTTCAATAGAGCCATTCGATATGGGGCTTGAAATTGGTTTTGTCTGCGGGTTCAAGGTCGATACAAAATTCAATTTCACGCCTGGGTAGGCCAGAAGTTCTTCAGAAATACGTCGGAAATTCATTTACAATAGAAATATTATTCAAAACGGCGTATTTTTGTTTAGATCCGTGACATGAGCTAAGAAAGCTTGACATCCATTTTTCAATAAACGAATAGCTTTATGGCTTGAGATGACGAAAGGATTGATTTTAATGGTTTGGTTGCTTGAATTCGCATAATAGGTTGATTAGGAATATGAAAGCTAACAACCTTACGAAAACAATCAATTTTTGAATGATGAGTAGTTAACCAATCAATCCCTAGAATTACATCAAATGCAAGTATTTTCAATGAAATAAGATCGACAGGTAATGTGTGGATACCAACTTGAACCAAACAAGACTTATAAACTATGGATGTAATGAAGGTTTCTCCCAACGGAGTTTCAACAGATAAGTCAAAGTCTAATTTCTCTGGAGTCAAATTTAAATATTGAGCGCAAGTAGGAGAAATAAAGAATGGGTAGAACCGGTATCAAATAAGGTATAGACTTCTCTAGAGTTTATGATAACTTACCCGTGATGACCTCATTCGGGTTCCTTACTTTCTGGGAGGTCACTACAAATCCTCTCCCTTGCACTACAGGCTTTGACTTTTCTGGGACGGCCTTTGGTGCCTCCATCCTAGCTGAACTTGTCTTCGGTGAATGACAAAATCGGGCTAGGTGACCTTCTCTTCCACAATTATAACATGCTTTGGACGACATCGCGCAGTTTGGACTGATGTGTCCCTCTCCTCCGCATTTGAAGCATATGATAGGTGGTCGTTCTCCTTCCTTAACAATGGGTGCTGGTGCTGACGTCTTTCCATCATTGTTGAATCTCCTCTTCTTGAAATGTTCATTCTTATTATTTTGGCCCTGATTACCACCGAAGTGATTACCATTTCTGGCCTGTTGATTCCCCCACGCTTGTTGTCACTGCTTCGATGACTACTTTCACTGGTATTATCATTTTGCCGGTTGCTCTCTTTTAATTACATTGACTCGTTATCGCGCTCCAATAACTGAGCCCTATTTACAATATCTGAATACAAACACAGTTTATGAGAAATAAGATATTGACGTATCTCCGGTTTCAAACCTCTTAAAAACATTCGCGTCATTCTCTCCTCATTATCAACCAAATGGGACGCAAACCGACAACTTCGGCAAACTTGGCTTCCGTCTTTAGCGATACTGCCATGTTGTTTTGCTCCGAAACGATGAATTCTACTTCTTTCTTGATTGGATACTTTCGGAAAGTACTTGTCGTTGAATAATTTTTGGAACTTCTCCCAAGTCATCTTTAGTGTGGCAGGTTGAGTACGTTTTACTGATTCCCACCAGTAATCTGCTTCTCCTCGTAACATAAAGGTGCACTACAAAAAAATGGGGCTTCAGCAACAAACAATTTTCATTGCTAAAGGTGCCAAATTTCGTTGCAAAAGGGTTTTGGCAACGATTTACTGTCGTTGCGTCTTTCGTTGCGCAATGAGCGTTGCTAATTGTTCCGCAACGAACGTATTTTTTCGTTGCCAAAAGTAATACATTTTACAACTGAAATTTGCCTTTTCGTATACGTACATCGATCCTTTAGCAACAAAATGTATTGTTGCGAGAATATTTAACATGTCGTTGCTAAAAACCCCATTTCTTTGCAAAAGCCTCGCTAATCGGCAGAATCTAAATGAACTCTTTTTTTTAACGACCATGCATTTTCGCTAATGATTGACACCATTTTGCAACGATTTTTTCGCTGCGATAAATTATGAAAATTGTTGCCTAAGCTTGCTTTCGTTGCGGAATGTAAACTTTTTAAGCAGCGATTTTCATCTTTCGATTATATTATTTGGCAAGCGACATTATCTTTGAATCAAAGAACGAAAATGTTTATTGCTTGTTATTTTTCAATAGCAATGAAAGTCAATCGATTAGCAACGACATTATATGTCTTGCTTTCTTTATATAATGCAACGAAAGTTGATATGATTTGCAACGATAAAAAATGTTGTCTTTTATGTTAGTATTAGCAACAATATCCTCTTCGTTGTTATTAGGTTAATTTTTTGTTGGCAAATATTATATTTTTAATGTCATTAGCAACGAAAAGTTGTTGCTAAATGTATAAAAAATTGTTGCTATATTAAAACTTGTTCGATGCTTTGGTAACGAATTATATTATTGCCAAATCAAAATTTGACATTCTTTTTGTATACCTGACTGGCTCAATGTCCCCAAAACAAATAATGGCAAAAATACAAAAAATTAAAATATTATTAAATTAATAAAATCATCCACTACATAATCATTCATTATCTTTACAATTAACCATCTAAAGCTACCTTAGTTCTTCAATCAAAGTATATATCTACATATATAGAGGAGAGTACACTTCATAATTTAAGTCCCTTTATCTTACGTAAGCGTGGCATAGAAATTTGATACCCAATGATTGTAAGGCATGTCGTAGAAGCGGTCTTCCCGCACATATTTAAAAATAATAAAGAAATCGGGAAAATGAAGCAAATAGGTCACCAAAGGCACTTAATGCCAAAATCAATACACAAAGACAATAGAGTTGCTACGTGGTACTAATATTATTAAACCGACAAACTACCCATAATATTTATTAAATGGTTAAACATATAGAAAGATTCTAGTCCTTCAACTAACTAAATAAAATGCCTTAATTTTTCCTTTTCTTTTCTTTACTAAGAATAAATTTAAAACTTTTTTACTCTCTTTTCTCTACTTTTACTTTTCTTAATGTGTCCAAATTGTCTTTGTTCATCCAGAGGGAGTAACTTATGTTGTTTAATTTCTCCATCATGGTGATTGGTGTGGGTATTTATCCATCCTCTAGGATGCTTCATTTCCAGGGTCTCCAGGCACAAGTTCTAAAACGTTCATGAATCCATTGCTTCCTCGACTTGATTTGTTCCTAGAGTGCGGAGGTTTGTGAGTTAACTCGAGACTTGAATGAAATTTCTTTCATCATTGTTTGCGAGAATCTAACCACATGAATGAGCTAAAGTCTTATATGTTCATGTTCTTGAGAAACGTAAGGACCAATATATTTATTACATTAATAACAAAGAGAAATTAGTACAATGAACGCTCACATGCCTACTATGTTTCAGATTGTTCAAACACATTTTGATCATTATCGATGTGCGGGAAGTAATCATCTGGCGATCCAACCGCTTCCTTCTTCTCTGAAATTGCTATTGCAATTTTTTATGTTGCTTCGCCAAGGTGCTTACATTTGGCCTCATTTTCAATTCAATCACCGATACTCCAAAGTTTCTTCAAGCTTTCTTTCCTCTGCTTCAAGCTCAATCTTCCTTTGTCCAAGTTCTTCTTCCTGTTGATTTAAGTCAGGCCGCTCCCGATAATAACAATTTCGAAATCTGGATGGCCTCCATCAAATGCAACCACCAAGGAGCTGCGCAGGAAGATGAGACATCAACAAAGATTTAAATAACATAATATTGGGCCAATATGAAATACCCACATCTATAATTGAGAACTGTCACAAAGAATGTACACATGAATGTGAATTGTGAGAAGCAAGTGGGCATACATATTTTCAACAGTCTCATGGTGAAGCATATACGACTCATTGCTACCAAAGAACTGAAAAAGATGTATAGTAATTAGAACTACGTAATCCTCGCAATACATAACTACCAATAAACAAGACATGACAAAGTAAGATTATATATTTTATACTTTAAATTCCTTGGTCTTTCTCAGAGTCCTTATTCTTCTTCTTCTCCTTAGACTTCTCATGGAGATGTCTTGAAGTATCGATTCCCCACCAATACCCTTTTTAGAGTCTAGAGCAAGTTCGCTAAAAATGCTTCTCTCTAGCAGCGTCATTTACGTGTGGCATCTTTTTTCTGCTAGATCCTCCAAGCGTGCACGAGATGATCATGGAAAAAAAATTAACTCAAAAAAAAGGTGTCAAGGCAAGAAGGAATACATCATACAAATAAACACAAGCAAATACGGACCGCATGAATGACTTTACTAGGGGTACTAGTATTGATTGATAATCGTGGGCGAATCAGAAGCTCAAGCTCAACCTCCAAATTCTTGCGATCCTAGAAATATTACGCATAATTCGGGCATCAATTTTCTTTGAGACATTCTTGAAGAAGTGATATAATGTGGAACAAGAGTGCACAAATTTTTGGAAAAGGATCACATGTTGACATACAAACCTCAATACACAAGCTGCTCTTTCTGTCTCTGGATTGCAACTTCAATGCAAGAGTCCACTTGATGCAGCAGATAGTCTTTCGTTCTCCAGTCATCTTCACCAGATTCCAAGTCATATGGATGGGAATTCACACTACTATAAGTCTCTTCTAATCCAAACTGGTTGACATTCAAAGAGTCTGCTTCTTTTAGAACATTAGAAATTGCATCCAACTCAAACCTATTACTGATAAACATTACATCATTGTCACTTTCAATGAGCTCTTCTCGCCGCTTCCTTAAGATGGACTCATAACTTGGGCGAACAAAATCAGTTACATGATCCTTTCTCTTACCTTCCTCAAGACAGATATCCTCAACTGCGTGCAATGCCTCCTCATATAGCTTGCATGCTCACATTTTCTCTCACACAAGCTTTGTAGATGGTAAAATTCCTTCTCAAGTATCTGAAGAATTTCCATCCCTTGATGTGCTTTTTCTTCTTTTGTGCGCGTCCAAGAGAGCCAATTGTTCCCCACTAGTGGAACCTGTAAATATCCAGGACAACAAAGCATCAGCGTCGAGAATAACTCCATCGAATATATTAATATGTAATATTACAAAAAGAATTTGTGTAGTGTTACAATGATCCATGACAAGCATAATTCGACAAGCCAAATCTAATATTGAAATCCTCACTGTCAGGTTGCATGAGTAATGAAATCAGCAAATAGATTTTCTTACACTTTGGCGAGGAGCTTGCAGCCTTTTCGAGATTTTCTTTAGCATGCATTCTGCATGAGTGAAACAACTCTTTATGTCAAAATACAACAAAAGAATCAAACTTGGATAAAGGACCGGTTTAAAAGTATATGTTGCACAACAAGATTTGATTTTTCCGATTGAATTTGTGAAAGTTTATATTTATTTGCCTAGAACAAATAAATGACAATGAGACCATCTTTGAGCTGATTAATTATTGGATAACATTTAGGAAGTTTATTATGGATTATAACAGTAAGGATTCAACAAATATTTATTTGCCTAAAAAAGAGTAAGGGGTGGGAGATTTGTGAACAGGAACAGTAGCAGATTGTGCAAAAACTGCCTACAATCACTCCCAGATTATGTAGGAGGATGAGTAGCATCCCCAAACGCAGAGCTCTCATGCCAATGCATCAAATACAAAACCAAGTAAGATACCCAAGGTTCTTAAGAGATACTCTTAACAGATTTTTATATCTTATCAATAGAATTCATAGTACAATACAACTTAAGAGGTTAAAAAAAGATCCTCCCTCTTCAATGAACCTTTCATATTTTGACTAATGCTTCCCCAACTTCAACCTCATTCCCATAAAGATGTGCACAATCTATGTGACAATTTTAGTCTGCAAACAAACAAATCTTTAGACCAAATCCAATCGAAAATAATAGGTAAAAAATCAAACAGGTAAAAATAAAGGTAACCCAGATATACGAAATGACCAAACATGTAAAAAAAAAGATGAACAACAATTTCATCCCCAAAAAAAAAGGTAACCTAAATATAAGAAATGACCCAACAATTTCATCCCTTTAAACTTCTTGAGATGAACAAACAGGTTAAAAAAAAGGATTATACGAAATGAACCTGTAACCCAAATATCACAGCAAAGCAGACTTTAGACCAAATCAAATCGAAAAAAATCAAATCTTGGATGCCCAACTTGGGAAAGTGATATCAAAGACAATAACAAACTTGGGAAAGTGATATTTATCTAAGAAAATTACCAAGACTTGGGGACAAAATTACCAAGTTGCTAGTTCCAGTACGCATACTTGGGGACAAAATTACCAATCAAACAAATATCTAAGTAACCAAGACCAATAGTTAAAATTAAGACCCAATAAATTAGGGAAAGCTTAAAAATTTTTCAAATACATTAATGACTTTTACATACGAATGGCGGAAGAAGCTCACCACTCGGAAAAAGAGTACAAGCTAATAACAAACCTTTGAAATTTGAATAAGCCAATTTGTGAATCCATGGACATCATTCCAGGTCCAATTCTAATAAGTTAACTAAGCTTTAGAAAGCGAGTTATGTTCAAAGCAATAAATGACAAACCGAAGTTATGTTCAAGAATTTGGACCTAAAAGACTCACCATATGTACATACGAACACATCTGGATAATTAATTAACAATGGGTGTGTATATCTTGTGTGTGATAATGTGTGTTTGTGTGTGTATAGCAGGTGGGTGGGTGGGTGTGTGTGGTAGAGCAGTGGTTGTAAGAGTAACTTACCAAACAACCAAATCAAGCCTCCTCTGTTCGATTCCTCACGTCCAAATCAAGCCTCCTCCATTCACCTCCTCACGCCCAAATTCTCTACCTTCTCCTCGTTGTGTGTATATGTGGGCAATGGAGAAGAAGAGGAAAGGAAGTGAGAGAGGAATCGTCACAAAGAAGAAAAAAAAGAGTCCCCGGTGAAGGGAGAGGGAAAAGGGAATCGCAGTGGGAGGGAAGAGAAGCGGCGACAAATTTGGGCAAAAAGGGGAATAAAAGCGCATTAGATTAGTTGAGCTAGGGCTTATAAACTCTGTTTGCTTCTAACTCTTTTTCGGACCAAATCACGAACTCCAAATTAAATTAGGGATTTGTTTCAAAAAAGAGAGTTTGATTTTATTTTATGAAAATAACTAATATTGTAAATTCTTTAAAAAGTAATATTGTAAATAAAATTATTATTTCAAAACTTAAATAGATTTAAATTTTAGGATGTCATAAATTAGTTAATAACAAACCTAAATATAACTATTTTGTGAAATGTAAGAGTAATAATTTAACAAATTTGTGATTTGTTCCACAAAAAGAATCTTAATTATTATAATTTTTATTGTCAATTTATAATATTTTAAAATTTGAATTATTGTAAATTAATATTTTAATTAATAAAATATTTAATATTATAAATTATTTAAAAATTTATTAAGAAAAATTTTTATTTTAAAAAATTAATTTCATTACAATTTCAGGTTGTAGGATACCATAAATTAACTAAGAATAAAACTCAAACTTAACTATTTCTACTGAGAATATATGAGTACTTTTTTTGAATTTGTGGTCTATTCCACGACTTTCCTTATTTATTTTATTTATTTATTTTCAAGGACAATGTATAAAATTTTAAAGTTTAAGTTATTGTAAATTTATTTACTTTGATTAAAGAAATAGTCGATATTGTAAGTTACTTACAAAGTATTATTAAAATATATTTTTTACTATAAAAATTAAATTTATTTATATTATAATTTATATTCACCAAAATTAATTCTAAAAATTTATTTAGAACAAAACAATTACTAATTTTATCTCTCTCAAAAAACCTCTCGAGCAATAATATATAGTGAGTAATAATTATTTCATTATTAGTTTTTTTCCTCAGTAAATTTATATTATAAATTGAGAAGTTATTGTAAGTTTATTAATTTGATTAGCTATTACAAATGAATCTATGATGCACAAACAAAAATACCAATAAAAACAAAAAACTTTAAATATATTGAATTCATATTTCTATTTGAAATTTGTATTCAATAACTTTATATATATATATATATATATATATATATATATATATATATATATAACCTTATTAACTACATACAATTTAGTTTTAATCTTATGTATCATTTCATTTGTTCATGTTTAAAAATATCGTTAAATTAATTAAAATTTTCATTCCGTAGACTTTTTGAAGAGTTACACAATATATTATAACTAAAACTCTCTATAAATGTTACGTATAACAAAATATAATAAAGTAATATATATTGAGGTTAAATAATAAATGAAACTAACTATAAGCATATTATTAATGTTTTAATCAAATATTTTTAAAAAACTAAAAATAATCATATATTCAATGTAAACTGTTGAATTTAACCTCTGCAAACTAGAAACCTTATATTCCAACAAAAGCCATTGGACCAACTACCTATCATGCTAGAATTTATGTAACAATAATATTTAAACCACCTAGAATCGTTTCTATGCATGTGAAGATGAGATAATAAACTTTTTGGCCACTTTACTACGAATTGAACTTGATGGGCAAGTTTTTTGAGTTGCACTATAAAGCCAAAAATGGCTTTTCCAAGACTGCAAAACAATAGTATACTAGCTAATCAAGATGTGCAAAACCTTCTTATGCCAGATGATTATCCGGCCTGCAGCAATTTCCAACAAGTCCAGTCAGTCCATAGCCTTTATATGCCAGCAACCAAGCTTGGCTTGTCCCTCAGTTAGATCCTACAACAGTTTACATAGCAACTCAAGCATCCATATAACAGTCTTTGAGTCTATAACATAAAATAGGCAAGGTTAAGTACTTAGCCATCAAAACAGTCCTTATAATATAATGACAATTTTGTAAAGCAACACATAGTGCTAGCAGTCAGTCACCATGGAAATATAACATAGCATGCCAGTCCAATCTATTATAATAATAAAAGATATAATATGGCGATTCTTTTAGCGATGATCGTGACTCGAAGAATCAAAATAGCTTTTCAACTCACAAGTGTCATCATGTACTGTATATATATAATATATATATATATATATATATATATATATATTCATATTTTAAAAACATGCATACCAGGTATTATTATTCCAAAGATAGGCTTCCAAAATAGTTTTGACAAAGACTTACCATATCAGTCCAAAGTAATATAGCATATCATACCGTCCCAGTTTATTTCAATAACAGTTACATATACATTTAGCATAGCTCACCATTTCAGTCCCTTTTTTACTTTGTTTTGTTCAAGTGTTACACCAATACATGTTATACATAGGCATAGAGTGTACTTGAAGCATATTTATATTTTATGTTAGAGTTTAACTACCATTTTGGACTTCCTTCCCAGCCATACTATTTTTGCCATTATAACAATTTTAGATAAGCATCTTAGGCATGGTTCATTACTCCAAAACAGTAGCAAGCATTGACATATATGTCTTTCTAAAACATGCACCTGGTAATTACCATATATTCATTATTTAAAGCATCTAGAGGCAATGTCCTTAAGTTTTAAATCAAAACATCCCTCTTTAGGATTTAATTTCAAGAATTACCATGGTTTACCCTCATGTTTCCAAGGATAGCATGAATGTGTAATATAAAAGTTTATACTATCTTTCTATATGGTATTTCATATGCATAGCTTATATTTGGATGTCATAGAATAGATTACACCATAACAGTCCTCTAATCTTAGCATACAAGATAAATCAGTGGCCAAGTCTTAGTTATCTGCTTAACTCATATATAGGCTGGTATACATTAAGTGATGCCCAATACATTCTGCTACACATAGCATATAAGCCTACCTTATTTTACTTGGTTATTTATCTTGATATTCTAGTCATAAGTTCTGACTGCACGCTTAGCTTAATCTTTTAGCATATAACAGTCCACATTAATAGCATAACAGTACATTTAACATCACAGTAGTTCATATGGTAACACAGATCATGCTAACCGAAATCACATTATCATTAACTTTGGAAAATTTGTAAGACTCTTTGATTTCACATACTTAAATAACATTTCACCGATGTTGCTCTACTGACTAGTAATTGTGGCTACTTTATAATACCACTACTAATAATAACAGTATAGCAGCTCTTTTAGTTACTTTAAGTTTATTTTATCAAAACATAATCCTGAACATTAACCAACTAATCACAAATATGTAGATGCAACCTTTTAGCATGCTTAATACCTTAGTAATAATATATAGTTTATTCGATATCCTTTTCTTTAAATCACAGTTAGCATAAATCAAAAACTAAATCAGTTCTTAATTTGGTAAACTATCAAATACATAGAGTGCAGTCCTTATATATGTATATATTATGTAAGACCTCAACTTATTATTAATGAAATTTAATTTTCTCTATTTATTATTTTGAAATAGTAAGGGTTGATTTGATTAATGTGGATAGTTAGGGGTAAGATACGAAATATTTCAAAATAAGCAAAGTGGTTATAAAATATTCATTGTTATCGGGAATATTCGTTTGGTCGTGGAATATTAAATGATTTGTCGGGAATATTAAATGCAGTAGAGGCGCTATGTATGGGCCCCATAACTGAAAGCGATTGGATGAAGAAAGCGACAAATATAAGTTGGTTAAAAATAGCAGCGTAGTTATTCACAGTTAACACTTGTTGGAATACCGTTGGTTAAAAAACAAGAATATGTCTGGCGTTGTTAAGATACTTACAGTATTGCACCAATTATTGAAGGCACTACTCAATAATGGTTACGATAATTACTTATTGATATTTTATTAATAATTACTACGTTGATATTTTATATTGTTGTTGTTTCAATAATTGTCGTTCTACAATATATTTTTCATTATCGAGCAATAATTCATATTATCTGAATAATATTATTAGATAACATTATTGGCAATGTCTAGAAAGTTCTATCTAAGGAGAGGTTTGGTCACCTAATTACTGCCAAGAAGGAGAAATTCTTATTGGAAAGCCCCTCTTCCTGAGGACTCCTTTGGTTGTCGATATTGTGATTTTGTAATATTATTTGTGAATAATTAATTATTGATTCATATGATGAGAAAAATATTGATTTTATGTTGATATAGATGGAGAAAATTTTAATGTGACAATTGTTGAAAATTGAAATTTTATCTTTTACGATAAAATAATTTATTTAAATATATTATTATATGTTAATAATATAATAATGGTGATATTTTTACAACGAATGTGGGATATATGAGTATACGAGGAGGAAGAGTATTTTTGTTGCAATAAATGTTTAAAACATGTTAAACATGTCAATTGGACCCCATTTATTGACCGAAACTTGATTATAGCTTTATAAAATCATCTGTTTGTGAATTTCTATCAATTTCGATTGGAATTTGGAAAAACTTTCTTACGCAAAGTTGTAGAGAATTGAATTTCCTATAAAACTTGAGCGATTCAATTTTCTCACGATGAAAGGCTATTTATTATGAATTATTGAAGTTAGAAGCTCAAAATAATTGATTTTTGGAAGTTTAAAATATTTAAAATTAGAAAAACGTTTTTCTTACTTTTTCTAGAATGTGGCATGTGTTTGATGGCTGAAATCAGATTCTAGGCATGTGTAGAAAATTTATATAATTATATTATTAATTTATTAAATTTTACGCTTTGATGATTCTAAGCAATTTCCTATAAATAGGGTCTTAGGGTTAAATTAAAAATCACACCGAAACTGAAGTTTTCTCTCTATATTATCGAGTATTCTTGTGAGTATTTTGAGTATACTTTGAGTATTGCTATACGGTGCAAAGTCCAAGTCATAGCCTTATATCCTGGTGTTTAAATTTAAAGTCTTGATCTTTTCGAGGTAAGGGATGTTATTTTCTTCTTAAATGATATTATTTCTTCAATATCATTATCTTTGAAATATTGGTTGGAACTTTTATCAAATTTGAAACTTTTCCATGTCGGGTTACTATTCATGAGTTACTATTCACGAGTTACTATTCATGAGTTACTATTCACGAGTTACTATTCACTTTTACTATTCATGAAGCGTGAAGATGTTTTTTGTGGAATTTCTATCTTTTGGTGTCTGAGTTACTATTCACGATACGACACTATTCACGATACTACTATTCAAGAAAAAATAAAATTTCTTCTTTTTTCATCCAAAATATCTATTCGGATACTAGCTTTGATTGTATCCATGTTTTGATCATTCTTGAATTTTACACCACTATGATTATTTTTGAGGTATTTTTTGAACATGGATAAAACAAAGTACTGAATCCTTAATCCTTAATCCTTGTCATTTTGTTTCATTGGATTCGTTTCTTTAAAATATTTTTCATCATCCTCGATCTTAAATGATGATATTATGGAATATCTTTGGCACAGTAGTGCAAAGATAAATGATTTCTGAAGAATATCTTTGTACGTAGTAGTGCAAAGATGAAACAGTGTTTAGATGAACATGACCAACTAATGAATATCTTTGGCTCAGTAGTGCAAAGATGAATATTTGATTCGGATGTATATTGATTGATGTTATAGGGATAAAAGATGAGCGATGAACTTTTAAATTCATACATGAAGATAGTAGTTTGCATTCTCTACTTAACTCTTCTAATGAATTATTATTTCATTGCGAATATTGATTTAAAATTTGTTGTCTATTGTATTCTATTAGATTTTTCCTGTTGAAGACTAACGGTAATTTGTTGTATATTATCTTAGTCATAATATTCTTTACTTGGGCTAGATGAGCTCACCCTTTTCCTTTTTGTTCCATTTTTCTTCTCGGGAGGCGAGAATATAAATGAGTACGAGTCGAGGTATGGAATGAAGGTTTTAGAAAGGATTGTTTAGTAGTCCTCACCATTTTTGTAAAATAATGTATCAATAAATGTGATGAGGATTTATTTGAGTATAGATATTGTCTAGAAGATAATATTTGTATTCAAACTCACAGTTTTACTGTTGTAATAATAAAGTTGTAGTTGTTTCTGTACCATGTATTGACAACTCAGAATGGGTGAGGTATACCTATTTTGGGGGCGTCACATATTACATGGTCTCTAGCTCACTGCCCCCAGCTGTATGGCTTAAACAACATCAAGTATAAAATCATGCTTAACAGTCCTACTCACAGCAGTTCACATAGCAATTAAAACAGTCATTTATGGTACTTGGCCACTAACAGTCTAATTGCTAACACTTAAAGGAACATGAACGACTGGAAAAAGATTGGGGGGCAGGATTGGCTTACCTTGTTGATTTGAAGGTTACAAATGGGTTGAGTTGCTTAGTTTCCTTTTCCCCCTCTTAGCCGAATTCTTCTATCTCACTATCAATCTGCTCTTTTTTTCTTTCTTTCTGTGCTAAAGTTTTGGGAAGTCAGTTAAGGACATGGAGTTATATAGCTGGCCTTCCTTCTCTCTATTATCTTGAGCTTGGTTACTTCTCGTTAATCACATCACCTCCTAGTTGGCCCCTACACAGTCATCATTCCTAACCTAGCTTGTGCAATCCCTTCACAGCCACCCTAGCAGCAGACTCTACTTACCTGCTAAGCCTTATCTTCTGCAAGCTTATCTAACGTGTTCTTTGTCTGTTATATAAACTGACTTACCTGCTAACTATCTTCTTAATTGCTCATTTACTTTGAACTGAAGCAATTCTCCATGGTGTATACATTAGTTGGTTCACTGGATTGGGCTAGAAAAATTTTGAATCTTCATAATTTGGGCTTAAACCAATCCTCCCTTATTACCAATGGTAGCTGTCGAACTGGGCTGGCAAATGAGTTAGAGTTGGCTTTATCTTAGGCCCAATACCATAGCCCATATTCCTAATTTTTAGGGTCCTTTACATAAGTATACAACAAATAAAAAGTAATTACAAGAAAAGTGCATCAACTAAATAATTACAAAAAAAGTGTAATTAAGACTCATATTACAAAAATAGTACAAACCTAAAATCAAGGATAACTAAAATTCAAATTCAAATCTTTTGGATCTAACAACAATTTCAAATCCATAATTCAAAATTCAAATCAAAATGAGGAAATTAAAAATAAAAAATTATGAAGGAGTTATTGTACATCATCCTCCTCCCCCCGCCTCCCTGCCGCCATTATATCGTCATTGCTGCCGCTATCGCCCGCTTATATCGTCATAAATCATTGCCGCCGCCACCACCACCAGGAGAGTTGCTATTCGAATTTTTTTTGACGATTTGGTTACCAACAAAAATTAAAATGTTTACCTTTATATGAAGTTTGGCTACCAACTGCATCACATTTAAAATAAAAATGGTAATCAAATAAAATTGAATTAGTTACTTTTATCGAAAAGTTTGGTAACCAACTGTATGAAGTTTGGTTACCAATCGCATCATCATTCAAAATAAATAGGTAATCAACTAAAATTGAATTGGTTACCTTATCTAATGTTCGCTACCAACTACATGACCGTTTTTGATTACTAACGTATGACTGTTTGATTACCTGGTGGAGGTGGAGAATGAACCGGTGGAAGTGGGCGACGGAGGGAGGAGAAAGGGGGCGGAGGAGGGGATGGTGGAGGATGGAGGTGTGGGGTGTGGGGTGGGAGGGGGAGGAGGAGAAGCGGGAGGAGGGGAGGAGAAAGGGGCGGATGGAAGGGGAGGCGGGGGAGGCGGTGGGGGAGGAAGGAGGAGAGGAGGGGAGGAGGGAGGAGGGGAGGGGAGGCGGGGGAGGCGAGGAGGAGGGAGGAGGGGAGGAGGAGGGGGGAGGAGGGCGGAGTAGGGGAGGAGGGTGAAGCGGAGGAGGAGGAGGCGGAGGAGGAATGATAAGAAGAAGGAAACACAAATGGAGTGGGAAAAAATCGTGGGAGAGATGGGGAGAAAATTGTGGGAGAGATGGTAATCGTGTGCATAATTAAAGAGATAAGATTGCACTCTTTTTTGTAATTAAATATTGCATATCACTCTTTTTGTAATTATTTTATTTGTACTCTTTTTATGTAATTATTTTTTAAAATGTAATAGAAAATGTAATTATTCCTAATTTTTATTGAAGGAGACTTGCAAACATACATGGCAAAATTTTATTATGGCCCAATATTTTAATATGGACTCTTGTTAAATTAAAACACATGGACTTTTATCTATTATTTTCTCTAGCAACAATAGTTAGCACATATATCATTGAAATGACTATTCCATGTAATCTTAAATAATTCGTACATTATTTCTTTATCCTTCATAAATCAAGATGCTTAATAAACTATTACATAAATAATAGTTTTGTCACAATAAGAAGTAATGACAAAAAAAAAAAAAAAATTCCTACATAAAATTATAATAATTGAATATTACATAAGATTTTATGAGTTATTACAAAGAAACAAGCATTAATTTTCAGCATAAGATTTCTCTTTTATTCTGTTTTTATTCACATCTCTTATTGCTCTGTTTTTTTTATTTCTGTCTATATTCCAACAATAAGTTATATCGTCTAAAGATGAAAGTCATGTTTGTATAAGAAACCTTAGGCATAATTTTTATGTCTAATAATAGTTTTGTCACGTTAACATAAAATTTAAGCCTAAATTATTATTATTATTATTATTATTATTATTATTTTGATCGGCAAGAGAAATTTTATTAGAAATTTAAAGTCATACATAATATGACAAATCCAAAAGACATGGACAGAGCCCCAAGAGAGTACTTATATATTCACTAAATTTTGTAAAAAGAAAACCTTAAAGTTCATTGGAGGTCAAAGATAAGTACTATTGATCCTTTGCTTTGAGCATGCAGAGCAGTACCATCATTCTCAATCTCATCTCGACACTTTCCAAATCATCCCAAACTCATAAAATCAGAACATTATTTTCACACGTGTTTTTGATATTTTCACATAATTTATGTAAATAAAATCGTAACAATATTTTAACACGTGTTTTTGATATTTTTACATAATTTATTTTTACATAAAAGACATGGAACTCACTGTATGCTCATGTGAAAAAACTAAGACTATGTAAAAATATTAAAAATACATATAAAAATACCAATTCCATTTGAATAAAAAAATATGTAGACTAGCACATCATGTACCCCTGAATTACCAATTATCCCCATGCTACTTAATTAGTATACTAGTCAAAATGTCATGGAACTCGTACATTAATGCTTAATTTTGTCTTTTCTTTTTATTTGTCCATCTCTTGTTTAGAAAGAAATCTATTAGGAAGGAAGGAAGGAAGGAAATGAAAGGAGAATTGGGCTACAAATTAATTCCAAGCTAGGAAGGTGCAAGGAGGCATCCAAATTAATCATCGGAAATCGAATATTAATTACTTCAAATCCACAAATATATACCATCTCCATCTCTACATATAAAGAACTAAATATGTTTGGATATTTCAAACCATTATGTAACAACAAATTTATGCCACACGTCACGCAGATGCGTATGTGTAAGTGACTATTTTATGTGATAGTATCATTATTGTATAATTTTGGTTTTTTCACTATTTTATGTCTAATAAATAACACTCTCTTTTTTTAATACAAGAGCAATATAAACAATTAATATTATATTTAATGTTTTACAATCATTTTTTTAATACTTGTGCACAACTCTAATACGATTTATATTAAAGAACGGAAAGAGTGCCTTTTATATATAAAAGCAAGACATATGATAAATCAATTTGATAATTCGAGTTAACTCATCAATTAGATCGGCTTGATTAGGATAGTTTATGAGTTAGCTCAATTTTATTTTATTTTGTATAGATCCATTTTTTGCAAGTTGAGACTTTTGACCTTCTATATTCAATCATGTAAAACTTTTTTGGGAGTTATAAATATACACAATAAATGAAGAATACTAAAACCTACTATGTTTTGTATAAATAGCCCTATATCTTCACCATATCTTTCAATATCTTTTATTTTTTAATATCATTTGGACAAGAAAAGTTAAGAAACTGCAGAGAAAAAAGAAGTATTTGTATTTCAACAACTATAAAGGTGGCTACGCCAATAAAATTATATGTATTTATCATTTTCATATGCTTTAAACGATATTTTTATATAAACAGTATTTATTTCGTTCATTTTACTTAGTCATATAAATACTTTGATCAAATATTATTATTTTTAATATAAACAATTATTAATAAATAAAGCCCCGTGTCTCGCACGTGCTAGTTAATTAAAAGTAGCTTGGTGAAATATTATTTAATACTAGTTGTATGACATGCACACACTACGTGTATGTATAAAAAAATGATAGTAATTTAAGAAGAAGATATTTGTGGGAGTAAAAATATAGATAAGAGATTAAAAAACAAGAGTGAAACGATCAAAATGATTTCTCTCCCTTTATAATATATAATGATATCTAGGTCTATATAACACCAATCTTTAAAAAAAGATAGAATTTCATGGAAAATAAAATAATTATCGTAGCAATAATGCCTTTATTATTTTAATTCTAATTTCCACTTGTACAAATGGCTAAAAATAAAATCAACCATTCGAAAAAAAGAGAGAGCTTGTAGAAAGTGAAGAACTCGGAGCTTCATAAGATCTTTGCCGGGAAGAACCCAAGGAATTAATTCCCGGCGGCGAAATGCCGATAGTCACCGATGAAGACGTACGATTGCACTCCGGAGTCCGGTGGGGACCCTAAAATTAATTAAAATCCCAATTAAAATTAATTATTATACGCTGTGTTTGACAACTTAATAACGTTAGACCTTGAAATTGAATTTCGAGGTCAAATTTTATTAATTGAATAAAGCTTCAACATAAAAATTGTAAATGTGTTTTAAATTTTAATTCTGAAAAGTGATACTGAGTACGTTGCCAAATTAATATGAATAATTATATTATTCAATATAAGTACGTACATGCAACTTACTTGTAAGCTGGTTTTCAGACGAGGAATTATGGAGCCGAGACTTGTTACGATCAGCTGCTTGATTTGTTTGCTGATTCTTTCTCCTTCTACGGTTGTGATCGGCCAACCTTTTCCGGCAACTCCTTTTGGCCTTGTCGAATTCGGGGAGAAGATGGAATCTGCTTATTATTTGTAGTAATTATCAAAATTCACACAAAACATTTTACATTTTACAAGTTTCATTTTTAATGACTACTTTCACTACAAGAAGCAAAAAAAACAAAAATTTATGGACGAAAATGCCTTCGGGATCACCCCTCGTATGAATTTAACCAATCACTAGCTGGTTAATTAACACAATCCCAAGGGCATTACGGTCACATTAATTGTATTTTATCTCTCCTCTCCTCTCCTCTAACTTGGAAAGAATTAGTAAAATTATTTATTCAGTGGTAGTTCTCAAAAATATAATTAAGCGCTAACTTGGAAAGAATTAGTAAAATTATTTATTCAGCGGTAGTTCTCAAAAATATAATTAAGTGCATGGGGAGGTGGAGGGAGGGAGGGAGGGAGGGAGAGAGGGAGGGGCTTCTGATAATTTTACGATCGAACCTGCTGCACTGTTGGCAAAATCGCTGAGTCAATCCGCCGGCGATTACGGTGGAGGCTTTTGAGTGAAACTCGCAGACCTTGTGGCGGCGGTGGTAATGCTTGGCGTGGGTCAGATCAGCATTGCAGCCCTCAGCTTGGCAACGTGGGGAGTTTACTGAACCGGGTTCATGGACGCTGCTGGACCGGCGGTAGAGGCGGTCTACGAAGTCATTCTCCGACGAAGAAAAATACGTCCGGCCACCCAAATTCAGCCCTATCCTGCTCGTGTAGTCAATTCCGGCCGGTTCACTCTTGGGAACAATCACGTACCCGGTCGGACCGGAATGGACCGGTTCGAGGGATATGGTTTCAACACCGGGAGGTGCGTATGACGCGCCGTAAGTGCGCGGGTCGTAGAGAGATTGGAATTGGGTGTTTTGGGTTTGTGGGTGATGAAAATAGTTATGGTTTGGATGATTATTTAATCCATTTTGATTAGGGTTAATAATCAGATTGTGGCTGAAAGTTTGATCGGAGTAGTGATCAAAAATATTTAATGGAGTTTGGCCGGAATCTTGAGCGGGTTCGCCGTCGCCGGTGAGCATAATGGTTGATGGGTTTCCCCATTCATAATCCATCATTTTATTTTCTCTCACCTCCAGCAAACTAGCCTACTTTTTTTTTTCTCTATATATAACTTTTCTTGTCTTGATTTGTACAAGTAGCTAGGAAAAAAATATACTTATACTGTACATTTATAGTGGTAGAAATAGAGTTTTTCTTGAACCGCATTATATGAAATCAAGAAATTGAGAGAAAGAAAGAGAGGGAAATCTGTCAGCTTTAGAGGGTAATTGAGCACTAGAAAAGCTTCAAAGATTTTAGCTTTTATTTATTATTTTATATTTATTATTTTGTGGGATGAATAATGAAAATCTGGAATAGTAAGAACTAAAAAGTGACTGGCTTTTAGGGACATGTTGGGGTTAGAGGGAATATGAGAAAGGAAAGGTTTTTAAAGAAAGAAAGAGAGAGAGATAAAGAGATGGAGATGGAGAGGGAGAGGGAGAGGGAGAGGGAGAGAGAGAACTACTAGCAAGCTAGCTATATAGGGTTTCTGTAAGTTTGTTATTCAGAAATAGAGTTTTCAGAATCCTACTGGCTACTAACTTGCAAACTCTTATCAAAGGACGTGTCTAATGGTAACTCTTGAATACGGTTGGTATGAAGTTAATTTTTGGATAAATCGATTAATTAGTCAATAAAATATCGATACATAAAGTCTCATCTGCGTGTCAGTATTTTTTTGATTAATTGACCAACTTATCTAAAAATAAACTTCATGCTAACTACTCCCGTAACTCTTTCGGCAAAAGTCAGAATCAACCGACTCTAAATTTTTTAAAAAGTAAGTTTACCTTATATTCCCCTTATTTCCAGTTTTTCCACCCATCCCTTTTTCAGGGACTCCTTAGGCCATTAAGAAGAAATGTATCCCTATGTTCTAAAAAAAATCATTTAAGTTAATAAGTTTCCCCTTTATTATGTTTATATAATCTAAATAGTATAATAGGAATTATAAAAAAAAAATCTTATGTTACTTGGTTTTCCATCAAAACCGGTCTATTTTTTGAGCGAAAAAATTTGGCTAGAAAAATAGTTAAGCTTTACCTCAATTTATTTACTTTTCTTTTCATTAAAAAATTCAATAGCGAAAAAAACATTAGACAAAAAACATAAATTTTTCTTCTTTTTTTTTCCTGTCAATTTAAAAACTCAGTAACAAAGTGTTGGTCTTTGGTTGGCATTTTTTGCTTTGCTTTCACTCTCTAAAAGTTTAAATCTCTATGTATGGCCTGGCATCTTCACATGCAATAAGTCTCTCTGATCTTTACTTTCTCTCTTGTTAAGTAATCAATTCACCTAAAAATTTAAGATATTTGAGAGAGACACCAATAATATATATCATATATTATACTTCTCCTCAAATATAATTTTATAAAGATCTTGCACACCAGAACTCTAATATATAATTCATCTAAAAATTTAAGTTATTAGAAAAAGACACAATTAATATATATCATATATAATATATATCTCTTTAGGTGATCAGAGCTGAGAAGAACTGAACTGAGTAATGACTAATGAGAGGGGTTTTAGTCAGAGGTAAGAGGAGGGGAGGCGAGGCGAGGGAGGAGAGGGAGGGGGGGGGGTGTTTAACTACTGTACGTAGAAGATTTACTTCACATTTTACTCCTTGAGTGAGTGTAAATTTGCCAAAAAGCCACTTAAGTGTGATAAAAACTGTGGCATGGTGTCTGTTGAGGACGTGCCTTTGAATTATATGACTTTATGACTTTTGTTACTTGAACATACATTATTTCATGATTTTAAGCATAATTGAAAAAATAAAAATATAAAGGATGCTTATATATATATATGTGCAAACTTTAAATAATAGTTGCACCCCTACAATTAAAAAAACCCACATCAAGTATAAAATAACCTTCTTGATGGGTAACTCCATTCATTATCACTTGTTTTTGAATTGGAGACCATAATATAGAGCCAAAGTAGACAATTTCATTTATGTGATAGGTTAAATACTTGACATGCATCACATCAACTAATATAAAATCGTCTACATGTTTAACTCAAAATAAGTTTCCTCGTGAGGAGGTGTGTTTAGATATATCACATATATATATATATATATATATATATATATATATATATGAACTAATTGATTTTTTTTAAATTCTCACTTCCCATCGGCAACCAATAGGTTTTCAAAATCGAGCTACGATCGGACTTATAAGCCATTCACAAGATTCGAATTCAAAATCTTGCTTAAGGGGTATCGAGCTCTTTTTACTCTATCCAACGGATGTTCGTTATACATAACCTTGATGGCCTACTCTACATCTCTACTCATTTCTAATTACAGTAGAACCTCTATAAATTAATACCGTTGGAATTGAATTTTTTTTTTATTAATTTAGAGAGTTATTATTTAATCGATAAATTAATAATTTATTAATTTAAAAAGTATTTTCTATTCGGAGAACATAAATTTAATTACATTAAAATTATTGCATTTTATTGATGTTTATATCAAATATTTTTTTGTAATGTATCATACTTATTAAATTAATGTAATAATAGAATTCATTGTAAGTGATATTAATTATTTTTAATAATTAAATAATGTTCATTGTATCCACTTTTATAATTACATTCACATTTTATTTCAAAAAAAATTATATTCACATTAAGTTTAATTAATTTGTATATATAAGTTCATTGTACTCGAATTTAAGGATGAAATTCAATTAGATTTGAATTTCAAGACAAAAGCTGTAAGACACCAACTTTTATGAATAAAGATTATTTTTCTCTAAATATATATCATTTTTGAATATTATGGTGTGGATTTGATATAATGTTATAGTTATGGGTAATATTTATAAATTTTGCAAAGTAAGCAAGTTGTTATAAATATTCGTTTGGTCGGGGAACATTCTTTTTGTCATGGAATATTCGTACGATGACACAATCATTGGTGGACCCCATAATGTAATTATTATTTCTGAGTTAAAAAACGACAAAATTATCTTTTATAAAAATAACGACGGAAGTTATAATTGCTAATCGTTGAAATACCCGGTAATAAAGGTATGCGATAAAGATTACGCGTGGTTGCATAGTAGCACACCAGTATTGATTATTGATGCTTACGTGAGAAGTCACTCGCTTATACTCAATTATTGCTACAAGAATTGTTGCATCATATCTCTTATATTATCGATTCAATTATTGTCACAAGATCATCCAGATAATATGTTATATTATTAAATCAATAATTGAGACGCGACAAGTTATATTATTAATGATGAATAATTGTTGAAATATTAAATATGTGTTGATTAAAAATAAAATGATTTGTGGTAATATTTATTCAATCCTTGATGTATATAAGAAGTCTATTATGAGACGTTTATGGTAAGTTTGGTTATTCTATGGGGGCCCATATGTCATCATCTAAAAGTCTCTTTCACCAATAATAATTACCTTTACCAGACGTCAAACCACTTGCCGTTTCATATTACAGGCGTCGAACCAATTGTTGTTTCACATTACAGGCGTCAAACCAATTGTCGTTTCACATTATAGGCGTCGAACCAATTGTCGTTTCACATTATAGGCATCAAACCACTTGTTGTTTCACATTACAGGCGTCAAACCACTTGGTGTTTCACATTACAGGCGTCAAACCACTTTTCTTTTCACATCACCGTCAATGTGTCAGCTTGCTTTTCACATCATTGCAAGGGTTGAGTTAGAAATCTTCTATAAATAGAGGTCTAGTTCTTCATTATTTTTCACGAACTCATTCAAGCTATAGAGAGAGAATAAGAGAGAAAGAAGAAGAGTATTATGTTACTACACTACTGCAATATTCAATTTCCTACTAATGTAAGGGGTGTTATTTCTTTTGTATTCATGAAGAGAACTTCGGTTATTCCATTCTTTATTATTCTGTTGGAATAACCTGTATACGCGGACTACCCTATAC
Source organism: Panax quinquefolius (assembly GCA_020205615.1). Taxonomy (NCBI): domain Eukaryota; kingdom Viridiplantae; phylum Streptophyta; class Magnoliopsida; order Apiales; family Araliaceae; genus Panax; species Panax quinquefolius. The sequence continues at coordinate 102,168,268 of CM035166.1, read as the reverse complement.
TTAATGAAATTCTTCTATTATTCCATTCTTTATCATTCTATTGGAACATCCTGTCTGTGCTGTACGCATGATCTGGTTTCATTATTTATTATTCCACTACTAGAAATTTGACATATAGCGACGAGATATAGCGACGGTCGGCACGGAACCGTCGCTATAGGGTATCTATAGGTCGGCATGAACCGTCGATATAGAGGTTTTTTTTTAACATAAAACCCTCTCACTTTCCCCCAAATATATCATATCTTCACCCTTTCTCTCTCTCAGCTCTTTCAGGCGTTTTCTCAGCCCCAATTCCTTCATTTCCTCATTTCTCCTTCTCATTTCCACCCTCATTTCCTCATCTCTCCTCTCGTCCCCGCCCTGTCGTCTTTTGACTACGAGCTCGTGGCTCTGTGACTCTGTGGCTCAAGTGAGGAGTCGGTCTACGGTGAGTTCGTGGCTGGGGTTTCGGATCGGGTGGCATCTGGCCATTGGCTTGGGGTGTGTGGCGCCAAAGTTTACTTTGATGTCTTCTAAATTTGATAATTAATAAAATTTGAAATGATATTTGTGGATTTTCTAGAGTTATAGTTTGTTATTTCATTTTGATTTTCAAACATGAAATGTAGCATAAGATACTTTGGATAAATTTGGTGAGAATTTGAGATAATATGTATGCTTAATATTTCTAGTTGTCGACTGATTTGATTTGAGTAGCAATTTGGTGATTTCATTTAATTTTTTAGACACAAAATTTAGCATAACGTACATCGGATAAATTTGGTGAAATTTTATGATTATAATTTATATGTGCGTCCATCTTAAAACAATTTGCTGCTTGAATTTGGTTGATTTTGCTATTCCCTATAATACAATGTATGATTTTACGTTTCGTTGCAATATAAATTTTGGTGTGTATTTTGATGGTGTAGATTGGTGAACACATGCCAGTTTAGTTGGAATTGAATGGAGCTGAGCAACACAAAATTCTTTGCATGAGAGACTTTGTTGAAAAGTATGACTCGTCTTCAAAGGTTTGATTCTCGTATTTCTGATGCTAAAAATCCTTGTATAAGATTTGGCTATTTGGCTATTTTGTATTTTGAATTTGTAGTTTCATGAGCTACTATTTGCTTGTGTGTTTGTGTTCTCTCTTTCCAGTTGTGGTGGTAGAAAGTGGTTTTGATTTCTCTATCTTAACTCCATCCTGATGTGAACCCTGATGGAAATTTTCTTAAACAGAACTATGCAATTACAAACTGATCCAATGTCTTTCCTTGCAGAAATGGTCATGAACGCCAATGTTGTTAAAAGGTCAATGCTTAAGGTGATGCTGGACTCGGTTTCCATTTCTCAATATATGTGCATTGTTTCCCTAGTTGTCTTGGTTTGGACATACACTCTTCAATATACTATTAACGAAAATTTTCTTTTACTTCTTGATATAAGCGTTTTTGGATTAGGTTTCTTGGTTCTTCTCTTAAAAAGCTCTTAAATGTTTTGCTCAGGAGTCAACTTCAGGCAAGCACTATTTGTTCCAAACGTATCAGTGTATAACAAGGTCGGGACCAGTGCCTTACAACCAACTGATTCCTAGGTTGATGTGTCATGGCAGTTGACTCTACAAAGATTATACGAGTACATTGCCCATGGTGAAAAAGGTGCTAATCTTATTCTTAAAAAAATATTTTCCTGCTTCAGGTATTGTTAGTCTTGACATCACATATCATTTCATATTTCCTTGTGTAATTGGTACTAAGAAAAAATTAGAGCATTATGGATACACTGGTAATTCACAATAGGTTTCATGTGTTTGGATTTTTTTTGATGTTTGTAGTATGTCAGATTCTTGATAATTCTTGTATTCTAAATGCACCTGCAGATGCAGTTTTCCACTAATGGCATATGTTGTTTGAGTCAATTAATTCTGTTTTTAGAATTTTCAGATTTGTGTTGGCTAATAGCATTTCATCTTATGTGCATCATATCCCAGTCGTTTATTGCAACAATATATTATGATATTGAATTAAAAAAATTGACACCAACTTGTTCTGGCATCCAGGGGTGCACATATGTTGTAGCATCATTCCAAGAATACCTTGTGAACCGTATGAAGTTCTCAACTAAGGGCAACAGATTACTATAAGGTCAGCTATAAGTTTATTCTTGTAGTTTCAATGTGTTGGTTTCCTGGAAATATGTTGCTCCACTTGTTCCTGAACACACAGACACAAGTTTAGAGTTCTGTTTTTATCTTCTAATCTTCGGTTGATTTGTCGAGTTCTTAATCGCCCACATTCGATTCTTGACGACTTGCGATTGCTAGGTGTTGCACCCATTACAAATATTTTGCACAAGAGAAAACCATTTTGCACATAATCAAATTAAATATGTTGTTTATGTCTTGATTTTGAAAAAATATTGTGTATTTTTTGTGCTGTTTGAGCAATTTCTAATTCTGTCCTTGTTACAGAACTGCGAGGAGTAATAGAAATACAAATAGGTTATTTTAGTTTAAGACAAATCAAAGCTGCTACCAATAACTTTGACCCTGCAACTAAGATCGGTGAATGTGGATTTGGGCCAGTTTAGATGGTAAATTCACTCACAGGTGCAATTTGACCCTGCAACTGATCTATCAATTATGAATTGATATTCTTTACTATTCTGAATTCATATTTTTGTTTCTAAGGTTGCTTTAATGGCTTCTAATAGAACCTCTAGATCTCGTGCTAATTGTTCCAATGACCCAGAAATTAATGATAATGAGATCCATGCCGATGAACCACATGCAGAGGAGGAAAGTATTCACAAGAATACTGAAGGTACCATGCATATATCTACTCTTATACAGTTTTTGTTTTTGTTTTTGAAAAGATCACAAAAGTTTCCTGGATGAGGCTTATATATTAAATGTTAACCAGGCTCTATCTGTACCTAAATATTAAATGGTCATATATGCATGAACAAGAAGGCTTCTTTTAAACACTAAAGCTTCCATATTCAATATGTTGAGTTGTATTTGTTCTAAAATAAGAAATGGAGTGAAGAATGCAGTTTAATGACCAGGCTTCCACAAACATGATAAACAACATATTCCCTTCTCGTATGTGTATGTTTATATCATCTGGTGTTGAATCAAGCCTGACATACTAAAGCATGAATATAGACTATATAACAGCTACATGATGTGATAATGCATATAACTTAGATTCTTGGAACTGCTATATGAATTATGGACTGCTATATGAATTATGCCTAAATATGGACTGCTATGGACTGCTATATGAATTATGCCTAAATATGGATTGCTATGTCCTCGTAAAACAACTTTGATGTTTGTCATACGCGATAAAACAAGGGTGCGTTTCCACTCTTTTTCTATTTCATGTTATATCTTAATGTAGTAGTTAGTTTATTGTATAGGTAACATACTAGCATCTCTAGATTCTTTGGAAAAGGATTTATAATTTGTAGGAGTTTGAATATGCTTATTCTTTGTTTGTGTGTAGACACCTATAGAAAATTTGGAACCTGTTTTAAGGGAAGATATTCAGAAGGTAAAACACATGCTGATTTTATTGGTTATAATATTCTTGTTTTTGTTGATTTTCTAGCTTTTTCTTGGTTATAGATATGGGATTACGCTCTAAGCCACAAGCCCCCAAAGAAACCCCACTAAGTGATTTTTTTAATGTAAGTACCTCATGGTTACAATTTGCTTCACCATATATATGCATATTTTTTTGTTTATTGAGATGGAGAAGTTTTACTCACACAACAAATGTTTGGCTGAAATGCCTAGGTTGAAGTTGTGGCTCTTTCTAGTTATGAAAAGAAGGAAGAACAATTTAAAGAGCAGGTATTCTTTAGACATGTTTGATTTTCTGTCAGTGACATTTTGGCAGCATTGGATAACGATCTTTATTTGTACTTTGTAGAATACAAGATGTGTTTACCATGTTACTTGTTTTAGTGGAAGAGAATGGAAAAGAAAGTGCAGTATAGCTAAAATTATCCTATTTATGATGTTTCATTATAAGCTGGGTTATTTAGTGATAATATATTTTACTTTTTTGGTACCTTTATTTTTTATGTAATTATCAACTGGGTTATTTAGTGATAATATATTTTAATTCTTGACACTTGTCTATCGGAGTAAGTTCATTTCCTCTGATGTGCATATATTATTTTTTGTGGTTCAGAAGCAAATTTGATGGCTAGTTAATTCCCGCTTAAAGTCACCATCCCGAAGAAGTATGGCAGTATTAGTTGGGGAGTAACTTCTTTAAGTGTTATTGGATTGTGAGTAGGGGCATGCTTTAATGGATATGTAGCAAAATATTATAGGTTGACTTGGGTGGTTGGGCTTGAAAAACTAATAGATTTCAAAATTATTTGAATGCGATCAATAGACTGGGAGTAGGGGTTGGCCTCTGAGGATAATAATTCGCAATCTTTTCATCTCTCTCTTGTCCTCCATCCCTCTCTTTGTTAGTTGAAGAGTTTACAAATTTTTTAAGGACCTAGAGAGGAAAGTTTTCAAGTGTAGTTCTGTTTTTGTGGTAAGAAAAGTAGTAGTGGTAATGTTATTTTTGTTGTTGATATTATCTTGCTATTATCATTATTATTTTGTAAAATGTAATCATCATTTCTAATTTACAGTGTCCGAATGTTTTTCGGTGTGGGATGCCACCTCTGCAGACCCTAAGTCACCGGTATATATTTCAAATCGTATCAAAATACTGCTCCGATTACAAGACATTGGTGTCGAAAAAGAAAATTTTTGCGGTCGTCCAACTATGGGTCCATGTTTAGATGCATTATATACTTGTGTTTGGCAAGAGGATCCTTAATGGTTTCCCTTTTAATATGTTTTGCTAGTATGGGTTGGAATTAAACACATGATGCCATTTTTGATATTAAACATATATAGGATAGGTATCTTTTGCATACTAAATACTTGGGATTGTTTATCGCCAGGATGCTAATTAATCACCTTTGTATTTTCGAGATCTTTTACGTTGTGCATAATGCTCGGAAATATTTTTTCTATACTATCAAAACTTTTGGGCTACTTGTGATGTATAGCGATGCGAGATATAATTGATCAAGCTTAATCATGCATTTTTCTTAATCATATTGTGGTTCCTCATCACTTTCTAAATTATATTGCGGGGAAGCGTGGTATTGAGAAGTAAGCTCAATATCACGCCTTCTTTAAAATTAGACTTGGTGTATTTTTTTTTATTTAGTTTGTATTATACGCACTGTTGACACCTTTTGAGTATTCTTTACCCGCCCAAAAGAAATGAAGAGGTTATATTACTCCATCTCATTAGCAGTAAACCATAAAACTAATTTGCTTCACATTAAATGATAATGAAAAGGTTATATTACCCCACCTTTTTCGATTAAAGTGACTGCTTTTTGTAGTCAGATACTCCTTAAAAGATGGTATGATCATAGAGACTATAATCCACCCAATTTTTGTTTAAATACCTATCTTAATTGTATTGCTACAATCTTTCATCTAGTAAAGTACGTAGAGTTGTCACATTAATTTCAATCCATTTTCCCCTAATAAGAAGATATGCGCTTTTTACGTTGAGTTACGATGAATCGTTTCTATTGTTTTCTATATGCAGCCTACATTGAAAAGGAGGACAACAAGAAACTTAAATGAAAGCAACGTGAGAGGATGCGAGATGGATCGGAACCTCCAGATATTTGGATTGCCTAGTGAGGATGGTTCAATGGAGTCATGATAAAAATGCTTTCACCACACCAATGTAGGGTGGGTAATTTCTAGCACTGCAAAGATTCTCTTCTTTGTTGTCATTAGATCATTATACTTAATGGGTCAAAAAGTGAAAGTTAGTAGTGGGATCTATTGTTTTATCATATTAATATTTTTTATATTTTATTTTATATTGTATTTGTGGTTGTTGAATAAATGTGCATTATTAATTAATTTTTTTAAATATAAAAGGTTATAGCGATGACGGCCATCGATCGTAGCTATAAGTGTTATATAAAACACGGTGTCTATAGCGACAACCACCAAGCCGCCGCTAAATATATTATTTTGTTACGACTTTATAGCGACGATCGGACGATCGTCGCTATAAAGTTAAAAAGACCGTCGCTAAAACCTATAATGATGAAAGCTTTATAGCGACGATCATCGACCGTCGCTAAAATTTTAGCGATTTGTCACGTACCCATGGCGGCGGTCGCTATAGTCAATTTTTTAGTAGTGTTCATTTGGAATATCATGTATGCATGCGTTTAGGCGTGACTTGGTTTCATTATTTATTATTCATTGGAATAACCTATCTGTGCGGCCTATCGCACGCTTGGTGAATTCTTTTATTATTTTTCTTTATTATACTCAACTAAGTTAAAGTTTTGACTTTTATACCCCATGAAATTAGTGGAATATCCTTGATATTTGCGCTTTCATCCAAAGATCTTTCATGGAAATATTCTTCCGAGCATTCTTGAATTTTATTCTACAAAGCGATTATCATGTTGACAATTTGGGCGTTATTGGTTCTGGATAAATTAATTCTTGAACTTGTTTTATTGAATTCCTATATCATTGTCATCATCCTCATGTTTATATTCAGTTAAAAGTCATATATGGCACCAGTAGTGCATAAATGGACTTGGTATGATTATGATTGTGATCATTCTTGATAATCATAATAAGTAATGTTACAAATGATGTGGTAAAAGTCCTTATTGGCTCGTAGAGCATTGATGGACAGTTGTTGGCATGATCATGACCATTGATGAAAATACGAATATCCTTGGCCTGTAGTGCATGGACAATTTGTGGTTGTTATACTAATGAATATCCTTGGCCATAGTGCAGGGATGATGGGAATTATTTATTAAGCTGAGTCTCAGCGATAAAAGTATTGAAAAACCTTTGAAATCATAAAAGATAGTAGATTTTATTCTCTACTTGACTCTTCTAATGGATTATTTGTTCCGCTGCAGTTAAACTTAATGTTTGTTATATTGTATCAGTTTAACACTGTTGAAGGCTAACGATAATTTATTCTGCATTATCTTGGTCATAATATTTTTTACTGGGCTAGTTGAGCTCACCCTTTTGGTTTCATTGGTCTCTTCAGGAAATGAGAACGTAGCGAGGGGACTAGTTAAAGGTCTGATGACAATCCCGGATGATAAGCATTAGTAGTCCTCACTATTCTATAAAATAATGTGATAATAAATGTATTGAGAACTTATTTTGAGTTTGAATATCGCCTGTAAGACAATAATTGTATTAAAACTCACAAAATTTATGTTGTATATTTAAGATTGTATTTGTATTACAGTATCAAAGTATTTGGCGACTCAGAATAGGTGATGTATACCTATTTTAGGGGCGTCACAAAAACAAACGAGAATAGAATTATATTTTACAAGATTACCTTAGATATATTTATAATTTAAAAGAATTATTAATTTATGATTTTGATGGGACCATATATTTATATAAGGGTCTTTTTAAAAATTATTATTTTATCAAAATTATTAATTTATCCCATTAGTCCAAGTCGGAACCGGGAAATTTTTTTTTTTTTTTTTTTATTAGTGTGTACTTGTTATATACGGATAATTAACGCCTGAAAAACTCAGAGCAAAGGTAGTGCAGAAGATCTAGCCGTGCATGCAGAGAAGAAAGAAGATATGAAAACTTGTAAACTGAATTGTACCTAGCTTGTGACTAGTATTGTTTGGCTGGCTCCTCTTAGAATTTATATGGAATGGAACACATATATAACAAGCTGGTCGATCTACTTATTCTATTGGTGTACTAAACTAGTAAACGGTTTCTAACGCAGCAGTACCTCCGTTTTAAATTATAAAATTATTATATATATATATTATCTTTTAAAAGTTAATTTAAAATATTTTTAAATTTAAAATTGAAATAATTCGATCATAAAAAAAAATAGAAAACAATAAATCTTATAATGAAAAGGCTTAAATATGATTCACTACCCTAAACTATAAGTCATATTTCACTTCGGTGATCCACCTTTTAATTTTGTTAATTAAATGATTAAAAAAAAAAATCGCTTCTGTCCAATTTCTCTTAACACGTTAGAAATTACTGGCGCGACCCTCTAAGTGGAGTCATGTCCGGCTGATGTATATTTAAAAAATAACATTTTTATAATTTTATTTATTTAAATTATTTAAGCAATGATATATAAATTTGGAAAATCACCCCATCTTTCTTCTCCTTTCTCCTTCATCCTAGACTCTTTCACACACTCTCTCTCTCCATTTCTCTTTCTCCTTTCTCCTTTCTCCTTTCTCCTTTCTCTCAACAAAGACGGCAACACCACATTTGGTGCTTACCCACAGAGGCTTGGCAGAAATGTCTTTGACGGTGCTGAGCTTTTGGAGCCTCCTAACCACGATACACACACATATTAAAAAAACAATATTAATTTATCTGTGGGGCAGAGGAAGAGAAATAATAAAAAAACTGTGTTCGGAGGAAGGAGAGGAAATGGACAGTCTCTCTGTTGGGTCCATTAAAAAAATAGCATTCGGTGGAAAAGACTGACATGGACGTTGAGACTCTTATTGTACGGAATGTCTAACCTAGGGTTGTTTATTTGGAATTGAATGATTGAGCGGCCGAATTCGTCAACCATTCAATGATATCGTTTTGAATAAAAATCGTAATTAGGATTAAATCGGTCAATTTTTTTTAACTAAATAGTTTAGTATAATTTTTTTAACTGAATGTACTGAATAATTGCTGAATGAAGTATTTTATATTTAATTTTTTATAATATTAACTATTATATTAAGTAATATTAAATAAATTTATAACAATTTTGAATTTTTTCAGAGGATAAAATAATAAAAATTTGTTATTCAGATGTTTCATACATGTCAATTATCAAACAACTTTATTTATTTAGTATTTAGAATTCTGCTTCATTCAGATCATTCAGATTACTTAAACATTCAGAAATATTTCATTCAGTTTTATCAAACAACCCTTAGTCGGATAGTTCCATGTGAATGAAGGTGTGGAATAATTGAGAGAGAATAAAGTATATGACCAATATTGATTTTTGTAAAAATTATGAATTATAAATGATATAATACTCCTTCCGTCCTTAAAAAGATGATTAAATATATAATTTTTTTTGTCCTTAAGAGGATAAAACAAAATACATCAAATGAAAGGTAAATGTGTAATTTAGTTGGGTCTATTAGTATAAAAAAATCAACAATGTTACTTTTACATAAAAATGGTGGTCAGATATATTTTACACGTGATACCGCTACCCTTCACGATATGTGGGTCCGCAGATGATGCATGCAGATGCGAAGATTATGTGATCATTTTTATGTGATAGTAACATGATTATTTTAAAAAAACTAAAAAGACTCATCACTTTATATATTCTTGTAGGGTCACTAAAGATACATTTGAAATTTTTTTACTTTATTTTCTCTATTTTTACCTCTTTTTAATGTGTACAAATTATACGGTATTCATTTTTTTGAGGACAAAATAAATAATAAAATTACAAACCACCAAACAATACTATTACTTAAAAGTTTTATTTTTCAAAAATTAAATAAATTATATCAAATTTAAATTAAAAAATACCGAGTATATTATACTAACATTGTATACTAGAAATTAAATTAAATATCAAGTGCTCGATTGCTACAATGCAAAATTAAATTAAATTTCAATGACAAAGAGACAGTCAAAAGGCCACCTGTTAAAGCCTCACACATGGATGTATAAGGCCGCCAGCCGCACAATGGATTTGTTCAAAGTTAAATTATGAAAATCGATATTTCCAAGTCACTTTTTAATATTTTTACGTGCAAAAATATTAAATATTAATTTTTTAAAATATATATTTATGCTATATTTAGATTTCAGGAATCGTGATGAGAATGAAAATGAGAATGAAATGACTCGTTTTCATAGGACAAATGAAATTATGTTTAGTTGTTTGAATATTGAAAAGAAATGAACCATTCTCATCCCCACTAAATTTATGAATTTAATTTCGGGAGAGACGATATAGAAGAATGACTTATTCCGGCAATTGAATAGAATGAATCATTCTATTCCCTTATCTATTTCATTCTTCCTATCCAAACCCAAACCTGCATTATATCAAATTCTGAACGTACTTGAGCACATGCATGACTAGTTAAGTACATTACATCCAACTAAAGTTACAGGCAAATAACTGGGTAAAATCTTCAATATTTACCATGTCGGCAACAAGCCAAAATGGTCCTAATCTCTAAACAAAATGACACTGAAACATCCACGTTTGTAGTAGAACAAGCCAGTAATGGTTCTGCATTATATAGAGCTGTATTCCTTGCCTTGTCAACATCTCACCCCAGTGATGAAGCAAAGTTACAAAAAATAAAAAATGATGGTGATAATACCTACAACTTGATTATAAAACAAGCAGGCACTAATCATTCAAACGTTTAAAATGAAATTCCAATTTGCCCAACTATAAAGCCTTTCAACCGGTCCCCTAACCTCCCAACCGAAGCTGGAATCCAAGAATTCACAGTTCTTCTGGTGTCTTGTTCAATTGATTCTCCTCTCTCTCTCTCTCTCTCTCTGAAGCTTCCTTAGTCACTATCTTCAAGGGGAAGTTGATTGGTAGACTCAACTATCTGAAATAGAATAAGAAAATTCAAGTATAAAACCATTCCAATCATCACTGCATTGATCAGATAGCCCATTAAACCTGAAGACCGATCGAAAAGTTAAGATAAGCACGCTAACACCCTAGTAATTTTGAGAAAGTGATAATTCCACAAACAAAAGTGAGAGCTCCACAAGGTCCTTCTCCCATGATTAGTACACTTATTTGAGAAAGACCTTGTGGAAATATCAATTTTTACTTGTGGAAGTAATTATTTTTCGATAATCTTTTTCCAATATTAAACTCAGCCATGTATAATGACGACAATCAACACTTCCCCAAGGATGAAACAACACAGCCATGTGAGTGAATTTGCAGAAGGGTCAGAGAGATTTCATATAATCTTCTACAGTTTAAACAGCCTCTACCAAATTTCGTGCTGAGTAAGTATAAAACTGATTATGCTTTGGGGAAGCATAATGTCACAAAATGTCCTTGGCCTAAATAAACTTTTTGATAAGTCCATAAATTGATTTTCAAAATTCAAGAAAAAGAAGTATTTGGTGAAGAATGTTTTAGAAATGGTTCAAGTATATTAAGCACCCAGATATCACCTAAAAAGCCAAGACACTAAACCAAATACCTCTACTAAATTTACCAGCTGGAAATATTCGAGCTTTGCAAAAGAGACCACATGGAACTAGGACAATGATATTACACAATTAAATCTTGGCCCTCAGCAAGCAATTTAATTTTGAAACTAGAGATGCATTCAGGGCAATTTCCTGTAAAAAATAATACCTCGTTCCATAATCCATTTAGTTCACGGTCGATATGGCAGCATTTTTGACATCCAAAAATGGCAAGTATGACACTCAAAACTGGATTATGTAAATTCATATTCCAAAATTCCACCTTTAAGTCTTTCGCAATGAGAAACCGAAGGAGGATAATATATAGTTCTGGTGATGCATAATGTAGAAGTTCTTGAATTGACTAAACTAGTAAACTACGCAGCTAGCTTCTTAGAATGTTGAAAAGCATATTCTTTAAGGAAGGTTTTTCAGTGCACGAAACTTCTGGATGACATCAGCATATATATATAAAGGGAGTCAGCGTGAAGTTTATTTTAGTTAATTGACCAATACAGTATCGACATGCAGGCAAGAGATGATCTCTGTCTCTGCGTGTCAGTATTGTATTAGTCAATTGACCAACTTATCATGAAGTTAACTTCATGATAACCAGATCCATATAACTTTACACTTTCATAAACTCAATCTGGGTGCCTTTAAAACTTTAAAACTAGCATTTTTATAGGAAGTCTATAGGAAGTAACATAAGTAGAATTTTTGAAGGTGCTAACCTTCTCTGATTCAGCATGTAGGACAGGCAAAATACAGGTTGGGTCGGGTTTGGATTAGGTAATGCAGGTTATATGTTAACTAAAATCTAAAAGTATATGTTGGGAACTTGTGACTCATAATATAGAAGCCATTGGAAAAAATGCTAGTCTTGAGCGAAAATGTGCGAAAGCGAACGAAGCAGAGCGACGACTAGCCCATCGTGGTTACAATCAAGGTCGCCGGGGGTGTGACGCCCCCAAAATTAGGTATACATCACCCATCTTAAGTCGCCGAGATACATGGTATGTAATTCAAATACAACTTAATAATACAACTGTATATACAATACGATAAAAACATAAACCGTGAGTTTGAATACAAATATTGTCTACTAGAGAGTATATAAACTCAAAAGGAATCCTCATTACAATTATTATCACACTATTTCACAGAATAGTGAGGACTACTAATGTACCATCTAGGTCCATCACTCCGTTCTCCGACTCGTTCCAGCTATATTCTCATTTCCTGAAGAGAACAATGAAAGAAAGGGTGAGCTCAAATAGCCCAAAGAAGAAATATTACGACTAAGATAATGCGTAATAAATTATCATTAGCCTTAAACAAAGTTAAAACCGATACAATATAACAAACATCAAGTTTAATCTGCAATGAACAAGCGATCCATTAAAAGAGTCAAGTAGAAATAAAATCTACTATCTTTTATGATTTAAAAGGTTTTTCATCACTTTTATCACGGGACTCGACTTTTAATAAATAATCAACATCATGGAATCACCCCACTACTACGGCCAAGGATATTCTTTAGTATCACGACCACAATTATCCATGCACTACTGGCCAAGAATATTTGTGTATTCATTAATGGTCATGATCATGCCAACAATCATCCATCAATGCACTCACGGGCCAATGAGGACTTTTACCACATCATTTGTAACATTACTAATATGATGATTACGCAGAATAATCTCTCGTCATAATCATACCAAGTCCATCTATGCACTACAAAGCCACAGATGACTTTCAAAAAATATAAATATGAGGATGATGATAAGGATATAAGAATTCAATAAAATAAGTTCAAGAATTAATTTGTCCAAGAACCAATATCGTCCAAATTGTCAACACGACATCGCTTTGTAGAGTAAAATTCAAGAATGCTCGTAAGAATATTTCCATGAAACGACATCTTTGGATGAAGCGCAATTATCAAAGATATTCCACTAATTTCATGGAGTATAGAAGTCAAAACTTTAACCAACCGAGTATAATAAAGAATGGAATAACAAAAGAAATCACCATGCATGCGGTACTTGCATGTATGAAAGTACTCCAATGTAATACTAAATAACGGAACCGTGTCAAAGTAAATTTAAGACCGCGGGATGTTTCAATGAATAATAAAGAATGGAATAACAATGAAATCACCATGCATGCGGTACTTGATGTATAAAGTTTATTCCAATGTAATACTAATAAGGATTTTAATCGGTCCCATGAAATTCGCATGAGACGGATGTGACAACCCCAAAATAGGTCCATTCCATCCAACCTATTCTGAGTCGCCAAATACATGGTACAGAAAACAACTACAATTTTATTACAAAAATTGTCGTGCAAAATACAATAACACATATGCTGTGAGTTTGGATACAATTATATACCAACTTTGACTCTCATCCCAACCTTGGATAGCACGTCACAATGACACCTTACATAAAGGTATAGTTAAAAACTGTTTTAGAAATTAGAATCTTTGGGAAGTGCTCAAGAAAACCTTCGTATATGGGGAGGCCATGCTTTTAGGTTATGATAGATATCATATGGCCACGAAATTATCCTTGGTTAACTCAATAGACCCCAAAGAAAAACGAGAAGATTACTATCATATTCTTCCCAATGGCGAGTCTTCTCTTGACATATCATTATCTCCACTGTCTCTAATTAAGAATTATACTTCAAACGAACACCAAGATTATATAGGTAGTGCTCGTAAATATACTCAGCAAGTGGATGAGCACAATCCTGTCTTATGATGACACGAGGTTGTATGTCATTAGACATCTTGTATGATAGTGGCAAAACACCCTTCCAACGTTGGGTTCGCCTCACCCTAGTTGATTCACCAAATATAACTACTAAATGATGACCACCGTTCTATTCCCTGTTACCCCCGCTTCGACCCACTACACTCTTATTATTACGAAAGGAATTGTGAAGCAAAAGGGTGAAAGCACAACTAGCTTCGATAAAGAATATCATGACTAAAGATAATTAAATTATCAATAGCCTTCATCAATAATAAATCAGAGATTTAGAACATATGGTAGATGATAAAAATTTCAACCATAGTTGCAGTGAACGAGCAATCCATTAGAAGAGTCAAATAGACCATAAAGTCTATTATCTTCTCTATGTTAAAAATCCACCAACAATGTTTTATCCCTGTAACATCAATCAACAGTTCTGGTCCACAATCATATGAATAACTCATAATCATAATTGTGATTCTAAATTTCTCTTCGCATCCAGGACGAAGATAATTTTCATCACATGTCTTTACCTGAAACATCAAAGATCATGGTTATACCAAATCACAGTTCCTATTTATAATCATACTAACAATTTCATCTTTGCACTACGGGCCAAAGATATTCATCAACAGACCATCTTTGCACTACAGGCCAAAGATATTCAACAACATGTCATCTTTGCACTACGGGCCAAAGATATTCATTAACAATTCATCTTTGCACTATAGGCCAAAGATATTCAACAACAGGTCATCTTTGCACTACGGGCCAAAGATATTCATCAACAATTCATCTTTGCACTACATGTCAAATATATTAATATCTCAAAGAAATATATAATTATTTCAGAATTTATATAAACAATTATAACCATGTTGATCATTTCACCTTTGCACTTAAGCTAAAGATATTCAATTAAAAATTCAATAGTCATGATCATACCAATCCAACAATTCAACTTTGCACTCTTCTTGGCAAAAGAGAACCCATAGTCGTGATCATACCAAAATCTACCCATCTTTACACTCAAGTCAAAGAGAAATATCATCATTAGGGTTATAAAAATGTTATATATGATAATAAAAATAATATGATCAACATATAGTTTTAATCTCAAGAGTAATATTCATAAATCAACTATAATTTGGTTAGAAAAAGAAACCAATTTTTTCATGAATAGTAACTTGTGAATAGTAACCCATGATTAGTAACTTCGTGAATAGTAACTCATGAATAGTAAACCCGACACAAAAAGGTAGAAATTCCACAAAAAAATCCATACCAATATTTCGGTATAATGATATTGAAATAACATTTCTTAAACTTATAAACAATTTATTTTAATTGTTTACACTTTACTAAATAATGCATTTAATCATTCTAAAATGCCAAACTCATAAGATTTCATCACCAATAACCAAAACCCTCATCAAAAATCTGCATATAACTCATGTATGATTCTCAAGCCATAAAATCATATTTTCTAATTTTCTTACTTCACATAACATATTTAATTCTTTTACTTGTAACTAGACCATTTTCATGAAAAATACCAAATCAGTTCCAAAAATATTCCTTTTCTGGGATTTAGCATAATATAGTCCCATATTGAATATATATTTTTCTCAGAATTTTTAAAATTCATTTACTATTTTTCATATGGCCAAAACCGCCGAATATTTAGACATTTATCATAAATTGTACTTTTATCCAACAATTCTGAAATTCACAGAGTACACTGATATTATATAGATGTACTCCCAATAAAAATTTCATTAATTTTGGAGTTAACCACAAGGAGTTATAAGCGGTTAGTTTTAAAATACTCTTTTCCCGTAAAATTCATAACTCTTAATCTATACATCCAAAAATCACCATTTTTGGACACAATCAATAAAACTCATCAAAATATCATTTCAAATTTTTCCAGAATTTTTGAAGGTCTGAAAAGTTACGAAACATGAAAAACATAACAACCCTTAAAATCCCTTACTATCCTTTACCTCAAAAGAGTAGCACTTTTGACTGGATATCGGATATGACACTGAAGGAAACTTACACTGATGAATATCAACTCACCAAGTATCTATATACTCACAAAATACACTCAATAATCTAGAGAGAAAAAGAGAGAAAACTTATGAATTCTAGTGTGATTTTCAATTCTAACTTAGCCCTCTATTTATAGAAAAATGTTAAGACGTCAAGCAGCGTCTTGACACTGCAACCTGATGGCTTTACCTGCTACTATTCCCACCCACCACATTTGAATAAAAATTCCAGCACATTTCTTCACCAACCACAAGTGGGGTCCACTCAATTCTAGAATTTTCCACCAAAATCATTTATAAACCTAATTTCCAAATTAGTCACCTCTTAAAATTCATAACAAATCATACACAGATTTTTAACAGTTCAAAATTTGTGGACATATACTCAACTTATATATGTATAACATATCCAAAAATTACAACGATCCAACGGTCGGATTAAAAATTATAACTCACACAATAAAGTTGTAAGAACACTAATTTGATCTTTTAATACCTCCAATCCGACAAAATACTGATAAAACACCTCAACATTAACTCCTTCATTTATAACCACATAATAAATCCAACAGAATAATAAAGATGGAATTATAAAAGAATGTCACCAAGTATAGGGTAGCTCGCATATACAGGTTATTCCAACAGAATAATAAAGAATGGAATAACATAAGTTCTGTTCATGAATACAAAAGAATAACACTCCTTACGAGTATAACAAATAATATTCCCTACCTTAGAAGAAAGTCTTGGATATATAAGTAGTGAAGTAGCGAATCACTTTCTTCTTTCTCTCTATAGTTTATCTCTCTGAGTTTCATTGAATTAAATAAAGAAAATAATGAAGGAATGAGCTTCTATTTATAGAAAAATGGATCGCATAAGAATTCTAACTCATGAACTATCCAAATTGATTTACTTTAATCGATGGTCCATATTTAAAGCAAAATCTTTTAAATAAATTATAATATATTCTATTTATAATATAATAAAACGAATAACTTTATAAAAGATTTTACTATGCAAACACTATGCATAATAAAATATAATATATTCTAATTATTATACAATAAAATGATAACTTTATAAAAGTATTACATTTTATATAAAAAAGATTTTACTATACGCAAAATCTTATGCAACACTATGCATAATAGAATATAATATATTCTATTTATAGAATAACTTTATAAAAGTATTACATTTTATATAAAAAGATTTTACAGATTATTACATAATAATACTAACAAAACCGAGTGACTTATCACGTAAGCATCAATAATTAATATTGTGTGCTACTACGCAACCACGCCAGACATCGCATTCTTTTAACAATCCGTGTTTCAACAGCTAATCTGTAAAACTTCCGCCATTATTTTCATAAAGTATTTTTATCGTTTTCTCAATCCGATGAAATAATTCCGTTAGGGTCCACCAATGATTGTCTTTGTTATTTGAATATTCCCCACCAATCAAATATTATATAACAACTTCACGTGATTTTGCAAAATTTATAAATATTACCCACAACTATAACATTATATCAATTTCACTCCATAATATTCAAAATAATCTTTATAGAAAATTCATCTTTATTCAAAAGTTGAGGTTTTGAGTAAGGGTGCGAGTGCGAGTTCTTTATAGAATGGTAGCGGTATACTTGGGTCAACCTTGTCATGAGGAGCAGGTGCGCTTAAAGATCGGAGAGCTTACAGGCGTAGCGCCGGGCATGCTGACAAGAAGCCTCGAGCAATATATGGCCACACATTGTTTCTAAGCGACCATGATTTCTGGGTTGTTAATTGAAAATTGTATTATGGGAAATTGACTGGATTAGTAGGTATATATATTATCTATTGTAAAGCCCTATGTAACTAAGGAATCACCAATAAACAACAAGCCGCCTGTGGAGTACCCAAATTGGGGAACCACGTAAATCTCTTGTGTTCTTCTTAATTCTCTATCGTTTATGTCCGTGTGTGTGATCCTATATTCTAACAGTATATAACCTATTTTTAATATAGGTTAAGTAGATTGAACCCAAGGAGTTATAGGTCAAAATTAAGTCAACCTATATTCAGATCATGAGGATATGAGAACAACCAACTCATTCGAAGCCCACAAAGCGCGCCATTCTGATCTAGGAATCCTTCCTCAAAAGTGTGCTGCTACCATTTTCGATTATATATCCAAAGATGCAATCATCTCTCTCTAAATATACCACTTTCTATCTCTCTATCTACATATAAACCATCTAATTCTAGAGGTTGTAACAATCCAAATTATCCCACTACCTCAGGACTTCATGACTAAGACATCAAGTGATCTCACGGGTTCCTTCTCTCCTTGTACTCGCTTTCTCTCCTCTCCATTTCATGGTTCAAATTTAAAATGTGTTGGAATGCGACATCATAATGATGGACAGAGAGATGACAATGAAAATATACAAAGAATGGAGAATCTCCATTTCATTTGAAGCGGAGAGATCCTAGTCCCACCTCTTGATAATAGATTTGGAATGATTTTAACATATGTGGGTTGAATTAAAGTAACTATCGAGTTTGGTCGTTTGGGCCTATATTTGTTTCTCATAATATAGCCCCAAACTTTGCCTACCCTAAATCACATAAAACAAGTCCTCAACCCAAAATATCCAGTTAGGCTGGGTTGACTTGATGTGTTTGAACTTACATCGTCAGGTATAGCTGCATGCATGTGGTCACTCACATTGTAATTGCAAAATAAGAAATTGTAAGACAAATCATTAGAGAAATTTCAATAACAATCGACACATATATACATGTATAGAGTATGTTGTTCAAGAATCCCCTCTAGGGGCTCTGCCAAAAAAAGGAGTCCTATACAGCCTGACGCGCAAGTGAACAAAAATTAACTTGGTGGTGAAAAAATATCATTGTTGTGTGGTTTTTTTTATTGCCAATCTTGTACTAATATTTTTTTGATTGAGGTAACCAGAAAGTTTGCGCTACTCCTCATACTCATATTTTATTCCATATAATCTTTTAGTAATATAAGTTTGCGCTACTCCTCATACCCCATATTTTATAGTTCCATATGGTCTACAACGAGAGCAGATCCTATGTTCCTATTTTTTCTGTCCCTTTGTGTCTCTCTACTTAAATTTTGACATCTAACCTCTTACTTAACACTAATTAATTCTAAAATTAAATAAGAGATTAGGTGTCAAAATTTAAGTGAGGGACACAAAAAAATAGAAAAAATAGAGACAAATAATCTGCTCTCGTCTACAACAGCTTAACTACCCACAAACCAAGGTCCTGTAATTTTGCAACTTTGAAAATAATTTGATACTAGTGATACCATCGAGGCAATAAACAACAATTTAAGATTAGAAGAATGGACCAATAGACAGCTGCCAAAACAGGGTGTATGCAGTGAATCAAAATACTTAATCGGATGAAATTTGTCATTTTTGTTAATATACATTGTTCATAATATATATATATATATATATATATATATATATATATATATATTCTTTTTTCTTTTTCTTTTTCTTTTTTGGGTATACATGCATGCATATCTATACATATGTCATCCAGGGATTTTATGGAAGACACATAAATATAATGGGGAAAGAGTATAACACTCGAGTCCAACATCGTAATATGTGGGATACATGAATGATTATATAAGGATTCAAAGTTGCTATCATTAATACTTTCAGTCATGACTTTTTAAGTGAGTATGTGGTAGCTACAAGAAAATATTATTGAGACGGTTGACTTTTTGGGTGAGCCTGTGGTGGGTTAAAATGACCCAAGAATATATTATTAAGAGAGTGTATTGAGCCTTTTTATGCTGTGATTTGATTCAGACTCGAATTTGACTAGGGTAGTTAAGGGAATAAGGTAAAAACCTCTCCAAAATGGTATGAGCTGCATGAAATGGAATCCGAGCAAAGATATCAGTTCCAGGGAACATCACCCATGTCTTCTCTATGGAGTCATGATTGCCACAAGTTGCACAGACCTCCTTCACCAAAGGCTTGGATCCAGTTCCCTCGTTCTCCTTCATTATTGATTCGAAAGGTGAAGGGACACTGGTTTTTGTTGTCCTTTCCCTCTTCCTGAGTGCTGTCAATGCTTCTCTATTCCCATTCCTCACTTATCATTTTCAATTTGCTGCATTAACATAATGCAATTCATTCAATATTATAGACAATTCAATAGTATAGTTCTAAGGCTATATTTGTTTGTAAGGATTATACTTGGAATATGACTATTAATCCAAGTGTCTTGTTTATTTTTAATTTCTTGTAATTTTAATCTCAGATCAACTTCATATCCATCAATATATCTATATATCCAAATATTCTTTTTACCTTGTTCTTTAGAGTATAAGTAACTCTAGAAAGTAGCTACAAAAACAGGAAGGAGGTGAACCATTTCCTCCAGCTCCATAGAATCATCGGTAAAAGGCAGTTTACCATAACACAAAGACAATACAAGGGCAAGAAAATTAAGTTGTTTGTCCATTGATTGTAGAAAAATCATATACAAACTTGCACAGCTCTAAAAGATTATTTATACATGTGTTCAGAATAGTAAGAACGTAAAATTGGGGGGGTTGGGGGGGGTGGGGGGGGGGTTGGTTAAATACTACTAGAGGAAGCAAAATATTAAGTTTCATAGACAGCCAAGCAAATTTCTACATTCTTCCATTCTAGAGAGTTTTAGATACATAACACACAGAGTTGGGGAAATTAAGGAAGACTAAACAAAATAAAACATCCTATACTATCACCTATGCATATCCATCAAAGTAGTCCATCACCTAGATTAGGTCCATTAAAGTCGTTTCCTTCCATTTCAGCCTTCAGAAAAGTAACCTCTTTCTTCCAGACCATTTGTCGCAACTCCAACTCGGCCAAAGATTTCTTTGCAGCATATATTTTCTCGCCCAACTGATCCAACTCAATTGTACAAACTTGGTATTTGAAAGCTGTCGTCACTTCATTAACCCTCCGCTGCAACCAGTCCACATGAAACCCAACTGCTACCGCATCAGCTGTTCGTGTCTGTATAAGTTTCATTTCATCATGACCTAAGGTGTCAAGGGTATGGTTACAAAGTCGATGCACAACATCTGCCACCAACTGCAAAAATGTGGATTTAGCAGCCACACTCTTCAGTATGCTCCCCGTAGTGATGTCACCATACTTGGCTATAATTTGTTTAACTATCAAACCATTCTGGGAAGGTGTAAAATCATTCACCTCTGAACATAAAGAGACACATGAAATCTTACTTGCCACCCCAGGAGCATCAATTTCATTACCAGAAACAACTTTAGAAGCATCAGATGAATTTTCAATTGGCTCTACTTCAACCTCCTTACTAAGCAAGGCCACTCCCGAATCTGTTGTAACAAACTTCGTATTAGGAGAAGCTGCACTTGTCCCCACATCACCTTCATTAACAATGCAGGTCCTAGGTAATACTTCACACTCTACACTCTGCTGCACTCCAGCCGATTCCAATATTACATGCTCCTCGTGATCTTGCCTTAGCCCTTCAACCTCCTCATTCTTAGGCTCATTATGAACAATTTGGACAACCGACTCCTCTACAACCCTATTCCTCACTTGCTCACCCTCAATCCCAACTCTTCCCTCTTTATCACCTATGCCTGCTCCAAAGGGAAAAGGAATTCCTGAAAATAAATAAGCAACAACTTGAACACAATTTTAAACCCTGAAAAATTTCACAAGATTCAATGCTTTACTTCAATGCAAATAGATTCATTCAGGAAAACACTGATCAAGTAACAAAAATCAAATCTTTTTACATAATATGGCCTATCTATAATCATGATTTATACAGAAAAGGCAAATGAATGGAGAATCTAGAATATATTAGAACATTCACCAAGCAGAGCTGCTGATTCTTCTACTACTAGAGGAAGCAAAATATTAAGTTTCATAGACAGCCAAGCAAATTTCTACATTCTTCCATTCTAGAGAGTTTTAGATACATAACACACAGAGTTGGGGAAATTAAGGAAGACTAAACAAAATAAAACATCCTATACTATCACCTATGCATATCCATCAAAGTAGTCCATCACCTAGATTAGGTCCATTAAAGTCGTTTCCTTCCATTTCAGCCTTCAGAAAAGTAACCTCTTTCTTCCAGACCATTTGTCGCAACTCCAACTCGGCCAAAGATTTCTTTGCAGCATATATTTTCTCGCCCAACTGATCCAACTCAATTGTACAAACTTGGTATTTGAAAGCTGTCGTCACTTCATTAACCCTCCGCTGCAACCAGTCCACATGAAACCCAACTGCTACCGCATCAGCTGTTCGTGTCTGTATAAGTTTCATTTCATCATGACCTAAGGTGTCAAGGGTATGGTTACAAAGTCGATGCACAACATCTGCCACCAACTGCAAAATGTGGATTTAGCAGCCACACTCTTCAGTATGCTCCCGTAGTGATGTCACCATACTTGGCTATAATTTGTTTAACTATCAAACCATTCTGGGAAGGTGTAAAATCATTCACCTCTGAACATAAAGAGACACATGAAATCTTACTTGCCACCCCAGGAGCATCAATTTCATTACCAGAAACAACTTTAGAAGCATCAGATGAATTTTCAATTGGCTCTACTTCAACCTCCTTACTAAGCAAGGCCACTCCCGAATCTGTTGTAACAAACTTCGTATTAGGAGAAGCTGCACTTGTCCCCACATCACCTTCATTAACAATGCAGGTCCTAGGTAATACTTCACACTCTACACTCTGCTGCACTCCAGCCGATTCCAATATTACATGCTCCTCGTGATCTTGCCTTAGCCCTTCAACCTCCTCATTCTTAGGCTCATTATGAACAATTTGGACAACCGACTCCTCTACAACCCTATTCCTCACTTGCTCACCCTCAATCCCAACTCTTCCCTCTTTATCACCTATGCCTGCTCCAAAGGGAAAAGGAATTCCTGAAAATAAATAAGCAACAACTTGAACTCAATTTTAAACCCTGAAAAATTTCACAAGATTCAATGCTTTACTTCAATGCAAATAGATTCATTCAGGAAAACACTGATCAAGTAACAAAAATCAAATCTTTTTACATAATATGGCCTATCTATAATCATGATTTATACAGAAAAGGCAAATGAATGGAGAATCTAGAATATATTAGAACATTCACCAAGCAGAGCTGCTGATTCTTCTTGCGATGTTGCAGAAGTTTTGGTGGACAATGAAAAATTCAAGCCAGACAAATCAGTACTAAAACTTGGAAAAGAGACGGTAGGAGGAGCTGAAGAAGCAACAGTAGCAGTTATAGTAGATGCTGCAGCTTCAGCAGCCGGAGTAGAATTAGTAGTAGTGATTGTTGAAAAGATACTTGAAGCAGTTCCAGAACCTATAGAATTGGGTTTTGTAATCCCTGGTGCTGGGCTAGAATTGGGTTTTGAAGTCGATCCAGCACCAATTTTGAACGAAAATGCAGGTGCTGATTGAGTTTTAAATGGAGAAGCTGAACCCCGAAATGATGGCGAAGGTAAACCTGAAAATGGTGATCCTGAGTTCGCAAAAGGCTTAGTTGATTCTGAGGACGAGGAAGAAGCACCGAATGGTGAAGAACAAAAAACCAGAGAAGGATTTGAGGAATTTGAAGAAGATGATCCGGAAAAAGGTGAAGAGAGAAATTGTGAAGTTGTATCAGTAGAAGCAGCGCTAGAAGTGAAAGAACCAAACACATTCGAAGACAAACCCGAATCAGAGGTCGGAGAAGCAGGAGCAGCGGTAGGCGAACTGGCCGGAGTTGAAGAACCGCCAAATTCGAACGGATATGGCGGAGCATAAATGGAAAACGAAGGGATCAAAGAACTACTGGAGAATACTGTGGAAGAAGATGAAGATGGGAATGGGGAAGGGGAAGAGGAAGGGGAAGGGGAAGAGGAGCCGGAAATGGGGGAAGATTGAGTTGAAGATGATGAAGTAGGATTTGTGAATACAGAAGATGATGAAGATGAAAATGGGGAAGGGGAAGAGGAGCTGAAAATGGAGGGAGATTGTGTAGAAGATGATGAATTAGGGATTGAGAAGCCTGCCATCTTCATGCGAGGGTTTTGAAATTTGGGGAATAATTATGCTTTGGCTATGGGCTTTAAATAGAGATTGTAAAGGGTTTTAATTTAGTTACTTAACACTAATATACAACAATTAGAAAGTAATTACACTATTAGTGCGTCTAAAAAATAATTACATAAATAATGCAATTCATATTAAAAAGGAAACTTAAAATTAAGGAAAATAATAATTATAATTAATAATTCAAATTCAAATATCTAGGATCTAACAACAAAAATAAATTCAAATATTCAAATTCAAATATCACTTGAAACTTTTGTTATCCATAACAGAAGCCCAAAATTCAAAGAAAGTAACAACCAAACCTGAAATAATAGGGAGATCCTTGGACACGGCTTTACTCAAGTTTTACTTCCCTCTTTGGGGGATCCAATTGCAAATAAGAGAATGGCTCACTTGGCTCTTCCCTGCAATCCAAACAGTTTCAGTTTCACTCGGTAAAAAACAAATACTCAATAATGTAAATGACGCTGCTTTCAAAGACATTGCAAACAAATGTTTTGCCCATAAGACAAGTAGAAGTCTCTGGTTTTAGCTTTATAAGACAAGTAGTAGAGTAGACTTGATTTGAGGGTAACCAATTACATTGTCTAAAACGCCAATGAGAAGAAGAAGAAGATTTGCCCTACAAAAAGTTTAAAAATAAATAGATGTAACTCTTACTGTTCTTAATTTTTTTTATGACTATTTGGTTATCCACAAAAACTAAAATGGTTACCTTTATATGAATGGTTGGCTACCAACTGCATCACATTCAAATTAAATTGGTTACCTTGGTCTAAAGGTTTGGCTACCAACTACAAGGAGAAAAAAAGGTGGATGTTTGATTTTTCACAATTTCTTCATGTCTGAAAATTTCAATTCTAATTTCATGTCCAAAGGAAAATAAGAACACTGCATAGAAAAGAGAGAGATATGAGAGTGATGTGTAATGTAATGTTGATAACCAAACCTTCGTACCAAGGTAACCAAATTTTTATACCAAGGTAACCAAACCTTTATACCAAGGTAACCAATCTACCTCCACACCTGCAGTATGAATTGGTTACATTGGTCTGAAAGTTTGGCAACTAACTGCAAGAAGGTTTGGCTACCAACTGTAACACATTCAAAATAAAATTGGTAACTTAATAAAACTGATTTTGGTTACCTTGGTATGAAGCTTTGGCTACCCACTGCATGAAGGTTTGGCTATCAACTGCATCACATTCAAAATAAATTGGTAACCTAATAACATTGAATTGGTTACCTTGGTATGAATGTTTGGCAACCAACTGCACTATGAAAAAACTGCATGTGTGGATGTGGATTGGTTACCTTAGTATGAAGGTTTTGTTACCTTGATATGAAAGTTTAGTTATCTTAGTGTGAAGGTTTGGTTACCAACTGCACTATGAAAAAACTGAAGGTGTGGAGGTGAATTGGTTACCTTGGTATGATGGTTTGGTTACCTTGGTATGAAAATTTGGTTACCAACTGCACTATAAAAAAACTGCATGTGTGGAGGTGGATTGGTAACCTTGGTATGAAGGTTTGGTTACCAATCTCTTCTATCAATTGTTGAATCAAAATTAGTATATATACAAATTATTTTCAATAAAAAATATCCAAAAGGAAAATAATGGGAAATTGAATTATGCCAAATATTTTTATAACCCAAATTTTTTTTTTAATGTTTTGAAAAAATTAGTCCATTATTTAATTAGTGGATATAATATATATATATATATATAGTGGAGTAAATTGAAAAACAGAGGTGGTGAGTTGGTAAAGTAGGACAAGTAAGGTGTTAGCGGATGCTTCAAGTCTCGTGTTGCTGCATGCAATTTTTCTGCATCATCATCATTCCTCTCCCAGGTCAGTCCCCAACCCAATCTATCTCTTCCTTGCACGCACTTTCTTCTTCTCCCCCAAACTTAATCGCCGATCTAACTCTCCGGCCACCTTCATCTTTGTTCCTACTATTGGTTAGTAAATGATAAGTGTAAGACCCCGAATTTTTTTAAATAAAAAGGAATTTTCTTTATTTATTATTTTGAAATAGTAAGGGTTGATTTGATTAATGTGGAAAGTTAAGGGTTAAATACGCAAATATTTCAAAATAAGCAAGTGGTTATAAAATATTCATTGTTGTTTGGGAATATTCGTTTGGTCGTGGAATATTAAATACTTATCGGGAATATTAAATATGACCATAGCGACCATGTGTGGGCCCATAACTGAAAGCGATTGGATGAAGAAAACGACAAATATAAGTTGTTTATAAATAACGGCGTAGTTATTCACCGATTAATCTTGTTGGAATACCCGGTGGTTAAAAACACACTAATCTGCGTTGTTGAACGATGCTACACCAGATTGCACCAATTATTGATTCTTACGTAAGAAGGCACTACTCAATAATTATTACGATAATTCTTGCTCGAAGATTTTATTTTATTGAGTTAATAATTGTTGCGTTGATATTTTATATTCATTGTTGTTTCATAATTGTCATTACACAATATTTTTCATTATCGAAGCAATAATTCATATTATCTGAATAATATTATTAGATAACATTATTGGCAATGTCTAGAAAGTTACATCTAAGGAGAGGTTTGGTCACCTAATTGCGGCGCCAAGAAGGAGAAATTCTTATTGGAAAGCCCCTCTTTCCTGAACTGCACGGTTGTCAATATTGTGATTACAGTAATATTATTTGTGAATAATTAATTATTGATTCATATGATAAGAAAATATTAATTTTATGTGGATATAGATGGAGAAAATTTTATTGTGACAATTGTTGAAAATTGAAATTTTATCTTTTCTAATAAAATAATTCATTTAAATATATTATTATATTTTAATAATATAATAATGGTGATATTTTTACAACGAATGTGGGATATATGAGTATCGAGGAGGAAGAGTATTTTGTTGCAATAAATATTTAAAACATGTTAAACATGTCAATGGACCCATTTATTGACTAAAATTTGATTATAGCACAGAAATCGCTTGGTTTGTGGATTTGGTCAATTTCTATTTGGAATTTGGAAAAACTTTCTTCTGCAAAGTTGTAGAGAATTGAATTTCCTATAAAAACTCACGAGATTCGAATTTTTTGATGAAGGGGCTATTTATTATGAATTATTGAAGTTAGATGTTCAAAATAATTGATTTTTGGAAGTTTAAAATATTTTTAATTACAAAAAGGTTTTTTGTGTTTGGTTAGCCTCATTAAACACATGCAAGTTGCTGAATTCAGATGGTTCTAGGTGCGTAGAGAATTTATAATATATATAATATTATTATATTAAATTTTCTAACTTTGGTGTTCTAAGCAATTTCTATAAATAGGGTGCTTGGGTTAGAATTGAAAATCACACCGAAACTCAAGTTTTCTCTCTATATATATCGGCGTATTCTTGTGAGTATTTTGAGTATACTTTGAGTATTGCTATACTGGTGCAAGTTCAAGTCATAGCCTATATCCTGTTTTGAGAAATCTTGTCTTTCGAGGTAAGTGATGTTATTTTCTTCTCAAAATGATATTATTTCTTCAATATTATTATCTTTGAAATATTGGTTGGAACTTTTTATCAAATTTGGAACTTTTTTCATGTCGGGTTACTATTCATGAGTTACTATTCACGAGTTACTATTTATGAGTTACTATTCACGAGTTACTTTCATTCACGAAAGTACTATTCGTGAAGCGTGAAGATGTTTTTGTGGAATTTCTTTCTTTTGGTGTTGGAGTTACTATTCACGTATACTCGGCACTATTCACGATATCTGACACTATTCAATTTAAAAATAAAATTTCTTCTTTTTGTCCAAAATATCTATTCGGATACTAGCTTTGATTGTATCCATGTTTTGATCATTCTTGAATTTTACACCAATTGTGATTATTTTTGAGGTATTTTTGGACGTGGATAAAACAAAAAGTACGAATCATTAATCCTTAATCCTTGTCATTTTGTTTCACCGGATTCGTTTCCTAAAAATATTTTTCATCATCCTCGGTCTTAAATGATGATATTATTGAATATCTTTGGCACTGTAGTGCAAAGATGAATGATTTCAAAGAATATCTTTGGCACAGTAGGTCTGAGATGAGCAGTGTTGAGATGAACACGACCGATCGATTAATATCTTTGGCCGTAGTGCAAAGATGAACAGTGTTTAAATGAACATGACCAATGATGAATATCTTTGGCTGTGGTGCAAAGATGAATATTTGATTCCGATGTATATTGATTGATGTTACAGGGATAAAAGATAGACGATGAACTTTTAAATTCATACATAGAAGATAGTAGTTTGCATTCTCTACTTAACTCTTCTAATGAATTATTATTTCATTGCGAATATTGATTTAAAATTTGTTGTCTATTATATTCTATTAGATTTTTCCTGTTGAAGACTAACGATAATTTGTTGTATATTATCTTAGTCATAATATTCTTCTTGAGCTAGTTGAGCTCACCCTTTTCCTTTTGTTCCATTTTTCTCGTGGAGGCGAGAATATAGCGAAAAGTACGAGCCTGGAGTATGGAATGAAGGTTCTAGAGAGAGTTGTTTAGTAGTCCTCACCATTTTTTTGTAAAATAATGTATCAATAAATGTGATGAGGAGTTATTTGAGTATAGATATTGTCTAGAAGATAATATTTGTATTTAAACTCACAGTTTTACTGTTGTAATAATAAAGTTGTAGTTGTTTCTGTACCATGTATTGACAACTCAGAATGAGTGATGTATACCTATTTTGGGGGCGTCACAATAAGGGCGGTTATCACGAGTTTAAAAAAAAACCACCCTCCCGACCTAAAATACGGGAACAAATATTTAAGTGATCTGTCATGTCAGCCAACCAATACGTAATCCCCTAAATTATGAAATCCTAATTGCACTAATATTGTAAATAAATAGGACAAAGTGTATTATTTTTGTAATTATTTTATGGATGCACCATTATTGCAATTATTTTTAAAAATGTACTAAAATATGTAATTAATCCTTTAATTTAAGAAGTTTATGGTGTTGGACTTGGAGATTGGAAGCGGGTCGGATTATTGAACCAATCTGAAATATAATTTTAATTTTAAAGTTAAACAACATCATATTAAAATTAAAATTAATGTAAATTTATTTAATTTTAATTGATATATATAAATACACCCTCATTTTCATTATATATATCGTTTTAGAAGATTTTTTCTCCATAATGTAAGACGCGTTTTACATATAATATTTATGAGAAAAAAACTAATTATTTTTACTTTATACTTTTAAAAGTGGAGTAATTGGAGAGAGAGAAAGAAGAATAATTAATAGTGTATGGGTAATAATAAAATTTTAAACGAACATTAATGATCTAATATTAGAATTAATAAATTATTTTAATATGCGTGATTATATCTAAAACGTCATACATAATGGAAAAGAGAGAGTATATAACAAAAACTATTAATCATAAAATTTATTTTATTCTAAACTTTTATAAATCATATTAATTATAAAATTAATATCTTCGTTTAACGTCAAAAGTCAAATTACATATCTAATTTTGAAAGAATTATTGATGGTTATATGACAAAAAAATTAACTATTTTTATTAGAGTTGACAATATGGGCTGAAACTCATTGAGTAATTTTGTGTTATAAATTATAAGATAAATATTTTAGATGGTCTGACATTGTAATATGCTCGGGCGTTGGTCAAAAAGAGAGTCCTACCTCTTTCCTTTTTCATTTTTCTTTTTTTTGAATAGATACACAGAGAGAACTATTTTTTATTCTTTTTTTAAGAAGGAACTGATATTTCTATGTGTATTTTTAATATTTTTACACAGTCTTTTCTTACATGAGTATAAAGTGAGTCTTACCTTCATATGAGAGAGAATTATATAAAAATATCAAAAATACATATGAAAATAGTGTTATCTTTTTTGAAAAGATACCAAATAAGTCCAAATAAAAAAACTGAATTTAGAGTGTGTTTGATAACATTTATCAGTCACTTAACAAAGAATTCAAGTATCTTTTTCAATAACGCTTAGATTTGTCCATGCGCTCCAATCACCAAAGCTCGTCCAATCTTGCATAGAAACGAGTAAACACCAAAAGCTTGACGGCTTGAGCCAGGTTAACAATGGAGGTTTGATGCTCTAGTGTTGGAAAGTAATAATTTGCATATATCTTAAAATCAATGAAGTGTCTTGTATTTATAATAATCTCACCGGGTTAAATGCATTTTCATTCATCGTACTATATGTCAACTTACATCCACAAGTGTAGTTCATAAATATTCTTTTATTAAAGCAATAACCAATTTAAAACTATAATCTATCTATACAACATATCAAAATTGAGAAGGATTATTTCTTGAAACAGAAAGATCATGATGATGAGAAGTCTTTCTTTTTCTCTCATTGTGACCTGCTAATCTCTTCCTGCAACTCATCTTGGAATCATCAAACTCCAGTACTGCATGAAACCTACAACCCCACATCACTTTTATTATCATCATGTACATATTCACACCTACACATATGCACATGCACAATTTCATACAATAAAATGATTTATATGTCAATTAATTCTACATCGAATGCGGATTGAGACTAACAGAGTGAAATAGAATAATAATGTGTGAATCAACCTAAATTTATTATAGTCATATATTGCAACAATCTTTTTTTTGGCACATTAACATAAACACCACACACACTTCTTGCTGTCACCAAGGATCGAACATACCACCATGAGGCAAGTCACCAGGTATGTTTAAATCCAAAAAACTCAAATTAAGATGCTTTACTTGTAGCTTTCTCAACTTGAATGCTTCAATGTTGTGGTGATTTTCTTTGCTTTTGGCTTAATTAATTATGAATAGAAGCTGACTTTCAGTTTCCTCTCATTTTTATTTTGTATTTTTTCTTCTTCCTTCCCCCACCCCACCCCCACCCCTTCCCCCACCCCCCACCCCCCCACCTCCACCATTTGAAACCTTCCAAGATACTACTAGGCTTGAGAGGTTAAAAATCAATTTAAATTTATGTGTGCGTGGTTGGTTAGGGTATTGTAATTCATAATGTAATGTATACATTATACACCCATAGTCATTAGGAAAAAAAAATCGGTAGTGGCTATGAGAATTTTAATAAATTTAATTATTATAATATTAATAGTAATTAATATTATAGATATAAACAACACCTATTAAAGATATAAACCAACTTATCAAATGAAGTGCTATGATACATGGATCAAAAATAATCTTTAATTGCATAACACTACACAATCACACAAAGAGGAAAAAATAACATTATATCTGAAGCGCTTTTTTTTAAAAATTTTCATGTCTTAGGGTATAGAAGACTTGATTCTCAAAACTCAAAAGTAAGAATAGTTAGACTAAGAAGAATTAGAGAAGGAAAAGAAAAAGAAAAACCATAACTTATGAGAGATGGAGCTGCTTCATAGGTATTTAGATGCGATATATGGAATTTAGGTCCTCTCTGTGGTTTGTAGCTCACATGTTCGGGAACATTTTACCGACATCCAGGTGGCCTGAAGGACTGAAAGTAGAAGGGGTTGGTAAGCCCGATGGGCCAAAGGCCTCAGAGATGCTGGAGGGGTTCGGGTTCGGTATCTGAGTCCTTTGGGCCGGAATCTTACGGTAGTGTGTGGTGTATGGGGTTGGGCCATCGAGTCCTTTGGGCCGAAGCTCAGACCGGATGATGGGTTCAGTAGGGTTGGGCCTGTATAGTGGGCTGTCATATGTACAGTGTCTCGTGTCCTAACCATATTTGAATACGGTAACTCCAAAGGTAGTGTTTAGATTGGATTCCACTTCCACCTTTTAATGAGATTGTTCAGGACCCAAAGTATGGTAACTACCATGTTTAGGAGTCCTAATCTGACTCGGAGAAGGATTCTAAGGTGATGAGAGTACTATAAATACAAGGTTAGGGCTATAATTAACATGTAATACTTTATTTAAGCACTAAACACTTAAGCCTCCATTGTTAAACCTTGTGAATGACCTGTACTTATTCTTACACCAGAGTTATCTCCCGGCGGCACAAGCCGTCAAGCTTCGTGTGATCTGTTATTGTGCAGGTTTAAGAGCGTAGATTCTGTGATTAGACGCAATGACGAAACTTGGTGCTAGAAGGAGGGCCTTTAGTGTTCTTACAATTGCAATCACCTTTTCCGGTAGTATACCATGTTAAGCAGGGAGAACAGTGCCTCTGCCCAGGAGAAGGCGAAGACCCACCCCACCACACAGGTGAGGGGGTCGGTGAAGGATAAACTGGGTTCTAGGACTCAGGGGGGTCAGGAAGAACCGACCCCTTCCCTCCGGCGTAAATTCTTCCACGATAGCCAACACACACCCAATCATGCGAGTCAGACCGATGAGAACCATTCTCGGGCCCTCGTGAGGCAAGGAGGAGAACGAGGAGATGGCAGGCGAGACCGGCGAGAGTTTATTTTATAGAAAAAGATACAGCAGAACAAAGACGCCATGATGGCCTTGCGCCTTCAGCAGGAGGAGCTCGAATAGCTGATGGCAAAAATGGCTGAAGAGCAGGAGGCGTCCTCAAAAAGGCGCAGACACAGGAGTCGATCCCGGTCACCTCGACGGGGAGAGGAGGAAAGAGAAAGGAACATGCGTAGAAGCCGCTCTAAAAACGGTCAAAGCAGAAGGAAGAGCCGTTCGACAGAACGAAGATCGGACCATCCGGGCAGATCAGGACAGAGGAGGAGGGACACGTCTCCTGAATACGAGAGGGACATGTCCAGATAGTCCCCTTGTAGGAGTCCGACCCCCTCACTCAAAGGGTGGCAGAGTTAGAGAAATTATTGGCGGCAAAGAATCCGATGGGCACACCCTCGACTTGCCTAGGCTCACCATTTTCCCCAGAAATCAACCACGTCACTGTCGACCCAAAGAAGAAGATTCCCCCAATAGAGACCTATGACGGGTTGGGGGATCCCTTTGATCATTCAGATGGGTATGACAGGTTGATGACATACTACGAACATTCAGACGCGGCTAAGTGTCATATGTTCCCGACAACATTGAAGAAGAGCGCCCGAGAATGGATTCATTGGCCCGTAGTGCATTGATGGACAGTTGTTGGCATGATCATGACCATTATTGAATACACAAATATTCTTGGCCCGTAGTGCATGGATAATTGTGGTCGTGATACTAAAGAATATCCTCGTCAGAAAGTGCGGGGTGATTCGATGATGTGGATTATTTATTAAACTGAGTCCCAGCGATAAAAGTGATGAAAAACCTTTTAAATTATAAAAGATAGTAGATTTTATTCTCTACTTGACTCTTTTAATGGATTTCTTGTTCACAGCAGCTTAAAATTGATGGTTGTTATATTGTATCGCTTTAACATCATTTGAAGGCTAACGATAATATATTCTACATTATCTTAGTCATAATATTTCCCTCTGGGCTAGTTGAGCTCACCCTTTTACTTTCATTGTTCTCTTCAGGAAATGAGAACGTAGCAGGGACTAGTCGGGGAACGAAGTGACGGGCCAGATGATAGCATTAGTAGTCCTCACTGTAATGACCCCAAAATAGGTCCATTCTATCCAACCCATTCTGAGTCGCCAAATACATAGTACAGAAAACAACTTCAACTTTATTACAACAATTGTCATGCAAAATACAACAACACATATGTTGTGAGTTTGGATACAATTAAATATATACCAAATGTAACTCTGGACACCAACTTTGGATAGCACGTCACAATGACACCTTACATAAAGGTATAGTCAAAAACTGTTTTAGAAATTAGAATCTTTGAGAAGTGCTCAAGAAACCTTCGTATACATGGGAGGCTATGCTTCCGGTTATGATAGATATCATATGGCCACGAATTATCCTTGGTTGACCCAAAGAGACCCCAAAGAAAAAAAAAGAATTACTACCATATTCTTCCCAATGGTGAGTCTTCTCTTGACATATCATTATCTCCACTGTCTCTAATTGGTTATTATACTCCAAATAAACACCAAGATTATATAGGTAGTCTTTGGTAAATATACTCAAAGAAGTGGATGAGTACAACCTGCTTTATATGATGACACGAGGTTGTATGTCATTAAACATCTTGTATGATAGTGGCAAAACACCCTTCCAAGTTAAATTCGCCTCACCCTCAACATCTATAGACCACCATTCTATTCCCTCGCTATTCCCCGCTCGACCCAACTACATTTTATTACCTGAAAGGAATTGTGAAACAAAAGGGTGAGCACAACTAGCTCAGTAAAGAATATCATGACTAAAGATAAATAAATTATCAATAGCCTTCAACAGTAATAAATCAGAGATTTAGAACATATGGTAGATGATAAATTTCAACCATAGTTGCAGCGGAATGAGCAATCCATTAGAAAAGTCAAATAGACCATAAAATCTATATCTTCTCCATGTTAAAAGTTTACCAACAATGTTTTATCCCTGTAACATTAATCAACAATTCCTGTCCACAATCACGTGTATAACTCATAATCATAATTGTAGTTCTAAATTCCTTTTCTCTTCCGGACAAAGATAATTTTCATCACAAAAACATCAAAGATCATGGTTATACCAAATCACGCTTCATGTTCATAATCCTACTAATAAATTCATCTTTTTACCTATGAGGCCAAAGATGTAAGACCCCAACTTATTATAAATAAAATCGAATTTCCTCTAATTATATTTGTGAATAATAAGGTATTAATTTGATATAATTCTCTACGGTTATGGGTGAAATGTGCAAATTTTACAAAATATCGCAAGTGGTTATAAAATAATCATTGTTGTTTGAGAATATTCATTTGGTCGTGGAATATTCTTGTTGTCGGGGAATATTAAATGCGACGGCCATGCAGATCATTTGTGGGCCCCATAATGTAGAATAAGCTTGTCGGATGAAAAAAGCGACAAGTTTGAGTTTTTATAAATAATGGCGTAGTTATTCTGCTTAACACTGCTGGAATACCCGGTGGTTAAAATACGATGTCTACGCGTGGATGCATAGTATTGATGAATTATTGATCCTTACGTAAAAGGCACTTACTCAATAATTGTTACAAGAATTCTTTATTCAATATTTTATTTTATTGATTCAATAATTCTTTGCGTTGATATTTTATATTATTGTTGTTTCAATAATTGTCCTTCAACGCACAAGATTTTCCATTATCGGATCAATAATTCATATTATTTGAATAATATTATTAGATAGCATTATTGGCAATGTCTAGAAAGTTCTGTCAAGGAGAGGTTTGGTCACCTAATTGCGGCGTCGATAAGGAGAAATTCTTATTGAAAGCCCCTTTTCCTAGAACTAGTCCGGTTTGTCATAAATGTGATTCTGTAATATTATTTGTGAATAATTAATTATTGATTCATATGATAAGAAAATATTTATTTTATGTGGATATAAATGTTGGATATATTTATTGTGGTTAAAAATGAAGGAGTTAATGTTGAGGTGTTTTATCAGTATTTTTATCGGAAAGAATGTATTAAAAATTAAATCAGTGTTTTTGAGATATATAGTGTGAGTTATAATTTTTAATCCGACCGTTGGATCGTTGTAATTTTTGGATATGTTATACATATATAAGTTGAGTATATGTCCACAAATTTTGAACCGTTAAAAATGAACGTATGATTTGTTATGAATTTTAAGAGGTGGTGATTGAAATTAAGTTTATAAATGATTTTGGTGGAAAAATCTAGAATTGAGTGGGCCCCACTTGTGGTTGGTGAAGAAATGTGCTTTGATTTATTTCAAATGTGGTGGGTGGGAATAGTAGCGAGTAAAGCCATCGTGTTGCAGTCAAGTCTGCTAACATTTTCCTATAAATAGAGGCTAAGTTAGAATTAAAAATCACACCGTAAAAGTTTTCTTTCTTTCTCTCTAGATTATTAAGTGTATTTTGTGAGTATTTAGATACTTTGTGAGTTTCATTCATCGGTGCAAGTTTCCTTCACCTTATATCGATATTCCGATCGTAAATCTTGATACTTTGAGGTAAGGATGTTATTTTCTTCATATATGATATTATTTCTTCAATATCATTATGTCGAAGTATTGATCTCAATTTTTATCGAATTTGGAACTTTTTGTGTAGGGGTTACTTATTCACGATACTAAGACTATTCACGAATCGACACTATTCAATCGAAAAATGAAATTTTCTTCTTTTTGTCCAAGATGTCTATTATGGTTACTATCTTTGATTGTATCCATGGTTTGATCTTTATTTTTGAATTCTGCTTCAAAATTGGTATTTATGAAGTATTATTGATCTTGGATAAACTATTATATGAATCCCTACTATTTGTCCTTCCGTTTCACTGGATTCGTTTTCTTTAAAATATTTTTCATCATCCTCAGTCCTAAATGATGATATTACTAAATATCTTCTACTTATAAGGCAAAGATAAATAATTAATCGATGAATATCTTTGGCCGTAGTCTGAAAGATGAACAGTGTTGAGATGAACATGACCAACCGATGATACAAATGAATATCTTTGGCTCAGAGTGCAAAGATGAATATTTGATTAAAGATGTATATTGATTATTGTTACGAGGATAAAATATTGATGATGGACTTTTAAATCTTAGAAGATAGTAGAACTCATTCTCTACTTGACTCTTCTAATGGATTGTTGTTTCACATTGCAGTTGTTGATCTAAAACTTGTTGGCTATTATATTTTATCAGATTTTTCCCTGTTGAAGACTAACGATAATTTGTTGTATATTATCTTAGTCATAATATTCTTTATTGGGCTAGTTGAGCTCACCCTTTTCCTTTTTGTTCTATTTTTCTCGGAGGTGAGAACATAGCAGAACTAGTCGGTACTGCGAGTGATGGTTCTAGAAAGATGTTTTAGCGATCCTCACTATTTCGTAAAATAGTGTTTGAATAATTATAACGAGGACTTATTTGAGTGTGGATATTGTCTAAAGACAATATTTGTATTTAAACTCACAGTATGTGTTGTCGTATTTTGCACAACAATTGTATTATTGAAGTTATAGTTTGCTTTCTGTACCATGCATTTGGCTACTCAGAATGGGTGTTGTATACCTATTTTGGGGGCGTCACAAAAGATATACATCAACAAGTCATCTTTGCACTACAGGCCAAAGATATTCATCAACAAGTCATATTTACAGTACATGCTAAAGATATTCATCAGTTGGTCATGTTCATCTAAACACCTGTTCATCTTTGCATTACGGGCCAAAGATATTCATCAGAAATCATTCAACTTTGTACTACAGGCCAAAGATATTCCGTTATATCATCATTTAGGACTGAGGATGATGAAAAATATTTTAAAGAAAACGAATCCAAAGAAGCAAAAGAACAAATATTAAGGATTAGTACTTTAAACAATTCTCATTCAAAATACTTCAAATAAATAACGGTGGGGTAAAATTCAAGAATGATCAAAACATGGATACAATCAAACCTAGTATCCGAATAGATATTTTGGACAAAAAGAAGAAATTTTATTTTCTATGAATAGTGCCGTGATTCGTGAATAGTCTTTGTTTGATACGTGAATAGTCTTGATATCGTGAATAAGAACTCAGAGACACCAAAAGATAGAAATTTCACAAAAACATCATCACGCTTCGTGAATAGTACTCGTGAATAGAACTTGTGAATAGTAACTCCACATGATGAAAAAGTTCCAAATTTGATAAAAGTTCAAACCAATATTTCAAAGATAATGATATTGAAGAAATAATATCATTTATGAAGAAAATAATCTCTCTTACAATCCTTACCTCGAAAAGAATAAGTATTGACCGAAATCTTGGATATAGTCTTTGAAAGAACTTGCACCAGAGTAGCAATACTCAAAGTACTAAAATACTCACAAAATATGCTCGATATAATAGAGAGAAAAGAGAGAAAATCTTTAGTTTACAGTGTGATTTTCAATTCTAACCCAAGCACCCTATTTATAGAAAATGCTTAGAACACAAAGCGAAAATTTAATAAAATATTAATATATATTTATTAAATTCTTACGCACACTTTTATCAACTGAATTCAGCATTCAACACAAGTAGCCCACCTCACAAAACTTTTAAAAACGTTTTTCTTATTTAACATAATTAAAACTTCAAAATTAACTATTTTGAGCTTGAACTTCAATAATTCATAATAAATAGCCCTTTTGTTAGAAAATTCTAATCTCGCACCTTTTTATAGGAAATTTATTTCTCTAGAACTTTGCAGAAGAAAGTTTTCCAAATTCCAAATGAACTTGACCGAAATTCATAAATCAGACGATTTTACTGTACTATAATCAAATTTCAATCAAAAAATGGGGTCTCTACCGACATGTTTAACATGTTTTAAACATCTTTTGCAACAAAAAAATACTCTTCCTCCTCATATACTCATATATCTCACATTCATAGTAAAATATCACCATTATTATATTATTAAAATATAATAATATATTAAAATGAATTATTTTATCAGAAAAAGATAAAATATTAATTTTCAACAATTGTCACATTAAAAATTTTTCTCCATCTATATCCACATAAAATCAATATTTTCCTCATCATATAAATTAGTAATTAATTATTCACAAATAATATTATAGAATCACAATAATGACAATCAAGCCTTTCCCAGGAAAGAGGGGGCTTTCCAATAAGAATTTCTCCTTACTGGCGCGCAATTAGGTGACCAAACCTCTTCTTAGACGAACTTTCTAGACATTGCCAATAATGTTATCTAATAATATTATTCGATAATATGAATTATTGCTTCGATAATGGAAAATAATTGTAGTGACAATTATCAAAACAACAAGAATATAAAATATCAACGCAACAATTATTGAATCAATAAAATAAAATACTGAACAGTAATTACTGTAACAATTATTGAGTAATGCCTTCTTACGTAAGAATTAATAATTCAAAAATATCTGTGTAATACTGGTGTTCTATCGTGCAAACAACACGTATTATTTTACTTTACCCAATTTGTATTCCAACAATGTTAATTGGTAACCACTACTGCCGTTATTCATAAAAACTTTAATTTGTCTTTTTCGTCATCCGACAGTTATTCTGTTATGGGGCCCACAAATGGCTGCCCCATTGTACGAATATTTCCCGACAGAAAGAATATTCCACGACCAAACGAATATTCCCCGATAGAAATGAGTATTTTATAACCACTTGCATATTTTGAAAAAAAAATTCATATATCATCCTTAACTTTAACTTTTATCAATTTAACCATTTACTGAATAGTAATTATAAGAAAAATTGAATATTTTTATTTCATAAAATTCGGGGTCTTACAATCTCCCCTCCTTATGAAATTTCGTCCCCGAAATTTACGTACCTGGTATTTCAAAAAGTTGAGAATACCTTGCTTCCATTTCAGATTCTATCTCCCTTGTCATCATGATTTCTCCATTGCTCATCTCCTGTATTTCAGATATCATTCTAGAATACAGCTTCAAAACAAGGATTAATTGAACAAATTAACATATCACATAATATCCCGATATTATGACTAACTAACAAATAAGCTTAGGTAGGACACACTAGCTAAGGATTTACTCATCTCTCCCCTCCTAGTTATATTCCCCGATCTCCGCCAGAGACCATATCCCGAAGCTCTGATACCAAATGTAACGACCCCAAAATAGGTCCATTCCATCCAACCCATTCTGAGTCGCCAAATACATGGTATAGAAAACAACTACAACTTTATTACAACAATTGTCGTGCAAAATACAATAACACATATACTGTGAGTTTGGATACAATTAAATATATACCAAATGTAACTCTGGACACCAACTTTGGATAGCACATCACAATGACACCTTACATAAAGGTATAGTCAAAAACTGTTTTAGAAATTAGAATCTTT
Organism: Panax quinquefolius; assembly: GCA_020205615.1. NCBI lineage: Eukaryota > Viridiplantae > Streptophyta > Magnoliopsida > Apiales > Araliaceae > Panax > Panax quinquefolius. Next base: position 102,128,033 of record CM035166.1, on the reverse strand, counting down.
GGGAAGTGCTCAAGGAAACCTTCGTACATGGGAGGCCATGCTTCTAGGTTATGATAGATATCATATGGCCACAGAATTATCCTTGGTTGACCCAATAGACCCCAAAAAAAAAATTAGAAGATTACTATCATATTCTTCCCAATGGTGAGTCTTCTCTTGACATATCATTATCTCCACTGTCTCTAATTGGGTATTATACTCCAAATAAACACCAAGATTATATAGGTAGTGCTTTGGTAAATATACTCAAAGAAGTGGATGATTACAACCTGTCTTATGATGACACGATGTTGTATGTCATTAGACATCTTGTATGATAGTGGCAAAACACCTTCCAAGTTAAATTCACCTCACCCTCAACATCTATAGACCACCATTCTATTCCTCGCTTATTCCTCGCAACCCCAAATACACTTTTATTACACGAAAGGAATTGTGAAAGCAAAAAGGTGAGCATAACTAGCTCAAGAAAGAATATCACGACTAAAGATAAATAAATTATCAATAGCCTTCAACAAGAATAAATCGAGATTTAGAACATATGGTAGATGATAAAATTTCAACCATAGTTGCAATGAATCAAGAATCCATTAGAAGAGTCAAATAGACCATAAAATCTATTATCTTCTCCATGTTAAAAGTCCACCAACAATGTTTTATCCCTGTAACATTAATCAACAATTTCTATCCACAATCACGTGTATAACTCATAATCATAATTGTAGTTCTAAATTCCTTTTCTCATCCAGGACAAAGATAATTTTCATCATCTGAAACATCAAAGATCATGGTTATACCAAATCACAGTTCATGTTCATAATCCTACTAATAAATTCATCTATGCACTACAAGCCAAAGATATACATCAACAAGTCATCTTTGCACTACAGGCCAAAGATATTCATCAACAAGTCATCTTTGCGAAGACAGCCAAAGATATTCATCACTTAGGTCATGTTTATCTAAACACTGCTCATCTTTGCACTCTGGCGGGCCAAAGATATTCATCGAAATCATTCATCTTTTGACCACGAGGCCAAAGATATTCCGTTATATCATCATTTAGGGATCGAGGATGATGAAAAATATTTTAAAGAAAAGCGAATCCAAAGAAGCAAAAAGAACAAATATTAAGGATTCAGTACTTTAAACAATTCCCATTCAAAATACTTCATAACTAACCGGTGTGGGGTAAAATTCAAGAATGATCAAAACATGGATACAATCAAAGCTAGTATCCGAATAGATATTTTGGAGAAAAGAAAAATTTTATTTTTCGATGAATAGTCTTGTATTCGTGAATAGTGCTAACAGATATCGTGAATAAATAGTCAGAGTATCGTGAATAGTAACTCACACCAAAAGATAGAAATTTCACAAAAAACATCATCACGATCCGTGAATAAGACTTTCGTGAATAAGAACTCAATGAATAGTAACTCGTGAATAAGAACTCGTGAATAGCAACCCCGAGCATGAAAAAGTTCCAAATTTGATAAAAAGTTCAAACCAATATTTCAAAGATAATGATATTGAAGAAATAATATCATTTATGAAGAAAATAATCTCTCTTCTGATCCTTACCTCGGAAAGAATAGTATTTGAATGGAATCTTTGGATATAGTCTTTGAAAAGAACTTGCACCATATATAATACTCAAAGTACTAAAATACTCCCAAAATACGCTCGATATAATAGAGAGAGAAAGATCGAGAAATCTTTAGTTTCTAGTGTGATTTTCAATTCTAACCTAAGCACCCTATTTATAGGAAAATGCTTAGAACACTAAAGCAGAAAATTTAATAAAATATTAATATATATTTATTAAATTCTTACGAACACTTTTATCAACTGAATTCAAAGATTCAACACAAGTAGCCCACCTCACAAAACTTTTAAAAACATTTTCTTATTTAACATAATTAAAACTTCAAAAATTAACTATTTGAGACTTCTAACTTCAATAATTCATAATAAATAGCCCTTTTGTCGAAAAATTTGAATCTCGCGCCTTTTTATAGGAAATTTAATTCTCTCGCAACTTTGCGTAAGAAAGGTTTTCAAATTCTAAATGCAAAATTGATCAAAAATCCATAAACAGACGATTTTACAAACTATAATCAAATTTCATCAAAAAAATTGGGTCTCACCGAATATGTTTAACATGTTTTAAACATCTTTTGCAACAAAAATACTCTTCCTCCTCATACACTCATATATCTCACATTCATAGTAAAATATCACCATTATTATATTATTAAAATATAATAATATATTAAAATGAATTATTTTATCGTAAAAAGATAAAATATTAATTTTCAACAATTGTCACATTAAAATTTTTCTCCATCTATATCCACATAAAATTAATATTTTCCTCATCATATAAATTAATAATTAATTATTCACAAATAATATTACGAGAATCACAATAATGACAACAAGGTAGTTCTCCTGAAAGAGGGGCTTTCGATAAGAATTTCTCCTTACTACTTGGCAATTGATTAGACCAAACATCTCCTGAGCGAGAACTTTCTAGACATTGCCAATAATGTTATCTAATAATATTATTCGAGATAATATGAATTATTAGCTTCGATAATAGAAAATAATGTGTAGTGACAATTATTGAAACAACGAAGAATACAAAATATCAACGCAAAGAATTATTGAATCAATAAAATAAAATACTAAACAAAGAATTACTCGTAATAATTATTGAGTAGTGCCTTCTTACGTAAGAATCAATAATTCAAAAATACTATGCAATACTGCAGTGCTATTCTTTGTCTACAACGCGTATTACTTTACTTTACCCAACGTATTCCAACAAAGTTAATTCAGTAACCACTACTGTAGTTATTCATAAAAACTTTAATTTATCTTTTTCTTCATCCGACAGATATTCTGTTATGGGGCTCACAAATGGATGCGCCGTCGTACGAATATTCCCCGACAGAAAGAATATTCCACGACCAAACGAATATTCCCCGATAGAAATGAGTATTTTATAACCACTTGCATATTTTGAAAAAAAAATTCATATACCACCCTTAACTTTAACTTTTATCAATTTAACCATTTACTGAATAGTAATTATAAGAAAAATTGAATACTTTTATTTCATAAAATTCGGGGTCTTACACTCACTATTCTGTGAAATAGTGTGATAATAATTGTAATGAGGACTCCTTTTGAGTTTGTATAATCTCTAGTAGACAATATTTGTATTCAAACTCGCAGCTTATGTTTTGTCGTATTGCATACCCACAGTATGTATTATTAAGTTGTATTTGTATTCTCATACCATATATTTGATTTACTCGTAATAGATGATATATACCTATTTTGGGGCGTCCATGCTTTTAAATATTTTAAACTCAGTAATATTATGTTGTAATATAATTATAAATTGTATAATATTATGTTGTATTTATAGGGAGAAAATTAGGTTAAATAACGGAGAGTAATGATAATAGCTCAAGAATGATAATATCATAAAGTAGTGATTTTAGGAGATAATAATTAAATTAGAAATGATAATATCATAATAGTTGACATTACCAAAACAATTTAGATTTGTAGTAATTTAAGGGATTATAAATTCAAAATATTAAATTGGGATTAAGAAAGTAGTGATTTTAGGAGATAATAATTAAATTAGTAGTGATAATATTAGAATAGTTAACATTATCAGAACAATTTAGATTTGTAGTGATTTATGGGATTATAAAATCAAAATATTAATGTGAGATTTAAAAGTAGTGATTTTAGGAGATAATAATTAAGTAGCGATAATATAAAAACTGGAGTAATGGATGGGTACATTAATTAGGTAGGACATGTGTTGCAATTTGGGAATGATAAATGTCATACGATAGTGTTATGTACTGCAATTTAGTATATTTAACAAGTTTTTCACCTTTTGAAACAACTGATTGCTAGAAGTGTTTGGCAGTTTGCAATACTCTGATCTTACTATAAAGTTTAATAGTGTTTGCAATACTCCGATCTTACTATCCACAATATTTTCATGACATCTATAGAAGCTATCAAAACTTCCAATGATAATAAACTTTTAAATTAAATTATTTTAGTTTGTGGGATAAAGTAATATTCATACCTCTGTTTTTGCATGGTTGAAAGGTTCTTCAATATATAATCACAATAGTACTCAATGAAATCATAACAACACAACAGGCGTAGACCAGCAAGAAAATCCTCAGTCTGTGTCACCACCTCGCAGGATAGAACATTTAGTAAGTGCACATTAAAGTGAGAATATTAAAACTTCAATATTTTTCGGTTGGAGCTTTAACTCATGTAGAAAAATAAATACAACAAAGCCATATAGGTCATGATAAAAAAATGAATTTCAAGAACAATAATCCAATCAAAGAATAAGCAAAAGTATGAAATGTATCACCCTTCCATATGCATTAATATCAAGGCCATTAGCAAGTAGTTTTGCCAGATCTTCCTTTAAAAACATCTGCTTTGCTTCTGCCCGCATCCGCAGCGCTTCAATTCTTGTCTTCGTCATCTTACTCAGTGATTTACTTCAGCACAACACCAAAATCCATAATACAATCAATACATACACAGAATTGATATACACATCAATAATAAATATAAAAACACACAAACACATACAAGCATATACATAGAGAAAGAGTGTGGGGACTAACCATTTGCCTTAGAGTAAAATGAGCCTAAAACACTCATTCGATTAAATCAATCACTAAATTGTCATATCAGATTAAGATCATCTTAAAAGATGATTACAATGCCATGAAACAGCAAGTCTAATCTTCATCCACCCACCTACCTACCTCTAATCAATCACTAAATTGCCATATCAGATTGTGGGTTTTGGTTCAAGAATTCTTCTTTCTATACTTTCTCTCTCATCCAGCATTGCTTTTTCCTACGGCATCCGCTTAGGGAAAAGAAGTGAGAGAGAGGAAGAAATTAGAGGAAAGGCACTACGATTCTATTTTTTACTCTGGCGGACCTGAGAGAACCCTGTGTCTCTATAATCTTATCAGATCGATTCGATTTTAAATCCAATAAAAATAGGAGGAGAGGATTTTACCGACTGAAAATGATTTGGGTTATGACTTATGAGATTCTCAAGCTTCTTCTCCGCAGCAATGTTGATGATTTCCGTCAGGTTTGGGTTATGATCTCACGCTTTGGGTTATGATCTCCATATCTTCAATTATTTCTGCACGCTGAAGCCATTAGATCCTCTCATCTCGATTGCTACCTCCGATTTCCCGGTCAGATTCCGGCCGCCGAATCCCCTAATTGGTTTTCCTTCCTAAAAGCATCCACATTCCGCAATGCCAAAGAATGCAGATCTAGTAACAAAAAAAAATTGGGGGAAATCGACGCTGCGATCCCTCTCTTGTTCTGTGGCTCAATTGCCGATGTTCACTCGATTTTACAGCATTTAATGTGTTCAGAGAGTAATTAGGGGATTGTATTTAGGTTTTTACGATCTCAATTGTTATTTTAGTCGCCCGGGTATGTGAAGTGTATTTTTGTCAAGGCCAAATGGACATGTGTTAAAATTGTAGAAGTACAGATGTTAATTTATTGTGTCATGTACTGTGATTTAGTATATATAATAGATAATAGATTAATAGATTCCAAATTCCAAATTCCTTAAAATACTCCAATTCAGATTTTGAATTGGTTTAATATTCAAACAAATTTAGATATAGGAACAAAAAAAATATTAACAAATATTCTTTAGCTATATCAGTTTCCATAAAAGACGGAAACAGATGACATAGAAAAATCAAATTTCTCAACATTCCAATTAAAACAACCGGTTACACCAATATATATTACTAATATTAAATTTCCAATAATAATAGAATAGAGTTTAAGTTTTATTGGACTAGAAATATATCATGCAATCCTACAGAATTTCTTAATCGGATTTATATGTAAATTGGGCCAAACTAACTATATTATATTCAATAGACCAATATTATATCAACCCAAAATATAATCCATACAATTCATAAAATAACCAGCATGTATAAGCATATTGAATGATCATCATATACTAAACTGGTTATAAATTATTTTCAACAACCCATTTCAAAATTAATTCAGTCCATTTCATAACTTATATTCTCTAGCATATTGTCATCATTAAAATTACAAAATATAAAAACCAACATTCTTCCCCTTTTTGATATGACAATATATTAAACTTTGTAATCAACATGCTCCCCCTAAATATATGGTTCCCCCTAAATTTATGCAAATTAAAAAAATGACTCCGTCCAAATAACCATCATTTGCATATTCCAGCACAATATAATTATTCAATTCAAATATATTCAAATATCTCTTCCCCTTTGTCATTATCAAAAAATATTAAAATGAAACCATGCATATTAATCATTAAGCACAAGTAAGTTTATTATAACATAATCATACCAAATATATCTATCCACCTTTGTCATCAACAAAAAAACAATTCATAAGAACAAACTTTTTGAAGCAAAGCCACCGGAATTATAGAATTTTGTTATCTTTCTTCTTTTGATCACATCAAAAAATAAGCGCAAAGATAAAGAATGACACTAGAGCAAGCTTATAACAAAAGCACATATAGCAAGTAAACAAAATGATCATACCTTTGTGATTTGTTACCCATATATATTAACTTTGTTGTTACCAACAGTAAGTTTGATAGATGTGCTCCTTACTCCTTAGGGTAGCTTTGGATTTTGTATTTTCTTAACCAAATCTCTTCAAAAGTTCTTCTTTTGGTCATCCCAATGATGAGGTTTTTAAAGCTCAGGTTAGGAGGATGATATTTCACTGTTCTGGTTATTCTTGGAAGTAACATTTGACATTTGCTCTTTTGGTCCATGATCTGGTATATCAATTTTCGCTTCTGAAAATTCGTCTGAATTGTTTTCTTACACTGTTCAAGCTGTCTGGATTTAGGTATTTGCATGTCTGAGTTTTCTACTAAAACAGACGGGTCAGGCTGTCTGTTTTCCTTTGTTTGTTTTCTTTATTCGCTTGATTGTTCCACTGAAGCAGACGACTTAAGTTGTCTGTATTTAGCTTTTTGAGTTCCACGATTCAAATTGTATTTTTCTGCAAAAACCTCACTCTTTCATTGACAGAACATGGTTAAGTTTATCAAAAATAATAATCGTCGATTCTTTATCAAGATTGTCATTTGTATTAAATAAGGAGCATTTAGCATAATAAAAACTTTAGAATAAATAATATTATGAACCATTTTGTTACAAAATCCATATATCTAATTAAAACTCTATTTAAAAATAACAGAAAATTTGTTAAATACTTGGAGGACATATTAAAATTGATCTTATATGTACTCAAATGTAATCTCATTAGGATAACAAAAGTAATATACTCTTTTAAGTTAAAATTTCCTTCTAAAACTTACCTACACAATGAAAGAAAATAATAAAAAAAAATCTTTCACTCTCTCCTCTCATAAATTTTAAAAAAAAAAATTCTTCCCTTTCCAAACTCACACAGCGAGGTCATGCAACTTAGATTTTAATATGTGAAATTCAACTCAATATATTACAGAAGCCCAACATGAATTGAGTTCAAGCTTTAGCTAGGGTCTCAAAATGACTTCACAAAATTGTACTCATATATTTTGATTTTTAAAATCAATTCATGAAATCTTAAAATTTTAAATTAACATAATTTTGTTCAAGTTTTGAAAACAACGAAAATGATAATTAGTAATACTTTATAGTTATTTTACAATTGTTATATTTGTTTGTACTAAAACTAAATAACTTCATATATCAATTTTGAGTTTTAAGATTTCACGAATTAATTATAAAAAATCAAAATATATTTTTAATTTTGAAACGGATGGAGTACATTTTGCTCGCTAAGAAACCTACTTAGTGTTCGTTTCATTCAAATGCAAAATAAAACAGTAATGAATTTGCATAAAAAACATCATAAGGATTGATATCTATATAAAAATCATTTCTAATGTTCTTATATATAGAACCCCTAAAAAGGGCAGAAGAGTAATGCTACCCATAATATAAAAATTAAACTCATAATTTCCCATTAAGGATGTGTACGTAAGTTAGAGTTAGGTTCCACAACTAGAATTAGTCATTTAATAATTAAAATGAAGAAGTAAAAAGATTGCAGCCACCTCATAGACCTTCCACACTTCCAAGCCCAAAAACCGAAACCAAAACAAGAAGTACTAAATAATTGATTCACAAATTATTCATGCTACTCTTCCTAAATACCAGCTTCTCTCCAAGAACAAGATAATCTGTCCATTTATATGTGTCCTACTTATGAATCTTTCTCCACCAAGATATTGCAACCTATCACTTTCTTTGTATCTAGCTTAATTAGCCATGTCTCAGTTTAACAACAGTAATGGTACCACACGGCGTGTTCCTACCAAAGGGAAAGCAACCATTCTCGCAATAGGTAAGGCATTTCCCAGCCAGCTCATCCCACAAGAATGCTTGGTGGAGGGATATTGCCGCGATACAAAATGTGAAGATTCTGCCATTAAAGACAAATTGGAACGCTTGTGTAAGTACATTTGTGCATGCTACAACTTAACTAATCTATTTAAATCAATTTATTGCATCGTTGAATGTGTATTAAGGGAAATTAAAAAATGTGTAATGGAGGGGAAAAACTGGATCTTTAAACCCATACATGGTTCCTGGTTTCATGGAGGGAAGTAAGAGAAAATCAAATGGATTTCATGGCATATTCTTGATCATTATGAAGATTTCTTAGTATGGAAATTACATGAGTTACACAAAAAGAGGCTCATAGCAAAATGTTAAGTTTTAAGGATATATTCTTGTATATTGATCTTTAAATTTGTTGTGTTTAATATAGTAGTACTGCCGAAGATAAACTTGAGAAAATTGTGTCCTGTTTAGTTATGATGAAATAAACCGGACATTTTTCTGGAAGAGACATTTACAAATAGGACTCTTTCGTGTTACAGAAGGAGCATATTTTAACCAAAGTAGTACTACCTCTACTCCATATAATGTTACATATCATAATTTCAGGTCAATTGAGAAATGAAAATTTAAACCCTTTATAGTGCAGCTCTTTTTTTGCTGGTGTACCTAATTAACATTGCAGTTGGAATTACCATGATCTCTTTATGTTTGACTTCTACTTTGGTAGGTAAAACAACAACTGTGAAAACCAGATACACAGTGATGTCCAAAGAGATATTAGACAAATACCCTGAGCTTGCAATTGAAGGCTCGCCCACAATCAAACAACGGCTCGAAATAGCAAACCCAGCAGTCATAGAGATGGCAAAAGAAGCAAGCCTTGCTTGCATTAAGGAATGGGGCAGATCAAAAGATAATATCACCCATATGGTATATGTTTCCTCAAGTGAGATACGCTTACCCGGTGGTGACCTTTACCTTGCTAGTGAACTAGGCCTAAGAAGCGATGTTGGACGTGTTATGCTTTACTTCCTCGGCTGTTATGGTGGTGTTACCGGCCTTAGGGTTGCCAAGGATATTGCGGAAAATAATCCAGGAAGTAGGGTTTTATTAACCACCTCGGAAACTACCATTCTAGGTTTCCGGCCCCCAAACAAGGTAGTCAAATCCCATGCCATTTTTTGCATGTTTAAGGTTTTGGTTGATAAGGCTGTTTTAAGTATTTAAAGAACTAGATCTCGCTTTCAAAAGGTTCAAATTTAGACAAGTAGAAAAATATTGCATCTTTATAACTCGTGTAATATAAAGTTGCATTGACTACTAACAAAGGATATAAGCAACTTATGCACTATATATGTACAGATACAACATTTTTTTCTAAAATCTTGACAAGACCTTGACCGAACTTGAATTTAGTTTATGGAATATAATCAATTTTTTTTGTGAAAAAAATAATAAAAAAATTACTCTCTTACTAAAAGAAGACAATGTGGTGTTGCCTTGTAGGACCGTCCTTATGATCTAGTTGGGGCTGCACTATTTGGTGATGGAGCTGCAGCAGTGATTATCGGCACGGATCCCATAACTCCCGGAGAGTCACCTTTCATGGAACTAAACTATGCGGTACAGCAATTCTTGCCCGGGACACAAAATGTGATCGATGGTAAGATTTCCGAAGAGGGCATAAACTTCAAACTTGGTAGAGACTTGCCTCAAAAGATAGAGGACAACATTGAGGAATTTTGCAAGAAACTTATGGGAAAGGCCGGTTTGAAGGAGTTTAATGATCTCTTTTGGGCGGTTCATCCGGGTGGACCAGCTATACTTAACCGTTTAGAGAGCAATCTAGGGTTAGAAAGTGGTAAACTGGATTGTAGCAGAAGGGCATTAATGGATTTTGGGAATGTTAGTAGCAATACTATCTTCTATGTGATGGAATATATGAGGGAGGAGTTGAAGAAAAAGAATGGAGAAGAATGGGGACTTGCTTTGGCTTTTGGACCGGGGATTACGTTCGAAGGCCTTCTCATTCGTAGCATTTACAATTAATATTTATGTTAATGTTTTTCTCTTAATATATAGAGAAAAGGTTTGGAGTAATTAAGAAAATATGATGAATTTGAGTTGGGAATGAAATATATGGGATTTGAAGGTTTTTTTTTGTTTTTTTCCCTTATTAGGCCATGTTAATGTTAATGTATTTACAATATTTGTGTTAATGTTTTTTTTTTTGAAGAACATAATTTTTATGTTTTTTTATCCCATAAGCCACTACAATAAAATATAGGAATGAGCATTTTGATCAAGCTGGAAAAGGTTCTCCAACAGCGGCAAGGGCTATCTTGATCAGCTATGTTGGAAAAGGTTCTTATTCTTTTTATGAGTGAAGTTGTAGTTTTTGCAACAAGATGATCATGGCAGAAAATAAAGAATAATAATATATATAATGCCTCACCATAAACGCATCGCCTGCGATTAAGGCTTGTTCTCAAAGCCAAGCCAATCCACTCTCCATTCTTTGTTTCTACTTCTAATCCATTAACTTGATTTTGCTGAAGTACAGTTATGAAGGTCTTGTCGGTATGAATGCGAAGGCCGATATTCGACTCCTTCATCTTGGGGCTTCTATATTTTGTGCCTCGCAATTAAAGTGTAGCTATATGAATCAGTACTACTGAAATGGGAATCAAAATCCTTCACTCCATAGCTTTGGAATACCATTCTCTTCACCATTTGTTCTAGCTTCGATGCTTTCTTTGCGTATGACAGCAGTGTTGTACTAATTAATAAAGGACAAAAATAAAAATAAGCTCTATTGAATTGAAAACGCAGCAACTAGGGATATATTTTAATTTTTCGAAATCAATTTACAAAGTACTAAATTTCAAAACTCACATGATTCATTTAAATTTTGACAGTACTAACACATACGCTTCACAAAAGATCAGTCTCATATGTTAAATTTAATGATATAATTATGTTAATTCCACATTTTCCTCTAAATAAATCAAGTATTTAGTTTAAAACTAATGGCATGATAATAAAATTGTAAGGATAAAGTTGAGAACATGCCTTGTATCATTTCATATTATCATAAAAAGATATTAGAATTTGTTTTTGGAGCGATTTTTTTAATTTTTTTTGTTATTAATGAGACCCTTTTTTATGAAACAGATGACGTAATTAGTAATATCTTTTTTTATATTTGTTTGTGATAAAATCAAATAAATTTGTATGGATTTTGAAATTTATTATATCAATTCGTAAATTGCATCAAAAACTTGAAATATATATACATTTTTTTAATTTTTTGAAGAGATCTAGGGAGTACTAATTATGAGGCTTAGATTAAAGTGGCATACCAGAACTTGTCATTTCCAGAAGGCCACATGATATATGTGAAACTTTGAGTTCCTTCAGGTGTAGTCACTCCTTTAATACCTATACTTTCATATAGAGGAAACATAGCATTTGGTGCAACATGACCAAAATATTGGTTATTGCAAAGGTTCTGAACTTTGATTTCTGTAGGGAGGGAAAATAACTCTTCTAAATAAGTAAGCATTTTGTTGCCAAGCTCTAAAGAAATTTCATCATATATCGCGACGAAACTGCCGTATTCTTCAAGCGCCTGCCGGACATCTTCACATGATATATGCAATCCAAGAACTTGAACCAGGCTTAATATTTTCATGTGTCAGATCTAAAACAGGAAGCTTTGGCAGTTTATTTGAAGCCATGATATTGAGGGAGCTTTGATTAGGTTATGGTTTTATACATGTATTGTGATACTTAGATTAAGTTTTTTGGCATAATTAATTCATACTATGAACCCTCAAGGGCGGAGCCAGATATTTTCTCCTGGGCTACCAATTGCCATTTAGATTTCCCAAATAATAACAAACCATTACAGGCCAAACACCCCCCCTAACTTGCTCAAAAACCAACTTTTCCTACTCTCAGAACTTTTATCGAACACCTTGAGGGCGTTATTTTATAGCCCCTTTCTCTCCCTTGTTTGAATGTTCAATAACCAGTGCACAAGCACCCAACGATCATAATAGATAATAACAAACTTGAATAGACTAAATTAAGCCCCCAACTCCCCCAAAACTGTCAAAACCAAACTTTATCCAACTAATTGTAAAAACTAAGAAATTTTACCTTCAATGCAAATCGCCAAGAAATTCATTAAATGGTTCACTTCTATTTTTATCAACTATGATACAAACAAAGTTAAAAGGCGATTTAACTAATCACCTCGACCAAAAAAATACCATTTATAGTAATATGAAAACGCTCAAAAAGCATACCATTCAATTATCCGAACACAAAAGTAAAGCAAGACTTCAATTCTTTCTTTTGCCAAAATAGTACTCTCTGGCTTCCTTGACTTTCTATTGTGGCTTATAAGATTGCTTAACAAATTTGGATTTTAACAAAAAATGGTTCAATTGAAAGATTATATTTACTATTAATAGAATGATGTTACTAATATGTCATTACTTTTTACTATTATCTATAATATCATGTCACCACTATGTTAATACTTAAAAGATTATATTTGAAAACATAAAATTATCCATAAAATTTGGAACTTTGGAATGGAGGAAGTATTATTTGTTCAATTTAATTCAACACCCTTTTTCTCTTCAAAATTTAGAAAATTCCAAATAAAAATATATTACAAAACATAAGCACACACTAATCAAACTATGCAAACAACACAAATCATGAAATCACACAAACCTAAAAAAAGCGAAAAGGATGACAAAAGATTAGTTTTAAGAACTATCATCGCTTTTCTTAGTGTCCGACGGTGATTAAGTGATTTAATAATTAGGTTTAGGTAAGAACACATACACGATCGGAGAATTGATCGTTTGAGACAACTCACGAGTCACCTCCTCAGATAATTAAGTGGTTGGGAGCGCGCCTTAAATGCGATTAGCGATCCCAAATTTGGTGGCTAATTGCACCTTCTCTCTCAATCCCCCCTTCTCCTTCAATGCCTGCAATTAATTTAACCCCCTCAATTCCGTAATGGTCCTTGGCTAGTTGGCTCCTTGCTCGATTGCTCACTTGCTCCTCTTTCTTAGCCCTAGATGTGTTGAGATTACTTGGGCTTTTTTGTTGGCCAAAATATTGGGCTGGGTTAAGATATATAAGTAAAAAAAAGGGACAATTACATATTCTATTACATTTTTAAAAATAATAACAACAATAGTGTCCTCATAAAAATTTTACACAACTAATACACTTCCATATTTATTTACAATACTAGTGCAATACTTAATTACAAAAAGAGTGTAATCTTATCCCTTTAATTATGCACACGATTTTCTCCCCCATCTCTCCCACAATTTTCTCCCCATCTCTCCCACGATTTTCTCCCACTCCATTTTTGTTTCCCTTCTTCTTCTCTTCCCTCCGCCTCCTCCTCCTCCTCATGTCCAACCCCTCCCCACCCTCACGCCTCCCCTCCTCCCTCCTCCCTCCTCCCGCCTCCTCCTCCTCCTCCCCTCCTCCACCTCCTCCGCCTCCCCTCCTTCCTCCTCCCGCCTCCTCCTCCTCCTCCTCCCCTCCCTCCTCCACCTCCTCCCGCCTCCCCTCCCACCCTCCTCTCCTCCTCCTCCTCCTCCTCCTCCTCCTCCTCCCGCCTCCACCTCCTCCCTCCCCTCCTCCCTCCTTCCTCCTCCTCCGCCTCCCCTCCCCTGAAAGTAATATGCACACAAGTCAATCATGTTTGATGATAAAGCATATACTTGGTAACAATCTTATTCATTTATTAATAAAAAGTATTAATTTATTAAAGGCTTTTAATTATCAACATGATCTTTGTTTTTATAATATGTGATAAACCCATAGTTTTAAGCAATGCTTTTAGAATAATGATGATGATCATTCTAATGAGATCTAAATTCTTAGAAAGCTTAAAACTAAAATAGTTCCCAATCATTGGATTACTAAATTGGGGATTAGTGAATCCGGATAGATTGGTACATACGTTGCTTGCTCATTGGATGAGGATGATTGATCTCACGATCATTTGTGTGGAGACACTAAAGCAAGTATGTAGGTGCTTATTAGAGAATAAGTTCATTTGAACGTGGCTCGCTAAGGAATACCTAATGGAGTTTTACTTGTGCATCGATAGGAATTCTGTGTAGTGATAATAAGACAAGTGATCCTTGGACTTGAGATCATCATAGTATCTTGTGTATGATGAGTTATACTTTGACTTATTCCTTAAGACCCTTAAGGTATATCAAAGGGTATGCTTGGGTATAATAAGTTATACATGGAGATAATGTATGATCAATAAAGAATCTACCACTTCAATTAAAAGAAGAGAAATGTCCTATGTGATTCGATAAATGACAACCCAAGAGTCCTTGGCTTAAGCGTAATGAAATTAGAAAGGAGTTTCTAATTTGCATTATTTGGAGTTGTGCATTTAAGGATCGAAATACATATAATTAAATAAAATAAGACTTGACGGTAATTCCATGTCTTATATTTAATTGGGACATTGTATGGTGGAAGGATTGAATTGTCTGCAGTAACTATTTACTCAAAGGTTCTTTTATGATTAATGTTAAAATCTATATTATCCGGAAAGTCGTTGATCGCTAGGAGGCTTATCCCTATTGTAGAATAAATATTATTTATTTAAATAAATTAATTGTTTAATTTATTTATTTAAATAAGATTAAATTGTTCTAATTGATTTATTCACAGGTTTAATATGGAGAACCTAAAGGGTTACACCATAAAAGGAAGAATAATTATTTAAGAAGTTAATGGCATAATCGTAATAATATGTTATGTATATTTAATTCAATTTATGGTGATAGAATAAATTAAATAGCTTAATATTTATTATTTAATATTTTAGAAATATTAAATATAAATTAATAAGAGGAGTCTTATTAATATTATTACAATTATTATTATTTTAATTTCTAAAAGAGTTTAGGAATTAATTTAATATAAGTACTCTCATTTATTCCTAATTGGATTAGGAAGGAAAATTAGTTAAAGGAGTTTAATTAATTATTCCTAATAAGATTAGGGAGCTTAATTAATTAAAAGAATTTAATTAATTAAATAAATCCCAATTCCTTAATTGTTAAGGTAGGTTGCCCACATCTATAAATAAGAGGAGTCTTATTATGGGTGATGTGGTTGTTGACTTTTACAACACACGTAATAATTCCAATAGTTGGAGAGTACGCTCTTTTTCTATAGAGATAGAAAAACTAGGGTTTAACCAACCACCCATCTTCTTGAATTCTTCTTCTTCCTCGTGGATCACCTCTGAGGCCAAACACTTGGGTGGCTAACGTTGATCGAAGGAAGGAACCAAACCCGGTGGATTCAAGTTGAACGCGAAAGGATTTGGAGGTGAACTTGCACTGAGGAAGCTCGATCTTCAAGGGTATGATTTTATTCTTTATCTTTTCGTTTAATTAATAATTGTGCATAAAGGGTGATCCCAGGTATATGGTTTGTATAAAATTTAAAACTCGATTTTTACACGCTTAGCACTTTTATGCAATTTGATTGCGTTCTTGAATATTACAAACCTAATAATGGCATCGTGAGCCAAACCTTTATGCAAATTATTAATTGTTTTGATTTGATATGTATGTTGATATGTGTTTAGAACAATTTATTTGGGCATAATTATGTTGTATAAAATTTATTAAATAAATAAAAAAAAATTCTTAATCTGTTTTTTTTTATTACCTAATATTATAAGTTAAATACATGTATTGATTTCCTTTTAAAAAAGGGTGTTGTGGCTTTTATATATATATATATATATATATATATATATATATATATATATATATTAATGATTTACGGAAATCATGGCCGACATCACCTTAAATGCTCTCGGTCATGGGGATCCTGATTGGATAAGAGCTATTATTGACCAAGCAAATACTCTTACCCATGTCAGCAATATATTCTACACGGTTTTATTCCATGTTCCTGGTATACACGGAAATCAAGGAACAAGATAAGGGATTCGGCAAAAAGAGATTATATATATAATATATATATTAACGTAATATATATTTATATATATATATATATAATTTTATAATTAAAATAAAATATTTAGTTTAATCTTAAAATAAAAAGTTTATTTTAATTTTAAAATAAAAGTTTAATTTTAATTTTAAAATTAGAATTTCATGCTAACTAATTAGAGTTGGAATTAGATTCCATGATAACTAATTAGAGTTGGAATTGGATTCCATGATAACTAATTGGAGTTGAAATTGGATTTCATATTATTCAAAATAAAAGAGTTTATTTGTGAATAGGAAAGAGAATCCTAATTTCCTTAAATAAAGGAGTTTATTTAGATATGAAATAAGATTTCATATTATTCAAAATAAAGGAGTTTATTTGTGAATAGGAAAAAGAATTAAGTGTTTCCTTTAATAATTTTTTTTTACATGGAATTGGATTCCATAATTAATTAAAATAAAGGAGTTTATTTTGATTAAAGATTTTGATTAAAATAAAATAGTTTATTTTATTCAAAATTGGATAAATTAAAATAAAATAGTTTTATTTTGATTTAAATTTGGATTAAAATAAAGTAGTTTATTTTGATTCAAAATTAGATTTTATACTAACTAAATTTGCCCATTAAATGATATCAATATATATATTAAATGTTTATTATTCATAAGATGAATGTTATTTATTGATGCATATGATGATGTAATATGATAATAAATGGGATTGATTATGGACTATTGACCAATGCGATTGGATTTTATTTTAGTTGGATGCATGAATGTATGGGTTTTATTAAATGGGTCTGCATGACTGCCTTCTCTAATTTTTTTCTTAATGTAAATTCTAACTCCTCCTATGTACTTCCCGACTTGACGGTGATCAAGGTTTCTATTTATTTTAAATTGTTTTGTAATAGAATAGTTAGAATTAATTTTGAAAAATTGGAGATCAAGGAACAAGAGCGCTTGAAGACCAGTTTGTAATGGAGCCCGGGTTTAAATGTAATAGTTATATTTAAATATTATTTCTTGCACCCCTAGGGTTTGACCTTTTTGGTTCACTTAGTGGCTCTAGTGAACCAAACTAGAATAAAAGTCCATAATCAATCCGGGTAGAATATAGTATTCTATATGTGCGCTTATACTATATATATTATATATTATGCAAACATGCTTCGCATGTTCATTAATATAACGCGATTTTATATATATATATATAAATGCTGCTACTAAACAAGATGAGACAAATTAATAACAAACCCTCAATTTTTTATATTAAGTCCTAAGCGCTCAAAGATATTTGGAATATCGAACGTCAGCTTTCTAGCATGATAAAATTAATAGAGTATTAAATATTTAATATGAGTTTGTTGTGTCACCACAAGGCAAGTATTAAGTATTTAAGATGTTAATTTATCACATTTGATGCTTATAAAGAAAATTGAACAATATTGTTTTGTTGTGTCACCACAAGGATGATAATTTTCTTTTTGAATATATGGAGTGCTAGGTCGGACTTAACTTGGATAATTTTGATTCTGATGTGCACCACTTGATCAAAAATAATCTAAGAGGCAAAAGAAAAGGAGTTACATAGTTGATGTAATTGACAAAATTTATCTACCTATTTATTTATATATAGTTTGTTGTGTCACCACAAGGCTATATACATTTGAAATGGGATCCTTATTCTCACTAGCAAATCTTTAATTAGATTTTTCCGAACTATATAAGTGAGGGTAATATAGTTTGAAGAAAATATTGGGAGATACCAATTTAAAATAAGACCTAATTTATTTTGGTAATTAATAAAAGAATGTATGTTAAAATGTTGTTAATTACAAATTCATTTACGTAATTTTACAATGTCTAAAATTACTATCAATCATGCGAAGCATATTAGATGCTAAATTAATCGGGCCATCAATTTAAACTGATTGGTTAAGGAATTAGAGAATAGTTCTCATAAATGAAAAGCTATCTTATGTCCTTAATACGCCTATCCTCACAATGGTTGTAGACAAATGCCTCGAGGAAGAGATTGCTTTGCTTTTAGAAAGTGGCAAGATGATGCACAGCTTGGCTCAATGCATCATGCTCAAGCATCCACGAGTAACGAGCTTCGGCGTCGGCGATGAAACTATGGATGCTCCTACTATATTCACGCACATCAAGTAGTTGATGGTGAGGAAAGTAGGATCGATAGATATCGAGATATCTAAGGAGCTCTTCCGATCTAGAATGGCCAATGTACTATAAAGATGCAGACAAAAGTTCTTAACATAATCAATTTGATTGATCAATTAGGACAACTGGTTTTGTCATGGATGGAGAGTTGAGCCAAGATTTGATCTTGCACTCACTCCCGGACTCCTTTCACAATTGTTGTGAATTTTTCATATAAACAAGATAGATATCAGCTTCGTTGATTTGCTTAACATGTTGAAAAATGATGAGAGTCACTTTCCAACCAAGAAAGACCGTGTCTTACTGGTAGGGGCCAAAGGATCTTCTGAAAAGAAGAACGATTCAAAGAAGGTATATAGAAAGGCATAAACAAAGGATAATAAGAACAAAACTGATACGGATAGCAAAGGAGTTTGCTTCCACTTGTGACGCCCCCAAAATTAGGTATACGTCACCCATCTTGGGTCGCCACTTACATGGTACATAAATTCAAATACAACTTACTAATATAACTGTCGTGTACAATACGACAAAAACTGTGAGTTTGAATACAAATATTGTCTACTAGATATTATACAAACTCAAAAGGAGTCCTCATTACAACTATTATCACACTATTTCACGTAATAAAGTGAGGACTACTAATGCTATCCTCTCGACCATTACTTCTCCCCGACTCGTCTCCAAACTATGTTCTCATTTCAAAGAGAACAAAGAAAGAAAGGGTGAGCTCAACTAGCCCAAGAAGAAATATTATGACTAAGATAATGCGTAATAAATTATCATTAGCCTTCAACAAAGTGTTAAACCGATAAAATACAATAGACAACCGGTTTAATCTGCAATGAATAAGCAATCCATTAAAAGAGTCAAGTAGAGAATAAAGTCTACTATCTTTTAGGTTTTAAAAGGTTTTCATCAATTTTTATCATTTGAGACTCGACAAATAATAAACCACCACATCTAATCATCCATGTACTACGGTCAAGGATTTTCATCAAATTATCAATGGTCATGACTATACCGAATCACCCCAGTCATAATCATACCAAAAACTATCCATCATTGCATTACAAGCCACCGAGGACTTTTGTCACATCATTTATATCAAGTCATGATTATACCGAATGATCCTCGGTCATAATCATACTAAGTTCATCTATGCACGTAAGCGAAAGATAACATAATATAACATGAGGATGATGACAATGACATAGTAATTCAATAAAACAAGTTCAAGAATTATTTAATCCATGAATTATTAACGTCCCAAATTGTCAACATGATATCTTTGTTTAGTGAGTAAAATTCAATAATGATCGTAAGAATATTTCCATGAAAGATCTTTGGATGAAACGCAAATATCAAGGATATTCTACTAATTTCATGGAGTATAGAAGTCAAAGTTTTAACTAACCGGGTATAATAAAGAATGGAATAACAAAAGAAATCACCATGCATGCGATTGCAGATGTATAAAGTTATTCCAATGAATAATAATAACGGAACCAGTCGTGAAATTCACAATCGCAAGCAGGATGTTCCAATGTAATAATAAAGATGGAACCAGATCCGGTGTAAAACACACGATATAGGATATTTCAACGAGAATGATAAAGACGGAACCAAACCCGGTGAAATTCACAAAGACGTGATGTTCCAATGAATAATAAAAAGATGGAACCGGATCCGGTGTAAAACACACAGATAGGATATTCCAATGAATGATAAAGATTTTACCAGTCCGGTGTAAAACATGACGCATGTGATGTTCCAATGTAATAATAAAAAGCGGAACCAGTCCGGTTTAAAACACATGAGATGTGATGTTCCAATGAATAATAGAAGAATGTCACCAAGTATAGGGTAAACCACAGATACAAAGTTATTCCAATGTAATAATAAGCAATGGAATAACATAAGGATTTCACCAAGTATAGGGTATGCCGCGTATACATAAGTATGTATAAGGTATGCCACTTTTACAAAGTTATTCCAATGTAATAATAATGAATGGAATAATGAAGTTCTCTTCAAGAAGAAAGAATAACACCCCTCTACCGTAAGAAAGAATATAGAATATATGAAGTAGCGAATACTATCACTTTCTTCTTTCATAATTTTCTCTCTATAGCTTCTCTATAATTTCTCTCTCTAGAGTTTCAATGAATTAAGTAAGAAAATAATGAAGGAATGAGCTTCTATTTATAGGAAAATGGAATGCATAAGAATTAATCCATGAACGGTCCAGATTGATTTACTTTAATCTGACGGTCCATATTTAAAGAAAAATCTTTTAAATAAAATATAATATATTCTATTTATATAAAACATTTTACTATGCAAACACTATGCAATACTATGCAAAACACTATGCAAAACACTACGCAACACTATGCATAATAAAATATAATATATTCTATTTATAGAATAACTTTAATAAAGTATTCTTTTATATTTTATATAAAAAGATGTTTCGCTTTTATTACGTTAATAATACGAATAAAACAAAACGTCATTATCGCTTATAATAATTCATATTATTAATCGATAATAATGGAATCAAACCGAGTGACTTCTCACATAAGATCAATAATCAATACCGTATCTACTTGCATGCAACCACACGTATTCTCGTATTTTACTACCGAGTAGTTCAACAAGATCAACGGTAAAACTTCCATTATTTCAATAAAAGGAAATATTTTTTTGTGGTTTCGTTATTTCAATAAAATATTTTTGTCGTTTTCTCGATCCGATAATAATTACATTGTTAGGGTCCACTAATGATTGAGTGGTCGTTATTTAATATTCCCTGCTAAACCTAAATATTCCCACCAATCGAATATAATATAACCACTTGCATACTTTGCAAAATTTATAAATACTACCCACAACTATAATTTTATCTCAAATTCACACCATAATATTAAAAATTTATTTCACAAAATTTAAATCTTTATTGATAAAAACCGGGGTCTCACACCACTTACTATAAGCACGGACCTTTGGAAAAAAAGCTGCGAAAGCATCTTGCGGAGGCTAACCAAAGAATCTTAGTGAAGTTTGGTTCTAATACGGTTTTTGTTCATGATTGAAATAAATTTTTCTTTAAGTCGAGGTTCTACTTGGGTATTGGATCTGACTTTGGTTATCATAAATATAGATTTATGAAGGACCAAGCGAAATGAAAGCTAAACAAATATAAGTAATCCTATGTATGAATTGTAGCAAAGGTTGCCATATTAGCCATAGAAACTTATAGTTTAGCAATGCTTACTAAGCAAATCTATTAAGTCGATAAGTTGTTATTGTATTCCAGCCTTGTTAAAAATATTATTTCCATTTTATTGTTGGACAATGAAATCCTTGGTATTATAATTAAGAACAATTGTTGTTCTATTTATAATAATAATATTTGTATATAATCTGGAATATTACTAATAAATTTTGTATACTTGACTTACGTGAAAAATTATTTTGTAAATTGAACAAACTAGTATAAGAAAAGGAGATGATCATTCAAAGAGTTGAATGTATGTATTTGTTGAAATACAAGTGTGAATTATTTGAAAGGTTCAAAGAATTGAAGTGAAACAAATTGACAAAGTATTAAGATTCTTTGATTAGATCAAGGAATAAATACTTATCTGATAAGTTTCTTGATCATCTCAAATGGTTTTCTCATAATGGACGCCTCCGATATGTAATAAATGATTTATGTATCTGAAAGGAAAAATCGTACCTTGTTGGACATGGTGCGGTCCAAAATAATTTTACCGACATTCCAGTATCCTTCCGGATAATGTCCTAGAAATGGTACTGCGTATCTACGAAAATGGTAACCTCAAAATCCTACCAAGAGACTCCGTAAAAGTTATGGAAAGGGAGGATTCTAATCTTAAGTATGTTAAGATAAGGGGTTGTCCAACTTATGTGAAAAAGGTTTCAAAGGATAAGCTTGGGACAAGATTTGACATGTACAAATTTGTGGGACATCCTAAAGTAAGTTTAGGGTATATGTTCTATAATTCTACTTAGCAAAAGGTGTTTATTAAAAACAGCGCCTTGAAAGATAAATGTGTTTATCATTGAAGGGGCTAGTGGGAGGATAATAGATCTTGAAGAGTTCAAGAACCACAAACACTATAAGTCGAATAAGAGGAACACCGTAGATGAGACTATTGTACCACAACCCAATCGTAAATCTGAAATAGTCTTCAAGATATCTAGGAGGTATGGATTCATCATGGATGATGATGATGAGGTACGCATCATAGAAGATGATGATCCGAGTTACATACGATGAGGTAAAAGTTCTAGTGTGTACAAAAAGGGTCGATGGGAGCGTCGTGAAATTTCTAGTATTATATGTTGATATACTACGGATAAGGAATGACATACCAATGCTATAATCGATAAAGATAAAGTTGTCTAAACAATCCTCCATGAATGATTTGGGAAGAGTATCATTATTAGGGATAAAATCTATATAGATGAGATCTGAGGATGCTCGACTTAACCCAAGGCGATATATATTCATTTGATGCTAAAGTCGTTTAGCATGGCAACTCTCAAGAGATGTCTCATGTCGATGAGCTATGGAGTGTATCTCTTAATAGTCCCCACAGACTCACGAAAGAGAGGTCGCATGGTAGACAATTATGTATGCAATGAAATGTACGAGACACGATGTTGATCGGTCATATTATGGAGAAGTTCACTATGAGTCGATGAAAAACATCTTAAAAGTGCTTAACCCAAGCACTAAGGAAGTGATCATATTCATGGTGGGTCTTAATTAAAACTAGAGGGCTTAATGCACTCAAGTTTTTCGACAGACCAAGATGATGAAAATCCACTTTAAGGTAAAGCGTTATCTTGAGCAAAGCAGTGCGTTGAATTGGAAAGGTTCCAAACAATGAAAGAGTTCTTTGGTTTTGTGATAAAGACAAAGTATATAGCTATAAATGAAGGCTGCAAGTTGATTGTTTGGATTAAAAGTTCATTCTGAACTAGGAATAGTTCCTAAGTCTCATCTTGGATCTAAACATGTGTTGTAGCACTTTCATTTGATTATAAGAATCATTGAAGATGGGAAATCACTATAGAGATGGTGGACTCTCAAGAACAACATTACATATCCATTAACTAAAGCTTATCCAACAAAGGGATAATCGTCACTTAGAGAAGAAGAGTATAAGATCTGATGGCGATTGGCTTTAGTGCAAGTGGGAGATTGAAAGTAATATGCACACAAGCCAATCATCATGTTTGATGATAAAGCATATACTTGGTAACAATCTTATTCATTTATTAATAAAAAGTATTAATTTATTAAAGGCTTTTAATTATCATCGTGATCTTTGTTTTTATAATATGTGATAAACCCATAGTTTTAAGCAATGCTTTTAGAATAATGATGATGATCATTCTAATGAGATCTAAATTCTTAGAAAGCTTAAAACTAAAATAGTTCCCAATCATTGGATTACTAAATTGGGGATTAGTGAATCCGGATAGATTGATACATACGTTGCTTGCTTTCGTTGGATGAGGATGATTGATCTCATGATCATTTGTGTGGAGACACTAAAGCAAGTATGTAGGTGCTTATTAGAAATAATTTCAATTGAGCGTTGGCTCGCTAAGGAATACCTAATGGAGTTTTACTTGCACCGTCAATAGGAATTCTGTAGTGATAGTAATCTGATGATCTTGGACTTGAGATCATCATAGTATCTTGTGTATGATGAGTTATACTTTGACTTATTCCTTAAGACCCTTAGGGTATATCAAAGGGGTATGCTTGGGTATAATAAGTTGTACATGGAGATAATGTATGATCAATAAAGAATCTACCACTTCATTAAAGAAGAGAAATGTCTATGTGATTCGATAAATGACAACCCAGTGAGTCCTTGGCATGGCGAGAATGAAATTAGAAAGGAGTTTCTAATTTGCATTATTTGAGTTGTGCATTTAAGGATCGAAATACATATAATTAAATAAAATAAGACTTGACAAGTAATTCCATGTCTTATATTTAATTGGGACATTGTATGGTGGAAGGATTGAATTGTGCGGTAACTATTTACTCAAAGGTTCTTTTATGATTAATGTTAAAATCTATATTATATGGAAAGTCGTTGATCATTGGGGAGGCTTATCCCTATTGTAGAATAAATATTATTTATTTAAATAAATTAATTGTTTAATTTATTTATTTAAATGAAGATTAGAATTGTTCAATTGATTTATTCACAACCGGTTTAATATGGAGAACCTAAAGGGTCACACCATAAAGGAAGAATAATTATTTAAGAAGTTAATGGCATAATCGTAATAATATGTTATGTATATTTAATTCAATCTATGGTGATAGAATAAATTAAATAGCTTAATATTTATTATTTAATATTTTAGAAATATTAAATATAAATTAATAAGAGGAGTCTTATTAATATTATTACAATTATTATTATTTTAATTTCTAAAAGAGTTTAGGAATTAATTTAATATAAGTACTCTCATTTATTCCTAATTGGATTAGGAAGGAAAATTAGTTAAAGGAGTTTAATTAATTATTCCTAATAAGATTAGGGAGCTTAATTAATTAAAAGAATTTAATTAATTAAATAAATCCCAATTCCTTAATTGTTAAGGTAGGTTGCCCACATCTATAAATAAGAGGAGTCTTATTATGGGTGATGTGGTTGTTGACTTTTACAACACACGTAATAATTCCAATAGTTGGAGAGTACGCTCTTTTTCTATAGAGATAGAAAAAACTAGGGTTTAGCCAACCACCCATCTTCTTGAATTCTTCTTCTTCCTTGGTGGATCACCTCTAGAGGCCAAACACTTGGGTGGCTAACATTGATCAAAGGAAGGAACCAAACCCGGTGGATTCAAGTTGAACGCGAACGGATTTAGAGGTGAACTTGTACCTGAGGAAGCTCGATCTTCAAGGGTATGATTTTATTCTTTATCTTTTTGTTTAATTAATAATTATGCATAAAGGGTGATCCGGGTATATGGTTTGTATAAAATTTAAAACTCTGATTTTTACACGTTTTCGCACTTTTTATGCAATTTGATTGCATTCTTGAATATTACAAACCTAACACCCTCCTCCCCTCCTCCCGCCTCCACCTCCTTGTCCTCCCCTCCCCTCCCCTCCTCTCCCTCCTCCCTTTCTCCTCCCACGCCCTCCCTCCTCCCGCCTCACCACCTCCTCCCTCCTCCTCCCTTCCTCCCGCATCCCTCCTCACGCCTCCCTTTCTCCTCCCCTCTTCCCGCCTTTCTCCTCCACCCTCCTCCTCCCGCCTCCTCTCCTCGATCCTCCGCCTCCCACCGCCACCTAGGTCCATTCTTTATTTTCACTGCAAACGAAATCTTAGATAAGGTAACCAATTTAGTTTTATTAGAGTTACTAATTTATTTTGGATGTGATGCGATTGGTAATCAAACTTCATGTAGTTGGTTACCAAATCATTTGATAAGGTAACCAATTCGGTTTTATTAGTTTACTAATATATTTTGAATGTGATGCGATTGGTAACAAAATTTATGCGATTGGTTACTAAACCTTCCGATAAGGTAACCAATTTAGTTTATTAGGATACTAATTTATTTTGGATGTGATGCGATTGGTAACCAAATTTCATATAGTTGGTTACCAAACCATTTGATAAAGTAACCAATTCAGCTTTTTATTTGATTACCAATTTTATTTTAAATGTGATGCGATTACTAGTCAAAATTAGTATAAAGGTAACCATTTCAATTTTGTAGGTAACCAAATCGTCAAAAGAAATTGAATAATAACTCATGGTAAGTGGCAATGACTACATGATGATAATGGCTGGCGGATGGTGGCGCGGAGAGGGAGGATGATGAACATTAGCTCCTTCATAATTTTTATTTTAATTTTCTCATTTTGATTTGAATTTTGAAACATGGATTTGAAATTGTTGTTAGAGACAAGATTTGAATTTGAATTTGAATTATTAGTTATCCTTGATTTTAGGTTTCCTTATTAATGTGAATTGTACTATTTTTGTAATAATTACATTCTTTTTTCAGAATTATTTAGTTGATCTTGACTTTTCTTGTAATTACTTTCTATTTGTTGTATACTTATGTAAAGGACCCTAAAAAAAAAAAAAAAATGAACCGGGCTACAATCCAACCCAGTCCCTACATGGCTCCGCCCCTGTTAACCCTTAATGCATATATAATTTTATTAAGGAAAGAGAAGGTGTGCTATATAATTTACTTATTAATTACTTAATTTAATAAGTAAATCAATATTAATTTCCTAAATTAAGGAATCCTAATTGCATACTGATTTCCTAAATTAAGGAATCCTAATTGCACTAATATTGTAAATAAATATAAAAGTGTATTAATTGTGTAAATATTTTATGAGTGAACTATTGTTGTAATTATTTTTAAAAATGTAATAGAATATGTAATTGTTTCTATTAAGATTAAGATTAAGATTAATTGTGGCTTGATTGCGTTGGAAAATATGTTTAATTAGTTGAATCCGTCAAGGGGTTATGGTTTCATGCATGTTGCTTTCAAAATAATAATATATAATTAATTTTCTCAAATCTTTTGGTTGTGGTTTTATGCCTTGTTTTCATTTACAATATTACTTCATTGTTTTTTCCGCAGCCAGACAATTATGTTATTGATATAAATCTGGAATTTCAAAAGAATCTAAGGTTGAATTCCCCATTTGTCCTTCCAAGTTACATATCAGTTCAAAGTAGCTCCTTAGTTTACAAAGTGAATTACACTTTCATCCCCACTTATCAATTATGTTCCTTAAGTTGATTGTTTTTTTTCAATTTGAGTCATGTGCTAGTCAAGCATGTGCAATTTAACGAGGGTATTATTATTTTTAAAACTAGAACAAACAGTAACGTAAGAAGAAGGTCTAGCTGGAAAAAATAAAAGAAAAGGAAAGAAAATAAATATATAATTTACACAAATATTAGAACAGGGAACACTTAACTACTCTTTATGAAAAAGTTTCCTAAAACTCTCTCCATTTTAAAATATAAGATTAATATTGACTTTTTAAAGTTAACTCAAGATAATTTTAAATTTAAAATTAACATGAAAGTATTTAATTTATTTCTATTTAAACCTTATTACGTGCGATGCGTGGATCGATTAGGTCTTCTTTAGACCTCTTGTCTCTTGATGTTGGTGGTGGTTGAACCACCCATCCCATCCAACTTCCAAGATTGATATGACCAAGGAGTATTTAATTGGGGGAACAGTTTTTGAGACGAACACTTGGGAAACATGAAGGTTGAATAAGATGAAGTTTGAAGATGATGAAGATTACAGGAAAGAGATGATGAGGAGATTACATGGAGTGGGCAGTTTATTGGATGTAAGATTGCACATAATAATTAATCTAAGTCCCATATTGTTTACTGAGAAAAGTGTTAAAGGAAGCTTTCCTTATAAAAGGGACTCTCCTCCACTTACAACAAGTTGTGGGTTGGTCCAATCTGAATAAATTTTCAACATTTTGATATGTTGGGCTAGGCCGAAAGGATATTAAACAAAAAAGGCCAAGTGCAAAAATTCAGGATCCTTGGGCTTTTAGCCCAGGCTAAACAAAGGTCGGTCCAGGCCGGGCTTTTAATTAGGCCAGTCCAGGCTGGGTTTTGACATTTAAACAACGGCCTTTTTTTAGCCTTCAGGCCAGACCTTATCGGTCCAGGCCAGGCTTTGATCAGGTCGGGCTCAGGCCAGATCAAGGCCGTGTCGCAGGCCTTAGGCCGTTTGTGCAACCCTATGTGTGTGTAAAGTTCACTGATCTAACCAATAAAATCTAGATAAATTGGTCATGTCATTTTTCATTTTTCTTGATATTCTTTAATGATTATTTTTCAATTGACAAAATTGCATATAGAACTTATAAAGTAATTGAAATTCAGTTTGTGCGTACACCTAAAAGGTGTTGAATAGGTGTATCTGTTTTAATCGAATAACAATGATATTTTTAAAATTTTTGCTAAAGAAATTATCCAGACAAGTATGACACGTCTTCTTAATTATATGTTCATATCAAACTGTTATTAACTACAGAAGCTATCCGGACAGGTAGGATCTGTCTGCTTAGATGTTTATATGAACCTATTAAGTAGAAACTTCTTTATATTACTTTAATTTTAACAAAGTAGTGAATGTATAATGATATAATGCAGAATAAAACAAAGAATTTAAAATAAAGATAATCACCGAACTATAGACATCAAGATTTTTACGTTGTTCGGCCCCCATCCTTTAATCTAGTGGTCTAATCCACGTTCAATATCAATTGGTATTGGAGACTCCTTTATTAAAATAATATTCAATCAAAACACTCCATGTACAATTAGCTTTGAACTTTATACATTGAACACGACTGCCCCCTTTGCACAATTGCAACTTCTTGCACCTCTACAATCTTCGTGCACCACTGCAACCTTAGAGCTTTCTTTGTACAGACCTATCCACCTCTGGATCAATCACAAACCAATCTAGGTTTGTATACAAGTTTTAATCAAAATCAAATATGATTACTAATATCTATGAATTTCCAGCAACAAGAAATTAAAAGCAAGACAAAAACAATTTGGCTAGAAACATTTTTATTAAAGCTATGTGTTTTTCTCAATTTGTTATTTTGAAAGCTTTAGCCGAGAAGGATATATAAAGAGATAAAGTCCAACGACAAAAAGAAACAAATTACTCAATTTTAGCAATCCCAACAAAAGATAGAATTAGACTTCATGTT
Source organism: Panax quinquefolius (assembly GCA_020205615.1). Taxonomy (NCBI): domain Eukaryota; kingdom Viridiplantae; phylum Streptophyta; class Magnoliopsida; order Apiales; family Araliaceae; genus Panax; species Panax quinquefolius. The sequence continues at coordinate 102,098,511 of CM035166.1, read as the reverse complement.
AAGGAAAGGGTTTGAATTTGAAAAGTAGCCAGCTTAAAATAAGGGATAAGATCCCATCAAAATCAACTCATTCAGCTTTATGGGAAAAATCTTTGATATTAATATAATTTTGGAAATCATGGCTAAACAATTGCTCAATTAATTTGGTTTCCAAATTAATATAACTTCTCAATGAATTTGAAATTTAAATTCTTGAATCTTCTTAAAAGATATTTCCAGCAAAATAAAAATGTCTTACAATTAATAACTCAAGCTAGAAATTCTTACATTGTTTTCCTATGTGATTTCCTAGAGACATAATCCAGGAGTGTATTTGTGACTTTTTCTCCAATATGAACTTCTTGAAATATCGAACTTATTTACCATCCTTTATGATCAGCCCAAGTCCAAACTTGAGAAGTATAAGACATCTTCAAACAAAATATGTTGTCATCATTAAAATCAAAACATATAAATTAACACTATCCTCCTTTTTAATGATGACAATATATTACTCCCCCTAAATATAAGACTCCCACTAAAATCATGCATTTAATCATTAACCACAAGTTGATTTATTTAGATATTCATGAATTATAGCATATGCATATCAATTTAGTAATCTCCCTCCCCCTTTGTCATCAACAAAAAATAATACATATGAAATTTTTAAAGCCTAAATTTAGTTGAATTTAGTTATCTCTCATCCTTTTCATTAAAAAAAATAAGTGCAAAGATAAAAAAAGAAACTAGTGCAAGATTATAACAATATCACATATAGCAAGTAAACAAAATGATCATACCTTTGTGTTTTGTTACCTATATATCAACTTTTTTTTACCAGTAGTAAGCTTGATAGTTGTGTTCCTTAGTGTAATTTTGGATTTAGTATTTTCATAACCAAATATCTTCAAAAGCTCATCTTGTGGTTATTATCCCAATGTTGATTTCTTTAATGCTCAGGTTAGGAGGATGATTTTTAATATTTTGGTTGTTCTTGAAATTATAACTTTAGTCATTTGTTCCTATAGTTCGTGCTTAGGAATGTCTATTTTGACTTCTGAAGCAGACGAGTCAGGCTATCTGGATACAGTTGGTTGATTTCTAATTTCCATAAAAAAATTTGCATAATCTACATTCTCTTCTTTTGACATATCATAGTTAAGTTCATCAAAAATAATATGTGCATTAATTCCTCAACTATAGATTTAAAATTAAATTTATTAAATATGAAGCATTTAACACAATTATAAAAACTTTAGAATGAATGAGGTTAGATACCCTTGTGCTACGAAATCCATAAAGTTTTCATAAAAATATGTAATTAAAACTCAATTTAAAAACAACATGATATATGTACTTACATATTCTGTTAAATAATTTTTAGGCAACTTATAACTATCTCAAAGTAAAGTACTTTTCGTCTCCTTTTTGACCTTGAGACATCTAGAAATCTTTTTGAGTTAGTAGCATATAAATCACATTTCTTTACTCAAACTTATTTTATTTTAATTTTATTACAATTAGAATCAAAATGTCCTTTAAAATCAATTTTTTTACAAATAACAAACGGTAAACAATAAAGTGGCTTAAACCTTGGTTTACTATTTGATAGAGCTTGCATATTTAAATTTATTGAAGAATGTGCTTAATGTATATTTTTAGCAGTATGATTTGTAAAATCCTTATTAATGATTTGATTCAATGTACAATGACTTAGATTAGTAAGATCAAATAATGTTAGGTTGATCTTGTTGAGTTAATCTAGATGTATAGTTGATATAATTTTATCAGTTGTAAAGTTACTCTAGCTAGTTCGTAGTGTGAAGATGGATCGCAGAGTAAACACATGATCGTAGTACATCAGATAGATCGCAGAGCATTTACAGCTATTATAAAGTTTCTCTACAAATCGTAAAGCAAACATCAGTTCGTAATCCTAGAAAGCTACGCACTTCGGTCACTGACTTAGGTTGCTCTCAGCTTTGAATTGCTTCAATCTTTGCCGGGTCAACAGATATTCCATATTTTGATATCACGTGCCCAAGGAATGCTACTTCCTCAAGCCAGAACTAGCATTTCTTCAACTTGGCATATAACTTATTTTCACAAAGCTTTTGGAGTATCAGCCTCAAGTGTTTCTCATGATCTTCACGGCTTTTGGAGTAAATGAGGATGTCATCAATAAAGACGACTACAAAGTGATCCAAATATTCCTTGAATACTCGGTTCATCATATCCATGAAGGCAGCAGGAGCATTAGTCAATCCAAAAGATATGACTAGGAATTCGTAATGCCCGTCTGAGGAGTTCTAAGCGATCTTTGGAATGTCATCAGTTTTAATCTTCAACTGATGATATCCGAAACGAAGATTGATCTTTGAAAAGAATTTGGCGGCTTGCAACTGGTCAAACAGGTCATCAATGCGAGGCAACGAGTACCTATTTTTGATGGTGACATGATTCAACACCCGATAATCAATACAAAAATCGCATACTTCTATCTTTCTTCTTCACGAATAAAACAAGAGCACCCCGAGGAGACGTCTTGGGTCGAATGAAACCAGATGTCTAACAATTCCTGCGATTGGGTTTTAATTCACGAAGTTCAATAGAGCCATTCAATATGGGGGGCTTTGGAAATGGGTTTTGTCTGGGATTCAAGGTCGATACCAAACTCGATTTCACGCTCCGGGGTAGGCCGGAAGTTCTTGGAGAATACGTCGGAAATTCATTAACAATAGAAATATCATTCAAATCGTATTTTTTATTTAAATCATGACATGAGCTAAGAAAGCTTGACATCCATTTTTCAATAAATGAATACCTTTATGGCTTGAGATGACCGTGATTGATTTTAATGGTTTGGTCGCTTGAATTCACATAATAGGTTGATTAGGAATATGAAAGCTAACAATCTTACGAAAAAAATCAATTTTAGCATGATGAGTAGTTAACCGATCAATCCCTAGAATCACATCAAATACAAGTATTTTTAAGGAGATAAGATTGACAAGTAATGTGCGGTTATCGATTTGAATCAAACAAGACTTATAAACAGTAGATGTAATGAAGGTTTCTCCCAACGGAGTTTCAACAGATAAGTCAAAGTCTAATTTCTCCGGAGTCAAATTTAAACGTTGAGCGCAAGTAGGAGAAATAAAAGAATGGGTAGAACCGGTATCAAATAAGGTATAGATTTCGCTATAGTTTATGATTAGCTTACCCATAATCACCTCGTTCGGATTCCTCGCTTTTTGGGAGGTTACGACAAACGCTCTCCCTTGAACTACCGGTTTTGTCTTGTCTGGGACGGCCTTTGATGCCTCTGTCCCAGCTGGACTTAACTTCGATGCACGACAAAATTGGGCAAGGTGACATTTTCTTCGACAATTATAACACTCTTTGGATTGCTGCGTACAGTTCGGACTGATATGTCCCTCCCCTCTGCATTTGTAACATACGATTGGTTGTCGTTCCCCTTCCTTAACAACAGGTGCTGGTGATGACGTCTTTCCATCATTGTTGAATCTCCTCTTCTTAAAATTTCCATTTCTATTATCTTGGCCATGATTTCCACCGAAGTGGTTACCATTTTTGGCATGCAGATTCCCTCCACGTTTGTTGCCACCGCTTCGATGACTGCTACCCCTGGTATTATTATTTTGCCGGCTGCTCTCTCTTGGTTGGGTTGACTTGTTATCGCGCTCCAATAACTGAGCCCTATTTACAACATCTGAATACGAACACAGTTTGTGAGAAATTAAGTATTGACGTATCTCAGGTTTCAAACCACTTAGAAACATTCGCGTCATTCTCTCCTCATTATCAACCAAGTGGGGATATGGCCGGACAACTCGACAAACTTAGCTTCTCGTGACACGGTAATATTGTTGCTCCGACTTGATGAACTCTACCTCCTTCATGTGACGAATACTTTCGGGAAAGTACTTGTCGTTGAACACTTCTTGAATTTCTCCCAAGACATCTTGATCTGGGCGGTTTAGTACGCTTTACAAATTCCCACCAGATGTCTGCCTCTCCTGAACACATGAAGGTAGCAAAGGAACCTTTTGCTCCTCAAAGCATCCCAAGACATCAAATATCTTGGTGATCTGCTTTATCCACGTCTCTGCGCCTAAAGTGGTTTTGGTTCTCCATATAAACTCGGTGGTCCCAGCTCCTTGAACTATTTAGCGGTGGCCAGTCAAGGAGAGTTGCCGATGTTTCCACCTGCATTTTGAACAGGAGTTGTTCTCGCCTGATGTTGCATGAATTGCATAAAGCCTCTGAACATCGCATCGTTCATCATTTGGTCAGCGTTGTTGTTTTCTTGAGGATTATTGCCATCCTGATGCACATTATCCTGGGTATTGATCATTGGTGACTCAATGGTCTCATGTGCTTCATTGCTTATCTCAACATTTTTAGATGCCATTTTCAAATACTACCACAAAATAAGGGTTAATTGACATGTCACATATTATCCCTATACTCTGACCGACCAATTAAATACCAAATAAACTTAGGTAGGTTATACTAGCGAAGGAATTCCACGTCTCTCCCCTCTTAGTTCTTGTCTCACATCTCAGCCAGAGATCATATCCCTAAGCTTTGATACCAACTGAGACGCCCCCAAAATAGGTATACATCACCCATCTTGAGTCGCCAAATACATGGTGTCATGAATAAGCATGTGAATGTTATTCCTATTAAATATGATTTGATTATGATATATATGAATAAATATGCAAGTATGCTTGCATTAAGAAAAGATGTAAAGTCCTTTGATAGATAATAGAAACATATGTACAAGGACTTAGAATGAATTGATCAAGTATGTTAGGTTGATCCTACATAAGCAAAACAGCTTTGTAAAGTCCTTAAAAAGAAATGATGTACAAGGACTATAAACGTAGAAAGATCAAGCATTTTAGGTTGATCTAATGATGTAATAGATATGCTTGTCTGATCGTCGAACACTGCACCAGAAATCGTAGTCTGCCAGGAGAGTTGAGGAAAAATCGAGAGCTATCAAGGCAGAATCATAGTCTGCAAGATTGTAATCTTGGAGTTCGTAGACTGCCAGGAGAGACGAGGGGAGGATCGTAGTGTGTCAAGGAGAACTTCCTCAGGGCCGTAGTCTGTTGAGGAAGTCATGTTCAGAATCGTAAGAGACAGCGCACCGCCACGAGCCAACCGGTATCTCGCAAAAGCCAAAGTCAAGAATCGTAGACTACACTCAGTCGTAGAAATCTCTTGATCATACCAAATGCAGAGATCGTAGTCGAGCAAGATCAGATGAAGACAACAAGCACAACGACAGAAGTCGTAGAGTGTCAAGATCTGATCTAGGAGTCGTAGTGTCTGCACAACCAAAGCTGAATCGTAGAGTGCAGAACTAAGACCTCAACATATGTGCTCACAATGCCAAGGAAGAATCGTAGAACACATACGATTCTCAACGAATGAGAACTCCCAGAATATCCAAAGGAATGAAGCCTCTAGTTAGCACTGCAAAGATACATCCCATCTTAAAGGAAACCAGAGAGCACTCAACGAATGGCATGCAAGCTAACAGAAGATTTAAGCACCAACCCAATCAGCATCAAGATTGAGTTGTGAAGCCATTCGAGATGAAGTCGTCCACAAGGAGATCAGAAGAAGACTTGATGGCTCGACTAAGGAAAGTCGACCAGAAAGTGCAATAGTATCAGTGATGTAAGACAACGATCTTGGAAGCTACCGGGATCGTAGTGTTTGCCAAACAAAGAAAGAAGCGATGGAGTGCATACAGAGATCTTTGGGCGGTTTACAAGAACAAGGCTAAATTGATTAAGCATTGGGTCAGTCCATTGATGATAAGTGAACGGGAGATCACAAGGAGAAAGCGAGTTGGACACGCCATAAATCTGAAGTGTCTTGTTATTCAGAAGGGGCAAGAACAAAGAAGTCAAGCCATCAGTATCTGAGAGCTGTTGAGGCAAACAGAAGTGTTGAAATACTACACAAGAAAATAAAGAGGTGTTCTACATTGAAGATCCAATCAACACTTTTCTAGATCGTAGTGTTGTCTCTACCAGTCAACAAGACACTACGATCAGGTCCATAAAGACATGCATCAGAATCGTAGAGTTCGAATAGCTGAAGACTGAAGTATTGGCAACGGTTCAATCTGAAGGGTAATATTCAGACAAGAGCTTATTGAGAGCATCGATGCAAAAGGACAACCTCTGATCGAGAAATCAGAAGGAAGAAATAAAATCTTCGACCTGCCCAAGACATTAAAGTGACATCTCTGACGAGGTAGGTGAAACAATGAAGCTATGATGTAAGAAAAAAAGTATGACATGTCACATCTGCAGTCTACCTCAGTTAACTCGAGATCTGTGAAGATATTTGAATAGCTTTCAACGGCTACTTTCCAACGTTAGGATTGGGAAGGATTATAAATTAGCAAGAACTTCAAAGATCGAGGGTTGCTGGAGTTGCCAAGTTTGGAGAGATGGTGGAATGATCTAACCAACGTAAAAAGTGAGTGACCAATAAAGGTCTGAAGACTCACTCTACGATCCACCAAGAACACTCAGAGACATACAAAGAAAGAAGTAGAAGTGAGAGTTCTACAATGTAGAAGTGAGAGTTCTACTACATCAATGACATCTTGATGTCCATCATGGGAAGACTCTAAGTACCATAGAGAAGAGCTCACAGTCATCTTAGCAAGTCCATCATGAGAAGGCATCAAGTATCAAGAAAGGAGATCACAAACGTCATCATGGTGTCAAGCATGAAAAAGTTTCTAAGTGCCTAGCAGAAGAGCTTACAGTCATCTTAGAAACCCATCATGTGAAGCCATCACGTATCAAGAAAAATGATCTTCAAGGCAGTTCATCAAGGGATCATCAGAGGAGGTTGAGTACCTGAAGAAGCTAAGCATCATGAAACACTCAACTGCACTTCAAGGATGATCACGCCAAGATGCTAAGTACAGAAGATGTTCAAAGCATAAAGACATCTTAGCGACTTCATGTGACAACCCCAAAATAGATCCATTCCATCCAACCCATTCTCGAGTCGCCAAATACATGAGTACGAAAACAACTTCTGACTTTATTAAAATAATTATAAATGCAAAATACAACAACACATCTCTTGTGAGTTTGGATACAAATATATACCAAATGTGACACATGTCCCAATAGTGGACAAGACACCTCACGATGACACCTTACATAAAGGTGTAGTCAAAACATTTTAGAAACTAAAATCTTTGGGAAGTGCTCAAGAAACCTTCGTACATGGGAGGCCATGCTTACAGGTTATGATAGATATCATATGGCCACGAATTATCCTTAGTTAACCCAATAGACCCCAAAAAAAATGAGAAGATTACTATCATATTCTTCCCGATGGTGAGTCTTCTCTTGATTTATCATTATCTCTCTTGTCTCAAATTGAGAATTATACTTCAAATAAACACCAAGATTATATAGGTAGTGCTCATAAATATACTCAAGTGGATGAGCACAACCACATCTTTTATGATGACACGAGGTTGTATGTCATTAGACATCTTGTATGATAGTGGCAAAACACCCTTTCAACGTTGGGTTCGCCTCTCCTATATGATTCACCAAATATAACTACTAAAAGATGTATACAACACACTTGTCTATCTTTGTTTAGGAGAACTCCACGACTAGAGACCACCATTCTATTCCTTGTTACCCCATCACGGCCCGGCTACACTTTTATTACACCGAAAGGAATTGTGAAGCAAAAGGGTGAACACAACTAGCTCAGTAAAGAATATCATGACTAAAGATAATAAAATTATCAATAGCCTTCATCAATAAAAAATTAGAGAATTAGAACATATGGTAAATGATAAAAATTTCAACCATAGTTGCAGCGGAACGAGAAATCCATTAGAAGAGTCAAATAGATAATACAGTCTGTTAGTTCCCAGAGGGCACAATAGATCTAGAAGGGGGGTTGAATAGATCCTTTTTATTTCAAATACTTTTCTAGTTTATGATATATTGTTTATATTAGAGTATATGACAAACATAAGAATCTTTTCAAGCACAGCGGAATAAGTAAAAGATTCCCCTTTATGATATATTCATAATTATACGTACAATGTTCATTGGGTTAGTTTAGTTGTAAGTAGTTAAAACATACATAGCAGTTATAGACATAATGTAAATGACATAATGTAAAAGACACAAGAGGTTTTAAGTGGTTCGAGAGACTCGAGCTCTAATCCACTCTTCTGATTTCAACTAGCAGGATTTTCACTAAGGAAGGGCAGCACCCTGATTCTCTACGATTCCTTTATGGCCAGCAGCCTTGGGACTTCAGTTCACTAAGAACTCTTCAAGGCAGCAGCCTTGGGACTCTTCTAGTTCCCTAGGAACTCTTTAAGCCCAGCAAGCTTGGAACTTTGTTTAGTCCCTCTGGACAAGGACCCTTTGGCCCTGCTTTGTTTAGTCCCTCCGGACAAGGACCCTTTGGCCCTGCATCATTTAGTCCCTCTGGACAAGGACCCCTCAGGCCCTGGCTTCGTTGAGTTGTTTGTTTGTTGTTGTTGGAGTCGATGCTGAGCTGCTAAGATGTCTTCATGCTCTGAACATATTCTATCCCTAGCAGCTTGGCTTGATCATCCTTGAAGAGCAGTTGAGTGTTGCATGATGCTCAGCTTCTTAGGTTGCTCAACTACTCGGATGACCCTTGATGAACCGCCTTGAAGATCACTCTCCTTGGTACTTGATGGTGCATGACGAGAGGCTTCTAAGATGACCGTAAGCTCTTACGCAAGGTACTTAAAAGCTTTCTCATGCTTGACACCAAGATGGCTTTTTGTGATCTCCTTCTTCTTTACTCGATGCCTTCCATGATGGACTTGCTAAGTTGACCGTAAGCTCTTCTCTGTTGTACTTAGAGTCTTCCATTATGGACATCCATATGGCATGATGCTCTTCTTTCTCTCGGCAATTGTAACACTCTTCATGTAGTAGAGCTCTCACTTCTACATAGTAGAACTCACACTTCTACTTCTTGCTTGATCTGACTTTTGAGTGTTCTTGGTGGATCGTAGAGTGAGCCTCTGGACTCACTATCACTTGATTCGATCAGTCCACCTTCTCTCCAAAACTCACAACTCCAACAACCTTTGATCTTTGAAGCTCTTCTACATTTATACACCTTCCCAATCCTTCCATTGGAAAGTAGCCGTTGGAAGCTATTCAAATGTCTTCACAGATCTTAAGTTGCTTGAGGTAGGCCTTGATGTGACATGACATACTTTTCGACTCTGCGATCTCTTCGTTTCACCGAATTCCTGTCGGATGTATCACTTTACTATCTTGGGCAGGTCGAAGACTTTATTTCTTCCGATTTCTTGATCGAGAGGTTGTCTTTTTGCATCGATGCTCTCAATAAGCACTTGTTCGAATATTACTCTTCAAATTGAACGCTTTGCGAATGCTTCGGTCTTAAGGTATTCAACTCTCTATTCAATACATGTCTTCAGGACCTCGATCGTAGTGTCTTGTTGAGTGTTGCTTTCGTTAGTTGGTAGAGTTAACACTACGATCCGGAAGAGTGTTGATTGGATCTTCAATGTAGAACACCCTTCCTTGTATTATGCACGGTTGCTTCATATACTTTTTGCTTTGGCAGTTCTCGAATCTTGATGGTGCGATTCCTTGTCTTGGTCCCTTACGAATATTAAGACACTTGATTTGTGGTGCGTCCGACTTACTTTCTCCTTGTGATCTCCGTTCACTTATCATCAATGATCGACACGGCACTTAATCACTTTAGCCTTGCTTTTGGGTCGACCAAGATATCTCGGTTCACTTTCCATCGATCCCTTATTTGTTTGGCAAACACTACGATCTTGGTTACTTCCAAGGTTGTTGTCTTCCATTCTCTTATCGTATTTGCATTAGCTAACTTTTCCTTAGTCATTTCTTTGAAGTCTTCTTTGAATCATCTTGTGGAAGACTTCATCACGAATGGACTTTCAACTCAATCTTGATGCTGCTTAGATTGTTGCTTAGTTCTCCTGCTAGCATGCATGTCATTCGTTGAGTGTTCTCTGGTTCCCTTACTGTGGATTTCATCTTTGCGATTACCAAACAGAGGCTTCGTACCTTTGGATATTCTCAGGAGTGCTCATTCGTTGAGAAGTATCCTTTCTACGATCTGACTTAGCATTGTGAGAACTTCTTTTGGAGTCGTAGTTCTGCACTCTACGATTCAGCTTCGGTTGTGCAGACACTACGATCCCGAGATCAGATCTTGACACTCTACGATTTCTGCCTTGTGCTTGTTGTCTTCATCTGATCTTGCCCGACTACGATCTCTGCATTCATTCAGTGGACTCTACGATCTCAGAGTGTAGCCTACGATCCTTTTCTTGGCTTTGGCATCGCTAGACTCTACGACTCTGAGTGTAGTCTACGTTTCATACTTGGCTTCGGCAGATGGTCGTTCGGCTTGTAGACAGGCTGTCTCTACGATTCTGAACATGACTTCCTCAGCACACTACGATCCCGAGGAAGCTCTTCTCAACACACTACGATCCTTCTTCGTTTCCCCTGGAAGTCTACGAACTCCGAGATCTCACTATCTTGCATACTCTATTCTCGCCTCCGATAGCTCCAGAGTTGACTTTGACTCTCTGGCGGACTACGACTTTTGATGCGATGCTCGACAATCGATGCCTTATTTATTACAACATAAGATCAACCTAACATGCTTGATCTTTCTATATTTATAGTCCTTGTACATCATTTCTTTTTAAGGACTTCACAAAGCTGTTTTGCTTATGTAGGATCAACCTAACATATTTGATCAATTCATTCTAAGTCCTTGTACATATATTTCTATTATCTATCAAAGGACTTTACAGCTTTTCTTAATGCAAGCATACTTGCATATTCATTCATATATATATCATAATCAAATCATATATTAAATAGGAATATCATTCACATGTTTATTCCTGACACAGTCTATTATCTTCTCCATGTTAAAAGTCCACCAACAATGTTTTATCCCTGTAACATCAATCAACAATTCCTTTCCACAATTATATGAATATCTCATAATCATAATTGTAATTCTAAATTCCTCTTCGTACCCAGGACGAATATAATTTTCATCACATGTCTTTACCTAAAACATCAAAGATCATGGTTATACCAAATCACAGTTTATGTTCATAATCATACTAATAAATTCATCTTTTTGACTACTACCAAAGAATATTCAACAACAGTCATCATTTTGCACTCTACGCCAAAAGATATTCCTCAACAGCTTCATATTTGCACTCTGAGACCAAATATATTAATATCTCAAAGAAATATATAATCATTTCGAAATTTATATAAACAATAATTATATCCATGTTGATCAATTCACCTTTGCAGACTTAAGCTAAAGATATTCAATTATAAATTCAATGGTTATGATCATACCGATCACAATTCAACTTTTCACTTCTTGGCCAAAGAGAACCATAGTCATGATCATACCAATAATCTACCCATCTTTATACTCAGTGAAAGAGAATTTCAACATCGAGGTTCTAAAAAATGTTATATATGATAATAAAATCAATATAAACAATATATAGTTTTAATCTCCAAAGTAATATTCATAAATCAACTATAATTTGGTTAGAAAAAGAAACCAATTTTGTAGTGAATAGTACCCGTGAATAGTAACTCATGAATAGTAACTCGTGAATAGTAATTCATGAATAGTAACCCTGACACAAAAAGGTAAAAATTCCACAATAAAATTCATACCAATATTTCGGTATAATGATATTGAAAGAATAACATTTCTTAAACTTATAAACAATTTATTTTAATTGTTTACACTTTACTAAATAATGCATTTAACTATCATAAAATGCCAAACTTATAAGATTTCATCACCAATAACCAAAACCCTCATCGAAAATCTTCATATACCACATATATGATTCTCAAGCCATAAAATCATATTTTCCAATTTTCTTCCTTCACATAACATATTTAACTCATTTATTCATAACTAGTCCATTTTCATAAAAAATACCAAATCAGTTCTAAAAATATTTCTTTTCTGGATTTAGCATAATATAGTCCTATATTGAACATATAGTTTTCTCAGAATTTTTTAAATTTATTTACTATTTTTCATATGGCCAAAACCGCCAAATATTTAGACATTTATCATAAATTGTACTTTTATCCAAAAATTCCGAAATTCACAGAGTACACTGATATTATATAGATGTACTCCCAATAAAAATTTCATCAATTTTGGAGTTAACCACAAGGAATTATAAGCGATTACTTTTAAAATAGTCTTTTCTCATAAAATTTATAACTCTTAATCTATACATCCAAAAATCACCATTTTTGGACACAATTAATAAAACTCATCAACATATCATTTCAAATTTTTCCAGAATTTTCTGAAGGTCGGAAGAAGTACGAATCGAAAAACATAATAACCCTTAAAATCCCTACTATCCCTTACCTCAAAAAGAAGCGACTTACATTTGGATATCGAATATATTATTTGAAGGAGAATTGCACTGATGAATATCAACTCACCAAGTATCTAAATACTCATAAAATACACTCAATAATCTAGAGAGAGAAAGAGAGAAAGCTTATGTTTCTGGTGTGATTTTCAATTCTAACATAGCTCTTTATTTATAGGAAAATTTTAGCAGACTTGACCTGCAACCTGATGGCTTTACCTGCTACTATTCCCACCCACCACATTTGAAATAAAATTCAGCACATTTCTTCACCAACCACAAGTGGGGCCCACTCAATTCTAGAATTTTCTACCAAAATGCTAAATTCGGATACTTCAACAATTTCTAAACCATTCACCTCTTAAAATTCATAACAAATAATACGTTTATTTTTAACGGTTCAAAATTTGTGGACATATACTCAACTTATATATGTATAACATATCCAAAAATTACAACGATCCAACAGTCGGATTAAAATTATAACTCACGCAATATATATCTCAAAAACACTGGTTTAATTTTTAATACCTTTATTCTGACAAAAATACTGATAAAATACCTCAACATTAATTCCTTCATTTATAACCACATAAATAAATTCATCATTTATATCCACATCAAATAAATATTTCCTTATCATATAAATCAATAATTAATTATTCACAAATAATATTACAGAATCACAATTATGACAACCAAATTGCTCTCTGGGAAAGGGGCTTTCCATAAGAATTTCTCTCATTCTTGGCCTTGATTAGGTGACCAAACCTCTTCTTGACAGAACTTTCTAGACATTACCAATAATGCTATCTAATAATATTATTCAAATAATATGAATTATTGATCTGATAATGAGAAATATTGTGCAGTGATAATTATTGAAACAACAAAAATATAAAATATCAACACAGCAATTATTGAATCAATAAAATAAAATATTGAGCGATAATTCTTTGTAACAATTATTAGAGTAGTGCCTTCTTACGTAAGAATCAATAATTCAAAAATCTTCGCAATACCTGTATGCTCTTCTCGCAACAACAACACGACTTTTACTTTACCCAACGGGTATTCCAACATGTTAATTGTAATATAATTACGCCGTTATTTATAAAAACTCAAACTTGTCGTTTTCTTCATCCGATGCTTATTCATTATAGGGGCCCTGAAATGATCTTGTGCGTAAAATTTAATATTCCCAAACAAAAGATTATTCTACGACCAAATGAATATTCCAAACAATAATGAATACTTTATAACCACTTTTTATTTTGAAAAATTCATATATCACCCTTAACTTTAACTTTTATCAATTTTACCATTTCTTGAATAGAAAAAATTGAATACTTTTATTTCATAAAATTCGGGTCTTCATTTTTCAAAGACTAACTCCAACAAACAAACAATCAACTCAACAACAAGAAGCGGGGCTGAGGGTCCTTGTCAAGAAGGGACTAAATGTAGTTCCAAGCCTCTCGAGATTGAAGAGTTCTGAGGGAACTAGAGAAGTTCCAAGGTGCAGCGGCCTGAAGGAATCTTAGTGATTCGAGTCTTGCCTTCCTTAGTGGAAATCCTGTTAGTTGAAAGCAGAAGAGTGGATTAAGAGTTTGAGTCTTTGAACAACTTAAAACCCCTTGTGTCTTTTACTTTATGTCATTTACATTATGTACATTAAATGTTATAACTACTATGTATGTTTTAACTACTTACCATTGAACTAACTCTACGAACAATGTATGTATGATTATGAATATATCAATGAAGGGGATTTTTTACTAATTTCGCTGTGCCTGAAAAGATTCTTATTTTTGTCATATGCTAAATTATTAGCAATACAAAATAAACCAGAAAAGTATTTAAAATTAAAAAGGATCTATTCACCCCCCCCCCCCTTCTAGATCTATCAGTACCTACTAGGAACTAACATACATGGCATGTAATTTAAATACAAACTTCTTTTTATAAATCACGACAAAACATAGGTGAGAGTTTCAACACGGATAATGTCTCGTAGAGAGTATCCAAACTCAAATAAAGTCCTCATTACAATTATTATCACACTATTTCAACTTTGAATAGTGAGGACTACTAATGCAAATAATTTGGATGAGTCACTCGTTCTCCATTGGGTTCGGCTATATTCTCATTTCCTGAAGAGAACAATGAAAACAAAGGGTGAGTTCAACTAGCCCAGTAAGAAATATTATAACTAAGATAATGTAGAATAAATTATCGTTAGCTTTCAACCAGTGTTAAACTGATAAAATATAATAAACATCAAGTTTAACTGCAGCGGAATAAGCAATCCATTAGAAGAGTCAAGTAGAGCATGATATCTACTATCTTCTATGATTTAAAAAGTTTATCATCAATTTTATAGCTGAGACTCAGCTTAATAAATAAACTACATCATCGAATCATCCTTGCACTACGGGCGAAGGATATTCATGTAATCATCGATGGTCATGATTATACTTAAGAATAATCCATGGTCATAATCATACCAACAATCATCCATCAATGCACTACAGGGCCACCGATGAGGATTTTACCACATCATTTGTAACATTACGATCATGATTATACCGAATAATCCTTGGTCATAATCATACCAATCAATAGTACATCTATGCACGTAAGCCACAGATGACTTTTATCACAATATAAGCATGAGGATGATGACAATGATATAAGAATTCAATTAAAAGAAAGCAAAGGATAAATTTTTAAAGATTTATAACTTAATTTATCCAGAATTCAATAATGTCCAAATTGTCAACATGATACTGCTTTGTGGAATAAAATTCAAGAATAATATTGTATCAAAAATGATTTGGACAACAAAGAAATCAATTTTTGTCATGAATAATTTCCCGGGTGAATAGTACCCTGTGAATAGTACTTCGAAAATAGTACCCCGTGAATAGTATTTTATGAATAGTACTCGTGAATAGTACTTTGTGAATAGTACCCGTGAATAATACTTTGTGAATAGTACCGTGAATAAGATGCTTAGTAAAATGACTACTACTCATGTAATAATACTCTAGCATTTAAAAGCTTAAAATTTAACAAGAATGTGTAGAAAATATCCTTGTGAAACGATACTAGATGAA
This sequence comes from Panax quinquefolius, assembly GCA_020205615.1. Classification (NCBI taxonomy): domain Eukaryota; kingdom Viridiplantae; phylum Streptophyta; class Magnoliopsida; order Apiales; family Araliaceae; genus Panax; species Panax quinquefolius. The sequence continues at coordinate 102,082,857 of CM035166.1, read as the reverse complement.
GCACAAATTTCAAGGATATTCTACTAATTTCACGGAGTATAGAAGCAATACTTTAACAAAATGAGGGTATAATCAGGAATACTAAACGAAATAATATTACTCACATACTACAGAGTATGGAAGAAAATATTATTCCTATGAATACTGAACAAAATAATATACCTTACCTCAGAAAAAGACTGGATACTGGAATAGTGAAGTAGCAGACTTCTCTTCTTTTTTCTCTCTATAGCTTCTCTCTATAATTGCTCTTGTGAATCTTAGTGAATTGGTGAGAATGAAATAAGAATTAGCTTCTATTTATAAGAAAATATAATATCGATAATTGCACGTTTTGGGGCTCGAAATATTACAGTATAATACCTTCATCTTTTTTTCATTTTTAATTTAGTCCTGCAAGTATTATCAAACTTGCACCACCTCCCCTAATAGTACATCTTGTGAATCAATAGTACAATCATGTGAAAAAAATAATTACAGTATAGTACCTTCGTCTATACCTCCATTTTAATTTAGTCATGCAAGTATTATCAATCTTGCACCACCTCCCCTAATAGTATATGCATGTGAATCAATAGTACACACATGTGAACAAATAGTTATAAGCATGTGAATTAATAGCAATTAATTGCTCATTTATCCGATTAATTACCCGATTGGTCAATATAACCTCCAGACATCAATTATTATCGGAATAGATGTCGATTTCCACTAACACTAATAATCCCAACACAATGGAAATATCAATTTCATCTTTATTCAACACGGACTTATTCATCATTAATATTATAACTCACAATATTTAACAACGGATCATTCCCGGAAAGAGGGGCTTTCCGATAAGGATTTCTCCTATTAGGCGCTGATTAGGTGACCAAACATCTCCTTGATGAAACTTTCTAGACATTGTCAATATTGTAAATAATAATATGAATAACTTTTATCGTCTCAATTATTGATTTAATAATATAAAATATTATGCAGATGATACTGTGATAATAATTGAATCAATAATATGAGAGATATTATGCAACAATTACTATAGCAATAATTGAGTATAATCGAGTGACTTCTCACGTAAGCAACAATAATCAATACCGTGTAGCTACTTATGCAACCACGCCAGACATCGCATTTCTTACCACCGGGTAGTTCAACAGTTTAACGGTAAAACTTTAGCCGTTATTTTTATAAAAAGATAATTCTATCATTTTCTAACTACGACAATACTTCCGTTGTGGGGTTCACCAATGATTGTATCGTCGTACGAATATTCCCTGTTAAAACGAATATTCCCCGACCAATTGAATATTATATAACCACTTGCTTACTTAGCAAATTTGTAAATAATACCACAACTATAACATTATATCAAATCCACACCATAATATTCAAAAATATATTTCGAGAAAAAATAATCTTTATTCATAAAAGTTGGGGTCTTACAGCAAGCTCCATTAGAAGACTCCTTAACTAGCTGTTGAATGACTGGGCAAACTGATTTGGCAAAACAACACAGTTGTCTCTAATTATACGTAAGAAATAGTAATCAATATAATCATCAAATATGTATATAAGAAACGGTAAACAACATAATCATCAAATTAGATTTCAACGAAATCTTTTAAGCTATGTTTGCAACTCAATCCAAGCCTTACAATTGAAATTGAGCCTAAATTTCAGTTCTATAGAATTGCAATTGTGCTTTCAATTCGAATTCAAGAGTTTGGAATCGAGTTGCCAGATATAACATGAAATCAAGGATTGATTTCATGGAAAATAACTTACAAAAATCTTTTGTGATCTCCCTTCTTTAACTACTCGATGCCTTCCCATGATGGACTTGCTAAGTTGATAGTAAGATCTTCTCTTTTTGTACTTAGAGTCTTCCGTGATGGACATCCGGATGGCATGATGCTATTCTTTTTCTCGGCAGTTCAGAACACTCTTCATGTAGTAGAGCTCTCACTTCTACATAGTAAAACTCATACTTCTACTTCTTGCTTGATCTGACTTTTGAGTGTTCTTGGTGGATCGTAGAGTGAGCCTCTGGACTCACTATCACTTGATTCGATCAGTCCACCTTCTCTCCAAAACTCACAACTCCAACAACCTTTGATCTTTGAAGCTCTTCTACATTTATACACCTTCCCAATCCTTCCGTTGGAAAGTAGCCGTTGGAAGCTATTCAAATGTCTTCACAGATCTTAAGTTGCTTGAGGTAGACTGCTTGATGTGACATGACATACTTTTTCTGACTCTGCAGTCTACTGTTTCACCGACCCTGTCAGATGTATCACTTTACTATCTTGGGCAGGTCGAAGACTTTATTTCTTCTGATTTCTTGATCAGAGGTTGTCTTTTTGCATCGATGCTCTCAATAAGCACTTGTTCGAATATTACTCTTCAAATTGAACCGTTGCCAATGCTTCAGTCTTAAGGTATTCGAACTCTACGATTCCAATACATGTCTTCAAGGACCTGATCGTAGTGTCTTGTTGAGTGTTGCTCGTTGGTTGGTAGAGTTAACACTACGATCTGGAAGAGTGTTGATTGGATCTTCAATGTAGAACACCCCTTCCTTGTATTATGCAGTGCTTCAATACTTCTGTTTGCTTTGACAGTTCTCAGATACTGATGGTCTGATTCCTTGTCTTGGTCCCTTTCTGAATATTAAGACACTTCAGATTTGTGGTGCGTCCAGCTTACTTTCTCCTTGTCATCTCCCGTTCACTTATCATCAATGATCTGACACGGCACTTAATCACTTTAGCCTTGCTTTTCAGAGGCTGACCAATATCTCGGTTCACTTTCCATCAGTCCCTTATTTGTTTGGCAAACACTACGATCTTGGTTACTTCCAAGGTTGTTGTCTTCTGTTCTCTTATCAGCAACTGCATTAGCTAACTTTTCCTTAGTCAGCTGCTGAAGTCTTCTTTGAATCATCTTGTGGAAGACTTCATCACGAATGGACTTTCAACTCAATCTTGATGCTGCTTAGATTGTTGCTTAGTTCTCCTGCTAGCATGCATGTCATTCGTTGAGTGTTCTCTGGTTCCCTTACTGTGGATTTCATCTTTGCAGTGCCAAACAGAGGGCTTCGCACCTTTGGATATTCAGGGAGTGCTCATTCGCTTGAGAACCGTGATCCGCTTTCTACGATCCTCGACTTAGCATTATGAGAACTTCTTTTGGAGTCGTAGTTCTCAAGACTCTACGATTCACGGTTGTCTGCGAGACACTACGATCCCGAGATCAGATCTTGACACTCTACGATTTTTGCCTTGTGCTTGTTGTCTTCATCTGATCTTGCCCGACTACGATCTCTGCATTCATTCATTGGACTCTACGATCTCAGAGTGTAGCCTACGATCCTTTTCTTGGCTTTGGTCATAATCATACCAACAACTGTCCATCAATGCACTACAGGCCACTGAGGATTTTTACCACATCATTTGTAACATTACGATCATGATTATACCGAATAATCCTTGGTCATAATCATACCAATCAATAAGACATCTATGCACGTAAAGCCACGTATGACTTTTATCATCAATATAAGCATGAGGATGATGACAATGATATAAGAATTCAATTAAAAGAAAGCAAAGGATAAATTTTTAAAGATTTATAACTTAATTTATCCGTAATTCAATAATGTCCAAATTGTCAACATGAATCATCGCTTTGTGGAATAAAATTCAAGAATAATATTGTATCAAAAATGATTTGGACAACAAAGAAATCAATTTTTGTCATGAATAATTTCCCGGGTGAATAGTACCCTGTGAATAGTACTTCGAAAATAGTACCCCGTGAATAGTATTTTATGAATAGTACTCGTGAATAGTACTTTGTGAATAGTACCCGTGAATAATACTTTGTGAATAGTACCCCGTGAATAGTACCGTAAAATGACTACTACTCATAGACAATACTCCGGCATGAAAAGCTTAAAATTTAACAAGAATGTGTAGAAAATATCCTTGTGAAACGATACTAGATGAAGCACAAATTTCAAGGATATTCTACTAATTTCACTTTAGTATAGAAATATACTTTAACAAAATGAGGGTATAATCAGAATACTAAACGAAATAATATTACTCACATACTACAGAGTATGGAAGAAAATATTATTCCTATGAATACTGAACAAAATAATATACCTTACCTCGTAAAAAGATCTGATAATCGAATAGTGAAGTAGCGCACTTCTCTTCTTTTCTCTCTATAGCTTCTCTATAATTGCTCTTGTGAATCTTAGTGAATTGGTGAGAATGAAATAAGAATTAGCTTCTATTTATAAGAAAATATAATATCGATAATTGCACGCTTTTGGGGCTCGAAATATTACAAGATAATACCTTCATCTTTTTTTCATTTTAATTTAGTCCCGCAAGTATTATCAAACTTGCACCACCTCCCTAATAAGACATCTTGTGAATCAATAGTACAATCATGTGAAAAAATAATTACGATATAGTACCTTCGCTACATACCTCCATTTTAATTTAGTCATGCAAGTATTATCAATCTTGCACCACCTCCCCCTAATAGTATATGCATGTGAATCAATAGTACACACATGTGAACAAATAGTTATAAGCATGTGAATTAATAGCAATTAATTGCTCATTTATCCGATTAATTACCCGATTGGTCAATATAACCTCCACATCAATTATTATCTGAATAGATGTCGATTTCCACTAACACTAATAATCCCAACACAATGGAAATATCAATTTCATCTTTATTCAACACGGACTTATTCATCATTAATATTATAACTCACAATATTTAACAACCAGATCATTCCCAGGAAAGAGGGGGCTTTCCGATAAGGATTTCTCCCTATCAAGCATAATTAGGTGACCAAACATCTCCTCGATGTAACTTTCTAGACATTGTCAATATTGTAAATAATAATATGAATAACTTTTATCGTCTCAATTATTGATTTAATAATATAAAATATTATGCGAGATGATAATGATAATAATTGAATCAATAATATGAGAGATATTATGCAACAATTACTATAGCAATAATTGAGTATAATCGAGTGACTTCTCACGTAAGTTAACAATAATCAATCTGTGTAGCTACTATGCAACCACGCCAGACATCGTATTTTTACCAATCGGTAGTTCAACAGTTTAACGGTAAAACTTTAGCCGTTATTTTTATAAAAGATAATTCTATCATTTTCTAACTACGATAATACTTCCGTTGTGGGGTTCACTAATGATTGTATCGTCGCATTTAATATTCCCTGTTAAAACGAATATTCCCCACCAATTGAATATTATATAACCACTTGCTTACTTAGCAAATTTGTAAATAATACCACAACTATAACATTATATCAAATCCACACCATAATATTCAAAATATATTTCGAGAAAAATAATCTTTATTCATAAAAGTTGGGGTCTTACAATGAAGCTCCATTAGAAGACTCCTTAACTAGTCATTGAATGATCGGCAAATAGCGATTTGGCAAAACAACACGATTGTCTCTAATTATAATGTAAGAAATAGTAATCAATATAATCATCAAATATGTATATAAGAAACGGAAACAACATAATCATCAAATTAGATTTCAACGAAATCTTTTAAGCTATGTTTGCAACTCAATCCAAGCCTTACAATTGAAATTGAGCCTAAATTTCAGTTCTATAGAATTGCAATTGTGCTTTCAATTCGAATTCAAGAGTTTGGAATCGAGTTGCCAGATATAACATGAAATCAAGGATTGATTTCATGGAAAATAACTTACAAAAATCTTTTGTGATCTCCCTTCTTGCTACTCGATGCCTTCCCATGATGGACTTGCTAAGTTGACCGTAAGATCTTCTCTTTTGTACTTAGAGTCTTCCCGTGATGGACATCCAGATGGCATGATGCTATTCTTTTTCTCGGCAGTTCAGAACACTCTTCATGTAGTAGAGCTCTCACTTCTACATAGTAAAACTCATACTTCTACTTCTTGCTTGATCTGACTTTTGAGTGTTCTTGGTGGATCGTAGAGTGAGCCTCTGGACTCACTATCACTTGATTCGATCAGTCCACCTTCTCTCCAAAACTCACAACTCCAACAACCTTTGATCTTTGAAGCTCTTCTACATTTATACACCTTCCCAATCCTTCCGTTGGAAAGTAGCCGTTGGAAGCTATTCAAATGTCTTCACAGATCTCAAGTTGCTTGAGGTAGACTGCTTGATGTGACATGACATACTTATTCCGACTCTGCGGTCTCATTGTTTCACCTACTCGCCGATGTATCACTTTACTATCTTCAAGCGTGTCGAAGACTTTATTTCTTCTGATTTCTTGATCAGAGGTTGTCCTTTTGCATCGATGCTCTCAATAAGCACTTGTTTGAATATTACTCTTCAGATTGAACCGTTGCCAATGCTTCACCTTCGTATTCAACTCTACTATTCTGATGCATGTCTTCAAGGACCTGATCGTAGTGTCTTGTTGAGTGTTGCTCGTTGGTTGGTAGAGTTAACACTACGATCTGGAAGAGTGTTGATTGGATCTTCAATGTAGAACACCCCTTCATTGTATTATGCAGTGCTTCAATACTTCTGTTTGCTTTGACAGTTCGAGATATCGATGGCTCGATTCTTGTCCTGGTCCTTCTTCAATATTAAGACACTTGATTTGTGGAAGCGTCCACTTTTCTTTCTCCTTGTGATCTCCCGCTCACTTATCATCAATGATCCGACACAAGACTTAATCACTTTAGCCTTGCTTTTCAGAGGCTAACCAGTATATCGGTTCACTTTCCATCAGTCCCTTATTTGTTTGGCAAACACTACGATCTTGGTTACATCCAAGGTCGTTGTCTTCTGTTCTCTTGTCAGCAACTGCATTAGTTGACTTTTCCTTAGTCAGCTGCTGAAGTCTTCTTTGAATCATCTTGTGGAAGACTTCATCACGAATGGCCTTTCAACTCAATCTTGATGCTGCTTAGATTGTTGCTTAGTTCTCCTGCTAGCATGCATGTCATTCGTTGAGTGTTCTCTGTTTCCCTTACCGGATTGCATTTTTGCGATTGCTAACCGTGAGGCTTCATTTTGGATATTCCGGAGTGCTCATTCGCTGAGAACCGTGATCCGCCTACTGATCCCGACTTAGCATTGTGAGCACTTCTTTTGGAGTCGTGTTCGCACTCTTCACGATTCGCCTTTCTACTGCAGACACTACGATCCCGAGATCAAATCTTGACACTCTACGATTTACGCCAGGCTTGTTGTCTTCATCCGATCTTGCCTCGACTCACGATCTCTCGCATTCATTCGATGGACTCTACGATCTCAGAGTGTAGCCTACAATCCTTGTCTTGGCTTTGGCATCGCTAGACTCTACGACTCTGAGTGTAGTCTACTTTTCATACTTGGCTTCGGTAGATGGTCGTTCGGCTTGTAGACAGGCTGTCTCTACGATTCTGAATATGACTTCCTCAGCACACTATGATCCCGAGGAAGCTCTTCTCGACACACTACGATCCTTCTTCGTTTCCCCTGGAAGTTTACGAACTCCGAGATCTCACTATCTTGCATACTCCTATTCTGCCTCGATAGCTCCCAAGTTGACTCTGACTCTCCTAGCAGACTACGACTTTTGGTGCAAAGGTTCGACGATCGCATGCTTCTATCTATTACAACATAAGATCAACCTAACATGCTTGATCTTTCTATATTTATAGTCCTTGTACATCATTTCTTTTTAGGACTTCACAAAGTCAAGTTTTTGCTTATGTAGGATCAACCTAACATATTTGATCAATTCATTCTAAGTCATTGTACATATATTTCTATTATCTATCAAAGGACTTTACAGATTTTCTTCATGCAAGCATACTTGAATATTCATTCATATATATATCATAATCAAATCATATATTAAATAGGAATATCATTCACATGTTTATTCCTGACAATCTCCCTCTATTTGATTATGTCAAAACAATAAGTGCATATGCATGTTATGAATGAATCTTAGATACAAAGTGAGCAAATTGTATTTCTAAACAGCTTAATCATGAATGTCATTTATATTAATATGGCAATTATATATTCGTATATCTCTACATCCCGGATCCGAACATACTAACAGATTAGAGATGTACCTCCTTGGCTCCATGATGTTTCCGGGATGCTTGTTGATCAAATACTCATCCGATTACGCTACCTTGCTTTCTTCCCCCTCGGATGATGATCTTCATCTTTGTTTGGCTCCCTTTCATCACCTTTCTAACTGGTTTCTCTTCACCTTCTATGATTTTGGTATCATCATCTTCGAGCTCCCCTCGGATGATGATTCTTTATCTCTTCTTCTTCTTCTTACCTTCTTCTTTTCGACTTCTTCTCCCTTAACCCTCTGCTTCTTCTTCTTTCTTTTCGCTTCTTTTCTCCCCTTTTTATCATCAATCATTTGAGAGAGCTGCTCCATGTTGGACATAAGTCGCTCCATCGTGGGAGGAGTTTGCAACTTCAAACTTTAGCTCTTTGGTCATTCCGAGTTCAAGTTGCATGAGAGAAGGACTATTTCAGATCGTCAATCTTGTCGAGAGGGCTTCGATCCGCTTTGCATTAACCTCCCGAACTTGTAGAGCTTACGCGCCTTCGATCTTGGATGGCCTTTTGATAGATGTTATCTCTCTTGGAGTTTGAGAGATACATCACCAAAATAACTTGAAGCTTGTCTTTGGAAAGAGTCATCTCTTCTTTGCGCGGTGCGCTTACGTGATTCTTCAATGAGCATAGATATCTTCTTCGCTTAAATCATCGAGCTCTTCAAGTTCCTCGCCCAAAGCGCTTTGATCCTCTTGATTGGTAGCTTCAGTATGGGCAATGGATTGGACTCTACGATTGTCATCTTTGGACAGATTTTCAAAGGTGTGGATAATCTTAACAATCGTGGAGTACCAATTGCCTGTGGAGGATGATGGAGTGTCTGTTAGCAGTGCTTAATCATAAGGAGACTTCTGAGATTGGATTTGAATATCATAAGTAGTAGAGTGATTAGACTCTACGATCAGCTTCTTGGACATGGCTCTTCTTCCTTCAGAGTCCACCCTACGATCGTAGGGGATGTAGAGATTTCCAGCATGTCGATAGATCTTGAAGTGGGGCTGGTTTGTGATCAACTTGGTGGCAAACTTCTTCACTCTTGGAAAGTCCTAAGCCACCAGTTCTATGCTTGGAAACTGCTTATAACACCAACTGAAGTAGCTTCCATCTTTTTCAATAATGGCCTTTAGCCATGACATCCACTGGAAGAACCATCTCATTAGCAGATCATCAGGGTTGTAGAGAATGGTTGTGCAGACCATTTCCATGTTGTTCCTATTCTTGACCAAGTCAAAGGAGGTCATTCTTACTATTCTGATCTGTTCACCTCCATGGTTTATCCATCTGTTAGGAGGAGTCTCTGATGGTTCATTAGGAACTTCTACTACTATTCTCCTGGTAAATCTTGCAGGTAAAAGAACAGGGTGGAGTTATGAGTTTTCTGATTCCTGATCTTCAGAGTTGGAATCATTTCCTACTTCTTCCTTCTCAGTACTAGAACCATTTAGATCAGCTTCAGCAAAGGGATCATCTTCATGTTGCATTTTATGTTCAGACTCTTCTTGATCATCTCCAACAGAGAATCCTTCTTGCTGAATTTTATTATCTGAACTTTCTTCATCAAGACTTTCCTTAGATACTTCTTCACTGCTGGCTTCTTCTTCAGCATCTTTTCCTGGGGATACAGATTTATCATCACTTAATTCAATGATGGCATTTAATTGGCTACTGTTCCTTTTGGAGGCAAACTGGGCTTGCAGCCTGTAGCTCTTTCTTCTTCGTAGAGGTTCAACTATTGGAGAGACAGACTCTTCTTCTTTTTTAGTCTCTGACTCCATTTGCTCATCAGATAAACTTCTTTGAAGATCAAGACCTGGCAGGGCGCACTCTTCTTTCTTGGCCTCATCACTTTCTGAACCATCATGAGAGCTTTCTTGGATTAAGGGGATATGTTCTTCTTCTTTTTCTAGAATAGTATTTTCTGACCCATTCTCTGGGCAGGTTGGGGCAGTTGCACTTGGGGATACACTTTGATCATTCTCAATTCCTTTTTCTTCATCGAGTTGCTTCTCCGAGAATTGGCCATGGGCTTGAGCACTTTTCTTCCATCACATCACTTCACTTTCATTTTTGAATGTTGGATGGGGACTTAGCTTTCTTCTTGGCCCCCTTAAAGAAACTCTCTTTGCTACATCTTTTGTGGTCTCGATAGTTTGGGCTTCTTCTTCCTTATCTTTGTTCAAGGAGGAGATTCTCCTTGGTGGGCCCGGGCTTTCTTCACTTCACCAACTCTTTTCACCACTTTTGATTTCTTCCGGTCGTGTGATTTCAAACTACTTCAGAGTCAATTGGACTCGAGCTCTCTTTTCTACTGTCTTCCTCTTCTTTGCAGAGGCTCTCTGCACGCTCCAACACACCTTTTGTTCTCCTTGGGGTTCTTCTTTCAGTTTTTAAATAACTGTGGAGACATTACTTTGTGCACATTCGTGGCTTCTCCTCATCATCCTTGATCTTTCCACCTAGCTTTTCTTGAAGATGATACTCAATGACCTTCCATTAAACACTTTGGTCAATGGGTTTCTTCTCGGCCTTCTCTACCCACTTAGAGATATGATCAAACAAAATTGCTCCAAAGTCAATTTGTTTCTTCAAAGACTATAGTCGATATAATCTTGATTGTTGATCAATCACCGTATCGTATGCGCAGTGTTTTTGCGTAATGCGCTTCCTACAATTTTCACCAGAACTCATACTCTTCAGTGAACTCCTTCTTCTTCATATCTTTGAAGCTAGAGTTTCTTTGATATCCCATCAACTCCTTCGCTTGCTTCAACGCTCACATCTTCAAGGTTCTTCACCACTTGGCTAGGAACCCTAGGCATTGATTAAGGTTAGAAGATTTCACTTCGGATCGACCTTTAACCTTGGTAGATAGAGTTCCAGAGTTTATGGAGATGTTTGAGTAGAACTCCTTAACCAGGTCAATGTATACACGAGTACTCGCCTCGAGACATTCTGAAAACCCAGCTTCCTTTACGAGTCTAAGGACGTCCCTAAACTTCTTCTCAGAATTTGCAAACGATTTGGTTCCAAGCTGAATGCCGGTGATAACTTGCTAGTTCTCCATTTGAATCGTTCAAAGACTGTGGGTGTTTGATTTAGAGAGATTATGCGAGATGGCTGACTAATATTTGGTTAGACTCTGGAAGGTTAACTGATTTTGCTCTTGAAAAGATTTCTAGGGTTTTGAAAATGGGAGGGAGAAAGGTTCGATATCTTTTGGTAACTGTCTGCAGATTTGAACTTGTCTTTATGGTAGTTCCTTCTAACTCTGCATACTTAGTGATGTGTCAACTGTCCATTGGTTGCACGTTGCCCAGTAATGAGCTGTAACTCCCCACAACTTTTTAGTTATTAAAGGAGTGGACGTTTAATTGTCGTGGCTTTGACCGTTGACCTTTTGCTTCATAGAGTAACATGATGAGATAGCTATAGACTCTACGATTTCATTTGTTGACTCAACGATCAATTTCTCGAGAGATGCTTTGCGATGGATGTCTTCGCCTTTCCTCCTTACTTGATGCAAAGATAGCTCAATCACCGATGTATTTTGAACTTATCTCCTTAACTTGAATGACTTAGCAGATGTCTCATTCTTCATGCTCCTTGTGAATTGAGTACCCTTTGGAAGAACTATGATCGTTGAGTTGTCTTCACGATCGATCGCAGCCGGTTACTACGATCGCTTAGTCCTTTTCAAACTCAACTCTACGATCGTCGACCGACTTGGTTCTTTTGAGATGAACTCGATCAAGCATTCCTTCTGTGATAAGGTAGCTCAGGAAGGGCCAACCTCTTAGAGTGAGCTAAGGGTCAGGTTTGTCCCTGAGGCGCTCTTCAGATGAAGTACTAAAACAGTTGTGATGCCCCCAAAATTAGGTATACATCACCCATCTTGGGTAGTCAGATACATGGTACAGAATTTAAATACTACTTACTAATATAACTATCGTGTACAATACGACATAAACTGTGAGTTTAAATACAAATATTGTCTACTAGATATTATACAAACTCAAAAGGAGTCCTCATTACAATTATTATCACACTATTTCACATAATAGTGAGGACTACTAATGCTATCCTCTGGACCATTACTCCGTTCCCCGACTCGTCCCAGCTATATTCTCATTTCCTGAAGAGAACAGTGAAAGAAAGGGTGAGCTCAACTAGCTCAGTAAGAAATATTATGACTAAGATAATGCGTATATATTATCATTAGCCTACAAATGAAGGTTAAACTGATAAAATATAATAAACATCAAGTTTAACTACAAATGAACCAAAGAATCCATTAAAAGAGTCAAGTAGAAAATAAAATCTACTATCTTTTATGATTTAAAAGGTTTTTCATCATCATTATAGCCGAGACTCGACTTTTAATAAATATTCCACATCATCGAATCACCCCTCGCACTCTACCAAGGATATTCTTTAGTATCACGACCACAATTATTCATGCACTACGGGCAAGAATAGTTGTGTATTCATTAATGGTCATGATCATGCCAACAATCGGTCCATCAATGCACTACTACTGACCCAGAGGATTTTTATCACATCATTTGTAACATTACGGTCATGATTACAATCGAATAGTCTCTGGTCATAATCATACCAAGTCCATCTATGCACTTCTGAATACAGTATGACTTTCAACATAATATAAACATGAGGATGATGACAATGATATAAGAATTCAATAAAACAAGTTCAAGAATTATTTTATCCAGGAATTATTAACGTTCAAATTGTCAACATGATACTGCTTTGTAGAGTAAAATTCAAGAATGATCAGAAGAATATTTCCATGAAAAGATACTGGATGAAACGCAAATATCAAGGATATTCTACTAATTTCATGGAGTATAAAGTCAAAGTTTTAACCAACCGGGTATAATAAAGAATGGAATAACAAAAGAAATCACCATGCATGCGATAGATCAAGACAGCGTGTTATTCCAACAGAATAATAAATAACGGAACCGGTCCTCCCAAGTAAAACGCATGTATGTGATGTTCCAATGTAATAATAATAAAGATTTTAACCAGTCCTGTAAAACACACGCATGTGATGTTCCAACGTATAATAATAAAGATTTTAACCAGTCCTGTAAAACACACAAACAGGATGTTCCAATGTAATAATAATAAAGACCGGTCCGTCCGTCCGTAAAACACACAAAAGCAGGATGTTCCAATGAATAATAATAAAGATTTAAACCAGTCCGGTGTAAACACATGCGAGCGTGGATGTTCCAATGAATAATAGAAGAATGTCACCAAGTATAGGTAAACCAGCGTATACAAGTTATTCCAATAGAATAATAAGCAATGGAATAACAACAGTTCTCTTCATGAATAAGAAAGAATAACACCCTTTACTTGAGTACAACAAATAATATTCCCTACCTTAGAAGAACTGAATATTGGAAAAGTGAAGTAGCGAGAATACTTTTCTTCTTTCTCTATAGTTTCTCTCTCAGAGTTTCAATGAATTAAGTAAGAAATAATGAAGGAATGAGCTTTCTATTTATAGAAAAAACCGAGGGTGGCTCTTGGTCTTAACGAATGGTCAAAATGACTCTTGGTAATATTGAAGAGACAACTACTATTTGCGAAGGGGTAATTAATCTTTGGAACAATCAAGAAAGGCGGTTAACTCTTGGTAATATTGAAGGACAACTACTATTTGCGAAGGGGTAATTACTATTGATTTTAAGGTAATTACTTATTGATTGAAGGTAAGAAGGTAATTACTATTATCAAGAAGGTAATTACTATTGACGAAGGTAAATACTATCGTAATTACTATTAACAAAGGTAATTATTATTCACAAAGGTAATTACTATTGACGAAGAGACTCTTAGATGATGACATATGGGCCCCCATAAAATAATCAAACTTACCACAAACGTCCTCATAATGCACTCTTTATATACATCAAGGATTGAATAAATATTACCACAAATCATTTTATTTTTAATCAACACATTTTTAATCTTTCAACAATTATTAATCATTTATAACTTGTCGTCTCAATTAATAATATAACATATTATACGAGATGATCTTGTGACAATAATTGAATCAATAATATAAGAGATATGATCGTTAATTATCAGTAGAATAATTGAGTATAAGCTAAGTGACTTCTCACGTAAGCATCGATAATCAATACCGTGTGCTACTATCTGAACCACAGCGTATTCGTATTTTTTACCACCGGGTAGTTCAACAGCTTTTAACGGTAACACCTCATAGTTATTTTAATAGAAAAATAATTTTGTCGTTTTCTAACTACGACAATACTTCCGTTAATGGGGTCCACTTAATGATTGAGTAGTCGTATTTAATATTCCCCAACAAAAGAATATATTCCCGACCAAACGAATATTTTATAACAACTTGCTTACTTTTGCAAAATTTATAAATATTACCCACAACTATAACATTATATCAAATTTATTCCATAATATTCAAAAATAATATTTATAGAAAATTCATCTTTATTTATAAAAGTTGGGGTCTTACAACCTCCCTTCTTATGAAATTTCGCCCTCGAAATTAGGGTGCGTTACTAAGAGTATGTCGAAGAGGTAAGGATACCTTGATTTCATTTCAGATTCTAACTCCCAAGTCATTTCCTCAACATCGTAGTTCCTCCACAACTTTGACTTGAGGTATAACCTTGGGCGTAGAATATGTTCCTTCTTATCAAAATTTGAACAGAACCTCTTCATACGTCAAATCTTCCGCTATTTCGTCCGGTTCTAACTCAATAATATGGTTCGGGTCTTTCACATATTTACGTAACATGGATATGTGAAAAGCGTTATGAACACGAGACATATTTGGCAGAAAAAGCGAGTCTATAGCCACGCCCTACTCGATCGAGGATTAAAAATGGAATCAGATGAATCGAGGATTAAGTTTTTCTCTCTTTCCAAATCTTGTATGTAAGACCCCAAATTATTAATAAATAAAATTTATTTTCCTCTATTTATTATTTTTGAAATAGTAAGGGTTGATTTGATTAATGTGGATAGTTATGGGTAAAATACGCAAATATTTCGAATAAGCAAGTGGTTATAAAATATTCATTATTGTCGGGGAATATTCGTTTGGTTGTGGAATATTCAATCTTTGTCGGGAATATTCGCATTTTTGAAAGTAGTATGCACACAAGCCAATCATGTTTGATGATAAAGCATATACTTTATGTGATCTTATTCATTTATTAATAAAAAGTATTAATTTATTAAAGGCTTTTAATTATCTACATGATCTTTGTTTTATAATATGTGATAAACCCGTAGTTTTAAGCAATGCTTTTAGAATAATGATGATGATCATTCTAATGAGATCTAAATTCTTAGAAAGCTTAAAACTAAAATAGTTCCCAATCGTTGGATTACTAAATTGGGGATTAGTGAATCCGGATAGATTGGTACATCGTTGCTTGCTTTCGTTGGATGAGGATGATTGATCTCATGATCATTTGTGTGGAACACTAAAAAGCAGTATGTAGGTGCTTATTAGAGAATAAGTTCATTTGAGCATTGGCTTGCTAAGGAATACCTAATGGAGTTTTATTTGCTGTCGATAGGAATTCTGTAGTGATAGTAGTCTGAGTAATCCTTGGACTTGAGATCATCATAGTATCTTGTGTATGATGAGTTATACTTTGACTTATTCCTTAAGACCCTTAGGGTATATCAAAGGGTATGCTTGGGTATAATAAGTTGTATGCATGGAGATAATGTATGATCGATAAAGAATCTACCACTTCTAATAAAGAAGAAAATGTCTATGTGATTCGATAAATGACAACCCGATGGTCCTTGGCGGCGAAATGAAATTAGAAAGGAGTTTCTAATTTGCATTATTTGGAGTTATGCATTTAAGATCGAAATACATATAATTAAATAAAATAAGACTTGTGATAATTCCATGTCTTATATTTAATTGGGACATTTGTATGGTGGAAGGATTGAATTATCGGTAACTATTTACTCAAAAGGTTCTTTAATGATTAATGTTGAAATCTATATTATCTGGAAAGTCGTTGATCATTGGGAGAGGCTTATCCTATTGTAGAATAAATATTATTTATTTAAATAAATTAATTGTTTAATTTATTTATTTAAATAAGATTAGAATTATTCTAATTGATTTATTCACAATAGGTTTAATATGGAGAACCTAAAGGGTCACACCATAAAAAGAAGAATAATTATTTAAGAAGTTAATGGCATAATCGTAATAATATATTAAGTATATTTAATTTAATCTATGGTGATAGAATAAATTAAATAGCTTAATATTATTATTATTTAATATTTTAGAAATATTAAATATAAATTAATAAGAGAGTCTTATTAATATTATTACAATTATTATTATTTTAATTTCTAAAAGAGTTTAGGAATTAATTTAATATAAGTACTCTCATTTATTCTAATTGGATTAGGAGGAAAATTAATTAAAGGAGTTTAATTAATTATCCCTAATAAGATTAGGGAGCTTAATTAATTAAAAGAATTTAATTAATTAAATAAAACCCAATTCATAATTGTTAAGGTGGGTTGCCCACATCATATAAATAAGAGGAGTCTTATTATGGGTGGTGGGGTTGTTGACTTTTACACGTACGACGTAATTTCAATTTGTTGGAGAGTACCTTTTTCTATAGAGATAGAAAAACTAGGGTTTGAGCCAATACACCATCTTCTTGAATTTTTTTATTTTTCCTTGGTGGATCACCTCTGAGGCCCAAACATTTGGGTGGCTAACGTTGATCGAAGGAAGGAACCAAACCGGTGGATTCAAGTTGAGCGAAAAGGATTGGAGGTGAACTTGTACTGAGGAAGCTCGATCTTGAGGGTATGATTTATTCTTTATCTTTTCGTTTAATTAATAATTGTGCATAAAGGGTGATCCGGGTATATGGTTTGTAAAATTTTTAAACTACGATTTTTACACGCTTAGCATTATTTTTGCAATTTGATTGCGTTCATGAATATTACAAACCTAACGGTGGCATCGAGCCAAACCTTTATCACAATTATTAATTGTTTTAATTTGATATGTATATTGATATGTGTTTAGAACAATTTAATTGGGCATAATTTTATTGTATAAAATTTATTAAAAAAAAAAAAAAAAAAAAAAAAAAAAAAAAAAAAAAAAAAAATTTTTTTTTTTTTTTTTTTTTTTTAAAATCAAGTGAAAACGTTATTTTATATAAAAAAAAAAACTTAATGATTATAATAATCATTAAATTGATTATGAATTATAGTAATATTATGATTAATAAAAAAAAAAATAATATATATATATATATATATAAAAAAAAAAAAACATAAATGATTACAATAATCATTAGCTTGTAATGATTATATAATATTATTATTTGTAATGATTAAAGTAATCATGATATGTTTTATAAAAAAAAAAAAAAAAAATATATATTTTGATTTAAATATATATATATATATATATATATATATATATATATATATATATATATATATATATATATATATATATATATATATATATATATATATATATATATATATATATATATATATATATATATATATATATATATATATATATATTAAATATAAATTTATTTTAATTTTAAAATAAAATAAAAGTTATTTTAATTTTAAAAAAAAGTTTATTTTAATTAAAATAAAAAGTTTATTTTAATTTTAAAATTAAATTTCATCTTAAACTAATTAGAGTTGGAATTGGATTCCATGATAACTAATTGGAGTTGAAATTGGATTTTTTTTCTAAAAATAAAGGAGTTTATTTAATAGAGTTTATTTGAATAGGAAAGTAAATCCATCTTTCCTTAAATAAAGGAGTTTATTTAGATATGAAATAAGATTTCATATTATTCAAAATAAAAGAGTTTATTTGTGAATAGGAAAGAAATCATAATTTCCTTAAATAAAGGAGTTTATTTAAATATGAAATAAGATTTCATATTATTCAAAATAAAGGAGTTTATTTGTGAATAGGAAAGAATATCCGTGTTTCCTTTAATAAAAGATTTTTTTTTTACATGGAATTGGATTCCATAATTAATTAAAATAAAGAGTTTATTTTAATTAAAGATTTTTTTTACATGGAATTGGATTCCATAATTAATTAAAATAAAGGAGTTTATTTTGATTAAAATTTTGATTAAAATAAAATAGTTTATTTTATTCAAAATTGGATAAATTAAAATAAAATAGTTTTATTTTGATTTAAATTTGGATTAAAATAAAGGAGTTTATTTTGATTCAAAATAGATTTTATCTTAACTAAATTTGCCCATTAAATGATATCAATATATATATTAAATGTTTATTATTAATAGATGAATGTTATTTATTGATGCATATGGTGATGTGTATGATAATAAATGGGATTGATTATGGATTATTGACCCGATGTGATTGGATTTTATTTTAGTTGGATGCATGAATGTATGGGTTTTATTAAATGGGGATTACTGCGTACCTCGTCTTCTCTAATTTTTCTTAATGTAAATTCTATCTCTCTCTATGTACTTCCCTTGGCTGGCGATCATCGGTTTTACATTTATTTTAAATAGTTTTGTAATAGGAATAGTTAGAATTAATTTTGAAAAATTGGAGATCGAAAAAGGAAGCGAGGCGCTTGAAGACCCGTTTGTAATGGAGCAGGGTTTAAATGTAATAGTTATATTTAAATATTATTTCTTGCACCCCTAGGGTTTGACCTTTTTTGGTTCACTTGGTGGCTCTAGTGAACCGAACTAGAATAAAAAGTCCATAATCAATCCGGGTAGAATATAGTATTCTTATGTATGCATGCTTATATATATATATATATATTATGCAAACATGCTTGTGTGTTCATTAATATAATGACGTATTTTTATATATATATATATAATACTAGCTAAAAACAAGATGAGACAAATTAATAACAAACCCTCTCATTTTTTATATTAAGTCTAGCGTTCAAAGATATTTGGAATATCGAGCGTTAAGCCTTACAGCATGATAAAATTAATAGAGTATTAAATATTTAATATGAGTTTGTTGTGTCACCACAAGGCAAGTATTAAGTATTTAAGATGTTAATTTATCACATTTGATGCTTATAAAGAAAATTGAACAATATTGTTTTGTTGTGTCACCACAAGGATGATATTTTTCTTTTTGAATATATGGAGTGCTAGGTTGGGACTTAACTTGGATAATTTTGATTCGGATGTGCCACCACTTGATCAAAATAATCTAAGAGGCAAAATCTGAGAGTTGCATAGTTGATGTAATTGACAAAAGTTGTCTACCTATTTATTTATATATAGTTTGTTGTGTCACCACAAGGCTATATACATTTGAAATGGGATCCTTATTCTCACTAGCAAATCTTTAATTAGATTTTGCTTAGAAACTATATAAGTGAGGTAATATAGTTTGAAGAAAATAGTGGGAGATACCAATTTAAAACAAGACCTAAATTATTTTGGTAATTAATAAAAGAATGTATGTTAAAATGTTGTTAATTACAAATTCATTTACACAAATTTTACAATGTCTAAATTACTATCAACTGCGAAGCATATTAGATGCTAAATTAACGGGGCCAAATTAAGCGGATTGGTTAAGAAATTTGAGAATAGTTCTCATGGTGAAAAGCTATCTTATGTCATTAATCGCTATCCTGCAATGGTTGCGAGACAATGCCTCTGAGGAAGAGATTGCTACTTTTAGAAAGTGGCGAGATGATGCCTGATTGGCTCGATGCATCATGCTTTCGCATCCATGAGTAACGAGCTTGACGTCGGCATGAAACTATGGATGCTCTACTATATTCACCTGCACATCAGTAGTTGATGGTGAGGAAAAGTGGGGCGATAGATATCGAGATATCTAAGGAGCTCTTAGATCTAGAATGGCCATGGCACTATAAATGCAGAACAAAAAGTTCTTAACATAATCAATTTGATTGATCGATTAGAACAACGAGTTTTGTCATGGATGGAGAGTTGAGCGAATTTGATCTTGCACTCACTCCGGACTCCTTTCACAATTGTTGTGAATTTTTCATATGAACAAGCTAGATATCGACCTCGTTGATTTGCTTAACATATTGAAAAATGTTGAGAGTCACTTTCAACCAAGAAAGATCAAGTCTTCTTGGTAGGGGCGAAGGATCTTACGAAAAGAAGAACGATTCAAAGAAGGTAAATAGAAAGGCAAAAACAAAGGATAATAAGAACAAAAGCGTCACGGATAGCAAAGGAGTTTGCTTCCACCTTTGCAATAAGCACGGACCTTTGGAAAGAAAGCTGCGAAAGCATCTTGCGAGAGGCTAACGAAAGAAGCTTAGTGAAGTTTAGGTTCTGTCTGATTTTGTTCATGATTGAAATAAATTTTTCTTTAAGTCGAGGTTTCTACTTGGGTATTGGATCTGAGACTTTGGTTATCATAAATATAGATTTATGAAGGGACCAAGCGAGTAGAAAGCTAAACAAATATAAGTAATCTATGTGTGGAAAATGTAGCAAAGGTTGCTTTGCATTAGCCATAGAAACTTATAGTTTAGCAATGCTACGGGCAAATCTATTAAGTCGATAAGTTGTTATTGTATTCGATTCTTGTTAAAAACATTATTTCCATTTTATTGTTGGACAATGAAATCTTTGGTATTATAATTAAGAACAATTGTTGTTACATTTATAATAATAATGTTTTGTATAGAAATGGAATATTACTTAATAAATTTTGTATACTTGACTTACGTGAAAATAATTTTGCAAATTGAACAAACTAGTATAAGAAAAGGAGATGATCATTCAAAGAGTTGAATGTGTGTATTTGTTGAAATCTGAGTGTGAATTATTTGAAAGGTTCAAAAGAATTGAAAGTGAAACAAATTGGCAAAGTATTAAGATTCTTTGATTAGATCGAGGAATAAATACTTGTGCAATAAGTTTCTAGATCATCTCAAATGGTTTTCTCATAATGGACACATCTTGATACGTGATAATTGATTGATGTATCTGAAAGGAAAAATCGTACCTTGTTGGACATAGTGCGGTCCATAATGATTTCTGAGACATTCGATTATCCTTACAGGATAATGTCACAGAAATGGTTGCATATCTACGAAAAATGGTAACCTCAAAATCCATTTAACTCCATAAAAGTTATGGACGGGGAGGATTCTAATCTTAAGTATGTTAAGATAAGGGGTTGTCGACTTATGTGAAAAGGTTTCAAAGGATAAGCTTGGGACAAGATTTGACAAATCTGATTTGTGGGACATCTAAAAGTAAGTTTAGGGTATATGTTCTATAATCCTACTTAGCAAAAGGTGTTTATTCTGCGAAACACCGCCTTACAAGATAAAGGTGTTTATCATTGAAGGGGCTAGTGGGAGGATAATAGATCTTGAAGAGTTCAAGAACCACAAAAACACTAAAAGTCGAATAAGAGGAACACATAGATAGACTGTTGTACCCTGGCAAGATAAATAAATGCGGAATAGTACCAGAAGATACCTAGGAGGTATGGATTCATCATGGATGATGATGATGAGAGTACACATCATAGAAGATGATGATCGATTACATCGATGAGGTGAGAGTTATAGACACTCATTTCTCAAATTTACGTTTTGATGAAGCAATCAAAAGAGTTTGATTTTATCAAAAATAAGAATGAACCTAGTGTGTACAAAAGGGTCGATTGGGGCGTCGTGACATTTCTAGTATTATATGTTGATATACTACGGATGAGGAATGACATACCAATGCTTTCTGATCGGTAAAGATAAAGTTGTCTAAACATTCCTCCATGAATGATTTGGAAGAGTATCTTAATTGGGGATATAAATCTATATAGATAGATTTAAGAGGATGCTTTCGACTTAACCCGAGGCGTATATTCATTTGATCTTAAAGTCGTTTAGCATGGCAAACTCGAGATGTCTCATGTAGATGAGCTATGGGTGTATCTCTCTTAATAGTCCCCACAGACTCTCGAAAGAGAGATCATGAGTAACTATCATGTATGCAATGAAATATCTGAGACTGATGTTGATCGGTCGTATTATGGAGAAGTTCACTTTGTGAGTCGGTGAAAAACATCTTAAAGTTCTTAACAAAGCACTAAGGATGTGATCATATTCATGGTGGGTCTAAATTAAAACTAGAGGCTTACGGACTCAAGTTTTTTCGAACGGAGACCAATGATGAGAAAAAAATCCACTTTAAGGTAAAGTGTTACCTTGAGCGGTGGTGCGATGAATTGGAAAGGTTCCAAGCAATGAAAGAGTTCTTTGGTTTAGTGATAAAGACAAAGTATATAGCTATAAATGAAGGCTGCAAGTTGATTGTTTGGATTAAAAGTTCATTCTGAGAACTAGGAATAGTTCTAAGTCTCATCTTGGATCTAAACATGTGTTGTGGCACTTTCATTTGATTATTAGAATCATTGAAGATGGGAAATCACTATAGAGATAGTGGACTCTCATGAACAACATTACATATCCATTAACTAAAGCTTATCCAACAATGGGGATAATCGTCACTTAGAGAAGAAGAGTATAAGATACCATGGCGATTGGCTTTAGTGCAGTGGGAGATTGAAAGTAGTATGCACACAAACCCGATCATGTTTGATGATAAAGCATATACTTTGTAACAATCTTATTCATTTATTAATAAAAGTATTAATTTATTAAAGGCTTTTAATTATCTACATGATCTTTGTTTTATAATATGTGATAAACCCATAGTTTTAAGCAATGCTTTTAGAATAATGATGATGATCATTCTAATGAGATCTAAATTCTTAGAAAGCTTAAAAAACTAAAATAGTTCCCAATCGTTGGATTACTAAATTGGGGATTAGTGAATCCGGATAGATTGATACATCGTTAACTTGCTTCGTTGGATGAGGATGATTGATCTCATGATCATTTGTGTGGAAACACTAAAGCAAGTATGTAGGTGCTTATTAGAGAATAAGTTCATTTGAGCGTTGGCTCGCTAAGGAATACCTAATGGAGTTTTATTTGCTGTCGATAGGAATTCTGTAGTGATAGTAGTCTGAGTAATCCTTGGACTTGAGATCATCATAGTATCTTGTGTATGATGAGTTATACTTTGACTTATTCCTTAAGACCCTTAGGGTATATCAAAGGGTATGCTTGGGTATAATAAGTTGTACATGGAGATAATGTATGATCGATAAAGAATCTACCACTTCAATAAAGAAGAAATGTCTATGTGATTCGATAAATGACAACCCAGTAGTCCTTGGCGGCGAGAATGAAATTAGAAAGGAGTTTCTAATTTGCATTATTTGGAGTTATGCATTTAAGGATCGAAATACATATAATTAAATAAAATAAGACTTGTGATAATTCCATATCTTATATTTAATTGGGACATTGTATGGTGGAAGGATTGAATTATGCGGTAACTATTTACTCGAAAGGTTCTTTAATGATTAATGTTGAAATCTATATTATCTGGAAAGTGGTTGATCATTGGGAGAACTTCCCTATTGTAGAATAAATATTATTTATTTAAATAAATTAATTGTTTAATTTATTTATTTAAATAAGATTAAATTATTCTAATTGATTTATTCACAATAGGTTTAATATGGAGAACCTAAAGGGTCACACCATAAAAGGAAGAATAATTATTTAAGAAGTTAATGGCATAATCGTAATAATATGTTAAGTATATTTAATTTAATCTATGGTGATAGAATAAATTAAATAGCTTAATATTTATTATTTAATATTTTAGAAATATTAAATATAAATTAATAAGAGAGTCTTATTAATATTATTACAATTATTATTATTTTAATTTCTAAAAGAGTTTAGGAATTAATTTAATATAAATACTCTCATTTATTCTAATAAGGATTAGGAAGGAAAATTAATTAAAGGAGTTTAATTAATTATCCCTAATAAGATTAGGGAGCTTAATTAATTAAAAGAATTTAATTAATTAAATAAAACCCAATTCCTTAATTGTTAAGGTGGGTTGCCCACATCTATAAATAAGAGGAGTCTTATTATGGGTGGTGGGGGTTGTTGAATTTTTTCAATCGACGTAATTCCAATTTGTTGGAGAGTACCCTTTTACATAGAGATAGAAAACTAGGGTTTGAGCCAAATACCCATCTTCTTGAATTTTTATTTTCCTTGGTGGATCACCTCTGAGGCCAAACATTTGGGTGGCTAACGTTGATCGAAGGAAGGAACCAAACCGGTGGATTCAAGTTGAGCGAAAAAAGGATTGGAGGTGAACTTGTACACGAGGAAGCTTCGATCTTGAGGGTATGATTTATTCTCTTTATCTTTTTTCGTTTAATTAATAATTGTGCATAAAGGGTGATCAGGGTATATGGTTTGTAAAATTTTTAAACTCTGATTTTTACACGCTTAGCATTATTTTTTTGATTACTTGCAATATTACAAACCTAACAATTTGATTGCTCTATAAATAGGGAGCTTAGGTTAGAATTGAAAATCATACCGAAACTGAAGTTTTCTCTCTATTTCTCTCTCGATATTTTGGCGTATTCTTGTGAGTATACTTTGAGTATACTTTGAGTGTTGATATACGGTGCAAGTTCAAGTCATAGCTTATATCCGTTGTGTTTAACTAGAAATCTTGTCTTCTTTCGAGGTAAGGGATGTTATTTTTTTTCTCAAATGATATTATTTCTTCAATATCATTATCTTTGAAATATTGGTTGAAACTTTTTATCAAATTTGGAACTTTTTCATGTATCGGGGTTACTATTCATGATTAATTCACGAGTTACTATTCACGAGTTCTTATTACTATTCTTATTCATTCTGGTACTATTAAGCGGAAGCGTGAAGATGTTTTTTGTGGAATTTCTATCTTTTAGTGTCGAGTTACTATTCACGTATCGGCCTTATTCACGAATCTGACACTATTCACCGAAAAATAAAATTTCTTCTTTTCATCCAAAATATCTATTCTGGATACTAGCTTTGATTGTATCCATGTTTTGATCATTCTTGAATTTTACACCACTGTGATTATTTTTGAGGTATTTTTGGATGTGGATAAAACAAAGTACGAATCCTTAATCCTTAATCCTTGTCATTTTGTTTCCTTTGGATTCGTTTCTTTAAAAATATTTTCATCATCTTCGTCTTAAATGATGATATTATTGAATATCTTTGGCTGTAGTGCAAAGATGAATGATTTCTGAAGAATATCTTTGGCCCGTGAAAGTGCAAAAGATGAGCAGGTGTTTAGATGAACATGACCATTGATGAATATCTCTTTGGCACATAGTGCAAAGATGAATATTTGATTCAGATGTATATTGATTGATGTTACTGAGGATAAAATATCGACGATGAACTTTTAAATTCATATATAGAAGATAGTAGTTTGCATTCTCTACTTAACTCTTCTAATGAATTATTATTTCATTGTGAATATTGATTTAAAATTTGTTGTCTATTGTATTCTATTAGATTTTTCCTGTTGAAGACTAACGATAATTTGTTGTATATTATCTTAGTCATAATATTCTTCTTGGGGCTAGTTGAGCTCACCCTTTTCTTGTTGTTCCATTTTTCTTCTCGGGGAGGCGAGAATGTAAGCAGTACTAATCGGGGTATGGGAATGAAGGTTCTAGAGATAGTTGTTTAGTAGTCCTCACCATTTTTGTAAAATAATGTATCAATAATTATGATGGGGATTTATTTGCGTGTGGATATTGTCAGATGGCAATATCGTATTTAAACTCACATTTTTATATGTTGTAATAATAAAGTTGTAGTTATTTACATACCATGTATTTGGCGACTCGTAATGGGTTGGATGGAATGGACCTATTTTGGGGCGCCACAATTTAATATCGTAGCTATAAGTAAAGAGCCCCGAGCCTCTCATTTGGTGACTTCTGTTGATGGGGATGCACCGCGGACTCTCCGTAGGGGACGCTTGCTCATGCGGTGTAAATCGATAGTACCAATGTGAGGTCTCATCCAATGATGGGACATTTGTCACAATTGGTATCGAGCTTAGGGATATGATCTCTGGCGGAGATCGGGGAATAGAACTAGGAGGGAGGCGAGTAAATCCTTCGCTAGTGTGTCCTACCTAAGCTTATTTGTTAGTTGGTCGGTATATAGGGATATTATGTGATATATTGATTTCCTTAATTAACCCTTGTTTTATGACAATTGAGAATGTCGATTGAGAATATTAACAATGGAGTAAATGAGACCGTGGAGATGCTCAGTCTTTACCAATGAGGAGAAACGTGCAACAGTGGCAATGTACCTCCTATGAACAACACTACCAGCTGCGCGATGATGAGCGAGGGATGTTTAGAAGCTTTTTGCGATTCATGCAAAAATCGCACGAGGGAGACTCGTGTTCAAAATACTGAGGAGGAAATGATAGCGATTCACGGGTGGTCACAATGCAAGCGATTCAAAGAGTTGGGACCACCAGTGCAGGGAAAGCCGGATCCGATTAAAGGCGGAGACGTGGGTCAAACAAATTACCAAGATATTCGATGTCTTGGGATACGGAGAGAACGAAAGTTCCATTCACTACTTTTATGTTACGTGGCGAGGCAGACTTCGGTGGGAATCAGTAAGCGTACCCATCCACCGCAGACTCGGCATGTCATGGGAGACATTTCAGAAAATAGTTCAATGACAAGTACTTCCCGAAAGTATTCAATCGTATGAAGGAAGTGGAGTTTATTAGACTAGAAGCGTAATAACATGACGGTGTCCCAAAGACGAGCGAAGTTCGCGAGTTATCGAGTTTGCACCTCATTTGGTGGAGAATGAGGAACGTTATGGCGGATGTTTCGAGAGGTTTGAAACCCAGTACGTCGATTATCTCATTTCTCATAAATTTTCTCTCTATTCGGATGTTGTCAGCGGGGCTCGGTTGTTTGAAATCGAGGACACGAGTCTTAATAGATCTTCAAGAGTTTGAATAGTCCTCTCCGATTGTCCATCCGTCTCGAGGATGATATGCCGAGCTAAATCGTGAAGTCTGTGCCCATAGCTTTTTGCAAACTAACCCAAAATCGTGAAATGAATCTTGGGTCTCGATCGAAACTATGGATAATGGCGTACCATGAAGTCTTACAATCTCGTTTAAGTAAATCTGAGCAAGACGTTCAAGTGTATAAAGTCTCGATCGGTAAGAAATGAGCGGACTTGGTCAATCTATCAACAATGACCCAAATCGCATCAATGCCTTGAGAAACCTTAGGAAGATCGATAACGAAATCCATGGTAATGTGCTCCCACTTCCATTCTCGGAATTTTAAGTGGTTGCAATGGACCTTTTGGTACTTGATGCTCCGCTTTAACTCGTTGACAAGTTAGACACCTTGAGATAAACAAATATATCTCTCTTCATATTGCTCCACCAAAATGTATGATTTAATATCATGATACATTTTGGTACTCCCGAGATGGATTGCAAATGGTGTGTTGTGTAGCCTCCATCATGATATTATACTTTAAATCGGTCGTTAGGAACACAAAGTCCGGAGTTGACTTCAAGTATTCCTTCTTCATCGATTCTTGCTTCCAGATAGCACCTTCTTGCACTTTCTTCCTCATACGCATCGACTCCGGTGTCCGTAGCTTGAGCAATTTTAACTTTATCGATTAAAGTCGGTTTCTACTCATATACTCGCTATCATCATCACATGCGTCCACAGTCTTTAACTCTATCTCCATCCTTTGCAAGTCACACAAATGGGCCTTTACGTTGACAACAACGCACTCGTGCTTCTGCGTATGATCTTCTACTTAATCGTCACCTACCACGTTAAACTTTTCCGGGATGGTATTGGATGGTATGATCATAATCTTTCAATGATTCAAGCCAACGTCGTTGTCGTATGTTAAGTTCCTTTTGAGTGAAGAAATATTTGAGGCTTTTATGATCCGTAAAGATCTCCACTTTCTCCCCATACAAGTAATGCCTCCACATTTTAAGTGCAAGAAGACAACAATGCCAACTCTAGATCACGTAGGATAATTCCTCTCATATTCTTTGAGTTATTCATGAGGCATAAACTATAACTTTTCCATGTTGCATGAGAACACATCCCAACCCTTTGCCTCAAGCATCATCAGTAGATGACAAATCCTCCGAGCCGGATGGTATTGTCGAGCAGTCTTTGAAATAAGTCTCTCTTGAGTTCTTGAAAACTCTTCTCACATTCTTCGCTCCAATAGAACTTTGTATCTTTTCGAGTCACCGAGTCGATGGAGTAGTGATTCGAGAAAATCCTTCCACGAATCTCCGATAATAACCAAATTAAACCGAGAAAGCTACATACTTCGGTCATCGATTTAGGTTGTTCCTCATTTTGAATAGCTTCATCTTTGTTTGGGTCAATGAGATATTCCATGACTTGATACCACGTGCCCAAAGAATGCTACTTCTTCAGCCGAACTCGTATTTCTTCAACTTGGCATAAAGCTTATATTCACGAAGCTTTTGGAGTGTCACCCTCAAGTGTTGCTTCATGATCTTCACTACTTTTGGAATAAATAAGGATGTCATCAATAAAGACGACCACAAAGTGATCTAAATATTCCTTGAATACTCGGTTCATCATATCCATGAAGGCGTGAAGAGCATTAGTCAATCCAAAAGACATGACTAGAATTCATAATGCCCGTCTGGAGTTCCGAAAGTCGCCTTTGGAATGTCACGGTTCTAATCTTCAATTGGTGATATCTCGGAACGAAGATCAATCTTTGAAAAGAATTTGGCTCCTTGCAATGTTGGTCAAACACGTCATCAATACGTGGCAATGGATACCTATTTTTGATGGTGACATGATTCAACACCCGATAATCAATACAAAGTCGCATACTCCCATCTTTCTTCTTCACGAATGAGCAGGGAGCACCCCAGGAGAAGTACTAGGACGAATAAAGCCAATGTCTAACAATTCCTGCGGTTGGGTCTTTAACTCACGAAGTTCAATAGAGCCATTCGATATGGGGCTTTGGAAATAGGTTTTGTCTGGGTTCAAGGTCGATACAAAATTCAATTTCACGCTACGGGGTAGGCCAGAAAGTTCTTCGGGGAATACGTCAGAAATTTATTAACAATAGAAATATCGTTCAAAAATCGGCGTATTTTGTTTAAATCGTGACATGAGTTAAGAAAGCTTGACATCCGTTTTTCAATAAACGAATAGCTTTATGGCTTGAGATGACGTGATTGATTTTAATGGTTTGGTCGTTTGAATTAAGCATAATAGGTTGATTAGGAATATGAAAGCTAACAACCTTACGAAAATAATCAATTTTGCATGATAAGTAGTTAACCAATCAATCCTTAGAATCACGTCAAATGCAAGTATTTTTAATGAAATAAGATCGACGGGTAATGTGAGGTACCGATTTGAACCAAACAAGACTTATAAGCAATGGATGTAATGAAGGTTTCTCCCAAATCGGAGTTTTCACGAGATAAGTCAAAGTCTAATTTCTTGGTCAAATTTAATCGATGAGCGCAAGTAGGAGAAATAAAAGAATGGCTAGAACCCAGATATCAAATAAAGTATAGACTTCATTAGAGTTTATGATAAGCTTACCCGTGATGACCTCATTCGGGTTCCTTGCTCTCTCAGGAGGTCACAACAAACGCTTCCCCTTGCACTACTGGGTTTGACTTTTACGGAATGGCCTTTGGTGCCTCCATCCTAGTTGAATTTGTCTTGATAAATGACAAAATCGAGCTAAGTGACCTTCTCTTCATAATTATAACATGCTTTGACTGACATGGCGTGGCGATTCGGATGATGTGTCCCTCTCCTCCGCATTTGAAGCATATGATAGGTGGTCTTTCTCCTTCCTTAACAACTAAAAATTGGTCTTGACGTCTTTCCATCATTGTTGAATCTCCTTTCTTGAAATGTCCATTCTTATTGTTTTGTACCTCGATTACCACCGAAGTGGTTACCATATCTGCTTTGTTGATTCCCTCTCCACTTGCTTGTCATCACCGCTCATGACTACTACCACCGGTATTATAATTTTGCTTGTTGCTTTCTTTTAGTTACGTTGACTCGTTATCGCTCTCGATGAATCGAAGCCTATTTACAACATCCTAATACAAACACGGTTTATGAGAATTAAGATGTTGACGTATCTCCGACTTCAAACCTCTTAAAAACATTCGCGCCATTCTCTCTTCATTATCCACCAAGTGGGGCCGCGGAACCGTGATAACTCCGCATAAATTTTGCCTCGTATTGCGACATGGTCATATTGTTTTGTTCCAACTTGATAAACTCCACCTCCTTCATGTGGCGAATACTTTCAAGAAAGTATTTGTCGTTGAATGACTCTGGAACTTCTCCTAAGATATCTTCAATCTGAAGAAGTTGAGTACGTTTCTGGATTCCCACCAAGATGTCTGCCTCTCCGCAACATAAAAGGCGTGAAGGGAACCTTTTGCTCCTCGGAGCATCCCAAGACATCAAATATCTTGGTAATCTGCTTTATCCATGCTTCCGCTAGAAGTGGTTTTGGCTCTCCTTAAACTCCGGTGGTCCCAGCTCCTTGAATTGTTTAGCGGTGACCGCCTTTAGAGTTTTCCGTGTTTCCACCTACGTTTTGGACGAGAGTCGCTCTCACTTTCTTTGTTTCATAAATTGCATAAAGCCTTTGAACATTTGATCATTCATCATTTGTCGGTGTTGTTGTTTGCGTGAGGATTGTCGCCTTCGATGCACATTATCACGATTATTGATATGTGGTGAATCAACGATCGCTTGTGCTCATTCTTATTCTCAACATTCTCGGATGTCATTTTCAAATCGCCACAAAATAAAAGGTTAATTGACATGTAACAAATTATCTCTATATTCGGACCACCCGATAAAATAAAGACATAAACTTGGGTAGGTCATACTAGCGAAGGTATTCCCGTCTCTCCCCTCTAGTACTATTCTCACATCTTAGCCAGGATCATATCCTAAGCTCGATACCAACCGTGTGGCGCCCAAAGTTAGGTATACATCACCCATCTTGGGTAGTCGGATACATGGTGCAAATTTAAATACAACTTACTAATATAACTGCCGTGGTATACAATCTGACATAAACCGTGAGTTTGAATACAAATATTGTCTACTAGATATTATACAAACTCAAAAGGAGTCCTCATTACAATTATTATCACACTTCTATTTCACATAATAGTGAGAACTACTAATGCTATCCTCTCGGACCATTACTCCGTTCCCAGACTGTGCGTCAAATTGTGGCGCCCCAAAATAGTAGGTATACATCACCTATTACGAGGTTGTCACAATACATGGCACGTAAACAACTACAACTTTATTATTACAACAAGAAAAGCGTGAGTTTGAATACAAATATTATCTTCTGTACAATATCTATACTCAAATAAATCCTCATCGCATTTATTGATACATTATTTTACAAAAATGGTGAGGACTACTAAACAATTCTTTCTAAAACCTTCATTCCATACCCCGACTCATACTCGCTTATATTCTCGCCTCTGAGAAAAATGGAACAAAAAGGAAAAGGGTGAGCTCAACTAGCTCGATAAAGAATATTATGACTAAGATAATATACAACAAATTATCGTTAGTCTTCAACAGGAAAAATCTAATAGAATCTGATAGACAACAAATTTTAAATCAATATTCATAATGAAATAATAATTCATTAGAAGAGTTAAGTAGAAATGCAAACTACTATCTTCTATGTATGAATTTAAAAGTTCATCGTCTATCTTTTATCCTGTAACATCAATCAATATACATCTGGAATCAAATATTCATCTTTTTTGACTACAGGCAAAAGATATTCATCATTAGTCATGTTCTTTTAAACACTGTTCATCTTTGCACTACAGGCCAAAGATATTAATCGATCGAATATGTTCATCTCAACACTGTTCATCTTTTGCACTACGTGCCAAAGATATTCATCGATTAGTCATGTTCATCTAAACACTGTTCATCTTTTTGCTACGGGCCAAAGATATTCATCGAAAAATCATTCATCTTTGCACTACTGCCAAAGATATTCCATAATATCATCATTTAAGAATGAGGATGATGAAAATATTTTTTTTAAAGAAACGAATCCAAAGGAAACAAAATGACAAGGATTAAGGATTAAGGATTAGTACTTGGTTTTATCCACGTCCAAAAATACCTCAAAAATAATCATAGTGGTGTAAAATTCAAGAATGATCAAAACATGGATCTGATCGAGTTAGTATCCGAATAGATGTTTTAGACGAAAAGAAGAAATTTTATTTTTCTATTGAATAATACTGTATCGTGAATAGTCTTGAGTATCGTGAATAAAGTTAAGTATATCGTGAATAGTAACTCAGACACCAAAAGATAGAAATTCCACAAAAACATCTTCACGCTTACCGTGAATAAGACTTTGTGAATAAGTAACTTCGTGAATAAGAATCATGAATAGTAACCCATGAATAGTAACCCGACATGAAAAAAAGTTCCAAATTTGATAAAACTTCGGATCAACATTTCAAAGATAATGATATTGAAGAAATAATATCATTACGAAAAAAAAATAATATCTCTTACCTCGAAAGATCGATTTTTAGCTAGAATCTAGGGTATAGTGGTGAAGGAACTTGCACCGCCTAGCAATACTCAAAGTATACTCAAAATACTCACAAGAATACGCTTCGATAATATAGAGAGAAAAACTTGAGTTTCGGTGTGATTTTCAATTCTAACCCAAGACCCTATTTATAGGAAAATCTTTAGAACACAAAAAGCGAAAAATTTAATAAAATAATAATATAATTAAAAAAATTCAAGCCCACCTTAGACCAACTGAATTCAAACATTTATATCACATGTGGGATTGCAAAAACGTTTTTCTTAAATAAAACAATTAAAACTTCCAAAATTAATTATTTGAACTTGAGCTTCAAAATTCATAATTAATAGCCCTTTCATTAGAAAATTCGAATCTCGCGAGTTTTTATAGGAAATTCAATTCTCTACAATTTTACAGAAGAAAGTTTTTCCAAATTCCAAATAAAATCGAATCAAATCCACAAACGGGCAATTTTACAAGTTATAATCAAATTTCGATCGATAAATGGGGTCCACCGACATGTTTAACATGTTTTAAACATTTATTGCAACAAAATACTCTTCTTCCTCCTCAGATACTCATATATCCCACATTCGTTTGTAAAATATCACCATTATTATATTATTAAAATATAATAATATTTTTAATAAATTATTTTATCGAGAAAAAGATAAAATTTCAATTTTCAACAATTGTCACTATAAAAATTTTCTCCATCTATATCCACATAAAATCAATATTTTCCTCATCATATAAATCAATAATTAATTATTCACAAATAATATTACGAATCATTATTATTGACAACTGCGATTCAGGAGAAGAGGGGCTTTCGATAAGAATTTCTTCTTCTTGGCGGCATGATTAGGTGACCAAACCTCTCCTTAGATGCGAACTTTCTAGACATTGTGTGACGCCCCCAAAATAGGTATACATCACCCATTACGAGTTGTCAATACATGTACGTAAACAACTACAACTTTATTATTACAACAAGAAAAGCTGAGTTTAAATACAAATATTATCTTCTGAAAATATTTATACTCAAATAAATTCTCATCACATTTATTGATACATTATTTTACAAAAATGGTGAGGACTACTAAACAATCCTTTCTAAAACCTTCATTCCATACCCCGACTCAAATACTCGCTTATATTCTCGCCTCCACGAGAAAAAATGGAACAAAAAGGAAAAGGGTGAGCTCAACTAGCTTCAAGAAAAGAATATTATGACTAAGATAATATACAACAAATTATCGTTAGTCTTCAACAGGAAAAAATTTAATAGAATACAATAGACAACAAGTTTTAAATCAATATTCGCAGAATGAAATAATAATTCATAGAAGAGTTACGTAGAGAATGAAATCTACTATAATCTATGAATTTAACGGTTCATCATCAATATTTTATCCTGTAACATCAATCAATATTCATCTCAAATCAAACATTCATCTTTTGCACTACAGCCAAAGATATTCATCGATCGGTCATGTTCATCTCAACACTGCTCATCTTTGCACTACGTGCCAAAGATATTCATCGATTAATCATGTCATTTAAACATCATGCTCATCTTTTGCACTACTGAGCCAAAAAGATATTCTTCAGAAATCATTCATCTTTGCACTACGGGCCAAAGATATTCAATAATATCATCATTTAAGACCGAGGATGATGAAAAATATTTTTTAAAGAAACGAATCCGGTGAAACAAAATGACAAGGATTAAGGATTTATGATTAGTACTTTGTTTTATCCATGTCCAACAATACCTCAAAAATAATCATAGTGGTGTAAAATTCAAGAATGATCAAAAACATGGATACAATCAAAGCTAGTATCCGAATAGATGTTTTGGACAAAAGAAAAATTTTCATTTTTCTATGAATAGTCTATAGAATATCAGATACGTGAATAGTCTTTAGATATCGTGAATAAGAATCTCGAACACCAAAAGATAGAAATTCCACAAAAAAACATTTTCACTTCACGTGAATAGTACTCGTGAATAGTAATTAAGTGAATAGTAACTCATAAATAGTAACTCGTGAATAGTAACTCATGAATAGTAACCCCCGACATGAAAAAGTTCCAAATTTGATAAAAACTTGGATCAACATTTCAAAGATAATGATATTGAAGAAATAATATCATTACGAAAAAAAATAATATCCATTACCTCGAAGAATCGATTGATTTCTAAGGAAAGGTCGGGAAGTGATCTTTGAATGAAACTTGATCTTGAATAAAGACTCTCAAAGTATCTAAATACTCACAAAATACGCTCATAATATAGAGAAGAGAAAAACTTTGTTTCGGTGTGATTTTCAATTCTAACTTAGCCCTCTATTTATAGGAAAATGTTAGCCCGCCAAGCGACTTGACCAAATAATACACGATGGCTTTACACCCACTATTACCACCCACCACATTTGAAATAAAATTCAGCACATTTTTTTAACCAACCACAAGTGGGGCCCACTCAATTCTAGAATTTTCCACCAAAATCAATTATAAACCTAATTTCGAATCGGACACCTCTTAAAATTCATAACAAATCATTCGTGAATTTTTAACGGTTCAAAATTTGTGGACATATACTCAACTTATGTATGTATAACATACCCAAAAATTACCACAATCCAACGGTCGGATTAAAATTATAACCCCATGAATATATCTCAAAACCCACGATTTGATTTTTAATACCTCCAATCCGATAAAATATCTTGATAAAACACCTCAACAATAATTTCTTCATTTTTCAACCACATAAATAAATCCATCATTTATATCCACATAAAATAAATATTTCTTTATCATATGAATCAATAATTAATTATTCACAAATAATATTACGAATCACATTATGAAAACCATGCAGTTTCCTGTGAAAGAGGGCTTTCCAATAAGGATCTCTCTCTTCTCGGGCGCAATTAGGTGACCAAACCTCTCCTTGATGTAACTTTCTAGACATTGCCAATAATGTTATCTAATAATATTATTTAAATAATATGAATTATTGATCCGATAATGGAGATAATGTGCGGTGACAATTATTGAACAACAATAATATAAAAAATATCAACGCAACAATTATTGAATCAATAAAATAAAATATTGAGCAAGAATTCATGTGTGAAATTATTGAGTAGTGCCTTCTTACGTAAGGATCAATAATTCAATAATTACATGCAATACCGTAATATCTTTGTAACGACGCAGCATTCTTGTATTTTAACCATCGGGTATTCCAACAAAGATAATCTGAAACAACTACTGCCAGTTATTTTTAACCAACTTATATTTGTCGTTTTCTTCATCCAATCGCTTTCAAGTTATGGGGCCCACACATGGGTCATTTTATGGCAGCATGCGAATATTCCCCGACAGCGATTTAATATTCCACGACCAAACGAATATTCCCAAACAAAATGAATATTTATAACCACTTGCTTATTTTGAAATATTTGCGTATTTAACCCTTAACTATCCACATTAATCAAATCAACCCTTACTATTTCAAAATAATAAATAAAGGAAATTCCTTTTATTTTTAAAAAAATTCGGTCTTACAACCTCCCTCCTTATGAAATTTCGTCCTCGAAATTGACGTGCGACTGGTGTTTCGAAAAGGTGAGGATACCTCGCTTTCATTTCCGTTTCCAATTCCCGTGTCATTTCCTCTATAAGCATGATTCCTCCACAAAACTTTAACTTGTGGTATGACCTTTCTTGGCGTAGGACATGCTCCTTCCTATCCAAAATCTTGGCAGTACCTCCTCATACGCGTTAAGTCTTGGCTTTATCTCGTCCTGGGTTCTAACTCTATAACGTGGTTCGGGTCTTTCACATATTTACGAAATGCGGATATGAAACACATTATGAACACGAGACATACTCGAGGTAACGCAAGTCTATAGTCTATAGGCTTTCCTCTACTCGGTCAAGAATTTGAAATGGACCAATAAATCGTGGATTGAGCTTTCCTCTTTTCCCAAATCTTGTAACTCCTTCCATGGAAGCAACTCGTAACAATACATGATCCCTACATTAAATTCCACGTCCTTTCGATGAAGATCCGCATAACTCTTTTGTCGATCTTGTGCCGCTTTTATACGTTGTCGAATCATTTGGATCTTTTCGGTGAGTCATCGTCTTAACTCGGGTCCCAACAATGTTGCTTCACCCACCTCATCCCAACATATTGGAGAAATCGACATTTTCGTCCATATAATGCTTCAATGGAGCCACACCTATACTTGCACGATAATCTGTTGTTGTAGGAGAATTCCACCAATGGTAAATACTTATCCCAACTACCCTTGAAGTCTAGGACACGAGTCTTAATAAATCTTCAAGAGTTTGAATAGTCCTCTCTCGATTGTCCGTCTGCTTTGGGGATGGTATACCGAACTAAATCGCAAATCCGTGCCCATAGCTTTTTGCAAGCTAACCCAAAATCTTGAAGTGAATCTTGGGTCACGATCCAAACTATGGATACAGGGCATGCCATGCAACCTCACAATCTCATTTACGTCTATACTTGTGCAAGACGTTCAAGTGAATAAGTCTCCGTGTCGGCAAGAAATGAAATGCAGACTTGGTTAATCTATCAACAATAACCCAAATAGCATTGATGCCTTGAGAAACCGTAGGAAGACCCGTGAACGAAATCCATGGTAATGTGTTCCCACTTCCATTCCTAATCTCAAGTGGTTGCAACGGACCCTTAGGTACTAGATGCTCGCCTTTACACGTTGGCAAGTTAAACACATCGAGATAAACTTTGCAATCTCTCTCTCATATTATTCCACCAAAATGTATGTCAAGATCACGATACATTTTAGTACTTCCGAGATGGATTGCAAATGGTGTATCAGTGTGCCTCCATCATAATCTTGTACTTCAAATCGTAGTCGTTAGAACCTGAAAGTCTAGAGTGGACTCAAGTATTCCTTCTTCATCAATTCTCGCTTAGGAATAACTCCTTCTTGTACTTTCTTCTTCATACGATCATTCTCCGGCCTGATGGCTTGAAAGCAACCTTAACTTTTTCTATTAAAGTTGGCTCTGTCGTATACTTGACATCATCGCATTCGTTCTCGCGATATGATCTTCTACTCAATGCGTCACCTACCACGTTCATTTACCCAGATGGTATTGAATAGTGTGGTCGTCGTAGTCTTTCATCAATAGCTCGAGCCAACGTCATTGCCGCATGTTGAGTTCTTTTGAATGAAGAAATATTTAAGGCTTTTATGATCCGAATATATCTCCACTTTCTCCCCATATAGATAGTGCCTCCATATTTTTAACGCTGAAACGATCACGCTGACTCTAGATCATGAGTAGGATAATTCCTCTCATACTCTTTAAGTTGTCGCGAGGCATAAAGCTATGACTTTCCCACGTTGCATGAGAACACATCCTAACCCTTTCCCCGAAGCATCGGCCAGAGATAACAAATCCATCCGAACCAGATGGTATTGTTAGAAAAAGTCTTAAAATAAGTCTCCTCTTAAGCTCTTGGAAACTTTTCTCGCATTCTTCGCTCCAAACGAATTTTGTATCCTTTCGAGTTAGGCGAGTTAATGGAGTAGCGATTCGAGAAAACCCTTCCACGAATCTCCGATAATAACCAAATTAAGCCCAAAAAGCTACGTGCATTTGATCACCGACTTCGGTTGCTCCCTAACTTTGTATTGCTTGAATCTTCACGGATCAACAGATACTCCATGTTTCGACACCACGTGCCCAAGGAATGCTACTTCCTCGCCGTAACTCGCATTTCTTCAATTTGGCATATAGTTGGTTTTCACGGCTTCGATTATGACTCCTTGATGTAATCTTGTTATAGTTCATAAGAAGATGCAATAATGATGTACATTTTTAATAGTGAGGAACCATACCTTTTCTTGTCGCTTAAGAAAAAGTCATTTATTGAAGATATCTTTGAGTTTGGGTATTGATGTGCACGGCTTTACTTTTGCTTCCTCGACAATGCCTTTATGCTTTGTTGGCCTTTCATCAATCGGTCGTGGTCTTGAAGATGTAGATCAAGAGAATCGTAGCATTAAGATCTTTGACATTTTTGAGTTTACAAAGATAAAGACCCGGTTGTTGGTTGGTCACTCATAAGTTTGAAAAGATTTTTTTTCCTTTCGATCGGCATTTCTAAGTAGTCTGCGTGACCTCTTCATCTTCGGGATCGATGAATGCTTTACTCTTTGTCACCGATGTCTCTTGCTTCTTTCTCTTGTCTTCTTGACTACACAGATTGACTACTGAAAGCTAGGATTGGTCTTGTTGATATAGCAATCGAGGATATGGACCAATCTGGCGAGTACTTTCAAGTGTATACACATTTTTTACCTATACACAATATTTCCAACGTGTGAGCTCTTACTCATATATAACAAGTTACTTACTACTAAACTAAGTTTAGAAACAATGTTGGTGCCTTGGATCGCACTCAAAGCGATTAGCTTTTGAATATAGCATGAGAACACCTTTCTGATACCAATTGTTAGTTCCCGGAGGCACAATAGATCTAGAAGGGGGGTTGAATAGATCCTTTTATTTCAAATACTTTTACGGTTTATGATGTATTGTTCATATTAGAGTATATGATAAACATAAGAATCTTTTCAAGCACAATGAATAAGTAAAAGATTCCCTTCATGATATATTCATAATTATACGTATAATGTTCATTGGGTTAGTTTAGTTGTAGCAGATTAAAACATACATAGCGATTATAGCGATTATAGACATAATGTAAATGACATAATGTAAAAAGACACAAGAGGTTTTAAGTAGTTCGAGACTCAAGCTCCTAATCCACTCTTCTCCGCTTTCAACTAAAGAGATTTCCACTAAGGAAGGGCGACACCACATCTCTACGATTCCTTCAAGGCCAATGACGCCTTGGGACTTCAGATTCATTAAGAACTCTTTAAAGCGGCGACCTTGGGACTCTTCTAGTTCCCTAGAACTCTTCAAGCCCAAGCAGCTTGGAACTTCGCTTTAGTCCTCCGGACAAGGACCCTTTGGCCTGCTTTGTTTAGTCCCTCCTACAAGGACCCTTTGCCCTCGCTTCATTTAGTCCTTCTGCATACAAGGACCCTCGAATCCTCGGGTTCGTTGAGTTATTTGTTTGTTGTTGTTGGAGTCGATCTTTGAGTTTCTAAGATGTCTTCACGCTCGAACATCTTCTATCCCTAGCGACTTGGCTTGATCATCCTTGAGAGAGTAGTTGAGTGTTGCATGATGCTCAAACTTTCTTAGGTTGCTTTCAACTACTCCGGATGACCCCTTGATGAACCGCCTTGAAGATCATTCCCTTGGTACTTGATGGTACGCATACACGAGAGGCTTCTAAGATGACCGTAAGCTCTTCCGCAAGGTACTTAAAAGCTTTCTCATGCTTGACACCAAGATGGCTTTTGTGATCTCCTTCTTCGCTACTCGATGCCTTCCCATGATGGACTTGCTAAGTTAACCGTAAGCTCTTCTCTGTTGTACTTAGAGTCTTCTCATGATGGACATCCAGATGACATGATGCTCTTCTTTCTCTCGATAGTTCAGAACACTCTTCATGTAGTAGAGCTCCCACTTCTACATAGTAGAACTCACACTTCTACTTCTTGCTTGATCTGACTTTTGAGTGTTCTTGGTGGATCGTAGAGTGAGCCTCTGGACTCACTATCACTTGATTCGATCACCCACCTTCTCTCCAAAACTTCATAACTCCAAAGAACCTTTGATCTTTGAAGCTCTTCTACATTTATACACCTTCCCAATCCTTCCGGTTGGAAAGTAGCCGTGGAAGCTATTCAAATGTCTTCACAGATCTCAAGTTGCTTGAGGTAGACTACTTGATGTGACATGACATACTTTTTTCCGACTCTGCGATCTCTTCGTTTCACCGACTCGCCGATGTATCACTTTACTATCTTGGGCAAGTCGAAGACTTTATTTTTCTCGATTTCTTGATCGAGGTTGTCTTTTGCATCGATGCTCTCAATAAGCACTTGTTCAATATTACTCTTCATTGAACCATTGCCAATGCTTGATCTTTAAGGTATTCGAACTCTACGATTCGATGCATGTCTTTCAAGGACCCGATCGTAGTGTCTTGTTGAGTGTTGCTTTCATTGGTTGGTAGAGTTAACACTACGATCCGGAAGAGTGTTGATTGGATCTTCAATGTAGAACACCCTTCCTTGTATTATGCGCGGTGCTTCAATACTTCGTTTGCTTTGACAGCTTCTCGAGATCGATGGTCTGATTCCTTGTCTTGGTCCCCTTCTGAATATTAAGACACTTCAGATTTGTGGTGCGTCCAGCTTACTTTCTCCTTGTGATCTCCCGTTCACTTATCATCAATGATCTGACACGGCACTTAATCACTTTAGCCTTGCTTTTCAGAGGCTGACCAGTATATCGGTTCACTTTCCATCAGTCCCTTATTTGTTTGGCAAACACTACGATCTTGGTTACTTCCAAGGTTGTTGTCTTCGTTCTCTTATCGTAGAATCGCATTAGTGACTTTTCCTTAGTCAGCTACTGAAGTCTTCTTTGAATCATCTTGTGGAAGACTTCATCACGAATGGCCTTTCAACTCAATCTTGATGCTGCTTAGATTGTTGCTTAGTTCTCCTGCTAGCCTGCATGTCATTCGTTGAGTGTTCTCTGGTTCCCTTACTATGGATTTCATCTTTGCAGTGCCAACCAGAGGCTTCGTACCTTTGGATATTCTGGGAGTGCTCATTCGTTGAGAACCGTATCTGCTCTACGATCCTGACTTAGCATTGTGAGCACTTCTTTTGAGTCGTGAGTTCACGCACTCTACGATTCAAATTGTCTACCGTCGTCAGAAACTACGATCCCGAGATCGATCTTGACACTCTACGATTTTTGCCTTGTGCTTGTTGTCTTCATCCGATCTTGCCCGACTACGATCTCTCATTCATTCAATGGACTCTCTACGATCTCGTGAGTGTAGCCTACGATCCTTGTCTTGGCTTTGGCATGGCTAGACTTCTACTACGACTCGAGTGTAGTCTACGTTTCATACTTAACCCGGCGGATGGTCGTTCGGCTTGTAGACAGTCATTTGCCTCTACGATTACGAACACGACTTCCTCAAAGACACTACGATCCCGAGGAAGCTCTTCTCGACACACTACTTCACGATCCTTCTTCGTTTCCCAGAATTCTACGAACTCGAGATCTCACTATCTTGCATACTCCTATTCCGCCTCGATAGCTCCAGAGTTGACTTTGACTCTCCGGCGGATCTACGACTTTTGGTGCGGTTCTACGATCATCGACAAGCTTATCTATTACAACATAAGATCAACCTAACATGCTTGATCTTTCTATATTTATAGTCCTTGTACATCATTTCTTTTAAGGACTTCACAAAATCGTTTTTTGCTTATGTAGGATCAACCTAACATATTTGATCAATTCATTCTAAGTCCTTGTAAATATATTTCTATTATCTATCAAAGGACTTTACAGCTTTTCTTAATGCAAGCATACTTGCATATTCATTCATATATATATCATAATCAAATCATATATTAAATAGGAATATCATTCATATGTTTATTCCTGACACAGTCTATTATCTTCTCCATGTTAAAAGTCCACCAACAATGTTTTATCCCTGTAACATCAATCAACAATTCCTTTCCACAATTATATGAATATCTCATAATCATAATTGTAATTCTAAATTCCTCTTCGTACCCAGGACGAATATAATTTTCATCACATGTCTTTACCTAAAACATCAAAGATCATGGTTATACCAAATCACAGTTTATGTTCATAATCATACTAATAAATTCATCTTTGCACTACGGCCAAAGATATTCAACAACAGGTCATCTTTGGACTACGGGCCAAAGATATTCCTCAACAGTTCATATTTGCACTACAGACCAAATATATTAATATCTCAAAGAAATATATAATCATTTCAGAATTTATATAAACAATAATTATATCCATGTTGATCAATTCACCTTTGCACTTAAGCTAAAGATATTCAATTATAAATTCAATGGTCATGATCATACCAGTCACAATTCAACTTTTCACTACTAGCCAAAGAGAACCCTAGTCATGATCATACCAATAATCTACCCATCTTTATACTCAAGTGAAAGAGAATTTCAACATCAGGGTTACAAAAATGTTATATATGATAATAAAATCAATATAAACAATATATAGTTTTAATCCCCAGAGTAATATTCATAAATCAACTATAATTTGGTTAAAAAAAGAAACCAATTTTGTAGTGAATAGTACCCGTGAATAGTAACTCGTGAATAGTAATTCATGAATAGTAACCCTGACACAAAAAGGTAGAAATTCCACAATAAAATCTATACCAATATTTCGGTATAATGATATTGAAAGAATAACATTTCTTAAACTTATAAATAATTTATTTTAATTGTTTACACTTTACTAAATAATGCATTTAATTATCATAAAATGCCAAACTTATAAGATTTCATCACCAATAACCAAAACCCTTATCGAAAATCTGCATATACCACATATATGATTCTCAAGC
Source organism: Panax quinquefolius (assembly GCA_020205615.1). Taxonomy (NCBI): domain Eukaryota; kingdom Viridiplantae; phylum Streptophyta; class Magnoliopsida; order Apiales; family Araliaceae; genus Panax; species Panax quinquefolius. Next base: position 102,039,398 of record CM035166.1, on the reverse strand, counting down.
CATAAAATCATATTTTCCAATTTTCTTCCTTCACATAACATATTTAACTCATTTATTCATAACTAGTCCATTTTTATAAAAAAATACCAAATCGGTTCCAAAAATATTTCTTTTCTGGATTTTAGCGAATATAGTCCTATATTGAACATATAGTTTTCTCGAAATTTTTAAAATTTATTTACTATTTTCATATGGCCAAAATCGCTTAATATTTAGACATTTATCATAAATTGTACTTTTATCCAAAAATTCAAAATTCACAGTAGTACAATCGATATTATATAGATGTACTCCCAATAAAAATTTCATCAATTTTTGAGTTAACCACAAGGAATTAAAAGCGATTACTTTTAAAATAGTCTTTTCTCATAAAATTCATAACTCTTAATCTATACATCCAAAAATCACCATATTTGGACACAATCAATAAAACTCATCAACATATCATTTCAAATTTTTCCAAATTTTCTCGAAGGTCGGAAGAAGTCTGAACCGAAAAACATAATAACCCTTAAAATCCCTTTACTATCCCTTTACCTCAAAAAGAAGCAAGACTTCCGACCGGATATCGAGCATATGTATTGAAGGAAACTTGCACTAATGAATATCAACTCACCAAGTATCTAAATACTCACAAAATACACTCAATAATCTAGAGAGAGAAAGAGAGAAAGCTTATGTTTCTGGTGTGATTTTCAATTCTAACATAGCCCTTTATTTATAGGAAAATTTTAGCAGACTTGACCTGCAACCTAATGGCTTTACCTGCTACTATTCCCACCCACCACATTTGAAATAAAATTCAGCACATTTCTTCACCAACCACAAGTGGGGCCCACTCAATTCTAGAATTTTCCACCAAAATGCTAAATTCGGATAATTCAACAATTTCTGAACCATTCACCTCTTAAAATTCATAACAAATCATACGTTCATTTTTAACGGTTCAAAATTTGTGGACATATACTCAACTTATATATGTATAACATATCCAAAAATTACAACGATCCAACGGTCGGATTAAAAATTATAACTCACGCAATATATATCTCAAAAACACTGGTTTAATTTTTAATACCTTTATTCTGACAAAAATACTGTGCAATACCGTGTGCTACTATGCAATAACACGTATTACTTTACTTTACCCACCGGGTATTCCAACAGTGTTAACGATAACAATTATGCCGTTATTTATAAAAACTCAAACTTGTCATTTTCTTCATCCGACAGTTATTCTGTTATTGGGCCCACAAATGACTGCGCCGCCGTACGAATATTCCCCGACAAAAAGAATATTCCACGACCAAAAGAATATTCCCCGACAATAATGAATACTTTATAACCACTTGCGTATTTTGAAAAAATTCATATATCACCCTTAACTTTAACTTTTATCAATTTTACCATTTACTGAATAGAAAAATTGAATACTTTTATTTCATAAAATTCGGGGTCTTAGAGCTCAGCACCAACTCCAACAAACAAACAATCAACTCAACAACAAGAAGCTAGGGCCTAAGGGGTCCTTGTCCGAAGGGACTAAATGTAGTTCTAAGCCTACTGGGCTTGAAGAGTTCCTAGGGAACTAGAGAAGTTCCAAGGTCACGCCTGAAGGAATCTTAGTGATTCGAGTCTTGCCGCCTTTCCTTAGTGGAAATCCTGTTAGTTGAAAGCAGAAGAGTGGATTAAGAGTTTGAGTCTTTGAACAACTTAAAACCCCTTGTGTTTTTTACTTTATGTCATTTACATTATGTACATTAAATGTTATAACTGCTATGTATGTTTTAACTACTTACCATTGAACTAACTCTACGAACAATGTATGTATGATTATGAATATATCAATGAAGGGGATTTTTTACTAATTTCGTTGTGCCTGAAAAGATTCTTATGTTTGTCATATGCTAAATTATTAGCAATACAAAATAAACCAGAAAAATATTTAAAATTAAAAAGGATCTATTCAACCCCCCCCCCCCCTTCCCTTCTAGATCTATTGTGCCTACTAGGAACTAACACATGGTACAGAATTTAAATACAAACTTCTTTTATACAGTACGACAAAACGTAGCTGAGAGTTTCAACACGGATAATGTCTCGTAGAGAGTATCCAAACTCAAATAAAGTTCTCATTACAATTATTATCACACTATTTCACTGAATAGTGAGGACTACTAATGCAAACAACTGGACCGTCACTCCGTTCTCCGACTAGTTCCAGCTATATTCTCATTTCCTGAAGAGAACAATGAAAACAAAGGGTGAGTTCAACTAACCCAGTAAGAAATATTATAACTAAGATAATGCAGAATAAATTATCGTTAGCTTTCAATAATGTTAAACTGATAAAATATAATAAACATCAAGTTTAACTGCAGCGGAATAAGCAATCCATTAGAAGAGTCAAGTAGAGCATGATATCTACTATCTTCTATGATTTAAAAATTTTATCATCAATTTTATAGCTGAGACTCAGCTTAATAAATAAACTACATCATCGAATCATCCTTGCACTACGGGCCAAGGATATTCATGTAATCATCAATGGTCATGATTATACCGAATAATCCATGGTCATAATCATACCAACAACTGTCTATCAATGCACTATAGGCCAATGAGGATTTTTACCACATCATTTGTAACATTACGATCATGATTATACCGAATAATCATTGGTTATAATCATACCAATCAATAGTACATCTATGCACGTAAGCCACAGATGACTTTTATCACAATATAAGCATGAGGATGATGACAATGATATAAGAATTCAATTAAAAGAAAGCAAAGGATAAATTTTTAAAGATTTATAACTTAATTTATCCAGAATTCAATAATGTCCAAATTGTCAACATGATACTGCTTTGTGGAATAAAATTCAAGAATAATATTGTATAAAAAATGTTTTGGACAACAAAGAAATCAATTTTTGTCATGAATAATTCCCCGGGTGAATAGTACCCCGTGAATAGTAATTCGAAAATAGTACCTCGTGAATAGTATTTTATGAATAGTACTTTGTGAATAGTACCCGTGAATAATACTTTGTGAATAGTACCCCGTGAATAAATACCAGTAAAATGACTACTACTACATAGATAATACTCTAAGCATGAAAAAGCTTAAAATTTAACAAGAATGTGTAAAAATATCCTTGTGAAACGATACTAGATGAAGCACAAATTTCAAGGATATTCTACTAATTTCACGGAGAGTAGAAGCAATACTTTAACAAAATGAGGGTATAATCAGAATACGAGACTTAAATAATATTACTCACATACTACACGTAGTATGGAAGAAAATATTATTCCTATGAATACTTGAACAAAATAATATACCTTACCTCGGAAAAATCGGATACCGAATAGTGAAGTAGCAGACTTCTCTTCTTCTTTCTCTCTATAGCTTCTCTCTATAATTGCTTCTTATGAATCTTAGTGAATTGGTGAGAATGAAATAAGAATGAGCTTTCTATTTATAAGAAAATATAATATCGATAATTGCACGTTTTGGGGCTCAAAATATTACAAAGATAATAATACTTCATCTTTTCTTTCATTTTAATTTAGTCCTGCAAGTATTATCAAACTTGCACCACCTCCCCTAATAGTACATCTTGTGAATCAATAGTACAATCATGTGAAAAAATAATTACAAAGATAGTACCTTCGCTCATACCTCCATTTTAATTTAGTCATGCAAGTATTATCAATCTTGTATCACCTCCCTAATAGTATATGCATGTGAATCAATAGTACACACATGTGAACAAATAGTTATAAGCATGTGAATTAATAGCAATTAATTGCTCATTTATCCGATTAATTACCCGATTAATTCAATATAACCTCCAGACATCAATTATTATCTAATAGATGTCGATTTCCACTAACACTAATAATCCCAACACAATGGAAATATCAATTTCATCTTTATTCAACATGGACTTATTCATCATTAATATTATAACTCACAATATTTAACAACCAGATCATTCCCAGGAAAGAGGGGGCTTTCCGATAAGGATTTCTCCCTATTGGCGCACAATTAGGTGACCAAACATCTCCTTGACAGAACTTTCTAGACATTGCCAATATTGTAAATAATAATATGAATAACTTTTTCGTCTCAATTATTGATTTAATAATATAAAATATTATGCAAATGATACTGTGACAATAATTGAATCAATAATATGAGAGATATTATGCAACAATTACTGTAGCAATAATTGAGTATAATCGAGTGACTTCTCACGTAAGCAACAATAATCAATACCGTGTGCTACTATGCAACCACGCGTATTACTGTACTTTTACCACCAAGTAGTTCAACAGTTTAACGGTAAAACTTTAGCCGTTATTTTTATAAAAAGATAATTCTATCATTTTCTAACTACGACAATACTTCCGTTGTGGGGTTCACCAATAATTGTGTCGTCGTACGAATATTCCCTGTTAAAACGAATATTCTCCGACCAATCGAATATTATATAACCACTTGCTTACTTAGCAAATTTGTAAATAATACCACAACTATAACATTATATCAAATTCACACCATAATATTCAAAAATATATTTCGAGAAAAATTAATCTTTATTCATAAAAGTTGGGGTCTTACAGCAAGCTCCATTAGAAGACTCCTTAACTAGTCGTTGAATAGTAGGCAAATGATTTGGCAAAAACAACACGCTTGTCTCTAATTATACGTAAGAAATAGTAATCAATATAATCATCAAATATGTATATAAGAAGCGGTAAACAACATAATCATCAAATTAGATTTCAACGAAATCTTTTAAGCTATGTTTATAACTCAATCCAAGCCTTACAATTGAAATTGAGCCTAAATTTCAGGTTCTATAGAATTGCAATTGTGCTTTCAATTCGAATTCAAGAGTTTGGAATCGAGTTGCCAGATATAGCATGAAATCAAGGATTGATTTCATGGAAAATAACTTACAAAAATCTTTCCAGTTTCATTGACAATTCTTCCTACACCGGAAGCATAATTGACACCCTGTAGAATTACAGCCCCCCTAGTGGTTGGAGCCAAATATGGAGGAGCAAAATCTTTAAAACCTACTTGTTGTCCTGATGTAACAAAAAATTATAAACGAACATAAAGATTTTTTTTTGTTGCTAAACAGACGTATAATATATTTTGTCAAAGTTTGTCACATAAATTCAACTACTCAAGTATTGTTTTGCCATTTGCATATGGAAGAACAAAATCTTACCTAAAATATAGGATATTGTTCTGCCATTTGTGTATCGTCCTGTTGGCTTCCCAAAATCAATACCATTAGGAGGGTAATTAGCCTTAGATAGAGACACAAAGTAGTTATTGTTTCCAGCTTCAACCAAAGAGTCTCCAAAAATAAAATTAGTAGAAATTGATATAAAAAAAGGGTCTTGTGACACCCCCAAAATAGGTATACATCACCCATTCTGAGTCGTCAAATACATGGTACAAAAACAAATACAACCTCAATAATACAATTGTCATGCAAAATACGACAACACATATACTGTGAGTTTGAATACAAATATTGTCTACTAAACAGTATACAAACTCAAAAGGAGTCCTCATTATAATTATTGATACACTATTTTACAAAATAGTGAGGACTACTAAAAACAACTATCTTGAATTATCACTCCATACCCCGGCTAGTTCCTGCTAAATTATCTCCTCTTGAGAAGAACAATGGAACAAAAAAGAAAAGGGTGAGCTCAACTAGCCCAGTAAAGAATATTATTACTAAGATTGTAAGACCCCAACTTATTATTAATGAAATTTAATTTTCTCTATTTATTATTTTGAAATAGTAAGGGTTGATTTGATTAATGTGGATAGTTATGGGTAAAATACGCAAATATTTTAAAATAAGCAAGTGGTTGTAAAATATTCATTATTATTGGGAATATTCGTTTTGGTGAGGAATATTAAATGATCGTTCTGGGAATATTCGTGCAATGGCCAAGCCGTATGTGAGCCCCCATAACAAAAAGTGATTGGAGGAAAAAAACGACAAGAATAAGTTGTTTAAAAATAACTGGCGTAGTTATTACAAGTTAATCTTTGTTAAAATACTCGGTGGTTAAAACACGAAGAAAGACACCAGATTACACCAATTATTGATTCTTACGTGAAGAAGGCACTACTTAATAATTGTTACGGTAATTACTTTATCAATTTTTTATTTTATTGATTCAATAATTCTTTGTGTTGATATTTTATATTCTTGTTGTTTCATAATTGTCATTACACGAGTATTTTTCATTATCGGCTAATAATTCATATTATCCTAATAATATTATTGGATAAAATTATTGGCAATGTCTAGAAAGTTACATCTAAGGAGAGGTTTGGTCACCTAATTTAATTACTATAAGAAGTAAGAAATTCTTATTGGAAAGCCCTCTTCCTGAACCGCTGATCGTTGTCAATATTGTGATTACGTAATATTATTCGTGAATAATTAATTATTGATTTATATGATGAGGAAAATATTGATTTTATGTGGATATAGATGGAGAAAATTTTTAATGTGACAATTGTTGAAAATTAAAATTTTATATTTTTTGATAAAATAATTCATTTAAATATATTATTATATTTTTAATAATATAATAATGGTGATATTTTTTACAATGAATGTGTGATATATGAGTATACGAGGAGAAAGAGTATTTTTTTGCAATAAATGTTTAAAACATGTTAAACATGTAGGTGGACTCCATTTCTTGATCGAAATTTGATTATAAACTGTAAAATCGCTTGGTTATGGATTTCGATCCAATTTCTATTTGGAATTTGGAAAAACTCTCTTCTCGTAAAGTTGTAGAGAATTGAATTTCCTATAAAAACACGTGAGTTTTAATTTTCCGACAAAAGGGCTATTTATTGTGAATTATTGAAGTTCTAAAGTTCAAAATAATTGATTTTAGAAGTTTAAATTATTTTAAATTAGAAAAACGTTTTCTTACTTTTTCTGTAGAAGGTGGCATGTGCTTATTAAAAATTTGAAATCGATTTCAAGAGTGGCGTAGGAATTTTGATATATATATTTATATTTTATTAAATTTTCTAACTTTGGTGTTCTAAGCATTTTTCTATAAATAGGTGCTTTAGGTTAGAATTGAAAATCACACTTAAATTGAAGTTTTCTCTATATTATCGAGCATATTCTTGTGAGTATTTTGAGTATACTTTGAGTATTGCTATACTAAGTGCAAGTTCGTTATAGCTTATATCCGAGATTCCAGTTAAATCTTGTCTTTCCAGATAAGGGATATTATTTTTTGTTTTGTAATGATATTATTTCTTCAATATCATTATGCTGAAATATTGATCTGAAGTTTTTATTAAATTTAGAACTTTTGGTGTCGGAGTTACTATTCACGTATACGGCACTATTCACGTATACGACACTATTCACGAATACGGCACTATTCATCGAAAAATGAAAATTTTCCTTTTCGTCTAAAATATCTATTGTGGATACTAGCTTTGATTGTATCCATGTTTTGATCATTCTTGAATTTTACACCACTATGATTATTTTTGAGGTATTTTTGGACATGAATAAAACAAAGTACGAATCCTTAATCCTTAATCCTTGTCATTTTGTTTCAATTGGATTCGCTTCTTTAAAAATATTTTCATCATCCTCGGTCTTAAATGATGATATTATTGAATATCTTTGGCTTGTAGTGCAAAGATGAATGATTTCGATGAATATCTTTGGCCCGTAGTAGTCAGCAAAGATGAACAGTGTTTAGATGAACACTGACCAATCGATGAATATCTTTTTGGCTTGTGAGTGCAAAGATGAATATTTGATTCCGAGATATATATTGATTGATGTTACGGGGATAAAAGATAGACGATGAATTTTAAATTCATACATAGAAGATAATAGTTTGCATTCTCTACTTAACTCTTCTAATGAATTATTATTTCAATTGCGAATATTGATTTAAAATTTGTTGTCTATTGTATTCTATTAGATTTTTCCTGTTGAAGACTAACGATAATTTGTTGTATATTATCTTAGTCATAATATTTTTTCTTGGGCTAGTTGAGCTCACCCTTTTCCTTTTTGTTCCATTTTCTTCTCGGGAGGCGAGAATATAAGCGAGTAATTCTGGGGAATGGAATGAAGGTTCTAGAGAGAGTTGTTTTGTAGTCCTCACCATTTTTGTAAAATAATGTATCAATAAATGTGATGAGGATTTATTTGAGTATAGTTATTGTCTAGAAGATAATATTTGTATTCAAACTCACAGTTTTACTGTTGTAATAATAAAGTTGTAGTTGTCTCTGTACCATGTATTGACAACTCAGAATGGGTGATGTATACCTATTTTGGGAGCGTCACAAAGATAATATACAACAATTTATCATTAGTCTTCAACAGGAAAAATCTGATAAAATAATAGACAACAAGTTTTAGATCAACAACTGCAGCGGAAACAACAATCCATTAGAAGAGTCAAATAGAGAAAGAATTCTACTATCTTCTAAGATTTAAAAGTCTATCATCAATATTTTATCCCTGTAACATCAATCAGTATATATCTTGAATCAAATATTCATCTTTGCACTACAAGCCAAAGATATTCATTTGTATCACCAGTCGGTCATGTTCATCTCAACACATGTTCTTCTTTGCACTACGGGCCAAAGATATTCATCAGATAATAATTCATCTTTACACTACAGGCCAAAGATATTCATCCAGTATCACCTATTAAGGACTAAGGATGATGAAAAACATTTTAAAGAACGAATCCAGTAAGACAGAAGGACAAATATTAGGGATTCGTATTTCGATTTATCCAAAGTCAATAATACTCCATAATAACCAATTGTGAAGTAGAATTCAAAAATAAAGATCAAAACATGGATACAATCAAAGATAGTAACCATAATAGACATCTTGGATAAAAAGAAAATTTTCATTTTTCTATGAATAATGTCGTGATTCGTGAATAGTACTGATACGTGAATAAGACCTGTATATCGTGAATAAGAACTCCAGACAAAAAAAATTCCAAATTTGATAAAAGTTCAGACTAATATTTTGGCATAATGATATTGAAAGAAATAATATCATTTACGAAGAAAATAACATCCCTTACCTCAAAATAACGGTACTTCTGATCGGAATATCGGATATAAAGTATCTAAATACTCACAAAAATACGCTCGATAATATAGAGAGAAAGAAAACTTGTTTCTGGTGTGATTTTCAATTATAACCTAAGCGTCTATTTATAGGAAAATGCTAGAACGCCAAAGGAGACTAAATTAATAAAATAATATATTTCTTTTTCTTCATTCCACGCACACCTTTGAACACAAAGCTAGCCACCATTCTTGAAAAAATCTCAAAGACCCACGTGTTTTTTAATTCATTATCTGGACGATTTTAATACTTCCAATCCGACAAAATACTGATAAAACACCTCAACATTAATTCCTTCATTTATAACCACAATAAATATATCCATCATTTATATCCGCATAAAATAAACATTTTCTTATCATATAAATTAATAATTAATTATTCACAAATAATATTACAGAATCACAATAATGACAACCAGACAGTTCCCAAGAAAGAGGGGGCTTTCCGATAAGGATTTCTTCTTACTGGTGCGCAATTAGGTGACCAAACCTCTCCTTGGCAGAACTTTCTAGACATTGTCAATAATGCTATCTAATAATATTATTCCAAATAATATGAATTATTGATCTGATAATGGAGATATTGTGCCTGATAATTATTGAAACAACAATAATATAAAATATAAACGCAGCAATTATTGAACCAATAAAATAAAATATTGAACAATAATTACTATAACAATTATTGAGTAGTGCCTTCTTACGTAAGATATCAATAATTCAAAAATACTGTGCAAAACCGTGTGCTACTGTGCAACCACACTTATTACTGTATTTTAACCACCGGGTATTCCAACAGTGTTAACGGTAACCATTATGCCGTTATTTATAAAACTCAAACTTGTCGTTTTCTTCATCCGGCAGTTATCCGTTATGGGGCCCACAATTGGCTGCGTCATCTTACGAATATTCCTCGACCAAACGAATATTCCCCGACAACAATGAATATTTTATAACCACTTGCTTATTTTGCAAAATTTGCACATTTCATCCATAACCAAAGCATTATATCAAATTAACACCTTATTATTCACAATATATAATAATTAGAGAAAATTCGATTTTATTTATAATAAGTTGGGGTCTTACAGGTCTTATATTATTCCTTGCAAGGGAATAGTGGAATTTAAGGTGTATTTGATTACCAACCTCAAAATATAGTGAAGCATTTTCCTGAACCATGCACATGTTGTCATCCAACATACTTTCACTATGTGCATACATTGGCCATAAATATAAATCTCAACTACAGGACATGTAAAGAGGATAGCAAAAGAATGATGCCCTTAATAAACATATAACATAACTAATAGAAAACATTCACGAGCAAACTGTAAGGCAACTGTTTAAAATTTAAATGAGTAATATTTAGCAGTAATCTACTTCAAGATATTGGATATCCATTAATGTCTACATTTTTAACCCCTTAATTACTTGTGGCCAAACTTAACTACCAAACAAAAATTAATTAATGTATCTATGCCAAAGCATGAACAACAATTGCTGGTACCAAATAACTTGGTGCCTGAATATTTACATCCCTAACAATGACAGCTAAATTTCATCCCCATGTTTTAATGGAAAAAGTATTCAATCTAGGAAATTATTAACAAAGTTTAAATGTAAAATTGTTCCATTCTAAACAACATATCAGCAGAACCAGTTCTAATTTACCTACAATTAGTAAGAACATATAACATATTTCCAGCAAAATAAAGTCCATGAATTCCGGAATCGAATAAAAAGTACTTAGGATAAGCAAAAAAAATACAAAAAACTGAAACAGAGCCTAAAAGCTAGAACAATACTCAGAGTCTGCAGGAGGGGTATTGATGACTAACAAAAATAAATTACTTAGATCTCTGTCTCATCTTTCGACGCTTCCTCTTCAACATCCTCATTCTTTTCTTTTTCCACTACAAAAACATATCCAATTTCAAACAATCAATTTCGTTATCCATTTATGGAAAATGGTAAATTCAATAAATGAGCTAAAATCAATACAAAATGACAAATTTATGTAACGGAGATAGAGGAGTTACCTTGGCCCTCATGGTGATGAGTTTGGAATTCTTCTGCCTCTCTTTTTCTTCCAAATTAAACCCTTGCAAAGCTGCGGTGGAAATGAGACTAAGAAAATGAAAGTAGAGGGCTTTGCTTGCTTATCTCTAAATTCAAAGATACCAAAAATTTAACTTTTTTTTTTACCTACCTATAGTTGCACAAATATCAATGCTCTAACTTAGAATTAAATGCTCAAGCATCACAATTTTACAAAATTATGAATAGTACAATCAACATGTTGATTCAACTAAAAATCTTCTATAAATCTTAGTTTTATTTCATTTAAATTCTTAAAAAAATCCTAACAATAAGTCTAAGGGTGATAATTTTTAACACTAACACAAATTAGCTCAACACCCAAATTAAAAGCTACACGACGACCCATCTCAAATTAATCAAAACCCTGAACAATTAAGCATAAGAACTTGAGATTAATCAATGAAACTTGTTGTTAGAATGATATACATTGTTGGTCCTTCTATCTAACAGCTTAAGCTTTTAGATGAGTTGGTTAATTAACATGGTATCAGAGCTCTGGGTGTGCAAGGTCTTGGGTTCTAATCTTTCCAGCCAAAAAATCATGTACATTAAAACCAATTCACTATACAATGAGTAGAATACAAAAAGAATAACCTCTATTTTGTTTCTGATAATATTAAAAATACAAGAGAAATAGTAGAAATTCCAATTAATTAGTTCTATTTCATATCTGAGAAAAAACTTCCAATGGTTAAATTGATTTGGATTGTATCATTACTTCCAACGAACAAAAAACTCACAAAAGTTATGTGGATGACACACATTTATAGATATATGCAAGAAAATGAAAAAAATGAGTTTATTTTATTTATTTATTATTTTTTTCAAGAAAATGACACCTTATGATTTTCAGTGTTTCTGTTATAATCAAAGCCCTCTTCTTCTTCTTCCACAACTTGGCCAAACCATTGACTCATCATTCTGAAGATGTCTCTTCATTTTCTTCAATTCATGCATTCAATTCAACAATTACTATATTTTTCCTTTGTTTCTTTTTAATCAATTTATGGCCCAAGAAAGAAAAAAAGAAGACAAAATTAGATCCCAATTTTCAATAGTAATAGTAAACAACCTTGGAAAAAGGATTTTCTTCCTTGATTGAATCCGTATGAATCTTGTTTGAACTCATACGATCAGATACCGTCTAGGGACAAAGTATTAGACGATCTTGACTTTATTTCTCTTTAGAGAGTGAGATAATAAAGTTGGGGTTGGGTCGGTACAGTTTTATTGAACTGGTGTTGAGTTTTTCATGTCCAGTTTTTTGCAAGTCCGGACAAAAAAGTCGAGCAGACCCAGATTGGAGAAAGATAGGTTTTTGGAATGAGGGTTTGTGTCTGAGTGCTTTTCGAAGTGTATTTGGGGATTAGGGTTTTGAGTGGGTTTTGGGGTTGTGGAGGGTTGTTTGGGGCTGATATTTTTGAGGGAAAATAAGGGGAAACTTTCACCAATTGCGTCGTCCATACTGGAAACTCCATGGAGAAGAATGAGGAGGAGAAGGAGAAGAGATTTGAGAGAACTGAAGGGATGAAAAGTGTTATGATGAGACTGAATAAGAAGAAACGAAAGGATTGGAAAAGGAAGCTAAAGAACATGGAGGAAAGACGGATTCAACGAATGGAAAACAAATCGACTCGCGTAATCGAAGAGGTATGGATTTAATTTTTAATCGACATTGGTCTCGTGTCTTTCAAATTAATTAAATTGACTCACCTGGTTCTGAAATTGAAAGGCACCTGTTTTTTTAATTAAGTGAGTGACTCACCCATTTTTCAAATTCAGTTGATCGGTCTTACTGCCTTTATATATTAATATTGATTTGTTTGCTAAAAACTTTAATCCAAAATAAATAAAAGAAAATAAGGGGGTGTTTGATAAAAACTGAATAAATCTGAATCTGAATCTAAATGACTTGAATCTGAATGAGTTGAATCTGAATGAAAAAAGTTGTTTGATAATTGGCATGTTTGAAACATCTGAATGACAAAATTTTATTATTTTACCCCCTCTAAAAAATTTAAAATTATTGTAAATTTATTTAATATTACATAATATAATAGTTAATATTTTTTTTTTTTTTTAATTTTTAATTTTTTTTTTACTTCATTCAATTTCTTTCATTCACCAATTCAAATTTTAAAAAATCCTGACTTAGCCATTTAAACTTTTTATCTATCTTACCGATTCATCTATTCAGATCAAAATAAATATACTGCCCGATTCAACCATTCAGATTCAGCTCTATTCAACTCTAAACAAACACCTCCAAGTCAAAATGGGTTTCATAGTGTCAAATACTATTTATTTTGACTAAAAACTTGAATTTATAACTTTCCATGTGTCATCTTCTCTTTGATTTAAAGATGATGTAATACCAAAACATCTTACCGGCCTGATTTATGGAAGGACCCTTCTATCTCACCCGAAAACCCTTCTCCTTACCCCTTCTCTTTCTCTGTTAACGGCAGTTCTCCTTTCTCTTTATTAATTGCCGAGAGTTTCCAGATGAGCAGGAAGGGCAATTCAACGTCGATCTCTCCATTATCGGCGACCCAATTCAACGGCGATCTCTTCAATCATACGATGGAATACCAGGTAACCCCTTCACCTCTTTACACTGAAGTTTCTTAGCATATCCGCTGCAATTTCATTCATCAAATTAATGTTAATTTGCTTGTCAAGTTCATGTCTTGATGCTCTAATTATATGCTGTTGCTAGCAACCCATTTCTAGGGTTTTATTTTTTCTTTTTTTGCTATTGAGCTGAAGGGAATCGCCAAAAATAGCGAATTGGTTCGCGAATTTACTACTTCATGGGTCGCCCAACTCAGTTACTGGTTAATAGGGGAGGGGAGAATTGAGTTTATCCGAATTTGGGTTAACTATTCTTAATTCTTGGGGAAAGTGTTTGGTTGGTAATTGTATATAGTCTTAGGTTGTTTACCTGAAGCATTACTAAAAAGTAGGTCGTCACCATGTTGTTCTCTTTTACTGCATCACAAGTGGTTAGTTTGGATTTAAACGATTTTCTTTTCCATGCTGCTTTAGCTTGATACCAAAGTGCTTCAGTTCCAAAATTTAAAGCTTGTTCAGAAATTAGAAGCTCAAAAGGCCGAGTGTACTGCTCTTGAGAACAAGTTCAGTCATCTGAGGGATAAGCAATTTCCATATGATAAAACATTGGCAGAGATCGATAAGACTTGGGAAGAGGTACCTATGGTGCATGTTACTGTTTTGTATTTTCTTTAATTTATCTTCGATTACTGTAATAACTTAAAATTTGTATATTTCTTGATTGAAAGTTTGAGTCTTTTTAGGTGGTTGATGACTTGGAAACAAGATCCGCTCGCATGAAGGACTCAACTGACCTAGGTCTAGATGCTAAAACCAAATGGGCTGATAAGGGTTAGTTTTCTTTGCCAACAGTTGTATTTCGACTATTTCTCTTTGCATAATTTGTTGATTTTGTCATCATGTATTACTCAGGCATATGTTTCTCAAATAACATCATTATTAATTTATCAATGACTCTGGTTTAGTTTTTCCTAGTACTTTAGGTTGATGGAGCACTGCTCCCGTCCTTGGGTTGTATTTTAGTTGGTACTTATTACAAACTTCAAAACTGTTCAATTAATGTTAATATTTTGCTAGATTGAGATGTTTTATTATTTTATATTCTTTCCTTTTAATTTTTTTTATAAAATTTTATATTTTAATTTTTTTGCTTCTCTTCCTACTTTTTTGCTTGCACATGGAATTCATTTCTAGCCAACCCCAACTAATTTGGGATGAAAGACTTTGTTGAATTGAGTTGAGGGTTTGTATTACATAGTTCGGATTGAGGAGATAAAAAGCAGGGTATGATCAGTGATGGATGTGCTATTTGACATAGGATGCACGACAGTAAGCTGATTCATCCTTTGCTGACTTCGTTTCTCTAAGTTCTTGAAGTTTCAATTTGGGACTTTTTCTCTGTACTCCTGTCTGTGTATATATATATACATACATGCATACATATATATATATATATATATATATATAGTATATATACACACACACACATACACTTACATATATACCTGTAGGAACTCCTGTCATCCTCTACTTTTCCTTTCACTTTCTCCTTCTTCACCAGCTTTTGCTATAAACAAAATACATCAGTTTTAATAGAAGTGCATTATATCATTTTGTCTTGTATGAATGATTTGGTGTTGCCTGGTCAAGATGAGGCCCACAATGTATTGCATGCTTTTTCTGGAATATGTATTTACATTCATTCTGGGTACGTGAGGCTCGTTATTATTGTATTTCTAATTTTGGGAATATATTAGTATTATGGTATCAAACTAGTGTATTATTAACTTAATCCTTACGAAGTGGAGTTTAAAAGTTCACGCGTTTTCGGATTTTGTATGCGTGTAAATGAGTTTCATACTTTTCTAGTTTTGGAGGATTCTCATCCTCTCAAAGTTATTAAAGTTTCTCTAAGGCACGCGCGTAGGCCCATGGGCCAAGGCCCATCCAAGCGAATGGTTGGTGCCTCGCTTGCTTAAAGGCCCAACGGTTTCAACAAGGTGCGTGCCTTTTGGACCTAGGTGTAAGTCCCGAGGCGCACAAGGCCCTTGCTTCTTTGAATTTAAACCAAGTCAATCACATCTGTCCATTTTTTAATCTAATATGATCTGAGCTACTCATATTTACCTAGTCTAGCCTCTTTAACAAAACTAAAAGAGGGAAAAACATATTCGGCAGCGGCAAAAGTTAGAAAAAAAAGAGAAGAGAAAAGAAAAAGAAGAGAGAAGAAAGAGAAGAGATACATGCCTTTGCAGCAGATCTACCCGTGATCTGCGACAACCGATCATCACTCTGAAGCGTATAATGATCACTGATTGTATGAAATCTTTCTCTTATCTTCTGATTGCTTCTTTCCCATTTCTCTTCTAACTATTTTCTTTATATGGATTACCTTTAAAACTCATTTGTTTTCTATTTACTTTACATGGGTTTTCTTCAAAATTCATTTTTTTTAAAATTTACTTTACATTGATTGCCTTGATAACTCATTTATTTTCTATTTTCATCTAATTCTATTTTGATTGTTTGGTTTGGGTTTTCTAGTGTTCATTGTTTCTTTACTAGCTATTTTTATTGCAATTTGCAAGTGTTCACCTTTAAATGATCTGATTATTGGGTTTACGGAAATAATTGTGTCCCATATACACACATATATGTTAAATGTGTATAACAAGCTTTCATTGTTTAGGAGTTTCATCTTTCATATGATTATATATATATTGTACTTTTTTGATTTTGCACCTTAGTTCGATGATGCGCGCCTCGCCTCGCCTCGCCTTGCACCTAATCCCAAGTAGACCTTTAACGCATTATTGCGCCTTTTGCCTTTAATACCTATGCATGCTCTTATCTTTTTCTTCTCTCTCTTTCCTAATTAATATTATTTTCTATGTAGAAGAGTGAATAACATGACATGTTTACATTTCATCCAAATGTAGAAAGTCCTAAATTTTCCTTCCCATGATCTCTATATTGCTTTCTCATTTTTCTTCATATTCTAACAATCTGACTTTACTGCGTGCTTGTGAATATATTATATAAATATATAAACCAGTATCTGAAAAAGGCTTATCTTCCCTATCTCTGACCCCCCTTCTTAAGAAAATGCTTTGGCGCATGTGTTTTTTTGTGTATATATCCATTTTAGTCGAGAAAGTAACGTTAAGAATAATCCATGCTAAATGCAAGAAAAAGTTCCATTGAAGTGTTGGTGAATTGGTTATAACTGGACTTAGTAGTTGGCGGTGTCTTTTGTAGACTGGGGCTTATCTATCTTTACTCCCTCTTACAACAAAGTAAATAGTATTCTCCAGAAACATAAGTATCATGTTTTTTGGACCAGTTGATGTCTTCACCAGATTTAGCAAAATGTGAAATATGGGGCATTGTTAGTGCAAGTTACGTAAGTCCCTCTTATTTTTCTCTCTTGGTGTCTCCCTGAAAATAGGTTAATTCAATTTAATTAGAAATCTTCAAGTTTATTGTGTGCGCGCAGATACCTATCCAACCATTTATTGTTCTTACTCAAGCTATACTACCTTTTCTCCATCGCAATTGGTGTTTATTTTATTTTATTTCTTCTCCATCTCTTTGGTTCATTTTAACTTCTTGACTTCTCAAATTCTGTTTCTTTGATAACATTTTTTTTCCATGTATAGCTTTTTCTTTTCTCCTAGTTTGTATTTGTTTAATTTATAAATTCCAGTTCTTTGTTCTTCTAATTAATTTCAGTATCTATTTGACATCAAATTTCTGTTAGTCTCTTTATTCCCCTGGCATGAATCATTCATAAGTTGATTAATTTTGTCATACCCTGTCTGTCTTTTTAAATTAATTTTTTAAGCACAATAAACATTTTACACTTGTTGGTCTGCCCTACTGGTTTATTGTTGGGACGTCTATACATCACCCTTCTATTTGAAGTTGCACACTTATGTTGAAATCGGCAGTGTTACAGCTAAATGTACTTGCAAATTGTGTTTATGAGAATATATTTGAAAATTGAATTTTTCATTGCTGACACAATTGTTAGGTGGTGCTTTGTCTTCCGTTGAGGATGTATTTCTTAGCCGACTTTTAGAAACAGGTGCAACTGAATGTAGCTCTGTGAGTAACATTCCAAATCAGATTGATGAAGATAGGAGAACAGCCGCTGAAAGGACCAAAAACATATTATGTAATATTGTAGATGCCATTAATGGTTTGTGGAGCTTGAAGGATGGATTATATGCTGCAGCTTTGAAGGAACTTCCAGAAGATGGTGAGACTAATTGTGTAGATTTACTGTTTGAAGTATCTGTTATCAGCCTACTTTTCTGTATCCTTTCCCTCAGTTCTTTCTATTTGCTGCTCCCTTATGTAGGTTCATGTAGGCAAAATAAAACTGGTGATTTAGAAAAGGATGTTAAGAATTTGAGATTGGTAATAAGTGATCTTCATTTAAAGCACAGATCATTGGCTAGGGAAATGCAGAGCCACCGAGATACAGATGCAAAGAATAAAGCCGATCTTAAACGTTTGAGAGGTAAATTTCTCACCTTTGCCAACATCTTATTTTATGTATTGAATGGATTAAGTTACATTTGTAAATAAATTAATATGATTGCGAGCTCATTTTTTTAAATAGAAAATGTTGGTCTTCTGTAGGCCTGATTGAGTAAATCTGTTTAGAATATCACATACCTGTTTCCTATGTAGAAAGGGTGAGTGTTAGAACTTGTTAAACTTTCTATAAAAGAGTCTTGATTTTTGTTCAGGAACCTCTGTTCCTTGAGGTGGATGAGTTACTTCTTTTGTGATCCACATCTTTAATTATTCTTATTCTTATTTTGAGCTTTGATATTTCAACGTAGAGTCGTAGATTTTTTTGGAGCAAAAATTATGAATGCATATTAGTAACTTGCCTGTAATGCTCGCGGATATGTTGCTGGAATTTGTATCTTAAAATGACTGGATTTGGGGTTTTATTTATATGTGCCATTTGTTGCTGGGTACATCCACTCATTATAGACTAGCTCTCAGGAAGTTGGAATTGTCATTTACTTGCTCCATATATTGTTGTTCTATGTGCAGATTTACATATGTTAGAATGCAGGCGTCTGTGTTCTCCGCATACTCTGTATTATATTTGTCTGAATGGTATCCATTTCTAACTGTATGAAATCTGATTGGTAAGCTACAGACCATTTAAATCAGCAGTAATTATTGAGCCACTTCATTCTTCCAAGTATGCAATGTTCTTAAGACATTTTCTTGTACAATGAAATTACTCTTTAGTTGTTGTGACCTGACCATGTATGTCTATAATTTGTTAAATTAAGTAACTCTAAGAAAAGATTTGTAATATAATAGTTGTGTTAGAGAATAACAACACAGCGAAAACAATAGTAAACAAAAATTGAAAGAAAACAATCACACAAGATTTACGTGGTTCACCCAAAATGTTTGGGCTAATCTATGGTCGACGGTTGACAATTTCACTATCTCTTAAAAAATTGGTACATAATACAATTGCAGGAAACCTTCCTTATATAACGAATATAAGTAACCCTAATTCACCCGAAAGTACAAAACTACCACTCCAGATTTAGGCCGGGGACGCTGCCCCCGGACCCCTAGTAAATTAGTCCTAGAGCCTAGAGCAGAAGCTTTATAATCACCTTTGAATTAAAGTTTGGATCAACCTTAACCAATAACAAGTTGCTTATGATTTGTTAAATTAGATTTAAGTATCTGATTTCTCTTAGAGTTATGCCCATTTTTATTGTTGTTTTTTCTATATCAAATATTAAGGGAGATCCAGGTGCTATGAAGTTCTTGCAATCTAACAAGCTTATATCCGTCTCTTTTTGAATAGAACTTCTAATTTTGTTTGTGTTTGCTGAACATATGATATATTCCAGTAGCCTCTTATTATTCAGTCAAATTCTACAACAAATTTTATTACTACTCTTTGGTCTGACTTATTGTTATGAAATTGGTACTTTCTAGTATGAGCTTATATATTTTATTCTATGACCATTGTGTTCATGGATTCATGGTCCATAAATAGTTATAATGTTGTTGTTTGTTTTCTTAAAGGGGAGTTGGAGAGTACCATTGCTGAACTTGATGAAAGTAACTGTAAACTGGCTACTCTAAAAGCACAAAAAGATGCTGCAAAGGGAGCATTTTTCCCTGTCCTTGTTGGGAATAAGCATGTTTCTAGCGACAGGGCAAGGGATAAACAAAAAGATTTGCAAGATATGGAGTCTGCACTCAAGGAGTTACTGGTAAGTTTTTGACAAATTTCTATATCTTTGTAAATTCGGTCACAAGTAAGCTGCTATTTGTATTTAATGAATTAAGCTCTTTACAGGATCAATCTTCTTTACGGCTTCTTGAACTCAAGCGTCTTTATGAAGACAGAATTGAACTATTGAAGCAGTTAGCTGATTTGCAGGTTGATATTTCATTCTCATATATTTGTTCTCAGTTAAACTTTAATGGTATTTCTCTCTTTGTTTTACTCTTTGGGGTTCCCTATATATTTTGTTTTTAGTTTAATACTACTTTGTGACTCATGTTCTAAATGGGGAGTTTGCTAGCAGAACAATATGAAAAATGTGAAGTGTATATCATCTTCCCAAGCCTACATATTGGTAAAAGATCAACTTGCAAAGGCAAAAGCAGCTGTAGTCCAATATCAAGCCTTATTTGAAAAACTACAGGTTGTAACTGGTTGGTAGCTTCATTGGTTTTGACTCCCATTTTTTTGAATGTCTTGTTCTAATGCTTACCATTATCTTTTCTTTTATACTATAGGTTGAGAAAGATAACCTTGCTTGGCGGGAAAAAGAATTTAACCTGAAAAGTGATGTAGTTGATGTTTTCCATCGATCTGCTGTAGTTGCTGATTATAGAATATCAGTGCTGGGAAAGGAGATAAAGAAACAAATTACTGAAAGACATTTGATTGAAACTAAGTTAGAAGAAGCATCAAGAGAACCTGGTATAGAAATTTTGATATTTTTCCTGAAATCTTCGTTAAATGTGCAGTAATTTTCTATATAATATCACATCCTGTTATATTACCTCTGTCCATATCAGGTAGAAAAGAAATCATCGCAGAGTTTAAAGCATTGGTTTCTTCATTTCCTGCGGACATGGGTAGCATGCAGACTCAACTAAGTAAATATAAAGAGGCTGCTTCTGATGTTCATTCTCTGCGGGCTGATGTTCAATCTCTTTCAAATGTTCTTGACCTAAAGGTTGGCGTCGTTGATATATAATTATAAATGATGTATTCCTTGACGCAGCTTGCTCAAAATCACTGCTTTTGTATTTACAGGCTAAAGAGTGGGAAACATTATCTGTTAGATCATCTAACCAAGCTGCTGAAATAAAGAAGTTACAAGCTGTGGTATGATATGCTTCGTTGTTTGAAACTAAAAGTTAACTGTTATGGAAGGATAAATAATGTTAATGCCCTATATGGTATACTTTTTTAATGCCTCTTGATTTCGACACTTGTTGTCCACAAGTTCACTCCCCCTCCCCTCTGCTTGTAGTACCCTATATTGCCCTGATACTTTTTCGATCTAGAATTAAGCTTCATCTTTTAAAACAATGTCTGTGACACAAATTTTGAGATATGCCAATTGCACATTTAGATACCATAAATTATACTCCCTCCATCCAACTTTACTTGTCCTAATTGACTTTTTAAGGTCAAATTGACCAATTTTAGAATTAATAATTAAACAAATGTACTACAAATTTTTAAATCAAATAAGTTGACTTTGATAGTATTCTATGTACTTTCTTATGATAATAATTTTGTGCTTATAACTAATAAACTTAAGAATAATTTTTTATTCTAAATATGGTCAATTTGACCATAAAAATCGATTAGGACAAGTAAAGCTGGACGGAGGGAGTAATTTATAGTATATTTTCTAAACTAAACTTTATATGCTATAAAGAATGATTTGAAAAAAATTGTAGTATCTCTGTTGCCCATATATTCCATATTTGTAACATGATTTCAAGATGACAATCAATGTGATTAGACTGAGTATTGATTTGGAATGGGATGAAATTTTACCCTTTTTACCATTGTGTTCAACATTCATGGGAACCTAGACTTGTAGGCCAACTTGCATTGTATCTGTAGCTATTCAATAACAGCATCCATATACAATCAATCTCCTACCTCTTGGGATTTCCCATACTTGCCCAACGAGTTCGGTCGAACAACGTAACGAGTCTAAGGGCGGGATCATCATTTGATAGTCTGGTAACCAATTTCCTTGTTGGGGCGGTTCTAATTTGTTTCTTTATTCACTTGATTTGAGACACTGTTATTATAACATGTTATATTTGGTACTACCATTTACTGTTATTCAATGTGCAATATGACAATAATGAAATCTTGACTTTATCTTCATAGAATATTATATATAATGAATGAAATGGATGTTTAAAGGTAAGTGGTAGAGAGGGGTCTAATAATGTGTCATCCTTTAACACTCCCCTTTTGTAACCCCCACTTGAATGTAGAAACACAAACCAAGGTGCATAATTATGCACAAACCAAACAATGTGCAACCCTGCTAGCAACATAAGGGGGAACATCTTGCAAGCTCATGACCTTGTATGTGTAGATCTATGATACCATCTTAAGTTATCAACTACTCTAAATGCTTAAGCTTTTAGAGAGAGGGCCCAACAACGTATCCAATGGACATTTTGAATATCAAAGATAATCTTTGCATGTCATGTGTTCCTTATGCTGCCAACTATGTACCATCTTTATATTGTGCAAGGGAAATTGATTTTTGTACTAAAATTTAACTTCTGATAAGTTTCTAAAGGAGATTCTTTCCCTAAAATCTATGGGGGTGGTAGGTGTTGGATGACTGCGATTCCCATGACTTTCTAGCTTGGTTGGGGTTAAGGTAGTTAATACGAGAGAATAGGTGATGCTGGAAGTGTCTAATAAATTGTTCTCTAAACACAGGAATTATTGGTTTGGCATGGCTTCAGATGATGGAAAAGTAATTTCTTAAAATATATCAAGAGGAAGGTGTTTATTTTGAAAATCAGTTTTTGTGTGTTTTTATTTATTTTATATATATATAAATTCTTAAAAGTGCTTATTGTGTCAAAAGTTATTATAATGTCTCTAGTCATATTTGTTACCAAGTATGACATCAAAAGGTTCATGTTAATAAAAGCCAGAGAGCTTTGACTGGACCTCAAAATAACTTTTGGTGGAACAACTGTAGTCTGTACAGGTGCTTTTGCTAAAACAATATTATCTGCATTTTTGAAGGTCATTCTTGCCAAACTCTCTTTTCAAAACTACTTCTGGAGTCCAAAAGTAATTTGATGAATACTGAAACCCAATTCCAAATGGGATACGTAAAGGCTCAAGATTTAAAAGGTCAAGCTTGTTCGTCCAGTAGGGAAGGGGGGAGGGTGGGCATTTGTGTTATTTGACAATGAAGGTTGTCAGTTGGACATTGGAATGTGCATTATGCTTATGAGAAATTGCGGGGGAGGTCCTTTTGAAGGCAATCCTAGATATTGTCTTTGTTCAGGAATGTATTGAAGTTGGTATATGATTAGTAGTATTTGGAAGTCTAGGCATAAGAATCAGGTTAACTTCCTTCTTGTGGAGTGGCATAGGGTGTTATTATTATTTGGCACACTAGATAGCTTCTAGGGTGGAGGTCCCTAGGGTTCAGTCAGTTGTTTGTTCAGTACGGCAGATGCAATTGGTGGTTCACTGCAGTTTTTATAATCTGAATAGGCTATCATGCCTCCTTTTCCTGGGAGTAGTTCATGAATCTGGCTGGGTGTGTAATCCTCTTTGCTGTCTTGAGAAAATTTAATCTATTAGAACCATTTCGTTTGGATCCACCATGAAGTTCTTATGCAACTGGAGTGACAGAGTTCTAATGTTGGTAGCTGCTTGGTTATTCTTTAGAGTATTATCTTTAGTTCAAGCACTTTCAATGATGCAAAACAGTCTTCCAGATTTGTGAGGCACAAACGTCAAGCTCCCTTTTTCATCCATTCAGAATTATTATTCTTTTCAATGTTTTAAATAGTGGAAGGATGATAAGTAAATAAATGCAAGAGGTCCTAGTTTGCTTTACAGTCTTATCTCATTTGCTCTTTTTATTATTTTCAACCTCTTTCATTTAGAAATTTGTTTCTCATTGTTAAAAGAAAATTTGAGAGCAGCTGCTTTTTTGTGCAACTACCTTTCTTGTTTGACAAGTACTATGGTAAAATTGTTTAGTAGTAACTCAGTATTTTATGGTGCAGGTCGAAGATTTGAGGGAGAGTGATTTGGAGTTAAAGCTCATTTTGGAAATGTATAGATGTGAATCCCCAGACTCAAGGTCAGAATCTCAACAGAGGATGCTCTTTTGATTTTATAAACGATGCTTTTCTTTTGATTGAACTTGAAAATGCTTAGCATTACATGTGGTTGAGGACATGTGGATACTTTCGTAATTGGTCTTCTTATTTTTTGTCTACGTTTCTGTCATTGCTGAAACTCGCTAATTTTTTTCCACCACATTTGGGTTGAGATGTTTCTGAATGAGTGCTATAATATGGTGTTGGTTACTGTTGTTTTAATGTCGTGTTTTTTTAGTGTATAGGACAATTATAACCGTATTAATCTAATTTATTGTAGTTTGTTAACTTCTTTTTAAAGTCTTCATTGGTTGTTGGTTTTAGTAGGATCCTTTGTTTATGTAACTGCACCGAGTTGTTAGTTTATTGATTTGGTCTTTTGTATCTTTCCTTTTTGTTTCTTTTCGGAGTTATGCTTTTACTATGCTGGAGAAGAGGAATAACTATTTGGGGGTGCATTTCATTAATGAAGTTCTACAAATTGTGTTTCTTTTTGGAGGATCGGTTTTCCTCCTTTCTTCCTCGGAAGTATGTTTAAGAACCAAGCACCCAAAGGTCCTAAACTATGTTTGCACACCAAACATGTAAACTAAGTAGGCCTCTTTTGGTACATCTAAAAACTTGTGAGGAATTAGAGATAAAAAAAAGTTATATGAGAGTTCTTTTCCTCCACAGAAAATATAAAAAAAGAAAAAATAAATAAATTGGAACTGTGGGTGAAATCGCAATATCTATAATTTGTTATGTGAAACTGACTGCATTTCGGTAATCTGTTATATAATGTTGACATGGTCAAATCTGCAACTTTCACCCTCTAATGTTGAGATGGTCTGTAGGGACATCTTAGAAGCTAGGAGTTCTGAATACAAGGCATGGGCTCAAGTCCAGAGCCTGAATTCCTCTCTTGATGAGCACAACTTGGAATTACGAGTTAAGACAGCTATTGAAGCTGAGGCTATCTCCCAGCAAAGGTTAGCTGCTGCAGAAGCTGAGATTGCTGACCTGAGACAGAAGTTTGAAGCTTCTAAGAGGTGCATTTCAAGTTTTATTCTCTATCATAATGGCCTTCTACTAACTGAAATCAAAAGTTTTTATAAACTTATAGCACATTTTCCACGTAGCCTCCTCTGTTCTCTGCCACTAGATGGTGACAATAATTTTCTTCAATGTAAACTGACTGTTTATATGTCCACAAGATGAGTAGGGATATTTCTTCAATATACTAGGTATTGCACTTTAATATGCATATCGTCTGCTTCTATGATTTGTGAAATTGATCAATGTCCTACTGTTTAGGAAAGTGAGTGGCCATGTTACTGATTGGATGAATTATACTCTTCTGCTATGCTATAGATGAGTTGTAGATTAAGTTTCTGAAGGTTGCTACCTTATGTTCATATAGTTGTTAGGTCATTATAGTAAATTTAGTTAACAAATTTGGCGAGGGTTAGAATGCTTTCCATTCCTTTGATTTTATATGAAAACCCTATCAGATATTGAATCGCCTGCTTTCAGGGAAAAGATCAAACTTTCTGCTGTCCTGAAATCCAAACATGAGGAAAATGAAGTCTACTTGTCTGAGATAGAGGTTAGTTTTGTTCTTTACATTTTGGGGTAAGAATATCTTGAACGCATTTATGAATTATGCCCGTCTTTTCTTCAGAATATCGGACAAGCATATGATGATATACAAACTCAAAACCAACATCTCTTGCAGCAAATTACAGAGAGAGATGACTACAACATCAAGGTAACGAGTTTAGCAAAACAAACACCTTGTTATGCTCATTCTTATCGCATTGCCTTGTATGGAAGTTTTTTCGATCAGTGAACTGTTCAGGGGAGGTTCTTTTGTTTAACTTTTACTAATGCAGGAGATGAATTTCTGTGACAAAATTATACAAAGGGTGCAAAATGGTGGCAAATACATATCCTGTCTTTTTATTGACTTAATTTTTTCACCCCGAGTCCAACCCCACCGTAGCTCCAACCCCAGAAGTAGCTCTAGTTTGTCTGGTTCTAGTCAAAAGTAAATTTGCTAAATTGCCGATTGTTCTAGTACTTCTAGTATTCTCGTAATGGAAGTGACACTTTCCTTGTTGCTAAGTGGTGCATTTTCCTTCATGTTGCTGGTTGTCACTTACCAGTTGTCTCTATATTTGTTACTTTTTCGAATTTACAGAATCCAATACCGCTTCATTATGAGATGTGTCAGGTTGATTTACATTGTTCTTGTAACTGTCAGAAATTGGAATTGAATAGCGTAACATGGCCATGTTTTATAGGACATTGATCTCTCTCGTTATGTTCTCTCTTCCTATATAAACAAGAAGTTTAACTTTGTGTAGTGGTTTGGGGTATAATATTAGCCTTTTTAAAGTGTTAGTGAGCGGAGAATTCAAGATATGGATATGTCAAGAACTTCTTGATCCAGGACAAAATATCCATGAAATTAGAAGACAGACCTGGCAATTTAAGTTAAAAATCATATAGTTAACCAAAACAACTTGGATCTATTGGGTTGGTTAACTAGTTTTTAGGTGATGGATTGATTTGGTTTTGGACCCATATTATTATTACAAATATGGGTTGGATCTAGTTTAACTAGTTTTGAACCATAATAGTCAATAATAGTTTTTTGCACTTTGTAGAGCTAATACATCAACATGTATGCATTATTACACTACATTCTTATATAACACATATACATTATATACATATTACATACTTTTGTAATTTATACATTTGTAATTATGTATAAAAACCATTTCACTAATTATGGAATTAATCCATAATAAAGTTAACACTTTTAGTGTAACGAACTACTAATTTAAATAATTAATATCTCCTCCCTTAATTAATTAAAATAACTCATTTAAATTATACAATTTATATTATATAATTAAATAATTAAATTTAATTTCCTCTTTCTCTCTATAAATTATTTTATATTATATTATATAATTTAATTTAATTTCCCCACCACCCACCACCCACCACCCACCACCCACGTCCCAAAAAATAATATTTCCCGCCCCTACCCCTTTCCCTCCAAATTTTTTTTTTTGATTATGTATACACCCCCACTCCACTCCCGTCCCCCCCGCTCCCACCCCACCCCATGCCCCACCAAAAAAAATATTATTAATTATGTATACACCCACCCCCAACCCCCAACCCCCCCAGCCCCACCCCAGCCCCCAAAAAAATATTATTTATTGATTATGTGTACACCCTCCCGCCCGCCCAGCCCAGCCCAGCCCAGCCCAGCCCAGCCCAGCCCAGCCCAGTCAGCCCAGCCCACATAACCCATATTAAATCCAAACCACATAACCCATATTAAATATAGGTAATATAGTTTTGGTTCCAAAACCAACCCAAGCCTATTTTTTGCCAGTTCTAATTAGAAGCCATCTTCTGTCTTGGTGCCTTAGACTTTGATTACCTTTCGCATTTTTTTCTTTTTTATCCTTCTATGTTGTCGATATCCAAGTGTTGTTTTTTTGAGTAGAATAAAATGCTTACCCACTACGCTTGAAAACAAATATTCATATGGGAAGTATTCTTCATACCATGTTGCTTACCACTTTGCTTCTATATATTTTCCATGATTCTAATATTATGCTTCTATAAAATCTTGTCCCTTTAATGTGAGCTACTGTATTTGGACTTTAATGCAGCTTGTTGTAGAGGGAGTACGAGCAAGACAGCTGCGAGATACTCTTCTCATGGAAAAACAAACAATGGATAGGGCATTTCAGCAAGCCAATTCATCAGTTGATTATTTTGAGATTAAAGCTTCAAGAATTGGAGATCAGGTATTTTTAGTTCTGTTTATTCCCAAGTTTCAGCCTTTTGAATGTGAATCACATGATATTCCTATACAGGTAAAACAGTTTTCAGACCAGGTTCAGAGACTTGCTGAAGATAGGGTTCAAAACTCAGTTACCTTGGAAAACTGTCAAAGGAGGCTGTTGGATGCGAGTAAATCATCTCAGCAGATGACACAGTCATTGGAGGAATCACAATCCAAGCTTGACAATAGTCGAATCGATCTTGCAAAGCTGCAGATAGACCTAGAGAAAGAGAGGTAGGTGAATTTTATCCTTTTTTTTTATTTTAATTAAAATTTTGTTAATTCTCTGCGAAGTACTGGCGTGAACGCTTCTATTCACCCTATTAGGTATGAGAAGAAAAGAAAGGAAGAGGAATTAGAAGTAGTGAGGAGAAAGGCTTTACGTTTACGGTCGCAGATAGAAGGTTCACCCATGGTTGAAAAGCTTCAGCAGGAGCTCAAAGAATATAGGGAGATCCTGAAGTGCAGTATTTGCCTCGACAGGCCAAAAGAGGTAAATTTCTGTTTCTTGCTTGAAGTCACGGATAGGGGCAGTAGAAGCCCTTTTCACCTTGGATACGTCATTTGGCTGGAGAGAAATTGCGTCGTAAAAGATCTTAGGATAATGATGCAGTAAAAAAAATATGAAACTTGATACTATGAATCTATGATTACATAACAATGTGAGTAGAAAGCATATATTCATAGGAGTGTAGTTTGCCAAGAAACGATAACAAGTTAATTTAATTTGTTCACTTTTATTGATATACAACTGCTTGCAGTATTCAGTTTTTCATGAGTGAAGCCTAATTGATTATATATCTGATTTTTGCAGAACCTTAACCCAATTCTTAATGGATTGAATAAATGCAGCATTACTCACATTGTTGAAGTATAATTTGAAGTGTAACCTTTCTATTAGCAATTCATTAGCTCACTTCATCATTCATCCTGTATCAAATTCTCCAGATGAATGAGATGTTTGACTTTTAACGGGGAAAAAATTAGGTAATCAAAACTTCTCTCCTCAATTTAGAGGAATTAAAGCAGTGACCTAATTACGGGCATAATGTGCTCCTGTGCTCCTCTAGATTTTTTTAGATAAAAGAACTTTATTTGGAAGATGTAAACATTAGAGGTGGTTATGTTACATGGACTGTTACATGGACTCTTTTTAAATTGGTGAGGATCCGTTCCGTGTCGGACACGCGACAGTTGGACTAGACATGGATTTGGGGGTATGGTGGTGTTGGTCACACCACATCATGAAGAAAAGTAAAGTGAGGACTCGGGACAAAACAATGAGGGAAAGAAAACAAGCTTCGCTATGGAGTCGGAGATTTTTTATTTTGATCTCGTTTGAATCTCTTAATATTCATGGAGATGCTTATTATAATGGAATTTTGCTCAAGGAAGACAATATACGAGTTGTCAAAATTTATCTAAGCACCCATATCCAGATATTTGGCATCTTTTAGCTGTGTTCAGGTGTTTGAAGAAATTGATTTACAGAATTTGTCAACTAGACACACATCTGTATTCGACACCTGTACATGATTCCATGTAACTTAGATAGGTGGACAAACAGTCCACGAAAAGTAACAAAAAGCACTGGAATATAAACCTATATCTAAAATTGCTAAATCCCTAAAACAGCTATATCACTGACGCCCGAAGACGCTAAAGGCCCAAAAGGGACACCTTATCCTAAAGCAACGTACATTGAGATACCTCTTATCCAGATTCCTTTGAATAGTAAACACCAGCCATTGCTCATGGCCCGCTACCCATGACCAGTCGCTCATGGTTGATCACCATCCTTATTCCAATACCTCTAACGCCACTGATATGGAAATCAAGGAAATTTTCTAGTAGACTCCTGTAATTGCAACACTCCATTGATTTCGTAGCTGCCTTAGTTTATTGAATTCATATATAATTAGCAATAACTATTGTTTTTGGTTCTAATTTATTTTATTGCCCCTTTATTATTTTTATTACGGTGCTTAAAAATGCTTTGTTCTCCAGGTTGTCATCACAAAGTGCTATCACTTGTTCTGTAATCCTTGTGTTCAAAAGATTATTGAAGGGCGACATCGTAAATGTCCAGTGTGTGCAGCAAGTTTTGGGGTCAATGATGTGAAACCTGTTTACATATGACCAGACATTTGAGAAATTTTCTGTTTTTGGTGATTAGATATGCACATCATCAGGCACATCAGTTTATGGTTGCGTACAGGTTCACATTTATTGTTGTACTAGACTTTTGTTTGGAAATTAAACATTGATGGGAAATGATGCAAGTTCCCGTATACATTGCAAATTGGCGTGGATTTGCATGTTTTGGTTCTAGGTTGTTGATTTATGGTAGTCCTTTAGATTAATGTATTTCTGAAGTTGCTTTACAGATTTCTGTTTGAAGCAACTGGATCCTTTTAATATATCATTTGCGGATAATCAGAATTGATGTAGTTCTAGGCAATAGGATGTTGGGTGACGTGAAATTGAATTACAAATTATGATGCTTAGCATCAGTTCATGGTGCTTTCAGTTTCTGTAGGACAATTTTGATCAATATTTGTTATTTCAAGTCTGGCTAATTTTTTTGGAACTACAAGTGAATTTATAGTTAGTTGCTTGAAAGTTTTTGTTGTAAATATGCTTTGTTAAGCATGTTGGTTGCATATAATATGGTGGCATTGGGAAGATTAATTCATCTTTTATGTACATGTTATGTTCTTCTCGCACTGCTGTAAGACTGCTATTTAATTTCCTTGTGTTTTCAATAGGAGTGCTGAATTATGATGTGGCATGATTGATGTATTGCACAATAACAGATCAACTTTATGTTGTGAATATTTTTCTTTTATTTGTCATTTAGATGCAATGTAATATGGCAATTTCCTAGTCCTGTACTCTTCTACACGATATATTTGCAGATTTAATTTATTTTTCTGTTGTCCCACTAAGTTTTAAGGAATGAAATGATTACTATTTTACATGAGTATTCCTTTTCATTCTCCCATTGTTTATTAAATTTTATATATTTGTTGCTGTTTGTATAAATAATCATAGTTTAGACACAAATCCTTGCTACATGAAGTTGATATGTTCATTCTACTTGTCAGTTCATATCAAAATTGAGGCACTCTACTACGATTTTCCTAATCGTAGAGAGTTTAATGGTGGTCGTATAGTATAGTACTTGGCTAGGTGGATTTTACGTTTTAGAACTTTTAGTGTACTTTGCGATGTTACGATATTCAATAGATTTTATGATTTTTAGTATATTTTACGATCTTTAGCTTTACGATCAGTATGCTCTACGATCTCTACACATTAGATGCACTCTACAAAATAGATCAAGTAAACAAGTTTGATCTTCTAAATCTAAGTGATTATAAAAGTTATTGGTTACAAATATACATTATATCATCATCAAATTTAAAACATGCATTGTACTAGCAGTATTTGAAAATATGGTATTTATATGGTATATAATTGAGTTTTATTGTTAAATAAAATATTTTATTATATTTTATTGCATTGCTTGTAGGCTACTAGCACAAAATGGATCTCAAAATATTTTGAATTGAAGGTAAAAAAAAGTTCATGTTTAATGCATAATTATTAGTACAAAATTTTCCTTATTTCAAAATAAGAAATATGAACATAGATAGCTAAAAAAACATTAAAAAAAAATTCTAAATCACAAAAAATATGTACAAAAATTAGCTTGAAGGATAAAAAATTTAAAAAATGAAAAATTTACCTTGAAAAATTTTGTTTTTTATATTTTAATTGACCTATTTTTTACTTCGACCTTTTACCTTTCCTACATCAAGTCAACTATTTTTTATTTGTACATTAATTCATTCCTACAATTAGACTTCTTCCTTTTCCTACTTTAAATCAAAAACTATTTTTTTTTTCTTCTACATTATTACTTTTTCTACTTAAAGTAAAAAAAAATTAGTTTTCCTATTTTAAGTAAAAAAAAACTTTTCCTACATTAATTGAAAACCTAATCCATCAACATGCATGCATATAAATTTCTATTATTCCGCTTGCACCTGGTATGTTGTCCTTTGTTTTTTGTAGTGTTGCTCCATCGCATCAAAACAAACATTAAATCACAAATTCCTACATTAAGTAAACTATTATTATTTTTACATTAATTTAACTTTCCTACATTTATTCTACCTAATATAGTTTTACAAGGAAATAATAACATCCTACCTAATATTATAATGATTAAATATATACTTTTATATATATATATATATATATATGTTTGTTTAAGTAAGATCTATTACTACTTAGATTATCAAATTTGAGAATGAAATAATTTTAATAAAATTATTTTACCTAATATGAATTTGTTAATATTTTTATTAAAATAGAAATTGTGACGGCCCAAAAATAGGTCCACACAACCCATTCTGAGTCGCCAAATACATAGTACATAAAACAATTATAACTTCATTATTACAATTGTTGTGCAAAATACGACAACACATGCTATGAGTTTAAATACAAATATTGTTTTCTAGACAGTTTTCAAACTCAAATAAGTCCTTATTACAATTATTGATACACTATTTTATAAAATAGCGAGGACTGCTAAAACAACTGCCCTGAAACACAACTCCACACCCCGACTAGTTCCCGATATATTCTCGCCTCCTGAAAAGAAAAATGAAACAAAAAGGAAAAGGGTGAGCTCAACTAGCCGAGTAAAGAATATTGTGAATAAGATAATGTAAAACAAATTATCGTTAGCCTTTAATAATTCAAAATAAAATATAATGGACAACAAGTTTTAGATCAATATTCGCAGCGGAAATAACAATTCATTAGAAGAGTTAAATAGAGAATGAAATCTACTATTTTCTATGATTTAAAAGTTCATCATCAATATTTTATCCATGTAACAACAATCAATATACATCTTGAACCAAATATTCATCTTTGCTTTACAGGCCAAAGATATTCATTTGTATCACCAGTTGGTCATGTTCATCTCAACACTTGTCCATCTTTGCACTACGGACCAAAGATATTCATTAGGTAATCATTTATCTTTGCACTACAGACCAAAGATATTCAGTTATATCATCATTTAGGATTGAGGATGATGAAAAATATTTTAAAGAAACGAATCCAGTGAGATAAAAGAACAAAGATTAGGGATTCGTACTTTAGATAATCCAGGTTCAAAAATACTCCATAATAAATCATAGTGGAGTAAAATTCAAGAATGAAGATCAAAACATGGATACAATCAAATATAGTAACCATAATAGACATCTTAGAAAGAAGAGAAAATTTATTTTTCTGTGAATAGTGTCGTATTCGTGAATAGTGCCGTATACGTGAATACTAACCCCGACACGAAAAGGTATAAATTCCACAAGAAAAATCATACTTCATGAATAGTACCCATGAATAGTACCGTATTCGTAAATAGTGTCGTATACGTGAATAATATCGTATATGTGAATAGTAACCTCGACATAAAAAAGTAAAAATTTCATAATAAAATTCATACCAATATTTCGGTATAATGATATTGTGTGACGACCCCAAAATAGGTCCATTCCATCCAACCCATTCTGAGTCGCCAAATACATGGTACAAAAATAAATACAACTTCAGTAATACAATCGTCGTGCAAAATACGATAACACATATACTGTGAGTTTGAATACAACCATTGTCTAATAGACAGTATAAAAACTCAAAAGGGGTCCTCATTACAATTATTGATACGCTATTTCACGAATAGTGAGGACTACTAATGCAACCATCCGACCCGTCGATCCATTCCCCGACTAGTCCCAAATATATTCTCATTTCACGAAGAAGCGAAGTGAAAGAAAAGGTGAGCTCAACTAGTCCAAGAAGAAATATTATGACTAAGATAATATACAAAAATTATCATTAGTCTTCAACGAGGAAAAAATCGATAAAATATAATAGACAACAAGTTTTAGATCAACAAGCTGCAATGGAATAAGCAATCCATTAAAAGAGTCAAGTAGAAAAGAATTCTACTATCTTCTATTAATTTAAAAGTCCATCATCAATATTTTATCCTCAGTAACATCAATCAATACACATCTTTAATCAAATATTCATCTTTTGCACTGCGGGCAAAGATATTCATTTGTATCACCAGGTTAATTCATGTTCATCTCAACACTGCTCATCTTTGCACTACGGGCCAAAGATATTCATTAGGTAATCATTCATCTTTTACTACTGGCCAAAGATATTCATCGATTAATCATTCATCTTTTGCTTTCTGAGGCCAAAGATATTCAATAATATCATCATTTAGGACCGAGGATGATGAAAAATATTTTAAAGGAACGAATCCAAAGAAACAAAATAACAAAGATTAGAGATTAAGTATTACAGTTTATCCAAGATCAATAATACTTCATAATAACCAATTTTGAAGCAAAATTCAAGAATAAAGATCAAAACATGGATACAATCAAAGATAGTAACCATAATAGACATCTTGGATAAAAAGAAGAAAATTTTATTTTTTCAGTGAACAGTGCCGTATTCGTGAATAGTGCCGTATACGTGAATAATGCCGTATACGTGAATAGTAATCTCGACACAAAAAGTTCCAAATTTGATAAAAACGTTCACCAATATTTCGGCATAATGATATTGAAGAAAATAATATCATTTAAGAAGAAGATAACATCCCTTACCTCAAAAAGATAATACTTCTGGCTGGAATACTGGATATAGTGCCGTATAGCAACACTCAAAGTATCAAAATACTCACAAGAATACGCTCGATAATATAGAGAGAGAAAGAGAGAAAACTTATGAATTCTGGTGTGATTTTCAATTCTAACTAAGCACCCTATTTATAGGAAAATGCTTAGAACGCCATGAAGACTAACTTTCTTTACTGATGGCTTTACACATTCTTTACTATTGCCACCCACCACATTTGAAATTCAATTGAGCACATTTCTCACCAACTAATTCTAGAATTTTCCAAAATGTTTTATCATTTAAACAATAATCAGAAACTTTAATAATTCATAGAAAATAGCCTGTTATCAGAAAAATACTAATTTTATGTCCATTCCACACGAAATCGAATTCTCTACAACTTTGTAGCTTTGAGTTTTTCCAAATTCCAAACAGAAAAATACCTGAAATCCACAAACGGATGATTTTTAAATACTTCTAATCCAACAAAATACTGATAAAATATCTCAACATTAATTCCTTCATTAATAACCACATAAATAAATCCATCATTTATATCCACATAAAATAAATAATTCCTTATCATATGAATCAATGATTAATTATTCACAAATAATATTACAAATTACATTTATAATGACCAGTACATTCCCGGAAAGAGGGGCTTTCCAGATAAGGATTTCTCCTTCTTGGCCATAATTAGGTGGCCAGAACCTCTCCTTGACAGAACTTTCTAGACATTGCCAATAATGCTATCTAATAATATTATTCAAATAATATGAATTATTGATCTGATAATGGAGATACTGTGCAGTGACAATTATTGAAAAATAATAATATAAAATATTAACGCAACAATTATTGAATCAATAAAATAAAATATTGAACAGTAACTACTGTGACAATTATTGAGTAGTGTCTTCTTACGTAAGGATCAATAATTCAATAATACTGTGCAATATCGTGTCTTCTTTAAAAACCACGCGTATCTTCAGATTTTAACCATCGAATATTCCAACGATGTTAATTGGTAACAACTACTGTTGAATTATTTATAACAACCCAAACTTTGTCATTTTCTTCATTCGACAGTTATCCGTTATGGGGCCCATAAATGATCTAAGGCCGTCATTTAATATTCCCAAAACAACAAGAATATTCCACGACCAAACTAATATTCCCAAACAACAATGATTATTTTATAGCCACTTGCTTATTTTACAAAATTTGCACATTTCACCCATAACCAGAGAATTATATCAAATTAACACCTTATTATTCACAATAATAATTAAAGGAAATTTGATTTTATTCATTAAAAAGTTGGGGTCTTACATATTGAAAGAAATAACATCATTTACGAAAAAAATAACATCTCTTACCTCAAAAGAATAATACTTCTGGCTGAAATATCGGATATAATAATGAAGGAACTTGCTGTGACGCCCCCAAAACAGGTATACATCACCTATCTTGAGTCGCCAGATACATGGTACATAAATTCAAATACAACTTAATTATACAACAGTCGTGTAAAATACGACAAAACATAGCTGAGAGTTTAAACAAGAATATTGTCATCTAGACAATATTCATATTCAATGGTGTCCTCATTACAATTATTATCATATTATTCCGTAGAATAGTGAGGACTACTAAAGCCATTTATCCTTGACCATCACTCCATTCCCCGACTCGTCCCAGCTATATTCTCATTTCTTGAAGAGAACAATGAAAGAAAGGGTGAGCTCAACTAGCCCAGTAAGAAATATTATAACTAAGATAATGCAGAATAAATTATCCTTAACCTTCAACAATATAACAACTGATAGAATACAATAGATAACAAGTTTTAGATCAATAACTGCAGCGGAATAAGCAATCCATTAGAAGAGTCAAGTAGAGCATAAAATCTACTATCTTCTATGATTTAAAAAGTTTTTCATCAACTTTATCGCTGAGACTCAGCTTAATAAATAAACCACATCATCGAATCAACCCTGCACCACGACCAAGGATATTCATGTAATCATCAATGGTCATGATTATACCGAATAATCCCTGGTCATAATCATACCAACAACTGTCCATCAATGAACTACAGGCCAATGAGGACTTTTACCACATCTAGACCTGACAAAGATGGCCCAGTTCACTGGGAATTTTGGTAAACCTACTACCATAAAACCCACTTTGGACCGTAGATTTCTAACCCACCAAAACCCGGGCCTTTTGGCTGGCCTGATTTCTTAGGCAGTGGAGGCCTACCATGAAGTGGCTTTGCATTTTTTTTTTTTTTTTTTTGAAAATAAAATGTTACTACTTGTGGGTTGTGAGGCTTGAACACAAGACTTGTAAGTAAATAAATAAGAGTTCAAACCAACTAAGCTACAACAACTATTTGTTTTTAATGCAATCTTCAATATATTTTAACTATAATTGAAAATTATAATTAAGATATGTAGTTAATGTAGGTAATTAATTAATAATACTATTAAAATTATCAAAAATGTATCTTTCTTATAATTAATTATATAAAATCACGCGTCGAAAACATGATAATGATTAATGCATGTCCCCTTAATATAATTACCAATTAATTATACTATATAACCTTAATTAGTATAACAAGTGTAGCCAACTAGCCATACTCAAAATGGTAGACAATATATATTCGGGCAAAAACCTTTTGATTATTTTATTACTTTTGCAGAGTCGGTGCGTGCGTATATATACATTATACTGAAGAATATCTCATAACATATATGTAACATATATGATGAAGTTAATTATATTAATGTATGTAGTTAATTTAAGTAATTAGAATTATTGTTTATTATAAATTATTTTATTATTTTTAATATTTATTATTATTACTATTTTGGTGTATCAAAATTTTATAAAAAAAGGAAAAAAAAAAAGCCTTGTAATCTAAACCCTTGACCCAACACACGGGCCTCACTTTCTCGAATTTTGCTAAAACCGGGTCATTTTTAGCTGACAGTTTTGGCTTTGCTTATTTCGGCCGCCAAACCCTGCTTAGCTTTTCGGTCTAACCACATCATTCGTTACATTACTACCATGATTATCTTTGAATAATCCACAATTAAATAATCATACCAAGTCCATCTATGCACGTAAGCCAAAGATGACTTTCATCACAATATAAACATGAGGATGATGACAATGACATAGACATAATAATTTAATAAAACAAGTTCAAGGATAAATTTTAAAGATTTATAATTTAATTTATCCAGAAATCAATAACGTCCAAATTGTCAACATGATACTGCTTTGTGGGGTAAAATTCAAGAATAATATTCATGTACTAAAAATAATTTGGACAAAAAAAATATATATTTTTCGGGTGAATAGTACCCCATGAATAGTACTTCAGGAATAGTACCCCGTGAATAGTACTCTGACACAAAAAGTGTCCTGAATACCCGAGTGGATGATACTAGAGTGAATAGTAATCGGGTGAATAGTAACCCATAAATAGTAACTCATGAATAGTACACCGGCACGAAAAGTGCCCCGAATACCCGAGTGAATAATACTAGAGTGAATAATACTAGAGTGAATAGTAACCCATGAATAGTAACTCGTAAAAGAAAAAATACTAAAGAAAATGATATTTCATGACGAGTACAAAAAAAATGATATCTCATACACGTATAATAGAATATACAAAACTGTAAATGGATTTTCACCCGCTATGCGGTAATCCACGTAGACAGATCATTTCCATAATTTAATAAAGAATGAATACGAATGATCATTCACCATGCATGCGGTAATCCACATGTATACATGTTATTCCAACGAATAATAAAGAATGGAACCAGTCATGCGTAATCCGCATGCAGACGAGGATATTCCAATGTAATAATAAAGAAGCGGAATAGTGAGGTAGCATACTTCTTCTTCTTCTTCTTCGCTCATAATACCCTTACCTCTAAAGAAGACCGGATCTTTGGAATAGTGAGGTAGCATACTTCTTTCTTCTTTCTCTCTATAATTTCTCTCTATAATAATTGCTCTATAGCTTTAGTGAATTGGTGAGAAATGAAGGAAGAATGAGCTTCTATTTATAGGAAAAAATAGTTTCGATAATTGCACGTTTTGGGGCTCGAAATATTACAGTATAATACATTCCTCTTTTCTTTATTTTTAATTTAGTCCTGCAAGTATTATCAAACTTGCACCACCTCCCCTAATAGTAAATCATGTGAATTAATAGTTCATATTCATGTGACTCAATAGTATAATCATGTGAAAAAACTAATTACATTATAGTACCTTCATCTATACCTCCATTTTTATATTTTTAATTTAGTCATGCAAGTATTATCAATCTTGCACCATCTCCCCTAATAGTACATTCATGTGACTCAATAGTACACACATGTCAACACATAGTTATTAGCATGTGAATTAATAGCAATTAATTGCTCATTTACCCGATTAATTACCCGATTGGTCAATATAACTTCCAGACATCAATTACTATCGAAATAAATGTCGATTTCCACTAACACTAATAATCCCAACACAATAGAACTATCAATTTTATCTTTAATCAACACGAACTTATTCATCATTAATATTATAACTCACAATATTTAACAACCGTGTCGCTCCCAAGAAAGAGGGGCTTTAGATAATGATTTCTCCTTATTAAGCCTTGATTAGGAGACCAAACCTCTCCTCGATGTAACTTCCATACATTGTCAATATTGCAAATAATAATATGAATAACTTTGCCGCCTCAATTATTGATTTAATAATATAACATATTATACGATGATGATCTGTGTGAATAATTGAATCAATAATATAGAGAGATATGATCGTGAATTCTTCGTAGCAATAATTGAGTATAACCGAGTGACTTCTTACGTAAGCATCATAAATCAATACTGCAGTGTACTACTATGCAACCACGCCAGACATTCTTGTATTTTTAATTGTAACACTTTCGGCCAGTTATTTTTATAAAAGATAATTACGTGGTTTTCTAACTACGACAATACTTCCGTTAGGGGTCCACTTAATGATTGTCTTGGTCGTGCGAATATTAGATTATTAAAACGAATATTTTCCGACGCAACGGATATTTTATAACAACTTGCTTACTTTGCAAAATTTTCAAATATCACCCTTAACTTTAAACTTTTATCAATTTAACTATTTACCAAAATAGAAAAATTGAATACTTTTATTTCATAAAATTCGGGATCTCACATTTGCACTGAATAACAACTCTCAAAGTATCTAAATACTCACAAAAATACACTCGATATTATAGAGAGAGAAAACTTCTAATTCTGATGTGATTTTCAATTCTAACTAAACACCCTATTTATAGAAAAATGCCTGAACGCCAAAGCAGACTAAAATTTAATAAATTAATATTTTATTATAAATTCTCACGCACGCCATACTTGAAATCAAACTTTAAATCAGCACTCCACAAGGACAGGAGTGGGGTCCACCCTTCTAGAAAATCCCACCAAAATATTTTAAATTTAAACAATATTCAGAAACTTCAATGATTCATAATAAATAGCCATTTTATCAGAAAAATGCAAATTTTATGTGCATTCTTTAGGAATTTAATTCTCTACAACTTTATAGAATAAAGTTTTTCTAAATTCTAAACGAAAAATGACCGAAATCTACATACGGATGATTTTTAATACGTTCATTCTGACAAAATACTGATAAAATACCTCAACATTAATTATGTCATTTATATCCACATAAAATAAATATTTTCTTATCATATAAATCAATAATTAATTATTCATAAATATTATTACAGAATCACAATAATGATAACCAGGTCGTTCCCAGGAAAGAAGGGGGTTTTCCAATAAGGATTTCTCCTTACTAGCGCGCAATTAGGTGACCAAACCCATTTTCTAGACAGAATTTCCTTAGACATTGCCAATAATGTTATCTAATACTATTATTCAAATAATATGAATTATTGATCTGATAATGGGAAATACTGTGCAGTGACAATTATTGAATCAACAATAATATAAAATATCAACGTAGCAATAATTATTGAATCAATAAAATAAAATATTGAACAATAATTACTGTAACAATTATAGAGTAGTGCCTTCTTATGTAAGAATCAATAATCTAAAAATACTTGTAACAATCTGGTAATCTTCTTGTGCAACCACGCCAGACATCGTATTTTAACCAATTTGGATATTTCAAAGAAGATTATTAACGATAACAACTACGCTGTTATTTTTAGAAAACTCATTCTTGTCATTTTTTCTTCATCCGCCAGTTTTTCGTTATGGGACCCACAAATGGTCATATATCGATACGATATATTCCCACGCAAGAATATTCCACGACCAAACGAATATTCCCCGACAACAATGAATGAATATTTTATAACCACTTGCTTTTTTTTTGTAAAATTTACATTTCACCCATAACCAAAGCATTATATCAAATTAACACCTTATTATTTAAATAATAATTAGAGAAAATTCAATTTTATTTATAAAAGTTGGGATCTTTCGAAAATGTAATTATATATTCAAATTTATCTTACTTAATATTAAATTTTTACTTTTATTAAAATTAAAATAAGAGATAACAATATATTATAAATTAAATTTATGGCACAATATGAGCACACATTATATGCATTGAATAGATTAAAAATAAATAAATAATTAACAAGATCATATTACCTAATATTAATTTTAAAAAAATTATTAAGTAAGATTTTATTACAATTTAGATAACATAATTTGAAAAGAAAATAATTTCTTCAATGATAGTATTACCAAACTTGAATTTGTTATTATTATTAAAATGTAAGTATAATTATATTTCAAGTATATTTAATGTGATTTTAGTATTACCTAGCTAGATCATATAATTTTAGATGAAAATTATTTTCTTAATGAGGTCATCTTACTGAATATTAAATTATTACTAGAATTAAAATATAAATATAAATATAATATATTGACCAACCATATAATTCAATTATTTAAAAATAAAAAAATAATTACTTCATCAAATAATATATTTATAATAGAAATTTAGCAATATCATAATTCTAATATAAGACGTGCAGATGCTAGTGGTAATATATTTTTGTATGGAGATGCTTTGTAATTTTTAAGTTTTATTATTGGACTGATCATACATATTGCAATTGGGCCATTGCGGAGACAAAGTATTAGAGACACTACTGGATTAGTTCTCTAGGATTTTACCTAGGAAATCAATGCAAGAATTTTCTAACATTAATTAGTTATTATTTGAAAGACAACTTTTATTTGTTGGAAATATCTTTTAAAAAGATTTAAAAACTTAAAATTCAAATTCCTTAAGAAGTTATATTTATTTAGATTAAACCAATTCAATTGAGCAATTATTTTGCCATAATTTCCAAAGTTATATTAATATCAAAGAT
This sequence comes from Panax quinquefolius, assembly GCA_020205615.1. Lineage (NCBI taxonomy): Eukaryota > Viridiplantae > Streptophyta > Magnoliopsida > Apiales > Araliaceae > Panax > Panax quinquefolius. The sequence continues at coordinate 101,997,051 of CM035166.1, read as the reverse complement.
ATTTCTCATAAAGCTGATTGAGTTTATTTTGCTAATACCTTATCCCTTGATTCAAGCTGTTTAGTTTTAAATTTCAAATCCCTTTCTTATTAGTTTGTTCCTATCTTTCGTTGGGATTGTTGAAATTGAGAAGTTTGTTTCTCCTTGTCGTTGGTTCTTCTCTCTCTATATATAATTCTCGGCTAATAGGTTACATCAACGAATTCTGAAAAATACAAAGACCATTGAAAGAAAAGTTTTCTTATCTTGTTCTTAATCTCTTATTGTTGGAAATTCATAGATATATTGTAATCATATTCGTTCATAGTAAAACTTGTATAAAAACCTAGTTTGATTTTTGTGATCCAATGGTGGATAGGATTTTACAAAGAAAATTCTAAGATTACAGTGGTGCAAACAGCTGCAGAGGTTAGTTGTGCAAAAGAGAATGCTGTGTCCAATAAGTTGAGAGCTATTTGTACTTGGAGGTTTTGTAACTAATTGAATATAATATTAAGGGAACTGTACAGAAATTATTATTTCCACAACAAAAGTATCGCTATAGATCCTATAGCGACGGTTTTCACCGTCGTCGCTATACATCTACAGCGACACTTTTATTGTGGAAATAACAAAAAATATTATGAATTTAACAATTACCTAATATTGATAAAGGAGTCTCCAATGTCAATTGATATTGGACGTGTATTAGGACACTAGATTAGAGGGTAGGGGTCAAACCACGTAAAAATCTTGCTACTTAGTTAAAATCAAAGGTATATAAAGAAAGTTCTGTATAACAGGTTCATTTAAACACCTAAGTAGATAGGTTTTATCATCATGTTTGATTAGTTTCGTTAGTAGAAATTTTAAAAATGTCATTGTTATTTAATTTAAACAAATACACCTATTCAATGTCCTTCTAGGTGTGCATAGATTGAATTTCATGTATTTATATTACCATTAATGGAGGTGTGACTTACGCTAAATTAAAAAGAAAAAAAGTTGACAAAATGTAGAGAATTCGATATTTTAATCAGTATTTTAAGTTTAGATACATATACTGTTTCAAGATAATGATTTCTAGTTTGCCAAATATAATTTTGCAGTTACAAACATAAACACTTTTATCATGTCGTCAAACACTACCAAATACAACTTTTTATATAATTTACGTTTGGTCATCATCACTTTTTGGTTGATCATGCAGTGAACTAAAATATTCGAGAAAATAATATTAAAACGTTAAATTGAGACTTAATATATATATATATATATATATATATATATATATAAATCTATACATATGTCATTAAAGAAAAACTAATATATATATATATAAAGATCACACGTGAATTTAGAACACATATGAGGCCTCAAATAGGTTAATATATATATAGTTGCTCTCTATTTTACTTTCACCTGTGGAACACACAGATATAAAGGAAAACAGGTAGATATCACTTGTTTAGTTGCTTTCTTTTCTTCTTTGTTTATCTGTTCCATCTCCAGAGTAATGGAGACAAACTCAGGTCTCCATCATAATTTGTCTATTTTTTGGCATGGATATGGACATCCATTGATTTGTATACTATTCTTTACATTTTGAGAGTAATACTAGTGCATTGAATAAATTCAGTTTCTTTATCAAAATGATTGTCATATACTTTCTTTGATTATGTTTATGTGTGATAAAGTTTATATTCCAACTTCAGTAAACGAGTCTAACTCTACGGATGGATTTTATTTTATTTTTGTGAAAATATGAGAGAATATATATATATATATATATATATATATATATATATATATATATATTAGGCCCGATATTTTCACACGTTAAAATGATATTTTCACACCTAGCCTCTTTTCATACTGGTTAAAATCCACTTACTATTCACGTTAGAGGATCACGTGGAAATATCGGTTCCCACATATTACATTACTTAAAAAATTGATTTTTCACATATACATTAATTTACTTCTAGTTCCATATATATATATATATATATATATATATATATATATATATATATATATAGAATCAATCAGTATACTTTTATTCTTTCACGTTACATCACCCCCTTTAGCGATTTTTTGATTAAATACAATCGTCAGCCTATACTTTTAGTGATGAGACAACATATAGCGTCATTAAAAGTATAGCTGACGATTATCAGATAACCGAAACCGTCAAGTAAAGTAATGAGACGATGAGAAAGATAAGTAAGATGACTGATCCCATCATATATATATATATATATATATATATATATATATATATATATATATATAACAAAAATCTAATTTGAAACATAAATTGTTGTATAATTTTTTTTATTATAACATAAAATGACATAATATTCGCTAATATAACAACAAAATTTCTATGACCTTTGTTACATGTTTAAGCTAGAAGTGATCGATAATAACAAATTTTATTTTTTTGTTACATGTTTAAAATAGACAAGTGATGCCTACGACCTTTGGTGTCTGCTATAGAATAAATTTTATTTTAATTATAATATAGACAGAAAAAACTGGTACGAGTTGGTGTCTGAATTAGTTTACTTAATATATTAGATAAACACTATTATGCAAATGTGTTTAAATGCAGAATGAAACTTAAAAGATCAAACCATACGAAATAGCAAACCACATGCACAAAGATTTTTACGCGGTTCAGCCCCTATTCTCTTATTTAGTGACCTAATTCACGTCCAATACTAATTGGTATTGGAGACTCTTAATTTTTATTTAACTTTAATACTCAATTGATTATAAATAAAAACTTCATGTTTAAAGAAGCTACTTTGACACCAATGTCCCCTTGCACCTCTACAACTTTTTTCACCTCTGAAACCTTTGAAACTTCCTTTAAACAGACTGACTACTACTAGAATACCCAAGCCAAACTAGACTTGTATTTTGATTACAAAAACTATGATTGGTAGAGTACAATAACTTTCCAGCTCAAAAGAATTTAAGAATAATACAATCAATAGCTAGAACAAGACTTAGATCGAGTCTTCGATTGAAATAGATAGAGATTTTAGCACCTTTGATAATGCTAACGGCTATAATATTTTTTCAAAATCAAAGATCTGATTATAAATCAGGCTAAATTAAATGAGTAAAAAGGATATTCTATGATAAGGTTGTTAGAGTGCATACTCTAAATATAACTTCAATATCTAGACCAATTACCTTAATAGACACCAATTCAAATTGGAACGAATTTCACAGTTAAACAAATTCCTTAATATATTCCAATTCAAAAACTGATTTGACAAAATATATTAAAGAGAGAATTAGAAATATTTCATGCAATCCTACATGATATATCAATTGGACTTATATCCGAATTGGGCCAAAACATATTATATCATTTTTAATAAACCATTATTAACTTAGCCCAAACAAAATCAATTCAGTTCATTAAATAACTTACATTCACAAGCATATTGTCATCATTAAAACCACAGAATAAAAATTAACATTCTCTCCCTTTTTGATGATGACAATATATAACACCCCTAAATATATGGCAATATATAAAATCTCAAAACATCTTCATATGTTGTTATCGTTAAAACAAATCATATAAACTAACATTATCCCCTTTGATGATGATAATATATAACTCCCCCTAAATATATTACTCCCCCTAAGATTATGCATATTAAGGAGAAATAAATGACTCGATCATACATATTACCAACATAACCAGTAACATACCCATCATGAACATAATGCAAATATAATTAAGCTAAACAAATTCCAAATAACAATTATTTGCATATTCCAACACAATATAGTATCCCAGTACCAACAGGTCTTAACAAAATAGAGTATCAAGGTACCACAAAAATAATCAGAATAACAAATAAGATAGTTCAAGAATACCAATTCAAACCAATTTAAATATATATACCCAAATATCTCTCCCCCAAATATACCTAATATCTCTCTCCCTTTGTCATTATCAAAATGAAATAAATGAAACCATGTATATTAATCACTAAGAACAAGTTGATTATAACATATGCATATCAATTTAGTTATATCTCTCCTCCTTTGTCATCAACAAAAAATAATTCATATCAATTTAGCTAAATTTCACCCTTTTTGTCAACATTAAAAAATAAACGCAAGGACAAAGAATGACACTACAGAAAGTCTTATAACAAAATCACATATAGAAAGTAAACAAAATGATCATACATTTGTGATTTGTCACCTATATATCAACATTGTTATCAGTAGTAAGCTTGATGGATTTTGGATTTTCATAATCAAATCTCTTCAAAAGCTCTTCTTTTGGTCATCCCAATGTTGAGATCTTTAATGCTTAGGTTAAGATGATGATTTTTCACTGTTCTGGTTGTTCATGGAAGCCTAACTTCAGTAATTTGTTCCTCTAGATCGTGCTCAGAATTAAATGTCTATTCCGACTTCTGAAGTAGACGGGTCAACCTGTCTGGAATCAACTGTTGTAAGACCCCAGCTTTTATAAATAAAGATGAATTTTTTCTATAAATATTATTTTTGAATATTATGGAATAAATTTGATATAATGTTATAGTTGTGGATAATATTTATAAATTTTGCAAAGTATGCAAGTTGTTATAAAATATTCGTTTGGTGGGGAATATTCTTTTTTGTTAGGAATATTCGTATAATGGCTCAATCATTGGTGGACCCCACAATGTAATTATTGTTTGGATTGAGAAAACGCGACAAAATATTTTTATAAAAATAACTACGGAGGTGTTACCGAATAAAAAGCTGTTGAACTACCCGTGGTAAAAAAATACGATGTCTGGCGTGGTTGCATAGTAGCACACTCAGTATTGATTATTGATGCTTACGTGAGAAGTCACTCACCTATGCTCAATTATTGCTACAGAATTCTTTGCATCATATCTCTTATATTATTGATTCAATTATTGTCACAAAGATCATCTCATAATATGTTATAGTATTAAATCAATAATTGAGACGACAAGTTATAAAATGATTAATAGTTGTTGAAAGATTAAATATGTGTTATGATTTGTGGTAAGTTTGATTATTTTATGGGGGGGGCTCGTATGTCATCATCTAAGAGTCTCTTCATCGATAGTAATTACCCCCTTGTGAATAGTATTTACCTTCAAATCAATAGTAATTACATTCGTCAATAATAATAATTACCCTTGTGAATAGTATTTACCTTCAATCGAATAGTAATTACCTTCGTCAATAGTAATTACCCTTGTGAATAGTATTTACCTTCGTCGATAGTATTTCCCTTCGTTAATAGTAATTACCTTTACCAGACGTCAACCACTTGTCGTTTCACATTACAAAGCCGAACCACTTGTCGTTTCACATTACAAGCGTCGAAACCCAAACCAAATCGAAGCCACTTGCCTTTTCACACTAAGCGGTGCTAAGCTAGAAATCTTCTATAAATAGAGGCCTAGGGCTTCATTATTTTTCACTTAATTCATTCAAGCTATAGAGAGAAAAAATATAGAGAGAATAAGAGAAAGAAGAAGAGTATTTTGTTACTACTTCTTCTTTGATTCAATCTTCTACCAAATGTAAGGGGGTGTTATTCTTTCTTATTCATGAAGAGAATCGTTGTTATTCCATCGCTTATTATTACATTGGAATAACTCAGTATACTGCTGGTTTACCTATACTTGGTGACATTATTCTATTATTCCGCTGGAACATCCTCGTCATGTGTTTTACACCGGACTGGTTCCGCTTTATTATTCTGTTGGAACATCCTGCTCGTGTTTTTTACACAGGACTGGTTTCCGCTCTTTATTATTCTCGTTGGAACATCCCATGCGTGTGTTTTACACCGACCGGTTCCGCCTCTTTATTATTCTCATTGGAATATCCTATCTCGTGTGTTTTACACCGGATCCGTTCCATCTTTATTATTCTTTGAACATCCATGCTTGTGAATTTCACGACACAGTTCCGTTATTTATTATTTTGTTGGAATAACTTTATGCATGCGGCCTATCGCGTGCATGGTGATTTCTTTTGTTATTCCATTCTTTATTATACCCAAATGGTTAAAACTTTGACTTCTATACTCCATGAAATTAGTGGAATATCCTTGATATTTGCGTTTCATCCAAAGATATCTTTTCATGAAAATATTCTTCCGATCATTCTTGAATTTTACTCTACAAAATAGTATCATATTGATAATTTAGGCGTTAATAATTCCCGGATAAAATAATTCTTGAACTTGTTTTATTGAATTCTTATATCATTGTCATCATCCTCATGTTTATATTTTTTTAAAGTCATCTCGGCACAGTAGTGCATAGATGGACTTGGTATGATTATGACTGAGAGACTATTCTATGTAATCATGGTCGTAATATTACAAATGATGTGGTAAAAATCCTCGATTAGTAGTAGTGCATCGATGGACGATTGTTGGCATGATCATGACCATTAATGAATACACAAATATTCTCGGCCGTAGTGTATGAATAATTGTGGTCGTGATACTAAAGAATATCCTTGGCCGTAGTGCAGGGGTGATTCGATGATGTGAAATATTTATTAAAGCTGAGTCTCAGCTATAACAGTGATGAAAAACCTTTTAAAACCTAAAAGATAGTAGACTTTATTTTCTACTTGACTCTTTTAATGGATTGCGTATTCACCTGCAGCTTAAACCGGTTTGTCTATTGTATTTTATCAATTTAACATTGTTGAAGACTATTGATAATTTATTCTCGCATTATCTTAGTCATAATATTTCTTCTTTGGGCTAGTTGAGCTCACCCTTTCTTTTTCACCGTTCTCTTCGTGAAATGAGAATATAGCCGGGACGAGTCGGGGAAACGAGTGATGGTCCCAAGATAGCATTAGTAGTCCTCACTATTCGTGAAATAAAGTGTGATAATAATTGTAATGAGGACTCCTTTTTGAGTTTGTATAATATCTAGTAGACGATATTTGTATTTAAACTCACGCTTTATGTCGTATTATACACAACAGCTATGTTAGTAAGTTGTATTTAAATTACATGCCATGTAAGTGGCGACCCAAGATGGGTGATGTATACCTAATTTTGGGGCGCCACAACGGTTAAATATCGAGCTTAGGATATGATCCCCGGCTAAGATGTGAGAATAGTACTAGGAGGGAGAGAGACGGAATACCTTCGCTAGTATGACTACCTAAGTTTATGTGCTATTTTATTGGTTGGTCGGGAAGATAGGGATAATTTGTTACATGTCAATTAACCTTTTGTTTTGTGGCGATGTCTGAAAATGACATCCGAGAATAAAGAATGGAGCGCAGACGATCGTTGATTCACCACATATCAATAATCGTGGATAATGTGCATCGAAAGCGACAATCCTCATGCAAACAACAACAACTTGACCAAATGATGAATGATCAAATGTTTAGAGGCTTTATGTAATTTATGCAACAAAGAAAGAGAGCGACTCTCATCCAAAACGTGGGGTGGAAACACGGAAAACTCTCGGGCGGTCACCGCTAAACAATTCAAGGAGCCGACCACCGGAGTTTAAGGGAGAGCAAAAACCACTTCGGCGGAAGCATGGATAAAGCAGATTACCAAGATATTTGATGTCTTGGGATGCTCCGAGGAGCAAAAGGTTCCTTCACGCCTTTATGTTGCTGGCGGAGAGGCGGATTCTTGGTGGGAATCGGTAAAAACGTACTCAACTTCTTTGTCTTCAAGATATCTTGGGAGAAGTTCCAGAGTCGTTCAACGACAAATACTTTCCCCGAAAGTATTCGCCATACGTGAGGAGGTGGAATTTATCAAGTTGGAACAAAACAATATGGCCGTGTCGCAATACGAGGCAAAATTTGTGGAGTTATCACGGTTTCATATTCCCCACTTGGTGGATAATGAAGAGAGAATGGCGCGAATGTTTTTAAGAGGTTTGAAGTCGGAGATACGTCAACATCTTATTTCTCATAAACCGTGTTTATATTCGGATGTTGTAAATAGGGCTCGATTAGTGGAACGCGATAATGAGTCAACACAACTAAAAGAGAGCGGTACCGCAAAATTATAATACCAAATGAGAGTAGTCATCGAAGCGGTGACAACAAGCGTGGAGGGAATCAACGGGCGGATATGGTAACCACTTGGTGGTAATCGGGGCCAAAACAATAAGAATGGACATTTCAAGAAACGAAGATTCAACAATGGTGGAAAGACGCGTCGACCAAAGACCCATTGTTAAGGAAGGAGAAAGACCACCACTATCATATGCTTCAAATGCGGAGGAGAGGGACATCATCAAATCAAACTGCCAATGCCAGTCAAAGCATGTTATAATTGTGGAAGAGAAGGTCACTTAGCTCGATTTTGTGCGTTTTCTCAAGACAAATTCAATTAGGATGGAGGCACCAAAGGCCATCCCGTAAAATTCAAAACCCAGAAAGTCTGAGGGAGAGGCGTTTGTTGTGACCTCCCAAAGAGCAAGGAATCCGAATGAGGTCATCACGGGTAAGCTTATCATAAACTCTAATGAAGTCTATACTTTATTTGATACCTGGTTCTACCCATTCTTTTATTTCTCCTACTTGCGCTCATCGATTAAATTTGACTCAGGAGAAATTAGACTTTGACTTATCTCTGGAAACTCCGTTGGGAGAAACCTTCATTACATCCACTTGCTTATAAGTCTTGTTTGGTTCAAATCGGTACCCTCTCATTACCCGTCGATCTTATTTCATTAAAAATACTTGCATTTGACGTGATTCTAGGGATTGATTGGTTAACTACTTATCATGCAAAAATTGATTGTTTTCGTAAGGTTGTTAGCTTTCATATTCCTAATCAACCTATTATGCGAATTCAAACGACCAAACCATTAAAATCAATCACACGGTCATCTCAAGCCATAAAGATATTCTTTTATTGAAAAAGCGGATGTCGAGCTTTCTTAGCTCATGTCACAGATTTAAATAAAAATACGCCGCTTTTAACGATATATTCTATTGTTAATAAATTTCTGACGTATTCCCAAGAACTTCTGGCCTACCCAGGGCGTGAAATTGAATTTTGTATCGACCTTGAACCCAGAGAAAACCTATTTCCAAAGCCCCATATCGAATGGCTCTATTGAACTTCGTGGAGTTAAAGACCCAACTGCAGGAATTGTTAGACATTGGCTTTATTCGTCCTAGTACTTCTCCTCGGGGTGCTCTGCTCTATTCGTTAAGAAGAAGAAAGATGGGAGTATGCGACTTTGTATTGATTATCGGAAGTCAATCATGTCACCATCAAAATAGGTATCCATTGCCACGTATTGATGACCTGTTTAACCAACATTCGGAGCCAAATTCTTTTCAAAGATTGATCTTCGTTAGGATATCACCAATTGAAGATTAGAACCAATCGACATTCCAAAGACGGCTTTGTAACTCCTGAAGACGGGCATTATGAATTCCTAGTCATGTCCTTTGGATTGACTAATGCTCCTCTTTTGCCTTCATGGATATGATGAACCGAGTATTCAAGGAATATTTAGATCACTTTGTGGTCGCCTTTATTGATGACATCCTTATTTATTCCAAAAGCCGTGAAGATCATGAAAGCAACACTTGAGGTCGACACTCCAAAAGCTTCGTGAATATAAGCTTTATGCCAAGTTGAAGAAATCGCGAGTTCGGCTTGAAGAAGTAGCATTCCTTGGGCACGCGTGGTATCAAGTCATGGAATATCTGTTGACCCAAAGAAAGATCAAGCTATTCAAAGTCGGGAACAACCTAAATCGATGGATCAAATGCGTAGCTTTCTCGGTTTAATTGGTTATTATCGGAGATTCGTGGAAGGATTTTCTCGAATCGCTACTCCATCGACTCGGTGACTCGAAAAGATCTGAAAGTTCAGTTGGAGCGAAGAATGTGAGAAGAGTTTTCAAGAACTCAAGAGGAGACTTATTTCAAAGACTGCTACGACAATACCATCCGGCTCGGAGGATTTGTCATCTACAAGTGATGCTTCTGCAAAGGGTTGGGATGTGTTCTTATGCAACATGGAAAAGTTATAGCCTTTATGCCTCGACAACTCAAAGAATATGAGAGGAATTATCCTACTCATGATCTAGAGTTAGCGGTACCGTTATCTTCAACTTAAAATTTGGAGGCATTACTTGTATGGGAGAAAGTGGAGATCTTTACGGATCATAAAAGCCTCAAATATTTCTTCACTCAAAAGGAACTCAACATGCGACAACGACGTTGGCTAGAACTGCTGAAAGATTATGATCATACCATCCAATACCATCCTCGAAAAGCGAACGGTGGTAGGCGACGCATTGAGTAGAAAATCATATGCAAGCACGAAAGTGCGATGTTGTCAACGCAAAGGCCCATTTTGTGTGACTTGCAAAGGATGGAGATAGAGTTAAAGACTCGAGGGGACGCGTGTGATGATAAGCGAGTATACGAGTAGAACCGACTTTTAATCGATAAAGTTAAAGTCGCTTTCGAGCTACGGACACGGAGTGATGCGTATGAGGAAAAAAAAGTGCAAGAAGGTGCTATCTTGGAGCAAGAATCGATGAAGAAGGAATACTTGAGTCGACTCCGGACTTTGTGTTCCTAACGACCACGATTTAAAGTATAATATCATGATGGAGGCGCACAACACACCATTTGTAATCCATCCTGGGAGTACCAAAATGTATCATGATATTCGTCATACATTTTGGTGGAGCAATATGAAGAGAGAGATATATTTGTTTATCTCAAGGTGTCTAACTTGTCAACGAAGTTAAAGCGGAGCATCAAGTACCAAAAGGTCCATTGCAACCACTTGAAATTCCGAATGGAAGTGGGAGCACATTACCATGGATTTCGTTCTGGGTCTTCCTAAAGTTTCTCAAGGCATTGATGCGATTTGGGTCATTGTTGATAGATTGACCAAGTCTGCTCATTTCTTACCGATACGAAAACTTATACACTTGAACGTCTTGCTTCGTATGTACATAAACGAGATTGTAAGATCGCATGGTATGCTTAGGTATCCATAGTTTCGATCGAGACCCAAGATTCACTTCACGATTTTGGATTAGTTTGCAAAAAGCTATGAGCACGCATTTTACGATTTAGCTTCAAGCATATCATCCTCGAGACGGACGGACGATGGAGAGGACTATTCAAACTCTTGAAGATCTATTAAGACTCGTGTCCTTGATTTCAAGGGAGTTGGGACAAGTTCTTACCATTGGTGGAGTTTTCCTACAACAACAGCAGTTATCAAGCAAGTATTGGCATGGCTCCATTCAAGCATTGTATGGAAGAAAGTGTCGTTCTCCAAAGATATCTTTGGGATGAGGTGGGTGAAGCAACGTTGTTGGGATCGGAGTTGATGCGTATGACTACGGAAAAGATTCAAATGATCCGACAACGTATAAAAACCTCACAAAATCGACAAAAGAGTTATCTTGATCTTCATCGAAAGGACGTGGAATTCGATATAGGAGATCATGTGTTGTTAAGAGTTGCTCCATGGAAAGAGTTACAAGATTTGGAAAGAGAGGAAAACTTAATCCTCGATTCATCGGTCCATTTTAATCCTCGATCGAGTAGGAATTGTGGCCTATAGACTCGCTTTTGCTGTGAAATATATCTCGTGTTCATAACGCTTTTCACATATCTATGTTACGTAAATATGTGAAAGACCCGAACCATATTATTGAGTTAGAATCGGACGAAATAGCGGAAGATTTGACGTATGAAGAGGTTCTGTTCAAATTTTGGATAAGAAGGAACATATTCTACGCTCAAGGTTATACCTCAAGTCAAAGTTTTGTGGAGGAACCACGATGTTGAGGAAATGACTTGGGAGTTAGAATCAAAAATGAAATCAAGGTATCCTTACCTCTTCGACATACCAGTCGTACGCACTCTAATTTCGAGGGCGAAATTTCATAAGAAGGGAGGTTGTAAGACCCAACTTTTATAAATAAAGATGAATTTTTTCTATAAATATTATTTTTGAATATTATGGAATAAATTTGATATAATGTTATAGTTGTGGGTAATATTTATAAATTTTGCAAAGTATGCAAGTTGTTATAAAATATTCGTTTGGTTTGGGAATATTCTTTTTGTTAGGAATATTAAATAAATGGCTCAATCATTGGTGGACCCATACTGTAATTATTATCGGATTGAAAAACGACAAAAATATTTTATAAAAATAACTACGGAGGTGTTACCGTTAAAACTGTTGAACTACCCGGTGGTAAAAATACGATGAATGGCGCTAGTTGCGTAGTAGAAGACACTCAGATTGATTATTGATGCTTACGTGAGAAGTCACTCACCTATGCTCAATTATTACTACAAATAATTGCTTGCGTATCATATCTCTTATATTATTGATTCAATTATTGTCACGAGATCATCTCAGATAATATGTTATAGTATTAAATCAATAATTGAGACGACAAGTTATAAATGATTAATAGTTGTTGAAAGATTAAATATGTGTTATGATTTGTGGTAAGTTTGATTATTTTATGGGGGGCCTATATCATCATCTAAAGAGTCTCTTCACAATAGTAATTACCCTTGTGAATAGTATTTACCTTCAATAATAGTAATTACCTTCAATCAATAGTAATTACCCTTGTGAATAGTATTTACCTTCACGATAAGTAATTACCTTCGTCAATAAGTAATTACCCTTGTGAATAGTATTTACCTTCGTCGATAGTATTTCCTTCGTTAATAGTAATTACCTTTACCAGACGTCCGAACCACTTGTCGTTTCACATTACAAAGCGTCGAACCACTTGTCGTTTCACATTCAAAGCGTCAAACCAAATAATCGAGCCACTTGCCTTTTCACACTAAGGTGGTGCTAAGCTAGAAATCTTCTATAAATAGAGGCTGAGGGCTTCATTATTTTCACTTAATTCATTCAAGCTATAGAGAGAGAAAATATAGAGAGAATAAGAGAGAAGAAGAAGAGTATTTTGTTACTACACTTTCGCGAAGATTCAATCTTCTACCAAATGTAAAGGGTGTTATTCTTTCTTATTCATGAAGAGAAGCATTGTTATTCCATTGCTTATTATTCTCATTGGAATAACTCGTATACGCTGGTTTACCCTATACTTGGTGACATTCTTCTATTATTCCGTTGGAACATCCTTTCGTGTGTTTTTACAATCGGACTGTTTCGTCTTTATTATTACTCGCTTGGAACATCACATCGTGTGTTTTACACCGACCGGTTCCGCTCTTTATTATTCTGTTGGAACATCACATGCATGTGTTTTTACACCTTAATTCGGTTCCGCCTTTATTATTCTCGCTGGAATATCCTATCTGTGTGTTTTTACACCGGATCCGGTTCCATCTTTATTATTCTATTGGAACATCCTCAGCTTGCATGAATTTCACCGACCGTGGTTCCGTTATTTATTATTTTGTTGGAATAACACATGCATGCGATTATCGCATGCGTGGTGATTTCTTTTGTTATTCCATTCTTTATTATACCCAAATGGTTAAAACTTTGACTTCTATACTCCATGAAATTAGTGGAATATCCTTGATATTTGCGTTTCATCCAAAGATATCTTTTCATGAAAATATTCTTCCGATCATTCTTGAATTTTACTCTACAAAACAAAGATTCATATTGATAATTTGGGCGTTAATAATTCTGGATAAAATAATTCTTGAACTTGTTTTATTGAATTCTTATATCATTGTCATCATCCTCATGTTTATATTTTTTTTAAAGTCATCTGTGGCACATAGTGCATAGATGGACTTGGTATGATTATGACCGAGAGACTATTCGGTGTAATCATGGCCGTAATGTTACAAATGATGTGGTAAAAATCCTCGATTAGTAGTAGTGCATTGATGGATGATTGTTGGCATGATCATGACCATTAATGAATACACAAATATTCTTGGCCCGTAGTGCATGAATAATTGTGGTCGTGATACTAAAGAATATCCTTGGCCAGTAGTGCGGGGGTGATTCGATGATGTGAAATATTTATTAAAGTTTAGTCTCATTTATAACAATGATGAAAAACCTTTTAAAACCTAAAAGATAGTAGACTTTATTTTCTACTTGACTTTTTTAATGGATTGATATTCATTGCAGCTTAAACCCGGTTATCTATTGTATTTTATCAATTTAACATTGTTGAAGACTATTGATAATTTATTCTGCATTATCTTAGTCATAATATTTCTTCTTTGGGCTAGTTGAGCTCACCCTTTCTTTCACCGCTCTCTTCGTGAAATGAGAATATAAATGGGACGAGTCGGGAAGCGAGTGATGGTCCTGAAGATAGCATTAGTAGTCCTCACTATTCTCAGTGAAATAGTGTGATAATAATTGTAATGAGGACTCCTTTTTGAGTTTGTATAATATCTAGTAGACGATATTTGTATTTAAACTCACAGTTTATGTCGTATTGTACACAACAGTTATGTTAGTAAGTTGTATTTTAATTCTGTACCATGTAAGTGGCGACCCAAGATGGGTGATGTATACCTAATTTTGGGGGCGTCACAACTGTCTACATATCTTACTTTTTTTCTGAAACAGACGGATCAGGGTGTTTGGTTTCATTTGTCTATTTTTTCAAGTTCATCTATTTTTACTTTTAATGCAGATATGTTTAGGCTATCGGGAATCAGCTGTCTGATTTCCACATTCCAGATTCCTTTTTCTTGTAGAATCTTCATTCTCTTCTTTTGATAGATCATGGTTAATATTATCAAAAATAATAAGCACTGATTCCTCATCAAGATTGTCATTTGTATTAAATATAGTGCATTTAGCACAATAAAAACTTTAGAATAAATGATGTTATAAACCTTTGTTACAAAATCCATAGAGTTTTCATAATAATATATCTAATTAAAACTCTATTTAAAAAAAATATGAGCTACTTATAGATTCCGCCAAATTAGTCTACCTTTTTTGGTACCCAAATTTTTTTGGGTCCTTTTAGGTTAGTAACATATAAATTATATTTATTTACCCAAATTTATTTTATTTTATTTTTATTACAATCAAAATGACCTTTAAAATCACATTTTTTACAAGTAACAAACGGTGAACAATAAAGTGGCTTAAACCTTGATTTACTATATTAATCTTTATAATATTATCATTAGTTATATTTTTCACATTTTAATAGGATTATACCCAATCTCTTGCTTATCAATGCTAGATCTTTGAGCACTTAACATTATATTTAAATTTTTTTCTCCTTGTACAAATTTTGCAAGATCCTTTTTCAAGGATACTATTTCTGCATTTGTTACATTATCATCATGTTGCACATTCATTATTTTTTCAGCATTAAAAACATCTATCCATGCATCTCTTATTTTCAAATTTTCTTTTAAAACTTCATTTTTATTTTTGAGATATTCATTTTCTTTTCTCTCTTCAATAAGTAACTCAACTTCATTAATTAGCTCATTTACGCAATTATTTAAATAAGCAGTTTTCTTTTTAAGTTGTTGATTTAGACATAGTTATTTCAAGAGCTTCATTAAAATAAAAGTTGTTTACCTCAAGTTGATCATCATCTTCGAGTCCCATGAATCAATGTTGGACAATTTCTTCTTCTTATTTTGTTTTGGACTTACTCATTGGAGTTGAATTACCTTCTTTATTCTTCTTTTGTTTCTTCCTTTGGAGTAGTCTCTCTAGTTTTCTTGATATCATTTAAATATCTTCATTGAAATCTTTGTTTTGATCATTATGCTTACTCTCAGCTTGAAGTGCCAATGTCTTCTTTATTGGTGCTTCCTCTTCTTCATCACATCTTCTGATCAGTTAGTTCTCAAACTCTTCAAGCTCTCCAAATAGTGTAAGAGTCTCCACAGTACTAATTGTTGTTGAGTCTTGAAGAGTTATAACCTTTAGTGTGAACCGTTTGGGCATAACTCTTAGCAACTTTCTATTTATTTCCCTTTGATCAATTTTTCGACCGAGCATGCTTAGCGAGTTCATTAGAGTGAGGAACCTTGCTTGAGATTCTTTGATTGTTTCATTCTTCTCTAACTTGAAAAGCTCATAATCTTACATCAACATGCTTAGCTTGACATCCTTCACCTTAGTAGTTCCCTTATGGCTCATGATGATTATATCCCAAATCTCTTTTGTAGTATTACATGTAGAGACCTTGTCGATTTTAACTTGAACCATACCACTCAGCATCGTGTTCATGGTTTTGGAGTCATACGATACCATATAAGATTCACTTGCATCTATTTCTATGAGAGTCTTGGGTCTGCCATCATCATGCTTCGGAATGACGGGTCCATTTTCAACTACCCACCATTCCCATGGATCCTTGTTGAGGTATATTTTTATCCTGAATTTTCAGAAGTTGAAGTTCTCATTTCCTAGCAACAAAGGCGGTCTGCTTGTGGACTAACATTCTTGAAAGTTAAGGTGTGCCATAGGATCTTCCCCTACGACCTGCAAAGATCAATATCAGTAGAACCTTAATCTGATACCAAATGAAATTCTATATATGTGCACACCTAGAGGGGGGAGAATATGTGTCTAAGCTAGAAGTGATTGACAATAACAAAATTTTATTTTTCTGTAACAGGTTTAAAACAAATAAGTGATGCCTATGACTTTTGGTGTCTACTTTAGAATAAATTCTATTTTAGTTATAATACAGACATGAAAAAGTGGTACGAGTTAGTGTAGGATTAGTTTAATTAATATACTAGCAAAACACTATTATGCAGATGTGTTTAAATGCAGGATGAAACTAAAAAGATCAAACCACACAAAATAAAAATCCACACACACAAAGATTTTTACGTGGTTCAACCCCTATCCTCTAATCTAGTGGCCTAATCCACGTCCAATACCAATTGGTATTGGAGACTCTGTTTATTAAACTTTAATACTCAATTGATTACAAAGAAAAAACTCATTATTTAAAGAAGCCCAACTCTAACTTGGACACCAATGTCCACGTGCACTTTTGTAACTTTTGCACCTTTTCTCACCACTAAGACCTTTGAGCTTCCTTTGAACAGACTGACTACTACTACAATAACCCAAGCCAAACTATGTTTGTATTCAGATTACGATAGCTATGATTAGTAGAGTACAATAACTTTTCAGCTTAAAAGAATTTAAGAATAATATAATCAATAGCTGGAACATGACTTAGAAAGCTCTCTGATGTACTAAATAATATGGATTATAGCTTCAAGAGTTCTTCCTTCTATAGCCAAACATGATGAGTATATATAGAATAAAGACCAACGACTATAAAAAATAGTTAGCATGAAAGACCGAGTCTTTGATTGAAATAGATAGAGATTTCAGCACCTTTGATAATGCTAACAACTATAATATTTTTCCAAAACAGCAAGTCAAAGATTTGATTATAAATTAGGCTAAATTAAAGGAGTACAAAGGATATTCAATGATAAGGTTGTTAGAGTCCATACTTTAAATAACTTCAATATCTAGTCTAGTTACCTTAATAGACTACAATTCAAATTGGAACAGATTTCACAGCTAAACAAATTCCTTAATATATTCCAATTCAAAAATTGATTTGACAAAATATATTAAGGAGAGAATTTCCAGCAATAATAATGATATGAATTTTAAAACTATTGTACTAAAAATATTTCATGCAATCCTATAAGATATATCAATTGAACTTATATCCAAATTGAGGCCAAAACAGACTATATTATTTTTAATAAACCATTATTAAATTAGTCCAAACAAAATCAAGCCAGACTGTGACGCCCCCAAAATAGGTATACAACACCCATTCTGAGTCGCCAAATACATGGTACAAAAAGAACTACAACTTCATTATTATAATTGTCGTGTAAAATACGACAATACATATACTGTGAGTTTAAATACAAAAATTGTCTTCTAGACAATATCCACACCCAAATAAAGTCCTCATTATAATTATTGATACATTATTTTACAAAAATGGTGAGGACTACTAAAACGACTTTCTAGAACCTTCATTCCATACCCCGACTAGTACTCGCTACAATCTCGCCTCTTGAGGAGAAAAATGGAACAAAAAAGAAAAGGATGAGCTCAACTAGCCCAGTAAAGAATATTATGACTAAGATAATGTACAACAAATTATCGTTAGTCCTCAACAGGGAAAAATCTGATAGAATACAATAGACAACAAGTTTTAGATCAACAACTGCAGCGGAAACAATAATTCATTAGAAGAGTGAAGTAGAGAATGAAATCTACTATCATCTATGAATTTAAAAGTCCATCATCGATATTTTATCCCTATAACATCAATCAATATACATCTTGAATCAAATAATCATCTTTGCATTACAGGCCAAAGATATTAATCAGTCGGCCATGTTCATCTCAACACCTGTTCATCTTTGCACTACGGGCCAAAGATATTCATCATAAAATCATTCATATTTGCACTACAGGCCAAAGATATTAAGTTATATCATCATTTAGGACTGATGATGATGAAAAATATTTTAAAGAAAATGAATCCAGTGAAACAAAAGAACAAATATTAAGGATTCGTACTTTAAACAATCCAAGTTCAAAAATACTTCATAAATAACCAGAGTGGAGTAAAATTCAAGAATGAAGACCAAAACATAGATCCAATCAAAGATAGGAATCATAACAAACAATTTTGGACACAGAAAAGAAAATTTAATTTTTCTATGAATAAAGGTCGTATTCGTGATTAAGTGAGTAATGGCGATATCGTGAATAGTCTTTGTATCGTGAATAGTAACTTCGACACTAAAAGATAGAAATTCCACAAGAAAAATCATTATGCTTCGTGAATAGTATTTTTGAATAGTAACTCGTGAATAGTAACTCATGAATAGTAACTCGTGAATAGTAACTCATGAATAGTAACTCGTGAATAGTAACTCTGACATAAAAAGACCAGAATTTCACAAGAAAAATCTTACCAATATTCCGGCATAATGATATTAAAAGAAATAATATCATTTTTTAAAAAATAATATCCCTTACCTCGAAAAGACAGTACTTCTGACTGGAATATTGGGTATAGTGCTGAAGGGAACTTGCACCTTATAGCAACACTTAAAGTATCAAAATACTCACAAGAATACGCTCAATATATCGAGAGAGAAAGAGAGAGAAGATTTCAGTTTCTAGTGTGATTTTTAATTCTAACCTAAGCACCCTATTTATAGGAAAATGCTTAGAACACCAAAGCAGAAAATTTAATAAATTAATAATATAATTTTCTTAATTTCCTTAGCACACCACACCAGATGATTTCAACCATTAACATGTGCCACTCAAATGGAAAAAACATTTTTCTTAATAAAAATAATTAAAACTTCCAAAAATCAATTATTTCAGAACTTCAGAACTTCAATAATTCATAATAAATAGCCCTTTTATCAGAAAAATTCGAACCACATGTCTTTTACATAGGAAATTTCATTATCTACAACTTTGTAAAAGAAAGTTTTTCCAAATTTCAAACTGAAATTGACCGAAATCCACAAACAGGCGATTTTACAAGCTATAATCAAATTTCGGTCAAGAATTGGGGTCCACCGACACACAAAACATGTGTTAATCATTTAATGCCACAAAATACTCTTCCTCCTCATATACTCATATATCCCACATTCATTGTAAAAATATCACCATTAATATATTATTAAAATAATATATTTAAATGAATTATTTTATCAGAAAAAGATAAAATATTAATTTTTAACAATTGTCACATTAAAAATTTTCTCCATCTATATCCACATAAAATCAATATTTTCCTCATCATATAAATCAATAATTAATTATTCACAAATAATATTACGTAATCACAATACCAAAACCAGTGCGGTTCAGAAAAGAGGGCTTTCCAATAATGATTTCTCCTTCTTGGTAGCCTTGCAATTAGGTGACCAAACCTCTCCTTAGACGTAACTTTCTAGACATTGCTAATAATGTTATGTAATAATATTATTCGGATAATATGAATTATTGCTTCGATAATGGAAAATACTTGTGTAGTGACAATTGTTGAAACAACAAAGAATATAGAATATCAATGCAACAATTATTGAATCAATAAAATAAAATAATCGAATAAAGAATTATCATGTAATAATTATTGAGTAGTGCCTTCTTACGTAAGAATCAATAATTGGTGCAATATCAGTGTCTTATCAGGCAACAACAACGCTATTCATCGTGTTTTAACCACCGGGTATTCCAACAAGATTAATCTGAATAATAAGGCTACCAATTATTTATAAACAACTTATACTTGTCGTTTTCTTCATCCAATCACTTTCCAGTTATGGGGCCCACATAAGGTCAAGCGTTGTCGCATTTAATATTCCCAAACAACAAGAATATTCCACGACCAAACGAATATTCTCCGACAACAATGAATATTTTATAACCACTTGCTTATTTAAAATATTTGCGCATTTTACCCACAACTAACCACATTAATCAAATCAACCCTTACTATTTCAAAGTAATAAATAGAGGAAATTTAATTTATTTATAATAAGTTGGGGTCTTACCATTAAATAACTTACATTCACAAGCATATTTTCATCATTAAAACCACAAAGAATAAAAATTGACAAGTACTGTTAAATATTTAATTAATTGGCTAATTATAGTTATGTCTTACCATAGTATTATTTTTTAAGGAAATCGTAAGATATTATCGTAAGTTAGGTCCTTCTCACATTAAGGGGGGTGTATTCAATTAAGATTTTAAAAGACTTTTAAAGATTTTAAAAGTTTAGTTGTATTCAATCTAGACATTTAAAGAGTTTATAAAAGTTTAGTGGTATTCAATTACAACTTTTTTAATGTCTTTAAAAGTTATGTGGTATTGAATTAAGATTTTTATAAAGTCTATAAAAGTATTTTGGTATTCAAAAAGTCATAGATTTTAAAGATTTCTATCAAATGGTAGAGTTTGACACACTTTATAAGAAAATTATAACTATCAACCCATATCCAAAGTTTTACCTCATCTCTAAAGATTTCTAAAGACTTCCAAATAAACACAAAGGTGGATAAAACTAGTTATTAATTGGACTTTGTCTTTTATTGGGTCAAATTAGTTATTTATTTTATATGAGCTAATAAATATTAATATGGGATGGAAAAATAATTTGATAAAATTTGGGCCATAAAAATAATTGGATTTATTATAATAAGAGAATTAACTAGATATATTAATAAGTAAACAAATAACTAGACCTAATCTGAATTTGTGATGAATTACCAATGCTCCACCCTTATAATTTCAAGGAACAAATACGGAGGCTTCCTTGTCCACCAAATCTCAGAAAAAATGAAACAGAATTGATTTTGAAGGGAATAATAGCTCCATTGAGACCACTACTCGAGTTAATATATTTGGAACAAGTTTTTGAAACTCAAGAGCAACAACGAGAGAATGCTAATAAATAGAGGACTAGTATAGCTTCTGGCATATGGAGAGACGTCGATCATAATAATAACAATGACCGGTAACAAGGGTAATAGTTTTGAAATTCTTAAAATATTTGAATTATTTTGAGTTTATTTTGGTGATTATAAAGATGGGTGATTTTTGGTACCTAATTGTGATAAATTTTCTATAACTTGGTGTCAATTTACTCACCTGTGTGAAGTTTTGCAACTTTTGATCATATAAATTTTCATTGTCATATTATTTTGTGAAAAACTGAGTTTGGTATTCCTACTAAAAAGCGTACGCATATGCATAAAGTATATATAGCTCAATAAAAAGTGAGCTTATTTTTTGTATTGTGTCTGTAGTTTCTAAAGTTTTATTGGTATCCGAGTATCCAAATGTATCATAAAATGAGTAGAATAATGTGAACGCTTTCAACATATATAAAATCTAATGCCACAATAATATAATGAGATTTACTCTTGTTCATGAAAAAAGAGAGATATGTTGTACACATTGGCTAATTAACAATTAATATAAGTTGTAAGATATATTAGAAGGATACAAAAGTCTATCACAGTCTTGATAAAAAGTTTATAAAAGTCTGTTACTTATTTCATGGAGTCTATAAAAGTCATTTAAAAAAAAGTCTTTAAATTCTGTGAATGTCATTAAAATCCCACAAATTCTACAAAAGTCTGTCACTTAAAAAAAGTCTTTAAAAATCTTAATTGAATACACCCCCTTAATAGTGTTTGTAAGGAATTCATAACTCACAATAATTAGGGTTTGAGATTGGTTGTGGAGGAGATAAATTTAAAAAGTTTTAGATTGGGAGGGGGGATACGCAACCAATAATCTGGAAAATACTTTACAGAACTCGGTACGTATTTATTTGATCTTTATAGAGTGTATAAGAGTAAAAATTCAAAAATCTCTTCACTAGAAATGAAATGATATTTATAGAGAAAGGGTGATGACTCTTAATAAGTAGTCATGTGCTTAACATGCGAATTAAAGTCACTTAACAGAAGTATCCCACTATCTTGTTGCCCTAAGTGAACCTTGGTTAGCTGTTATTTCTCTAGCCATCACGTCAAGTCCCTTAATCAAGTTCAAACGAAAGGTGTCTTTCTAAGTCGATCTTTCCACGGAATCTAGAAAGTCCCCCTATTTCGAATGTATGCGCTTCATTCATCAAGATTTTTGGTGTGCATGCATATCTAAGACCCAAATTTTTAATAAATAAAACTTAATTTTCTTTATAAATATTATTCTAAATAGTAAAGTGTTAAATTGATTAAAATATTGAAGTTAAGGATGATATGTACAAATTATAAGAAACAAAAAAGAATGTCGGATCAAGAATATATGGTATAAAAAATAAAAAGAATATCCGAGAATATTCGGTAAAGGACAGTGCCGAATAAACCAATAATTGGTGGACCGCATAACGAAATAATTGTCGGATACAGAAAAAGATAGAAATTACTTTTTTAATAAAAGAATATGTCGGCGCAATTGTTACATTTAACTGTTAAAATGCCCGATACTAAGGAACAATAGCACACGGTATTCCATAGTAGCACAAGATATTCCACAGTAACACGTGGTATTCCACAATATTTTATATTATTAAACCAATAATTTTCTCATTAGCAAATGCACAATATTTTATATTATTAAATCAGTAATTGTCAAAGTAGCAAATGCACAATATTTTACATTATTGAACTAATAATTGTCATAGTAGCAAATGCATATTATTTCATATTATTGAACCAATAATTGTCAAAGTAGTAAATGCACAGTATGTCACATTACATTATTGAACCAATAATTGTCATCAGTAATAAAGGTAGTAATTATGGAAAGTTACATAATTAAAAGTTACATGTATTAAATAGTTAGACATACTCATTATTGAAGAATATTGTATACTTAAACATCTATGATATTAATACATTAAGTCAATAATGCAAAAAATGGATAATATAATAATAATTGTGAATAACAAAGAAAAATGTAATCGTGAAATGAGAAAAATGTGGATAATTAATATGTGGTAGATTAAAAGTAATCTTGAAATGTGAAAAATATGAATAATTAATATGTGGTAGATTAAAGATAATCTTTAAATGTGAAAAATGTGGATAATTGATGAATGGTGTATATTAAAGATAATATTAAAATATGAAAAGTGTGTTTAATTGAAGTGTGGTAGATGTTGGTTAAGGTTTGACTATAAATAAGGGGGCTTAACATAAGGAGTTTCATACTTTCTTGCTTATCATTCCTTCCACTCTCTAAAAATTTCTTAGTGTAAGTGTCTATTTGAGTGTTCTAAGGCTACCTTAAGTATTGGTGAATATTAGTAGGGCTGAGCAAGTAACCAAATTTGAACTTTTCACTTGAACACGTTCAGAGAAAACTCCAATCTTGCATTGTCATTTTTTCACCAATTGAAAGAAGATGTTAGAGGTTATAGAGTCAAAAATTAAGCAATTGGGTTTTGGAATTTCAAATTTGTTTGATGTGTTATTGGAGGGGCTTATAGATGTGGGGCTCAAGCACTTGATACATTGGTTAATGTCAATGATATAATAGTAATAGTCTAATAGATTATTTTTCAAATTAGGTATAGTTAGGATTATATTCTATAAGTCATCCCTACAATATATGAGATAGAATTTCATTCTATCTCCAGTATATACTTTTAATTTTTGGAGAACTAAATAAACATTCTTGCTTGTTATCGAATATATGGTCTCCGTTGTTTTATATAGCGTATGTTTTAGTTTTAAAGCATGCTTAATATAATTCCCATTCTTAACTCACATCCTTAAGTTAATTGCTCGATGTAAGTTTTATGTTAAATTTTATTGAAGGCTTAGATTTTTTTGTTGTTTCAATTGGTTTTGGAACCGAAACCGCACCAATTAAAACCGCACCGCACCAATCACAAGCGATTTCGTGTGCGGTTTTGAATTTTTCAAACCGCACCTAAGCAGTTTCGGGTGCGGTTTGAACCGCACCAAACCGCACCATGCTCACCCCTAAATATTAGTAAGAGTGCAAGAATTGTTCAGGTTGATCAACTACATTGAAAACAATATCTAGTCATATGCTAAGGTAAGAGTTATATATCATGTTCTTTCATACTCGTAAGGGATATCATTTTTTTTCATATTTCTAAATTTAAACTTATTATGGTAAAAAAATAGTGTTCATTTTTATACTCCTTAACATTAAACGGTGAAAATCCTTAAATGATTAGAATTTCCTTAATAGTTGGTACTTCTTCTAAAATCTTTTGTCCCAAACTTTTCTGTTGAATTTTAACCGTTATATTTGAACTGTGAACCTTAAATATTATTCTTGAACGCGAATCAATATTCTAGATATCGTGTTGACAATTTAGACATTATTGAACTCTGGATAAATTAAATTACAAAGCTCTAATATTTATTATTTATATTATTATTCTTATTATTTCTTTTCAACCTTTATATCATTGTTAATATTTGTACTAATCATCAGGACTTAAGTTGTTGTGAATGTCTTTGGCCTGGGTGCAAAGATAATATGATTGTTGAGTGTCTTAAGCATGTATGGCAAAAACACGTAGTGAAAGTTCTCTATTGATTGACCTGATCATGATCATTGGTGTTACAGTTGATGAAATCTTGATGGTGAATTTTTAAATTGGAGAATATAGTACTCTTCTAATGGATTGCTCATTTCGTTATAATTATTTATTGAAAACTTATGTTATCTATCATTTTCTAAATCTCTGATTTATCGATAACTTATTCTTCGTTATCCTATTCATGATATTCTTTATAGGACTATTTGAGCTCACCCTTTTGTTTCATAATTAATTTCAGGAAATAAGAGTGTAGTTGGGGCTCGCGAGGAGAACATGGGAATGGAATAATGGTCCGAGTTAGTAGCTGTAGTAGTCCTCACCAAATTACAAAATTATGTGACAATAATTGTAGTGAGTAGAGACCCCATTTTATCAATAAAGATTTAAATTTTGTCGAAATAATTTTTTAATATTATGGTGTGAATTTAAGATAATATTATAGTCAGGGTAGTATTTATAAATTTTGCAAAGTATGCAAGTTGTTATAAAATATTCGCTTTGGTCTGGGAATATTCTTTTTGTCGAGGAATATTCGTACGACTACCAATCATCAGGTGGACCCCACAACTAAGTATTGTCGTAGTTAGAAAAAACGACAAAAATTATCTTTCTATAAAAATAACTACAGAGGTGTTACCGTTAAAACCGCCTGAACTACCCTAGAGTAAAAGTACAAAGAATACGCGTGTAGTTTATAAGAAGACACGATATTGATTATCGATGCTTACGTGAGAAGTCACTCACCTATGCTCAATTATTGCTACAAGAATTGTCGATCATATCTCTTATATTATCGATTCAATTATTGTCACAAAGATCATCTCAGATAATATGTTATAGTATTAAATCAATAATCGAGACGACAAGTTATAAATAATTAATAATTGTTGAAAGATTAAATATGTGTTGATTAAAAATAAAATGATTTGTGGTAATATTTATTCAATCCTCGATGTATATAAAGAGTCTATTATGAGACATTTGTGGTAAGTTTGATTATTTTATGGGGGCCCATATGTCATCATCTAAGAGTCTCTTCACAATAAGTAATTACCTTCACAATAGTAATTACCTTTATGAATAAATAAATTATTACTTCACCAATAGTAATTACTTCGCCAATAGTAATTACCTTTGTGAATAAGTAATTACCTTCGCCAATAAAAGTAATTACCTTTGTGAATAGTAATTACCTCATCGCCAATAGTAATTACCTTTATCAGTACGTCGAACCACTTGTCGTTTCACATTACAAGCGTCGAACCACTTGTCACTTCACATTACAACCACTTGCGTTTCAACCACTTGTCGCGCTTCACATTACAAAAGGCCGAACCACTTGTCGCTTCACATTACAAAAGGCCAAACCACTTTTCTTTTCACATCACCAAATACAAGCCACTTGCCTTTTCACACGGCAAAAGTGTTTAGAAATCTTCTATAAATAGAGGCCTAGTGCTTCATTATTTTCACGAATTCAATCAAACTCTGAGAGAGAAACTATAGAGAGAAAGAAGAAAAGTATTCTCGCTACTTCACCTCGCCAATATTCAGCTTCTTCTAAGGTAGGGAATATTATTTGTTGTACTGTAAGGGGTATTATTCTTTTCTTATTCATGAAGAGAACTTTGTTATTCCATTCCTTATTATTCTCGCTGAATAACCTCAGATACGCGGTTACCCTATACTTGGTGACATTCTTCTATTATTCTTCTTATTATTCTTCGTTGAACATCCTCGCATGTGTGTTTTACACCTGACCGGTTTCCGCTCTTTTTATTATTCTCGCTTGAACATCCTCGTCACAGTTTTACACCGGACCGGTTCCGCTTTTTATTATTCTTCGCTGAACATCCTGCTCTTTGTGTTTTACACCGGACCGGTTCCGCCTTTTATCATTCTCGCTGAATATCCTATCTCGTGTGTTTTACACCGGATCCGTTCCATCTTTATTATTCTGTTGAACATCCCGCTTGCGTGTGAATTTCACCGACTCGGTTTCGTTATTATTATTCTCGCTGAATAACTCGCTTATGCTAAGCACCGCATGCACGGTGATTTCTTTTGTTATTCCATTCTTTATTATACCCAAATTGGTTAAAACTTTGACTTCTATACTCCATGAAATTAGTAGAATATCCTCGATATTTGCGTTTCATCCAAAGATCTTTTCATGGAAATATTCTTCCGATCATTCTTGAATTTTACTCTACAAAAACAAGATTATTTTGACAATTTGACGTTAATAATTCCTCGGATAAAATAATTCTTGAACTTGTTTTATTGAATTATTATGTCATTGTCATCATCCTCATGTTATATTATGTTATCTTCTACTTACGCAGTAGTATAGATGAACTTAGTATGATTATGACCAGGATCATTCTAAGATAATCACGGGCTTGTTATAAATGATGTGATAAAAGTCCTCAAAGGGCCTCGTAATGCAAAGTGATGGATAGTTTTTGGTATGATTATGACCAGGGTGATTCTAAGATAGTCACACCATCGATAATTTGATGAATATCCTCGTCAGAAGTAAGTGGGTGATTCGATGATGTGGATTATTTATTAAAGTTTAGTCTCAAATTTATAACAAAGGATGAAAACCTTTAAAACCTAAAAGATAGTAGACTTTTATTCTCTACTTAACTCTTTTTTAAATGGATCGCTTATTCCACCGCAAGCTTAAACTTGTTGTTTATTGTATTTTATCGCTTAACACCGTTGAAGGCTAATGATAAATTATTCTCGCATTATCTTAGTCATAATATTTCTTATCGGGCTAGTTGAGCTCACCTTTCTTTTTCACCGCTTTCTTCGTGAAATGAGAACATAGCCGAGACGAGTCTGGGAACTAGTAATGGTCCGCAGGATAAGATTAGTAGTCCTCACTATTCTCGTGAAATAAAGTGATAATAGTTGTAATGAGGACTCCTTTTGAGTTTGTATAATATCTAGTAGACAATATTTATATTCAAACTCACGCTTATGTCGATTGCATACCATACGCTTATATTAGTAAGTTGTATTTGAATTTATGTACCATGTAAGTGGCGACCCAAGATGGGTGACGATACCTAATTTTGGGGCGCCACAATGGTATCGTAGCTTAGGATACGATCCCCGCTAAGATGTGAGAATAGAACTAGGGGGAGAGACGGGAATTACTTTCGCTAGTATGACCTACCTAAATTTATTTGTATTTAATTGGCTCACGTAGTATAGGATAATATTTGATATATTAATTAACCCTTTTGCTTCACAATTCCTTTCGTGTAATAAGAGTGTAGCTAGGTTGAAAGGGGTAATAAAGGAATATAGAAACTATGGGTCATCATTTAGTAGTTATATTTGGTGAATCAACTAGGGTGAGGCGAACCCAACGTTGGAAGAGTGTTTTGCCACTATCATACAAGATGTCTAATGACATACAACCTCGTGTCATCATAAGATGTGGTCAGTGCTCATCCACTTGCGAGTATATTTACGAGCACTACCTATATGATCTTGGTTTTGTTTGAAGTATAATTTCAATTTGAGACAAAGGAGATAATGATAAATCAAGAGAAGACTCACCATCGGGAAGAATATGATAGTAATCTTCTCATTTTTCTTTGGGGGTCTATTGGGTAAACCAAGGATAATTTCGTGGCCATATGATATCTATCATAACCTGTAAGCATGGCCTCCCATGTACGACGAAGGTTTCTTGAGCACTTCCCAAAGATTCTAATTTCTAAAATGCTTTTTTGACTATACATTTATGTAAGGTGTCATTGTGACGTATATCCAAAGTTGGGATGAAAGTCACAATTGGTATCAATGTAACGTATCATCCAAGTCTTGGATAAGAGTAGTAGTTTTGAATGATATTTCTATCATTAATAAATTTCTTGACGATTCTTGAAAATTTCCTAGCCTACCCTAGAGCGTGAAATCGAATTTTGTATTGACCCAAAGATAAAACCCATTTCTTAAACCTCAAATATTTCTTCAACTAAAAGGAATCATTTTACGTGGTTTATGATGAAAGTCATAATAAAAGCATAGAACTGATGAAAATCATGGGTATATGAAGTATTAGTAAGTTTTAAGATGAGTTATGTTGGTTAGTATGTGAAAACATGAAAGTTTCTTAGAAATCACAAAGAGTTGAAAATCGATTTTGGTGAAAAACGTAATATGAAATTCAATCACCATATCTCCTATTATATTTTGAATTTTGAGTGTGGTCAAGTCCTAGAGTTAGATCTATGAGTTACCTAACTAATCCAAGTGGAATTACTGGAAAAGGTGTTGTAGATTTTTGTGTGTGGACTGATTTTAGCAAAAGAGTGCAAAGCTGCAAAAACCGAAAAAAGTTCATGCCATGATTTTAGACGGGCTGTTTCGGCCACTTAAATTATGAGAAAAATTCTGGCCTTTTGGGACATGAAGGTATATGGTATAAAGTACCTCCTGTCCAAAAATGAGCTCATTCTCGACTTAAAATGAGCAAGTTATGACTATTTCAATATTTAGGTTTTTCCGATTTAAAAACGCTATAACCGAGTTCTATAACTCCGATGACCATGAAATTTAAACTGAAGCTCACGTTAATATGTGTAAGGTCCTGCCAAGATTTGGGAATTTTGGAGTTAAACTTGAGGTAGCTAATTTCTTAAGGAATTAATTAGAAATTGATTTTTGAAAAATAGTAAATGAATTTTAAAATTCTTAGAAAAATATATTTTCATTATGGGACTATATTATGCTAAAACCTAGAAAAAGAAATATTTTTGGGACTGATTTGGTATTTTTCATGAAAATAGTTTAGTTACTTAATATATGAGTTAAATATGTTATGTGAAGTAACAAAGTTGAAAATAGGATTTTATGGCTGTAGAATCCTATATAGAATATATGCATATTTTTTTTGATGAGGATTTGATAATTGGTGATGATATCTTATGAGTATGGCATTTTGAATGATTAAATGCATTATATGGTAAAAAGCGTAAACAATTGAGATAAATTGTTTATAAATTTAAGAAGTGATTAAAATATTGTTATAATATTAATGATATTAGATTATGAGATTATTAAGTGATTGATAACATGGGGATATTCTTGAATCCTGATAAATTATATTATAAATGTTTAATATTTATCCTTTATCTCATTCGATCGATTCTTTATATCGTTATCCTCATGCTTATATTACGTTGAAAGTCATCTCGTGGCTCAGAAGGCATAGATGGACTTGGTATGATTATGACTGTGATTGTTCGGATATATCATAACCGTAATTGAAAACACGTATTATCTTCGGCCGTAGTGCATGGATAATTTATGGTCGTGATACTAATGAATACACGATTATCTTCGGTAGTAGTGCATGGATAATTTGTGGTCGTGATACTAATGAATACACGATTATCTTCGCCGTAAAGGTATGGATAATTTGTGGTCGTGATACTAATGAATACACGATTATCTTCGGCGTAGTGTATGGATAATTTGTGGTCGTGATACTAATGAATACACGATTATCTTCGGTCGAAGGTATGGATAATTTGTGGTCGTGATACTAATGAATACACGATTATCTTTGCCAGTAGTGCATGGATAATTTGTGGTCGTGATACTAATGAATACACGATTATCTTCGGTCGTAGTGCATGGATAATTTGTGGTCGTGATACTAATGAATACACGATTATCTTCGGTCAGTAGTACATGGATAATTCGTGGTCGTGATACTAATGAATATCCTCGGCGCCCGTAGCTGCAGGATGATTCGATGATATGGATTAATTATCGAAATGAGTCTCAAAGAATGAAATATTAATTCATGGATGTGGTAAAAGTCATCTTCGTCAGAAGTGCATCGATAGACTTGGTATGATTACGACCAAGGATTATTCTTATATAATCACGATCAGAATGAAAACACGAATATCCTCGCCAAAGCAAGTATGGATAATTCGTGGTCGTGATACTATTAAGTCGCTGCCCTCAAAGATTATTGGTTTTATAACAGATATCTTTCGCTCAGAAGTGCAAAGATGAATTGTTAATAAATATCTTCGCCTGGATCAAGCAAAGATGAATTTAATATTTTTAACGATAAAGGTATTCAAGGTATCCTCACCTCTTTATCATACCAGTATCGCATTCTAATTTCGAGGGCTTAAATTCCATAAGGAGGGAGATCAGTGAGACCCCGATTTTATCAATAAAGATTTAAATTTTGTCGAAATAATTTTTAATATTATGGTGTGAATTTAAGATAATATTATAGTCAGGGTAGTATTTATAAATTTTGCAAAGTATGCAAGTTGTTATAAAATATTCGTTTGGTCTGGGAATATTCTTTTGTTTGGGAATATTCGCATTTACTACCAATCATCAGTGGACCCCATTAACTAAAGTATTGTCGTAGTTAGAAAACGACAAAATTATCTTTCTATAAAAATAACTACAGAGGTGTTACCGTTAAAACCGCTTGAACTACCCTAGTAGTAAAAGTACAAAGAATACGCCAGTAGTTTTATAAGAAGACACGATATTGATTATCGATGCTTACGTGAGAAGTCACTCAACTATGCTCAATTATTGCTACAAAGAATTGCGATCATATCTCTTATATTATCGATTCAATTATTGTCACAAAGATCATCTCATATAATATGTTATAAGATTAAATCAATAATTGAGACGACAAGTTATAAATAATTAATAATTGTTGAAAGATTAAATATGTGTCGATTAAAAATAAAAAATGATTTGTGGTAATATTTATTCAATCCTCGATGTATATAAAGAGTCTCATATGAGACATTTGTGGTAAGTTTGATTATTTTATGGGGGCCCATATGTCATCATCTAAGAGTCTCTTCACAATAAATTACCTTCGCCAATAGTAATTACCTTTGTGAATAGTAATTACCTTCGCCAATAGTAATTACCTTCAATCAATAGTAATTACCTTCACAATAGAATTACCTTCGTGAATAGTAATTACTTTCGCTTAATAATAATTACCTTCATAATAGTAATTACTTTCACAATAGTAATTACCGTCAATAGTAATTACCTTTACCAAAGCGCCGAACCACTTGTCGCTTCACATTACAAAGCGCCGAACCACTTGTCGCTTCACATTACAGAGGCCGAACCACTTGTCGCTTTCACATTACAAAAGGCCGAACCACTTGTCGCTTCACATTACAAAGGCCGAACCACTTGTCGCTTCACATTACAAAGGCCAAACCACTTTTCTTTTCACATCACCAAATACCAAGCCACTTGCTTTTCATACGGCAAAAGTGCTTAGAAATCTTCTATAAATAGAGGCCTAGTGCTTCATTATTTTCACGAATTCAATCAAACTCTAGAGAGAGAAACTATAGAGAGAAAGAAGAAAAGTATTCTCGCTACTTCACCTTGCCAATATTCAGCTTCTTCTAAGGTAGGGAATATTATTTGTCAGACTTCTGTAGTGGGTGTTATTCTTTCTTATTCATAAAGAGAACTTCGTTATTCCATTCCTTATTATTCTCGCTGAATAACTCTCGTATACTGCCAGACTACCCTATACTTGGTGACATTCTTCTATTATTCTTCTTTTTATTATTCTCGCTTGAACATCCTGCTCTGCGTGTTTTACACCTGACCGGTTCCGCTTCTTTATTATTATTCTGCTTGAACATCCTCGTCGTGTTTTTACACCCGACCTAGTTCCGCTTTTTATTATTCTGCTGAACATCCTGTCTCGTGTGTTTTACACCGACCGGTTCCGCTTTTTATCATTCTCGCTGAAATATCCTATCTCGCAGTTTTTACACCGGATCCGGTTCCATCTTTATTATTCTCTGTTGAACATCCTGCTTGCAGAATTTCACCGACCGTTTCGTTATTATTATTCTCGCTGAATAACTCGCCTATGCTAAGTACCGCATGCACGGTGATTTCTTTTGTTATTCCATTCTTTATTATACCCAAATGGTTAAAACTTTGACTTCTATACTCCATGAAATTAGTAGAATATCCTCGATATTCATGCTTTCATCCAAAGATCTTTTCATGGAAATATTCTTCCGATCATTCTTGAATTTTACTCTACAAAACAAAGATTATTTTGACAATTTGGACGTTAATAATTCCCGGATAAAATAATTCTTGAACTTGTTTTATCAATTATTATGTCATTGTCATCATCCTCATGTTATATTATGTTATCTTCGGCTTACGCGTATAGATGAACTTAGTATGATTATGACCAGGATCATTCTAAGATAATCACGGCTTGTTATAAATGATGTGATAAAAGTCCTCAAAGGGCTTCAGTAATGCAAAGTGATGGATAGTTTTTGGTATGATTATGATTAGGGGTGATTCTAAGATAGTCACGACCATCGATAATTTGATGAATATCCTCGTCAGAAAAGTGTAAGTGATTCGATGATGTGGATTATTTATTAAAGTTTAGTCTCAAATTATAACAAAGATGATGAAAACCTTTTAAAACCTAAAAGATAGTAGACTTTATTCTCTACTTAACTCTTTTAATGGATCGCTTATTCCGCAAGTAGCTTAAACTTGTTGTCTATTGTATTTTATCGCTTTAACACTATCAAGGCTAATGATAAATTATTCTCGCATTATCTTAGTCATAATATTTCTTCTCGGGCTAGTTGAGCTCACCCTTTCTTTCACCGTTTCTTCTTCAGAAATGAGAACATAGTGGGACGAGCCTGGGAACTGAGTAATGGTCCGTAGGATAAGATTAGTAGTCCCTCACTATTCTCGTGAAATAAAGGTGATAATAGTTGTAATGAGGACTCTTTTCGAGTTTGTATAATATCTAGTAGACAATATTTATATTCAAACTCACGCTTTATGTCGATTATACCTACGCTTATATTAGTAAGTTGTATTTTGAATTTATGTACCATGTAAGTGGCGACCCAAGACGGGTGACGATACCTAATTTTGGGGCGCCACATTCTAAAGTAATAGAACCCTATGAGATCATTTTAGCAAGTGAGAAGATTTAATTTCTTGATTTACAATCGAGGACTTAATATGATATATGGGTTACTTTCTATGAATATTAGCCATAGTGGAGGGAAGCAATTTCATGTGAGTTGACAAAGACCACGGCGAGGCGATTAACACTCCATCTTCTTTTCCCTATTTCTTCATACTTCTCTAACCTAAATCTCTTTTGTCTTTGATTTTATTTCATCATTGTAAATCTAAAACTTGTGATGTTGATTTTAAATTGTGATATTAGACATATTTGTTAGTTGAATAGACTATCATTTGAAGATTAATGGTTTTTGGGGTTTCCAGTTTTAAATTTTTTAGATTTAATGAACAGATGATGATAAATAGATTAAAGGTTTTTTTTGATTTTTGGGTTTCATTTGAAGATGATGAAGATAAAAAAATTGTAATTTTTTGTTATTTATTTATAAAGCACATTTATACAAAATTTATTAGTATTAGATTGCATATTTAAATGTTTTTATATAGTCAAACATAAAACATATATAGTCAAATGTATTTATACGCACGTGCCTGAAGCACGTGACCACTCTGGCTGTGATGCCCCCAAAATAGGTATACACAATCCATTCTGAGTCGCCAAATACATGGTACAGAATTCAAATACAAACTTAATTATACAACTGTCATGTAAAATACGATAAAATATAAGCTGAGAGTTTTAACACGAATATTGTCTCGTAGATAATATCCAAACTAAAATAGAGTCCTCATTATAATTATTATCACACTATTTTATAAAATAGTGAGGACTACTACAACCACCATCTCAGACTGTCACTCCATTCCCCGACTAGTCCCAGCTATATTCTCATTTCTTGAAGAGAACAATGAAAGCAAATGGTGAGCTCAACTAGCCAAGTAAATAATATTATGACTAAGATAATGCAGAATAAATTATCGTTAGCACCCTTCAATAGTGTAAAACTGATAAAATACAATAGACAACAAGTTTAACTGCAACGGAACAAGCAATCCATTAGAAGAGTCAAGTAGAGCATTATATTTACTATCTTCTATGATTTAAAAGTTCATCATCAATATTTTATCGTTGTAACACAGCTCAATAAATAATCAACATCATCGAATTATCCATGCACTACGGGCCAAGAATATTCGTTAGTATCAAATCCACGAATTTTCCATGCACTACGGGCCAATGAAGACACTTACCACATCATTTGTAACATTACAAGTCATGATTATACTAATATATAATTCTTGGTCATAATCATACCAATCAACAGTCTATCTATGCACTACGGGCATAGACATGAGGATGATGACAATGATATAAGCATCAATCAAATGAAATCAAGGATAAATATTAAAGATTTTTAATTTATCAAGAGTTTAAAAATGTCTAAATTGTCAACATAATAACTGCTTTGTGGAGTAAAATTCAAGAATAATATTCATGTATCAAAATAATTTGGACAGAAAAGAAATCAATTTTTTTCTTGAATAGTATCCCGTGAATAGTACTTCATGAATAGTATCCCAACATGAAAAGATTAAAATTTAACAAGAATGTTCAGAAAAATATTTTCGTGAAAAGATACTCGATGAAGCACAAATTTCAAGGATATTCTACTAATTTCAAGGAGTATAGAAGCAATACTTATCAAAATGAGTGTAGAATTCGGAATCTGAAACGAAATAATATTACTTACATACTACAGAGTATGGAAGAAAATATTATTTCTTACGAATACATAAAAAATAATATCCCTTACCTTAAAAAGGAGAGTACTTCTGAATGGTATAGCGGGGACATTCTTGAAGAAAACATATACTGTTTTCTACACTCAAAGCTTTCTTAAACTCAAAAGAAATATGCTCAATATTATAGAAGAAGAATTCTCTGATTTTGGTGTGATTTTCATTTCATGGGCAATAATTTTTAAGAATTCACGGACGAAACTTTTAAAATTTTTAATTTTACTATGCAATAAAATATAATATATTCTATTTTATATAAAAAACAAAACTTTATATATATATATATATATATATATTCACTACTACAAAATACTAAATAGACAACACTTAAACCACAACGTTTTTATAAAAAACGTTGTGATATTTTTTTTCATAACGTTTTTTAACAAAACGTTGTAGATACATATCTACAAAAACACGGAGCAAAAAATAGAAACAGGAAGCCAAAAATTGAAATTAAAACAAGACTACTTTCTCTCTTATCTCTGTACTTTCTCTGTCTACGACCAAAGGAAGCGGGTGCCCTTCTCTCTAACGATCCAAACGGATAATGTGACGCCCCCAAAATAGGTATACATCACCTATTCTGAGTTGTCAATACATGGTACAGAAACAACTACAACTTTATTATTACAACCGTAAAACTGTGAGTTTGAATACAAATATTATCTTCTGCATAATATCTATACTCAAATAAATCCTCATCACATTTATCGATACATTATTTTACAAAATGGTGAGGACTACTAAACAATTCTTTCTAAAACCTTCATTCCATACCCCGACTGCATCGCTATATTCTCGCCTCCCGAAGAAAAAAATGGAACAAAAGGAAAAGGGTGAGCTCAACTAGCCAGTAAAGAATATTATGACTAAGATAATATACAACAAATTATCGTTAGTCTTCAATGTGAAAAATCTAATAGAATACAATAGACAACAAATTTTAAATCAATATTCGCAATGAAATAATAATTCATTAGAAGAGTTAAGTAGAGAATGCAAACTACTATCTTCTATGTATGAATTTAAAAGTTCATCGCTCATCTTTTATCCCCAGAACATCAATCAATATACATCCGAATCAAATATTCATCTTTGCACTACAAAGCCAAAGATATTCATCACTTGTCATGTTCATCTAAACACTGCTCATCTTCAGACTACTACCCAAAGATATTCTTCAAAAATCATTCATCTTTGCACTACAAAGATGCCAAAGATATTGAATAATATCATCATTTAAGACCGAGGATGATGAAAAATATTTTTAAAGAAACGAATCCAAAGAAACAAAATGACAAGGATTAAGAATTAAGGATTCGTGACTTTGTTTTATCCATGTTCAAAAATACCTCAAAAATAATCATAGTGGTGTAAAATTCAAGAATGATCAAAACATGGATACAATAAAGCTAGTATCCGTATAGATATTTTGACAAAAAGAAGAAATTTTATTTTTTGGTGAATAGTCTTGTCAGATATCGTGAATAAAGGCCGAGATATCGTGAATAAGAATCTCAACACCAAAAGATAGAAATTTCCCAAAA
Organism: Panax quinquefolius; assembly: GCA_020205615.1. Lineage (NCBI taxonomy): Eukaryota > Viridiplantae > Streptophyta > Magnoliopsida > Apiales > Araliaceae > Panax > Panax quinquefolius. The sequence goes on along the minus strand of CM035166.1, from coordinate 101,959,606 downwards.
AACATCTTCACGCTTCATGAATAGTACTCGTGAATAAGAAACTCATGAATAAGAATCATGAATAAGAACTCGTGAATAAGAACTCATGAATAAGAACTCATGAATAGTAACCCGACATGAAAAAAGTTCTAAATTTGATAAAAAGTTTCAACCAATATTTCAAAGATAATGATATCAAGAAATAATATCATTCGAGAAGAAAATAACATCCCTTACCTCGAAAGATTAAGATTTAAAAATGAATAAAGTATATAAACTTCAAGGAACTTCAGCCGTACTAACAATACTCAAAATACTCACAAGAATACGCCGATAATATAGAGAGAGAAAACTTCGCTTTTGGTGTGATTTTCAATTCTAACCCAAGACCCTATTTATAGAAAATCTTAGAACACCAAAAGCAGTAAAATTTAATATAATATTATTATTTATAATAAAATTTCCTACGCCAACCTTCCAAGAACTGAATTCAGCTCATTCAACCCACATGTGTAACACACCATAATGAAAAAAACGTTTTTCTTATTTTAAATATTTTAAACTTCCAAAATCAATTATTTTGAGCTTTGAACTTCAATAATTCATAATAAATAGCCCTTTCATCAAAAAATTCGAATCTCATGAGTTTTTATAGGAAATTCAATTCTCTACAACTTTGCAGAAGAAAGTTTTTCCAAATTCCAAATAGAAATTGACCGAATCCACAAACGGGCGATTTTACAAAAGCTATAATCAAATTTCAAATAATAAATGGGGTCCACCGACATGTTCAACATGTTTTAAAACATTTATTGCAACAAAAATACTCTTCCTCCTCAGATACTCATATATCCCACATTCGTTGTAAAAATATCACCATTATTATATTATTAAAATATAATAATATATTTAAATGAATTATTTTATCGTAAAAAGATAAAATTTCAATTTTCAACAATTTTCACATTAAAATTTTTCTCCATCTATATCCACATAAAATCAATATTTTCCTCATCATATGAATCAATAATTAATTATTCACAAATAATATTACGTAATCACAATATCGACAACCGTGCGCCTCAGCGAAAGGGGGCTTCCAATAAGAATTTCTTCTTCTTGCCAGCAATTAATTAGGTGACCAAACCTCTCCTTAGATGTAACTTTCTAGACATTGCCAATAATGTTATCTAATAATATTATTCGATAATATGAATTATTGCTTCGATAATGAAAAATACTTGTGTAATGACAATTATCAAACAACAAAGAATATAAAATATCAACGCAAAAATTATTAACTCAATAAAATAATCGAATAAGAATTATCGTAACCATTATCGAGTAGTGCTTCTTCACGTAAGAATCAATAATCGGTGCAATATCGCATCTAACAACGCAGACAAGGTGTTTTAACCAATCGGGTATTTTAACAAGATTAATTCAGAATAACTACGCCATTATTTTTAAACCACTTATATTTGTGCTTTTCTTCATCCAATCGCTTTCCACATGGGGCCCACACACGTCATACCGACGCATTTAATATTCCCCGACAAAGATTTAATATTCCACGACCAAACGAATATTCCCCGACAACAATGAATATTTTATAACCACTTCGCTTATTTTGAAGTATTTGCATGATTTTACCCCTAACTATCCACATTAATCAAATCAACCCTTACTATTTTAAAATAATAAATAGAAAATTAAATTTCATTAATAATAAATTGGGGTCTTACAACCTCCCTCCTTATGAAATTTCGTCCTCGAAATCGACGACGACGCACTGGTGTTTTGAAAAGGTGAGGATACCTCACTTTCATTTCCGCTTCCAATTCCCGGTGTCATTTCCTCTATAAAGATGATTCCTCCACAAAACTTTAACTTGTGGTATGACCTTTTGTCGTAGGACATGCTCCTTCCTATCCAAAATCTTGACAGTACCTCCTCACACGTTAAGTCTTTCATATCTCGTCCCGGTTCTAACTCTATAACGTGGTTCGGGTCTTTCACATATTTACTTAAGTACATGTGATATGTGAAACACATTATGAACACGAGACATACTTTCTGAGGTAACGCGAGTCTATAGGCTACATTTCCTACTTCCTAATCAAGAATTTGAAATGGACCAATAAATCGTGGATCGAGCTTTCCTCTCTTCCCAAATCTTGTAACTCCTTCCCATGGAGCAACTCGCAATAATACATGATCCCTCACACTAAATTCCACGCCCTTTCGATGAAGATCCGCATAACTCTTTTTTGTCGATCTTGTGCCATTTGTATAAGTTGTCAATCATTTGGATCTTTTCCGTAGTCATATCGTATTCAACTTCGGGTCCCAACAATGTTGCTTCACCCACCTCGTCCCAACATACTTGAGAGCGACACTTTCGGCCCATATAATGCTTCAAATGGAGCTACACCTATATACTTGCTCGATAATCAAGTTGTTGTAGGAGAATTCCACCAATGGTAAATACTTATCCCAACCGCCTCAAGTCTAGGACACGTAGTCTTAATAAATCTTCAAGAGTTTGAATAGTCCTTTTAATCGATTGTCTCGTCTGCTTTGAGGATGGTATGTCCGAATCAATCAGAATCTGCGCCCATAGCTTTTTGCAAGCTAACCCAAAATCTTGAAGTGAATCTTGGGTCACGATCCAAAAACTATGGATATAGAGCGTATGCCATACGTCGACGCCTCTAAAATTAGGTATACGCCACCCATCTTGGGTCGCCACTTACATGGTACATAAATTCAAATACAACTTACTAACCTAACTGCTGTGTACAAATACGATATAAACCGTGAGTTTGAATACAAATATTGTCTACTAGATATTATACAAACTCAAAAGGAGTCCTCATTACAACTATTATCACACTATTTCACGTAATAGTGAGGACTACTAATGCTATCCTCTCGACCATTACTTCGCTCCCCGACTCGTCTCAAATGCTATGTTCTCATTTCAAGAGAATAAAGGAAAGAAAGGGTGAGCTCAACTAGCCCAAGAAGAAATATTATGACTAAGATAATGCGTAATAAATTATCATTAGCCTTCAACAATGTTAAACCGATAAAATACAATAGACAACCAGCTTTAATCATAGCTTTGGAATAAGCAATCCATTAAAAGAGTCAAGTAGAGAATAAAGTCTACTATCTTTTAGGTTTTAAAAGGTTTTCATCAATTTTTATCACGAGACTCAAATTTTAATAAATAAACCACCACATCTAATCATCCCCGCATTACTTGGCCAAGGATTTTCATCAAATTATCAATGGTCACGACTATACCGAATCACCCCCGGTCATAATCATACCAAAAACTATCCATCATCGTGCATTACAAAGCCACCGAGGACTTTTTTATCACATCATTTATATCAAGTCATGATTATACCGAATGATCCTCGGTCATAATCATACTAAGTTCATCTACGCACGTAAGCCAAAAGATAACATAATATAACACGAGGATGATGATAATGACATAATAATTCAATAAAACAAGTTCAAGAATTATTTAATCCATGAATTATTAACGCCCAAATTGTCAACACGATATCGCTTTCAGAGAGTAAAATTCAAGAATGATCGTAAGAATATTTTCATGAAAAGATATCGATGAAACGCAAATATCAAGGATATTCTACTAATTTCATGGAGTATAAAGTCAAAGTTTTAACCAACCGGGTATAATAAAGAATGGAATAACAAAAGAAATCACCACGCATGCGGTATTTTGATGACATGTGTTATTCCAATGTAATAATAATAACGGAACCAGTCGTGTGTGAAATTCACACCGAAATTGTTCCAATGTAACGAATAATAAAGATGGAACCGTTCCAATGTAAACACACACGTAAGGATAAAGAATGATAAAGATTTTCCGTAAAACACACGTATGTGATATTCCAATGTAATAATAAAATTTTAACCAGTCCTGTAAAACACATGCATGTGATGTTCCAATGTAATAATAATAAAATTTAACCAGTCCTGTAAAACACATGCATGTGATGTTCCAATGTAATAATAGAAGAATGTCACCAAGTATAGGTAAAATCACAGATACAAAAGTTATTCCAATGTAATAATAAGCAATGGAATAACATAAGGATTTCACCAAGTATAGGTATGCCATGATATAAAGTGTTATGTATAGGTATGCCACTTTTACAAAAGTTATTCCAATGTAATAATAATGAATGGAATAATGTAAGTTCTCTTCAAGAAGAAAATAATAACACCCTTACCGTAAAAGAACCTAATATGTAAGTGAAGTAGAATAGTAATACTCTTCTTCTTTCTATAACTTTCTCTATAGCTTCTCTCTATAATTTCTCTCTGTAGTTTCAATGAATTCGTAAGAAAATAATGAAGGAATGAGCTTCTATTTATAGGAAAATGGAATGCATAAGAATTAATCCATGAACTATCCCGTATCGATTTACTTTAATCGACTATCCATATTTAAAGAAAAATCTTTTAAATAAAATATAATATATTCTATTTATATAAAAACATTTTACTATGCAAACACTATGCAATACTACGCAAAACACTACGCAAAACACTACGCAATACTATGCATAATAAAATATAATATATTCTATTTATGTAATAACTTTAATAAAGTATTCTATTTTATATAAAAGATGTTTCGCTTTTATTACGCTAATAATACTGAATAAAACAAAACGCCATTATCGCTATAATAATTCATATTATTAATCGACAATAATGGAATCAAACCGAAAGTGACTTCTCACATAAGATCAATAATCAATACCGCAGCTTACTACGCAACCACACGACATCGTATTTTTACTACCGAAAGTAGTTCAACAAGAACTACCAGAAAACTTCCGCCGTTATTTCAATAAAATATTTTTGTCGCTTTCAATCCGACAATAATTTCATTATAGGGTCCACCAATGATTGAGCTCATTGTATTTAATATTCCCTCGCTAAACCGAATATTCCCCACCAATCGAATATAATATAACCACTGATACTTTGCAAAATTTATAAATACTACCCACAACTATAATATTATCTCAAATTCACACCATAATATAAAAAAATTATTTCAAAAAAATTTAAATCTTTATTAATAAAATCTGGGTCTCACAATCTCCCTCCTTATGGAATTTCTCGCCTCAAATTAGTGGTACGACTGTATGATAAAGAGATGAGGATACCTCAATACCTTTATCGCTTAAAAATATTAAATTCATCTTTGAAATCCGCCAAAGCTATTCATTAACAATTCATCTGCACTACTACAAAAGCAAAGATATACAACCGTAAAACCAATAATGCTAAGACGCAATTTTTAATAAGATCACGACCACGAATTATCCATGCACCAATCCGCCAAGGATATTCGTGTTTTCAATTACTATCATGATTATACCGAATAATCCTCGGTCATAATCATACCAAGTCTATCAATGCACTACTACCAAAGACGACTTTTTACCACATCCATGAATTAATATTTCATCACGAGACTCACCAATAATTAATCCATATCATCGAATCATCTCTCGCACTAGTGTGCCAAGGATATTCATTAAGATAATAATGTATTCATTAAATTATCCAAATTATCCAAGCACTACTACCAAAGATAATTGTGTATTCATTCATTAAGATCACGACCACAAATTATCCAAGCACTACTACCAAAGATAATCGTGTATTCATTAAGATCACGACCACAAATTATCCATGCACTACTACCAAAGATAATCGTGTATTCATTAAGATCACGACCACAAATTATCCATGCACTACTACCAAAGATAATCGTGTATTCATTAAGATCACGACCACACAAATTATCCATGCGCACTACTACCAAAGATAATTGTGTATTCATTAAGATTACGCACCACAAATTATCCATGCACTACTACCAAAGATAATTGTGTATTCATTAAGATCACGACCACAAATTATCCATGCACTACTACCAAAGATAATTGTGTATTCATTAAGATATCACGACCACAAATTATCCATGCACTACTACCAAAGATAATTGTGTATTCATTAAGATCACGACCACAAATTATCCATGCACTACTACCAAAGATAATTGTGTATTCATTAAGATCACGACCACAAATTATCCATGCACTACTACTAAAAAGATAATTGTGTATTCATTAAGATCAATGCACCACAAATTATCCATGCACTACTACCAAAAGATAATTGTGTATTCATTTACTAAGCATGATTATACCAAACAATCCCTCGGTCATAATCATACCAAGTCCATCTACACCACAGCCACGTATGACTTTCAACATAATATAAAGCATGAGGATAATGATATAAAGAATCAATCAAATGAGATAAAGGATAAATATTAAACATTTATAATATAATTTATCCAGATTCAAGAATATCCCCATGTTATCAATCACTTAATAATATCATAATCTAATAACATTAATATTATAACAATATTTTAATCACTTCTTAAATTTATAAACAATTTATCTCAATTGTTTACGCTTTACCATATAATGCATTTAATCATTCAAAAATGTCATACTCATAAGATATCATCACCAATTATCAAATCTCTCAAAAAAAAAATATGCATATACTCTATATAGGATTCTTTAGCCATAAAATCCTATTTTCAACTTTCATTACTTCACATAACATATTTAACTCATATGTTCAGAATTAAACTATTTTCATGAAAAATACCAAATCAGTCCCAAAAATATTTCTTTTCTGGGATTTAGCATAATATAGTCCCATAATGAAAATATATTTTTCTCGAATTTTTAAAATTCATTTACTATTTTTCAAAAATCAATTTCTAATTAATTCCTTAAGAAATTAGCTACCTCAAGTTTAACTCCAAAATTCCCAAATCTTGACAGGACCTTACACATGTTAACGTGAGCTTCCAGTTTAAATTTCATGGTCATCTGAGTTATAGAACTCCTATATAGCGTTTTCATTTGAAAAACCTAAATATTGAAATAGTCATAACTTGCTCATTTTAAGTCGAATGAGCTCATTTTTGGACAGGAGGTACTTTATACCATATACTTTCATGTCCCAAAAGGCCAGAATTTTTCTCATAATTTAAGTGGCCGAAACAGTCCCTTAAAGTTTCAAGGGCAGTAGCATTTTCGAAAATTACAGCTTTGGCCTCCTTTGCTAAAATCAGTCCACACAAAAAATCTACAACACCTTTTCCAGTAATTCCACTTGGATTAGTTAGGTAACTCATAGATCTAACTCTAGGACTTGACCACACTCAAAAATTCAAAATATAATAGGAGATATGGTCAATTGAATTTCATGTTACGCTTTTCACCAAAATCTGATTTTCAACTCTTTGTGATTTCTAAGAAACTTTCATGTTTTCACATAATAACCAACATAACTCATCATAACACTTACTAATACTTCATATACCCATGATTTTCATTAGTCCAATGCTTTTATTATGACTTTCATCATAATCCACGTAAATGCATCCTTTTAGTCAAGAAATATTTGAGGGTTTAAGAAATGGGTTTTTTGTGATCGGGGTCAATACAAAATTCGATTTCACGCCTAGGTAGGCTAGAAATCTTCAAGAATACGCCAAGAAATTTATTAATGATAGAAATATCATTCAAAATCACATTTCGTCCAAGACTTGGATAAGACGTCACATTAATACCAATCGCGACTTCTATCCCTTAACCTAGATAAAGACCTCACAATGATACCTATCAACTTGCCATCTTCATTCACGACGTCGCCACAGTAAAGTCCGCTTTGCAGCATTCCACACAAGGAAGTCAACAACGAAAGGATCGGGCTCTTTACTTATGGCTTGATATAACAAAGGATTAACTTTAGGATTTGGTTACTTTGAATTCAGATAACAAAGTTGGTTAGAATATGAAAGCTAACAACCTTACAAAAAGAATAATGAGTAGTTAATCAATCGCTTTTCAAAAATTACCTCAAAGGCAAGTATTTTCAAAGAGATAAGATCGACAGTAACGTGAAAGTGTTTATTTGAAACAACAAGATTAAAAAAATAAAGTGCGGTAACGAAGGTTCCTACTAACGAAGTTTCAACCAATAAGTCAAAGTTTAACTTCTTCTAATCAAATTTAAACGTTGAACACAACTAGGTGAAATAAAAGAGTGGGTAGAACTTGTATTGAATAAAGTATAGACTTCGTAGATTAATTTATAATTAACTTACCCGTAATAACTTCGTTCGGGTTTTCTCGACAAACGCCTCGCTTAAATTATCGAAGTTCGACTTTTACTATAGTATACATTCCACCCTTAAGTGCTTCTTCACATTCCCGATCCATGATTTGAATCATTATTCTCCCATCCATATCGAATTCGGGTTGGCCGCTATGCATGTGGTAATTCAATTCGATGTTGGTTCTCCCAATTGTCATCCAAAAAGCAAAGTCCATTTCATCTATTTTGCTTTATCGATCTGGACGCCTTTTTCACACTATCAACGCGTTGTGCGCTTTTTACCCATGCATCGCCTATTCTCCTTCGCTCAGCTTGTTTCTTCTTTCACCGATCTTTGATTTTTAAATTCTCGATTCCAACTTTAATATCTTACACCCTCGCCAAAGCGTGATTTTGTTCGAGCATCACATATCGGGTAACCCAATTTTGAATTGTCAGATCCCTTTGTTCCACGAATCGCTTGCTTTCTTCAACCTCGTTCTTCTAGCTCACGAACACGATTTTGTAATTCTAAGTTTTGATCATAAATTTCTTCTAACCAATTCTCCTCGTTCCTCTTCTCTTCTTCACTCACTTTCACTACCACTACCTCTTAACTAGCTAAAAGCAACAATTAGTTCTTCATTCACTACGTGGATATCTCTAATTTGTTCCTCGTCTCGATTAATCGCATTAACTCGATTAGTGATTAAAGGTGTCACAACTCGGCCACATTCACTCCATCAGTGAATATTTTCACCGCCATTTCCAAACACCGCCACAACACAAGGGTTAATTAATATATCAAATATTATCCCTATACTCCGAATTCGACCAATTAAATACCAAATAAACTTAGGTAGGTCATACTAACAAGGAATTTCCGCCTCTCCCTCCTAATTCTTATCTCACATCTTAGCCAGGATCATATCCTAAGCTCGATACCAACTGACTCCTGACACCAACTTATGTCAAGACCTCACATTGGTATTACTCACGACCACCATCGAAGACGGCGTCCCCCTACGGAGAGTCCGTTTGCATTCCCCATCAACAGAAGTCACCAAATGAGAGGCTCGATCTTCACACTTAACTCGATACTTAACCGCGACGCCCCCAAAATTAGGTATACGCCACCCATCTTCGGTCGCCACTTACATGGTACATAAATTCAAATACAACTTACTTAACCTAACTGTCAGGTACAAATACGACATAAACCGTGAGTTTGAATACAAATATTGTCTACTAGATATTATACAAACTCAAAAGGAGTCCTCATTACAACTATTATCACACTATTTCACGTAATAAAGAGGACTACTAATGCTATCCTCTCGACCATTACTGCTCCCCGACTCGTCTCAAATTATGTTCTCATTTCAAGAGAATAAAGGAAAGAAAGGGTGAGCTCAACTAGCCCAAAGAAGAAATATTATGACTAAGATAATGCGTAATAAATTATCATTAGCCTTCAACAAAGTTAAACCGATAAAATACAATGTACAACCAGCTTTAATCAAGCATGAATAAGCAATCCATTAAAAGAGTCAAGAGAGAATAAAGTCTACTATCTTTTAGGTTTTAAAAGGTTTTCATCAATTTTTATCACCGAGACTCAAATTTTAATAAATAAACCACCACATCTAATCATCCCCGCATCTACTTGCCAAGGATTTTCATCAAATTATCAATGGTCACGACTATACCGAATCACCCCGGTCATAATCATACCAAAAACTATCCATCATCGCATTACAAAGCCACCGAGGACTTTTTGTCACATCATTTATATCAAGTCATGATTATACCGAATGATCCCCGGTCATAATCATACTAAGTTCATCTACGCACGTAAGCCAAAGATAACATAATATAACATGAGGATGATGACAATGACATAATAATTCAATAAAACAAGTTCAAGAATTATTTAATCCATGAATTATTAACGCCCAAATTGTCAACACGATATCGCTTTCAGAGAGAGTAAAATTCAAGAATGATCGTAAGAATATTTCCATGAAAAGATATCGATGAAACGCAAATATCAAGGATATTCTACTAATTTCATGGAGTATAAGTCAAAGTTTTAACCAACCGGGTATAATAAAGAATGGAATAACAAAAGAAATCACCACGCATGCAGATTTTCAGATGTATGTGTTATTCCAATGTAATAATAATAACTAACCAGTCGTGAAATTCACACCGACGTGATGTTCCAATGTAATAATAAAGATAACTGCATCCTGTAAAACACACGATAGATATTCCAACAGAATGATAAAGAACTGCAGTCCTGTAAAACACACGTATGTGATATTCCAATGTAATAATAAAAATCTTAACCAGTCCTGTAAAACACATGCATGTGATGTTCCAACAGTATAATAAAAATCGGACTGTGTCCTGTAAAAACATGCATGTGATGTTCCAATGTAATAATAGAAGAATGTCACCAAGTATAGGGTAAATCACAGATACAAAAGTTATTCCAATGTAATAATAAGAATGGAATAACATAAGGATTTCACCAAGTATAGGTACGCCGCAGATATACAAAGTTATGTATAGGGTATGCCACTTTTTACAAAGTTATTCCAATGTAATAATAAATGAATGGAATAATGTAAGTTCTCTTCAAGAAGAAAGAATAACACCCCTTACCGTAAAAAGAACCTAATATAAGAAGTAAAGGAAGTAAAGTAAATAATCTTCTTCTTTCTCTATAACTTTCTCTATAGCTTCTCTCTATAATTTCTCTCTCTGTAGTTTCAATGAATTCGTAAAGAAAATAATGAAGGAATGAGCTTCTATTTATAGAAAATGGAATGCATAAGAATTAATCCATGAACTATCTGCATTGATTTACTTTAATCTGACTATTCATATTTAAAGAAAAATCTTTTAAATAAAATATAATATATTCTATTTATATAAAAACATTTTACTATGCAAACACTATGCAATACTACGCAAAACACTACGCAAAAACACTACGCAATACTATGCATAATAAAATATAATATATTCTATTTATGTAATAACTTAAATAAAGTTTCTATTTTATATAAAGATGTTTCGCTTTTATTACGCTAATAATACTGAATAAAACAAAACGTCATTATCGCTATAATAATTCATATTATTAATCGACAATAATGGAATCAAACCGAGTGACTTCTCACATAAGATTCAATAATCAATACCGCAGCTACTACGCAACCACACGACATCGTATTTTTTTACTACCGAAAGTAGTTCAACAAGAACTACTGTAAAACTTCCGCCGTTATTTCAATAAAATATTTTTGTCGCTTTCAATCCGACAATAATTTCATTAGGTCCACCAATGATTGAGCCATGCATTTAATATTCCCTCGCTAAACCGAATATTCCCCACCAATCGAATATAATATAACCACTTGCATACTTTGCAAAATTTATAAATACTACCCACAACTATAATATTATCTCAAATTCACACCATAATATAAAAAATTATTTCAAAAAAATTTAAATCTTTATTAATAAAATCTGGGTCTCTCATCATCTGCTCACATGCAACCTCACAATCTCATTCACGCATATACTAAAGAAGACGCTCAAGTGAATAAGTCTCCGTGATATACAAGAAATGAGCGTACTTGAGTTAATCTATCAACAATAACCCAAATAACATCGATGCCTCGAGAAACCGTAGGAAGACCCGTGAATCGAAATCCATGGTAATGTGTTCCCACTTCCATTTCGAATCTCAAGTGGTTGCAACGGACCCTTAGGTACTAGATGCTCCGCCTTTACACGCCGACAAGTTAAACACATCGAGATAAACTTTGCAATCTCTCTCTTCATATTGTTCCACCAAAATGTACGTCAAGATCACGATACATTTTAAGACTTCCGTGATGGATTGCAAATGGTGTATCAGGTGCCTCCATCATAATCTTGTACTTCAAATCGTAGTCGTTAGAACACAAAGTCTAGAGTGGACTCAAGTATTCCTTCTTCATCAATTCTCGCCTCGAATAACTCCTTCAGACTTTCTTCTTCATACGATCACCCGGCCTGCGGTTTCGAAAGCAACCTTAACTTTTTCTATTAAAGTCGGCTCTACGCGATACTTGACATCATCGCACTCGCTCCTCGCATATGATCTTCTACTCAACGCGTCGCCTACCACGCGTCGCTTCCGTGATGGTATCAATAGTGTGGTCGTAGTCTTCAATAGCCGAGCCAACGTCGTCGCCAAGATGTCGAAGTTCTTTTTGAGTGAAGAAATATTTAAGGCTTTTATGGTCCAATATATCTCCACTTTCTCCCCATATGATAAGTGCCTCCATATCTTTAATAAGAAACGATCACGCTAACTCTAGATCACGAGTAGGATAATTCCTCTCATACTTTTTAAGTTGTCATGAGGCATAAAGCTATGACTTTCCCACGCTGCATGAGAACACATCCTAACCCTTTGCTCAAGCATCATCAGAGATAACAAATCCATCCAACCAGATGGTATTGTTGTAACAAAAAGCGCCAAAATAAGTCTCCTCTTAAGCTCTTGAAACTCTTCTCGATTCTTCGCCCAAACGAATTTTGTATCCTTCCGAAGTTAGCGAAGTTAATGAGTAGCGATTCGAGAAAACCCTTCCACGAATCTCCGATAATAACCAAATAAGCCCAAAAAGCTACGATTTCAACCACCGACTTCTATTGTTCTAACTTCAGATTGCTTCAATCTTCACGGATCAACAGATACTCCATGTTTCGACACCACGCGCCCAAGGAATGCTACTTCCTCAAGCCGTAACTCGCATTTCTTTAATTTGGCATATAGTTTGTTTTCACGGCCTTCGAGTACCAAATTTAAATGGTGCTCATGATCTTCACGACTTTTGAATATATAAGGATGTCATCAATAAAGACAACAACAAACCGATCCAAATATTCCTCAATACTTTGCTCATCATATCCATGAAAGTCATAGAGTATTAGTCATCCGAAAGACACGACTAAGAATTCATAATGCCCATACCGAAGTTCTAAAGGCGCTTTTTGAATATCCTCGCCTCTAATCTTCACCGATGATATCCAAAACGAAGATCGATTTTTGAAAAGAATCAGGCTTCTCAGAATCGGTCAAACAAGTCATCAATACGAGGTAGAGGATACCTATTCTTGATGGTGACATGGTTCAATTCCCGATAATCAATACAAAGTCGCATACTCCCGCCTTTCTTCTTTACAAATAAAACAGAGCACCCCAAGGAGATGTACTAGATCGAATGAAACCGATGTCCAACAATTCCTATAGTTGATCTTTAACTCCCCAAGTTCAATAGAGCCATTCGATATGGGTTTTAGAAATGGGCTTTGTACTGTGTTCAAGATCAATAAAGAATTCAACTTCACGCTCGGGGTAGACCGGAAGTTCTTCTAGAAATACGCCAGAAAGTCAATAACAACAGAATATTATTCAAATTTGACGTGTCTTTATTCAAATCCATAACATGGGCTAAGAAAGCTCGACATCCGCTTTTTCAATAAACGAATAGCTTTATGATTAGATATGATAAAATGATTAATTTTAATGGTTTAGTTATTGAATTGCATAACAAAGTCAAGTTAGAATATGAAAACTAACAACCTTACGAAAAACAATCAATTTTGGCATGATGAGTAGTTAACCAATCAATCCCTAAAATCACATCAAAAGCAAGTATCTTTAAAGAGATAAGGTCAATGGTAAGGTGATGGTGCCAACTTGAATCAAACAAGATTTATAAACAAAGTGGATGTGATGAAAGTTTCTCCTAACTGAGTTTCCACAGACAGTCAAAGTCTAATTTCTCCTGAGTCAAGTTTAAACGCTGAGCACACGCAGAGAGATAAATAAATGGGTAGCAGACCTAGATCAAGTAAGGTATAAACTTCGCAAGAATTTATAAATAGCTTACCCGTGATCACCTCGTTGGGTTCCTCGATTATGACCAACAACAAACGCTTCTTCCCGAAATCGCTGACTTTAACTTTTCCTCGGGATACCTTTTGAGTCACCGTCCTCAATAACTAGGTTTTCGCCATCGCATAATCTCGAAGCGATATGTCCTTCCTTTCCACAATTATAGCATACCTTGAACTGTTGGGCGCTTGACCGATATGTCCTCTTTTCCGTGATTTGTAAGATACGACCGGTGGTCGCTTCTCTCCTTGTAACCAAATGTCACGCAAGACCGCTGCCTTCACACGGTCATTCTTAAATCTCCTTTTTTAAAATCTCCTCCCACTCGCTTCTTCTATTTTCACGGCTATGATTACCCACCAGAGTGGTTACCATTTTTGTCCGTTCTGCTTTTCTCCGCCGGTTATCATTATTCGCTGATCGCTATCTCCGAAACGATCCTCGGTCAGGGTCCTCAACGACCGTACTCGCTATCTCGCCTAATAATTGAGCCCCTCTTATAACATCCGAATAGAGAGAAAATTTATGAGAAATGAGATATCGACGACGCCGTTTCAAAACTCTCTAAGAAACATCCGCGCATATCGCGCTCATCATTCTCCACCAAATGAGGTGCAAACTCGATAACTCGCAAACTTTGCCTCAGATCGAGACACCGCCACGTTGTTTTGCTTCCAATAATAAACTCCACTTCCTTCATACGACGTTAACACTTTCGTGAAAGTATTTGTCATTAAATAGTTTCAAACGCCTCCCAAGACATGCCGAAAAGCGGCCGATGGGTACGCTTCACGTATTCCCACCAAGAGTCCGCTTCGCCACGGAACATAAGGTGGCGAATGGAACCTTCGTTCTCTCCCGCATCCCAAGACATCGAATATCTTGTAATTTGTTTGACCCATGTTTCCGCCATGATCGGATCCGCTTTCCTTTAATTCGTGGTCCCAACTTTTCAATCGCTTTGGTCGTGATAACCCGTGAATCGCTATCATTTCTCCTCAGATTTTGAACACGAAGTCTCCTCGTCTCGATTTTGCATGAACCGCAAAAAATCTTCTAAACATCCCCTCGCTCATCATCTCGCCAAATGGTGTTGTTCATGGAGAACATCACCACTGCATGTAGACGCTCTCCTCGTTGGTGAGTAAAGTACAAAGCTCCTCCACTGCCTCATTTCCATCATAATATTCTCACGACATTCTCAAATACCGCCATAAAAACAAGGGTTAATTAAGAAATCAATATATCACATAATATCCTTATATACCGACTAACTAAAAAATAAGCTTAGTAGACACACACTAAAATAAGGATTTACTCGCCTCCCTCCTGTTTCTATTCCCCGATCTCCGCCAGAGATCATATCCCTAAGCTCGATACCAACCGCGACGCCCCAAAATAGTATATACATCACCTATTCCGAAATACAATACACGGTATGTAAACAACTACAACTTTATTATTACAACAAGAAATCTGAGTTTGAATACAAATATTATCTTCTGTATAATATCTATACTCAAATAAATCCTCATCACATTTATCGATACATTATTTTACAAAAAATGGTGAGGACTACTAAACAATTCTTTCTAAAACCTTCATTCCATACCCCGACTGCATCGCTATATTCTCGCCTCCCCGAGAAGAAAATGGAACAAAAAGGAAAAGGGTGAGCTCAACTAGCCCAAAGAAAGAATATTACGACTAAGATAATATACAACAAATTATCGTTAGTCTTCAACAGTGAAAAATCTAATGTAATACAATAGACAACAAATTTTAAATCAATATTCGCAATGAAATAATAATTCATTGTAAGAGTTAAGAGAGAATGCAAACTACTATCTTCTATGTATGAATTTAAAAGTTCATCGCTCATCTTTTATCCCCGTAACATCAATCAATATACATCCGAATCAAATATTCATCTTTGCACTACAGCCAAAGATATTCATCAATTGGTCATGTTCATCTAAACACTGCTCATCTTCAGACTACTACCAAGATATATTTCAGAATCATTCATCTTCGCACTACAAAAAGCAAAGATATTCAATAATATCATCATTTAAGACCGAGGATGATGAAAAATATTTTTAAAGAAACGAATCCAAAGAAACAAAATGACAAGGATTAAGGATTAAGGATTCGATTTTGTTTTATCCATGTTCAAAAATACCTCAAAAATAATCATAGTGGTGTAAAATTCAAGAATGATCAAAACACTTGGATACAATCAAAGCTAGTATCCGTATGTATATTTTGACAAAAAGAAGAAATTTTATTTTTCTATGAATAGAATAAGGTCAGATACGTGAATAAGGCCGATATACGTGAATAAGAATCTCGACACCAAAAGATAGAAATTTCCAAAAAACATCTTCACGCTTCACTTAATAAGACTTTGAATAAGAATCTCGTGAATAAGAACTCTTAATAATAAGAATCGTGAATAAGAACTCATGAATAAGAACTCCGCTTAATAAGAACTCCCGATATGAAAAAGTTCCAAATTTGATAAAAAGTTTCAACCAATATTTCAAAGATAATGATATCAAGAAATAATATCATTCGGTAAGAAAATAACATCCCTTACCTCGAAAGATTAAGATTTAAATTTAATACCGTATATAATAAAGGTCAAGGAACTTGCACCGCCTAACAATACTCAAAGTATACTCAAAATACTCACAAGAATACGCCGATAATATAGAGAGAGAAAACTTCAGCTTTTGGTGTGATTTTCAATTCTAACCCAAGACCCTATTTATAGAAAAATGCTAGAAACACCAAAAGTTAAAAATTTAATATAATATTATTATATATAATAAAATTTCCTACGCCAACCTTCCAAGAACTGAATTCAGCTCATTCAACCCACATGTAATACACCATAATGAAAAAAAAACGTTTTTCTTATTTTAAATATTTTAAACTTCCAAAATCAATTATTTTGAGCTTCTAACTTCAATAATTCATAATAAATAAATAGCCTTTCATCAAAAAATTCAATCTCATGAGTTTTTATAGGAAATTCAATTTCTACAACTTTGCAGAAGAAAGTTTTTCCAAATTCCAAATAAAATTGACCGAATCCACAAACCAAGCGATTTTACAAAAAGCTATAATCAAATTTCAAATAATAAATGGGGTCCAATCGACATGTTTAACATGTTTTAAACATTTATCAAACAAAATACTTTTCCTCCTCAGATACTCATATATCCCACATTCGTTGTAAAAATATCACCATTATTATATTATTAAAATATAATAATATATTTAAATGAATTATTTTATCGTAAAAGATAAAATTTCAATTTTCAACAATTGTCACATTAAAATTTTTCTCCATCTATATCCACATAAAATCAATATTTTCCTCATCATATGAATCAATAATTAATTATTCACAAATAATATTACGTAATCACAATATCGACAACCGCGCGCTTCCTGTGAAAGAGGGGCTTTCCAATAAGAATTTCTTCATACCTACGCCGCAATTAGCGACCAAACCTCTCCTGTATGTAACTTTCTAGACATCGCTAATAATGTTATCTAATAATATTATTCAGATAATATGAATTATCGCTCGATAATGAAAAAATACCGCAGAATGACAATTATCAAACAACAATAATATAAAATATCAACGCAAAGAATTATTAACTCAATAAAATATCGAATAAGAATTTATCGTAACTATTATCGAAGAAAGGCCTTCACGTAAGAATCAATAATCGTGCAATACCGCAGTGCTATCAACGTTTTAACCACCGTAGTATTTTAACAAAGATAATCTGTGAATAACTACGCCATTATTTTTAAACCACTTATATTTGCTGCTTTCTTCATCCAATCGCTTCACATGGGCCCACATTATGGTCACTACCATCGCATTTAATATTCCCCGACAAAGATTTAATATTCCACGACCAAACGAATATTCCCCGACAACAACGAATATTTTAACCACTGCTTATTTCAAAGATTTCACAGATTTTACCCCTAACTATCCATATTAATCAAATCAACCCTTACTATTTTAAAATAATAAATAAAGAAAATTAAATTTCAAATGAATATTTTATACCCACTTCCGCTTATTTCCACAAAAGCCAAGTCGATATTCAAATCAGTCAAACAGAGGATTTCTACCCCTAACTATCCACATTAATCAAATCAACCCTTACTATTTCAAAATAATAAATAAAGAAAATTAAATTTCATTAATAACAAAATTTTATATCAATTAGATCTATTATAATATTATATTAATTCCTACAAAATAAAAAATAAAAATCATTAATTACGTGATAAAAAATAATTAAAATAATAATAAAATTAAAATAAATATTTTAATTCATTTTTCTTTATTTGTATTCTTTTCTTTATCTCTTTTTCTTTCTTTTTTAATAATTATTTTATTTTAAAATTAATACTAATGATATAAAAAAGGTAAGTACATAATTAACATAAAATAAAAAATTCGTTACAATTAACAAAAATTAGTTAAACAAATGACAAAAATTAAAATTATTTATACAATCAAAACCACATTATTTTTTTATAATTTATTCTTTTCCTTTCTTTTAATGTTCTACTACTCATCTTCTCCATAAATCTACTGTTCATCTTCTCCACAAATCTTTTCCTTTATTCTACTGTTCATCTTCTCCACAAATCCCAACAAAAAGCTCGTTTATTCTACTGTAAACCACCGGCAATGACACCGAAAATAAAAAACACGAAATAGGAGGAGATCTGGGCGGTGGAGGAGGTGGCGGCGGCGACGGTGGAAATCTGGGCGGCGGAGGCGGCGGACATGGATCCGGAGGATCTGGCGACGACAAATAGGAGGAGATACCGGCGATGGTGGAAGGCTTGGAGGGAGGATGAGGAGGAAGGCTTGGGGGGAAGAGGGGGAAGGAGTTTGTGAGGCGTGGTCATCTGATGTTGGGAAGGCGAGTGGTGGAGGAGATACGACACTGATGGTGGGAAGGTCCCTGGGATTATTTGTATTATTTGGAAGGAGTTTTAAAAATAAAAATAATTATTAAAAGAAAGAAAAAAATAAAATGAAAGGTTTTAATTATATAGAAAATGAATTAAAATATTTTATTTTAATTTTATTATTTTAATTATTTTTTTTGCCATATATATTATTTGTATTATTTGGAATTAATTTTTAAAATAAAAATAATTATTAAAAGAAAGGAAAAGAAAAATTATATAGAAAATGTATTAAAATATTTATTTTAATTTTATTATTTTAATTATTATTTTGTCACATAATTAATGATTTTTTATTTTTATTTTTTGTTGAAATTAATGTAATGTTGTAATAGATCTCATTGATACAAAAATTTTGATATATTATTTGTATTATTTGGTATTTATTTTAATTTTATTATTATTTTAATTATTTTTTTACCACATAATGATTTCATTATTTTATTTTTTTGTTTGAGAAGAAAAAATTATAAAGAAAACCCATTAAACAAGCATTGACCGACTTTCTGCAAATTTGACTGAAAAAAGCCACGTAAGCAAAGACATGTAATTTTTTATTTTTTAAAAAAAGCCACATAAGCAAATTGTTAAGGTCATACTCAAATTGATTTTTGATGGGCTTGATTATACATTTTAAAAAAGACAATGTATTAATTGAATATTTTAAAAGATGCGTTGGCTTAATCGCTTAAAATACTATAACCACAGTGGTAAAAAAGTGTTTTTTGCCATTTTACAACAAAATACAACTTTATGTGAAAAACTGAAAATATAAGCCCAACATCTGCATAGACAGAATATCTTCACGTAATGCAAGTATAAATATATGTCCATGTGCTTCATTCCTCAATACAAACATGAGTTTTAGGCTAATTTAGACTTGCGGAAAGTTTATAGTGAGAGAGCATAAATGATTCTGAGATGCTTCAGGCCCTAACTATGAGTCTGATACCCTGCACAATAGGTGTACAACACTGAAGCCTATGTTACATGAACTGGGATGGTGTGTCCGGTTGGACAGTATATTTTGTAGAGTTCGACATGGGTGCTCCTCACTTTTGTCAAGTTTTTACACTAACATAAGTGTCCAGTACCTATACCTCTATCCGAGTATCGGACATAGTACCTTAAGGCAAAGTGAAGAGTCTGTGTAACATAGACTAAAGTTAAGCAGCCCTGATTTACCTTGAAAGCAACAACAAAGTCGTTTTTTGCTTCCATTCAAACATGTGCTTTAGATTGTAGCAGTACTACAAATTTTTATTTAACTGTTTACCATGGCAAACTTCCAAGAAAATCATAAAGCATTTTATACAATTAGAAATTCTAAACTGCTGACGCATATATATGACACCAAATTTGCATTCTACAGATTTTGAACAACAAGAAATGTAAAAGTTCAGCCTACTCTTTGCTGCACGTTAAAAGATGCCTTGGGATCTCAAAGTAAGATATCCGGCAGTTTAAATTTGTATGTCACAGATTTGCTATGAATAGTTTACATGTGTATGTCACAGATATTTTTGGTTTAGTCTTTCTTTTAATTTTTTTCAAGAGATTTTGTAGTTGACTGACATTGAAATGAGACTTTGGCTAGTTGAAGTTGCAACGAATAAAATAAATTGAATGCGTGCAATATAATTCATAAGCATGGTTTTTCTAGTGTTGTGGTGCGTCTCGAAGTGCAATGGGGGCATCAGGTGTCATTCATCATTTCTATTAGCAATGGAATTTGACAGAACAAATTTTACTTCGTAACTTTTTTCTCCATACTTCTCTTTTCTCTGCTCCAGTCTAAAATGCTTGTTTGATTAGTTGCTATTGTTAAAATCCTTGCTATTCTTTTTTTTCTTCTTCTTCTTCTTCTTCGTGATAAAGTGCTTGTTGTGCATTACAAAGGTTACATCTTTTGTTTGTAGACTTGTAGTAGAAGATAATATTCCGACTTCCACATGCCACTGTGCTAACTGTAAATATTGTTGGTCATATTTATATTGTGCTGGCTTTAGGTTAAGGACAACTTACTTTCTTATAAGTTATAATTCAAAGTAGTATCATGGTTGGTGGCTTCATGGATGAATAGAAATATAAAATAGCTAGCTTTCAAAGGTGTACAGTTAAGAGAACAATTAGTTGTGTATTAAGCGTTGTTTTGAAGGACTAAACTTCAAGTGTGGTAATAGCTTCTCCTATTTTCTTAGAGAACTTCTGGATGCAATGCAAGCAGGAACGCTGGAACCTGAAGTAGCATTTCTCAATGCATCACTTGTAAGCAAACTAAGCTCAGCTCTATATATCTAATATGACTTTCATTAACAAATGAGACAGATCCCAGATGTATTCCCTGATCTAGCTGCTGCTCATAAGACGCTTGTAGATAAATCGCGGGAGTCACTGGCAACACGCACTTTACATTCTAAGCTTGTTTTAATTTTAATTACTCAGGCTCTAAACATGTAGAACTGTATTGCTTATTAAATTTACTTTAGTATTTCTCCCTTTCAGTTAATTTTACTTCTAGGCTTCTATTCTAACCAGATCTTAGAATCCTTCAAAAGATGTGGCATCTCTGAAAACTCAACGTATGTCCTCGTAGCTCGTTTCAGTGCATCTGACGATGAGGTGAGTCAGCTAAGTCATAAATAATGCAGAGTTCAGTCATGTCATCGTTTGTTGCTCTGTTTCATTGCTTAAAGTAAAAGATTACAAGAGAATTTATTTACTATTTGAGTAGACCTCAGCCATAGAGAAACTTGTCAAAGGAAAGAAGATTGATTTAACAGAGTTGGAAGGAAGAGCAAACTTTAGCCCAAATACAAAAGGTTTGTTAGTTTTGCATTTGTTCCTTCCATTTATTTACATCCCCTACCTGTTGCTTTATGCTGATCTTTGATTATATGTTTACAATCTCTTTCAGCACTACAAAATATCCAGTGCAGAACTAGGAATATCATCATCTCTTGCAGATGCTATAGCATGCCAAATATGGTTGCTAGGTTTGTGTTTCTTTACTAACTGGTGACTTGTCAACATACTCCATGCTTCTATTATTTCTAAGTACTGCTGGTTCACATACTGTTGGTTCACATACTCCATGTTTTCATTGGTGAGTGGATTTGGTGGTCCTAATCAGGCTGCGAATGTAGTCACATCTGGCCTATAATTAATTGAGTACATATGTTTAGAAGATGTGACATATAATTAATTGAGTACGTATGTTCACCATTCACGTGCTATATATATTTGATTTGTGGTTGCAGCATTCGTCAACTGTTGGTAACACAGTGTCTAATGCGACTAGGATGTCAGAATCTGCTGATGATGATTTGCCGAGTGTGATGACTTGTGCCAATTACCTGAAGCTTCCTCCTTATTCTACAAAGGTACGTTGTCATCGAGTCCTTTTATTTGATGCTTTCATTTTGGAGAAAATGAAGATAAAATAAAATGATATACTCGCGTCTTGTGGATTGTGAACTATCTTTTTATCCTCGTGCTTGTTTAGTTGCTTATACAGTTGTTATTGCAGTCGCTATTTATTTCTATATGACTTGTCAAAAGAATTCACCAAAATTTTGCTTTTCTAGTTGCATGCTTTTCTAACAAGGACAACTTTTTACTTTGTTGTAGATTTTTGAGAAGAACCCTACCACAATCAAGAATTACGACATTTGGCTGCGATACCATAGTAAAACTGGATATCACAACATGTACAAGGAGTACCGTGACACCACTTTGAATGGTGCTGTTGAGCAGATGTACACTGAGATGGCTTCTCGCCACAGAGTCCGCCATCACTGCATCCAGATCATTAAGACAACTACCATCCCTGCCAAGCTCTGCAAGAGGGAGAGCACCAAGCAGTTCCACAACTCCAAAATCAAGTTCTCATTGGTGTTTAAGAAGGATAAGCCACCAACTAGAAAGCTGAAGACAACATACAAGGCATCTACGCCCAACTTGTTTGTGTAATTCTTGTTGGAGTGGTTATGCAATTTTGTTGCTCAAGTGAAACATAGCATTGTCATTTACTTGATGTTGGATGTTTTTTTAAAATTTGATATTATGGTTTGAAAGTCTAGGATTGGACAAAATATTATCTTTTTATTGGATTTTGAGCACTGGTGTTCTATTCAAGTGTTGGAAGTTGCATTACTCCTTGTGCTCTTTTTAGCTAATCTTTCAGGCATTAGCATATTGCAGGTGCATTGGTAATGTAGGTGAACCACAATTTTTTTTTTTTTTTTTCTTTTAATCTATAACATTTTAAAAACGTTGTGTAAATGTGCCTAAACGTTGTCTGATATATTAAACTACAACATTTTTATCCAAAAAACGTTGTGGAATCATACATTTTACAACGTTTTTAAGTATCTGCTAATTTATGGAAAACAAATTTACAACGTTTTTTTTTTTAAAAAACGTTGTGTAATGTGCTTAACTACAACGTTTTAAAAACGTTGTGTAAGGGTGTCAAATAGATGACACCCTTAACCACGACGTTTTTCTGACTGAAACCACAACGTTTTTTTCGCGTTGTCTATTTACTGTTTTGTAGTAGTGATTCCACCCACACACACACCTTCACACACACGCACGCGCGCACACACACACAATAAACACATTAAAAAAAACCCTCTCTATTTAGAATAAATACTTCATAAAAAATCTCTCTATTTATCTTAATTCACTTGGCTTCACTAAACATATTTTTAATAACATTTATTCATTATTATAACTCACAATATTAACAACCAGATCATTCCTAGGAAATAGGGGGCTTTCTGATAAGGACTTCTCCTTATTGGCGCGCAATTAGGTGGCCAAACTCCTTTCCTCGACAGAACTTTCTAGACATCGTCAATAATGCAAATATTAATATGAATAACTTTGTCGTCTCAATTATTGATTTAATAATATAAAATATTATGCGAGATGATCACGTGACAATAATTGAATCAATAATATGAGATATTATGCAACAATTACTATAATGATAATTGAATAAAAGCGAGTGACTTCTCATGTAAAGCATCGATAATCAAAGATATCGCGTAAATCTGTGTCTTCTTATGCAACCACGTGTATTCTTTGTACTTTTATCATAGGGTATTTCAACATTTAACGGTAAAATTTACATCGTTATTTTATAAAAAGTTATTTCTTTCGTTTTCTAACTGTGACAGTAATTCCGTTGTGGGGTCTACCAATGATTGTGACGTCGTACGAATATTCCCTGATAAAACGAATATTCCTCGACCAAACAAATATTTTATAACAACTTGCTTACTTTATAAAATTTGTAAATACTACCCATAACTATAACATTATATCAAATCCACACCTTATTTTTCAAAACTAATATTTAGAGAAAAATTAAATTTTTATTCATAAAAGTTGGGGTCTTACATTGACGGCTTTTTTCATCGGATATTTCACGAGGGTGCATATCAAGAGTATATTGTTACTTTGAATAGCGGGATGAGAGTTTTTGAACCTCGGGGTATGAAGTGTAAAATGATGTATACTTCGGACTTCGATATGTAGTTTACCAAAAATTTATTTTAGAACATATGAGGTATAAAAGAATCATAATTGGAGACTATGTACTATAGCTTATTATAGTATATATCTTATTCCGCATTAAATACATTGAAAAATTGCGTCTAGTATATAATGACTATGGTCAACTCTTCTCATTGTTAATTGGGTTTGAGTTAGAGAGTTTAATGTATTTATATATTAGCTAGACTTGAGTCCATTTTATGAATTTAACATGATATCAGAGCACTATCCTTGAGCTAACTAAACATTTTTCTTAATCTTAATTAATTCTTACCCACTTGGGTTTTCTAGGTTTCTTTTAGGCTTGTCAATTATGAATTTTTTTTTGGCTTGCTTGGCTTACGTGGGTCTCATTTTATTAAGTTAACGTGCAACCCTTATACATCGGATTATACTTGAGGGGGAGTGTTAGAGTGTAATTATCGTGTCTAGTATATAACGGTTAAGGCCAACTCTTCTTATTTCTAATTGATTTTGAATTAGAAAACTTGATTTATTTATATACTAAATTTGGACCAACTTTATAAATCTAACATATATAGTTATACTCCCTTCATGCATGGTGCTGTTAACGCCAAGATCTTTCGTCACGTCCCAATCACCTAAAACGTCCCGATCCTGCAGCGTAAACACAATATAAACACCACAAGCTTGGCCGGCGGTTCCGTCGAGGATAGCTTCGGCGTGAGAGTCAAGATATGAATTCACAAGGTTTATCGAAAACGCGGAGGCTATATCGCCTAGTGTATATAGAGAAAATGATAATTCTCTGTGTGTATGTGATTCTAAATGAAGAAGTGTATGAGAACGTACCTCTTGGTGGAGACTTCCTTGCCAAGTTATACCCTCCTTGCACAATTCTCGTGCCACCCACCACTATCTCGACACATTCCCTTTGCCCGATGGGTTCTGCTTGATGCATGTAGTTTATCCATTGCTTTTGATCATCACATTACCACTGGCCAAATCGATTATGATCCCATCCACATTAATGCATGGCAGGTTCTTTAGTCAACCGACATGCTTTTTCATCATTACAGGTCAAAGATTGTAGATATTTAAAATGTCTAAAGGATTGATCCACTGACCCGACCCGGTCTTATAAGTTTGAAATGAAAATAATATAATGATTGGGCTTAATGATTTTCATAATTCAATAATAAAGGCCCAATAGAATAAAAAGAATAAGCCCAATACACTCGGCCCAAAGAGATAAAATATCACGACCCAACATTGCCCCTAGTTTTTTGTTGAGCGTAAATGTTTAATAGAAAACTATAAACAATTCATGATATTTCTTGAGAATCAATAAATGACAAGATGTAATTAAAAACGTACCCATTTATCACTCACGAAATGAAATGAAAGGAAGTTAAGGGCCCAATTCAGAAAGACTCTATCCATTAAATACCCGGACCCGAAACCGGACGCTTCCCATTCAAATTCCAAATTATTACTAGCATTTAATGCACCGTCTTGAACAATTATGTAAATCGATATAAAAAACAACTTTACCAAATTTGACGGTTTACTGTTCATTTGAAATTCAAGCGCTTTCTAACTTTCCGATCTCTCTCTCTGCAAATCGTCACAAATGGCTTCCCAAAACCCTGAACAGAGTTCTCCCATACTTGTAACACCCATCACTGTGGTTCCACCAAACCCTAATCTTCATGAGGGGACTTCAAGTACGAATCCCAAACGAAAACCCAAAAAACCCCTCGGAATACTACAGAGTGCGGAGCGATTCTCGCGTGCCAACACTCCTTGATCATAACCGAGAAATTTGAACTAAAGAGGGTTCGAACTCGGTTCCACATTCCGGATACCCATGTCGCTTGTCGGTACCCTGCTTACGGTGAGAAGATGTATCAACGGCACTGAAGGATGGACCAGTAGTCCCAGGTGACTTTCTTGGAGAGGGGTTCGTTTCCTCTTCACGCGTCTTTATAGTGACCCTACTTGGGGTTCTTGGGTGTAGGATTTTCTGGCTGGTGCCGAACTCCTACATCCACATTCTGGCCTTCGTGGCCTTCTGCCATGAATTGGGCGTCGAGCCCTCATTGGACTTCTTCTTCACTGTCTACAAGATAGTACAATCCAGGGAGAAGGGGTTCAAGGCCATCAGCAAACATTCTCCGAAGTCTCGGAGAAAAATTTGTGACGTTATTTGGTGAACACCCTTGAAGCAATAGGGGATGGCACGAGAAATGGTTTTTCGTCAAAGGCCCTGAGATCTCTTCTCTCCCGAACTGGGCAACTGACGAAAAAATATCTGCTGACTTTGGAGATGTTTCTGAAGAACGGGAAGTGGAAATGATGGAGCTATTTGACAACTTCCCGAAGGAAGAGTGGAAGATCGGACTCCTTTCGAGCAAGCATGGTTATATGACCATAAGTGTAAGTACCAGCTTATTTCATATGTATATATTTTTTGAAAATATTCCATAATATATAATTATAACATGGAATTATTTGATTTGTGTAGTATCTTTGATCAGACCGAGCTCCTCAGAAATAAAGGAGTTCGAAGATTTTTTGTCTGGGATGTCTTCGGAAGCAATTGAGGCTACACCAACCGAAGCTACCCCCGAAGCAAATCCAACGCCAGAAATTCATACGGATGAATTTCAAACAGAAGAAACAGAGGCCGAAGAGGTTTTCATACCAGAAGAGACACTTGACCTCGACAAAAAGAGAAGAGTCGTCGAAAACCCAGTCATTGACCTTTCTCGTAACTCCTCCCGAACCCACACCAGAAACAGAACCATCCTCCAAAACTATTCCTCGATCAGGCGGTTTACTTGATCGTCCTGATCGAAGGAGTATACTTAGGACCAAAAAATTAAAAACAAAAATAACCCCTTTAACTGCCGAAGAGCTCAGGGTTCCTCAGTCTTCGGTCATTCCACCCTTCGTGCCCCCTGTAGAAATACAGATCGAAGAGGACGGTGACCAGGACGAAGGATTAGGCGTTATCCGGAAGAGAAACGCGTACCCACGAGAGTCATCCAAGTTCCGCCTCTACCTCACCACCCAAAGAATCCACTCTAAACAAATCTCCTGTAACCGAAACTATTCACGCAGACTCTACACCTCCCGAACAGCCCACTCTTTCTCCTGTAAGGCCGAGACCCTCTCCCGAACGGCCCGGTCCTTCAAGTCAAGGTTATCATGCCGAAGCCGTGGGATCTCCGACCCTGTGGCCCAGGTTCAACGCCAACTTTCCTTTCGACCTCTTGAACTTTCGTTCGACACAATCGCGACCACCGGTTCGGTGATCATACTGAACGGAAATCTTCTCGACGAGGAATGAGTTATTTAGCCAAGGTAAATAACAATCACTTCTTCCTCTACATCTCTATTTTCCTTGAGCATTTTATCGTTTAACTTGAATATCTTAAAAATATGCTGGGCTAATCTCGTCTTGAGACGATGCGTCCCCGAGACACATAAATGGAGAAGGCCGAGGAAGATTTCATGCGCCAAGAGATAAACATGTTGAAATCGACCTTGGATCGAGAAAAGCTGGTCGTGAAGATGCTTTTCATACCATCAACGGTCTTGAGATAGAATTGGATCGGGCCAAGATGGATTTGAAGACATCGATGACTGAACTAAGGGCCCTGAGAGATGGGTTGGGTGCGTCCGGCCGACCAACAAAATCGACCAACTTTGAATCTTTGGCTTGGTTGAAGAGAACTTACTCTGAAGGCGAAAAATGAGGAGTTTTCTTGATTAATCGAGCTTAGTCCTACAACTTGGTGAAGGTTTGAGACAAGGATTCGAGGATGAAGCCCGAAGCATAAGGCCAGCGTCCACAAGCTCCGCCGTAAGATAAAGGACCTTGAGGAACGAGGCCCCATTACGATGAAGAGCTCCGGAAGCGATTCAGCAGCGAGTAAAGGGACTCGGATGAACTTAATGTAGAGATCATGAAGGTTTATTCGGAGGATATGAGGAATTTGTCGAACGAGGAAAGAGAAGCTATCGGTACCGCTTCAAATTTGGACTCGACGCCTTTCAATTCAGATGATGAAGCTGGTGCTGGCGAACATTTATCACGTTTTGGTTCTATGTAAATATTTAAACTTTTCATGCTCATGTAATTAATTTACAATCGACTTAAATGAAATGAACATTTTATGCTTATTGATAAATCTTTAAGCTGTCTTGATTATGACTTGGTTCCCGTCGAGATCTTATCAATAACTTAGTGTCAATAAGTTGAACTAATGAACTAGATATGGCATATAACAGTTAATTTATGCAATGAAGTGAATTGAATTTTACGGACAGGATTCAAGTTAACTGAACTAAATAAACTGAACTCAACACTTAAACAAAATAAATAACTTATACTCGCCTGCATCAAGAGTGAGATCAGTCATATGTGAAGTAAATTTGGACGACAAACAGATAAGAACAAAGACATAAGGATTAATAATGACCATTGACTTACCACCCTGATAAGATCAATATAGGACCAAAAGGACCTGAGGCTACCATCGAATGGCCAGCGAGTCCTACCATACCTCCTTACACCATAGTGACCATCGGACCAATAGTGACCATTGACTTACCACCCTGATAAGATCAATATAGGACCAAAAGGACCTGGGGCTACCATCGAATGGCCAGCGAGTCCTACCATACCTCCTTACACCATAGTGACCATCGGACCAATAGTGACCATTGACTTACCACCACGATAAGATCAATATAGGACCAAAAGGACACAGGGCTACCATCGAATGGCGGCCGTCCTACCATACCTCCTTACACCATAAGTGACCATCGGACCAATAAAGTGACCATTGACTTACCACCACGATAAGATCAATATAGGACCAAAAGGACACAGGGGCTACCATCGAATGGCCAAATGAGTCCTACCATACCTCCTTACACCATAGTGACCATCGGACCAATAGTGACCATTGACTTACCACCACGATAAGATCAATATAGGACCAAAAGGACACAGGGGCTACCATCGAATGGCCAATGAGTCCTACCATACCTCCTTACACCATAAAGTGACCATCGGACCAATAAGACCAAAGTGATAATTTGTGGAAAAGTGATCTTTTATTGATATCAAACAACAGTTATACAGACTTAGATAAACCCGACTTAAACTTTATTGAAAATACTTAGAAACTGCCAAGATGCCAAGTATTCTTGATCTCGGAACCATCAAGTGCCTTTAATCGATAAGTACTGGCTTTGGTACTTGATCACTTCATATAGCCCTTCCCAATTCGGCGTTAGCTTTCCGTGTTTTGAGGTGTAGAAGCTTCGGCTTCTCTGAGAACGAAGTCTCCCACTTCGAATCTACGAAGTTTGACGCCCTTGTTATAATGTTTGGCCACCCTTCGTTGATAAGCAGCCAATTTGATTAAAGCTTCCTCTCTGACTTCGTCTAGTAGGTCTAAGTTAGCCTTCAGTCCTTCATCGTTGTAGATTTCTTTGAATTGACTTACCCGAAGACTTGGAGATCCGATTTCGACTGGGACTAAGGCATCAGTACCATAGGCCAATCGGAAGGGCGAATCCCCCGTAGTAGTCCTTGGCGTAGTTCGGTATGCCCACAGCACGCTCAGCAATTCTTCTGGCCATCTCCCCTTAGCTTCATCCAATCTACGCTTTATTCCGTTCAGCAGCGTCCTGTTGGTCACCTCAACTTGCCCATTCGACTGTGGATGAGCCACAGAAGTCTTCTTGTGCTGGATTCCCAAATCGTTCAAAAATTCTTCAAATTTTGAACCCACGAACTGGCGTCCATTGTCCGATATCAATACCTTAGGGATCCCGGCGAAACACCACAGATTCCTTTATAAACTTTAAGCACTCTGTTACATTATCGGCCAAAAGTGGTTTCGCCTTTCTACCCACTTAGTCGTATAATCAATAAAGAACTATAATGAAGCTAACCTAACCTTTAGCTTTAGGTAATCGGTCCCAATATATCCACCCCAGACGGCCGAAGGGTATAGGAGATAGAATCGAGTATAACTCTTCCTGCGGTGATAATGGGAACTGACTATTAAAATGGCATTTTCACATTTCTTGGCGTGCTCTGTAGCTTCTTTGAAAATTGTCGACCAATAGTAACCTTATGTCGAATACTTTATGTGCGAAAGACTTGGCGACCATATGATCACCAAAATCCTTCATGAACTTCCCAAGAAGAGCATACTCTTGGCCGGACGGAACCAAACATTTCAATAATGGTGAGGAAAATGCCAATCGATAAAGATCCCCATCAATAAGGTAAAATTAGTACTCTTGTACTTGATCTTCTTTACAAACATTTGATCCGGAAGGAAGGACGCCATCTCGCCAAATACTCGATGTGAGGGGTCATCCAACAGTTTGTTAGATTCGATGCACATCAACATTTACGTCTTTGAACACTTTCACGCCGCAAAAATTTCCAAATACACCGATCCATGAAAGACATACGCATCCGTAGTGGCCAATTTCGACAGAAAGCATCGGTGATGAGAATTATCGTTCTTTCTATACCACAAAAACTCGTCTGAAGCAAAAAATTGAAGTTGGTTTCTTAACTCCGCGGATATTTGATCATTCGGGTCCCACGAAAGCCGTAATCTCCCCGACAATTTGTTTAACGACCAACCGAGAATCACTATAGATAATCAATTGTTGGACTTGAGACTCTTCGCTTGTCGGACACTTCTTAACAACCGCTTCACACTCGGCCTCATTATTCGTTGCTTTAAACCCGAATCGATGGCTCTTGGACCTTGAATCCTCCGGACTTATTAAAATAATTCTGCTCCACTAATGATCATCGTAGAGATCCATCTGCATACAACGTCCCACGCTTTGACCTGCGAAGAACGACCATTTGCTCGATTAGAAGATTCACTCCCGGTAACTCGCGATTCTGCTTTATTAATGAGCGAGCATTCTACCATAAAGTCGGCCAGGGCTTGGCCTTTGATGGCAGTCCCAATCACCTAAAACGTCCTGATCCTACAACGTAAACACAATAAACACCACAAGCTTGGCGACGCGGTTCCGTCGAGGGATAGCTTCGAGCGTGAGAGTCGATATATGAATTCACAAGAGTTTATCGAAAGCGAGGCTATATCGCTTTGGTGTATATAGAAAAAATGATAATTCTCTGTGTGTATGTGATTCTAAATGAAGAAGTGTATGAGAACGTACCTCTTGGTGGAGACTTCCTTGCCAAGTTATACCCTCCTTGTCTGAATTACTGTGCCACCCACCACTATCTGACACATTCCCCTTTACCCGATGGGTTCTGCCAATCGCATGTAGTTTATCCATTGCTTTTTATCATTTATTTACTCTGAGTCGTAGATTATGATCCCATCCACATTAATGCATGGCGGGTTCTTTAGTCAACCGAAATGCTTTTTTCATCATTACAATCGAAAGATTGTAGATATTTAAAATGTCTAAAGGATTGATCCATTTGACCAATCTTGTCCTTATAAGTTTGAAATGAAAATAATATAATGATTGGGCTACGTGATTTTCATAATTCATAATAAAGTAAATAGAATAAAAGAATAATAAAGCGTCTAATACACTTAGAAAGAGATAAAATATCACGGCCGTACAGTCTTGATTCCAAAATGAGAGTTTCATTTCGACAACTTTTCTGAAAATGCATGAATTAAAATTTTAGAACAGATGAACTATTATGCAAGAGCATAAGATTCAAATACCACAACTTAACTTAGTTGATCAATCCTTTCATTGTGCAAATAAACTAAACTAAATATAAACAAATATTGTTTACATTTGTTAGCAACAGCCTATATACTAAACGAAAAGCCCAAATCATAAAGTCAGCCAGTTTCCAGTTTCCAGTTTCCAGTTTCCAGTTTCCAAGGTAGTCTTTTTCCTTTTGACTGTTTTCTCAAGTACTTTGTACCCTAAGTTGAGCACAAAGGTAGTCTTTTTCCTTTTGGCTGTTTTCTCAAGTACTTTGTACCCTAAGTTGAGCACAACTATCATTTTCAAGTGGTTTTATACTTTTGTTCTCAATATGTGGCAAGGATAAAAATGATAAGAAACCAAAAAAGTAAAGTTAAAACATGAAAATCTTTACCATGCATTAACGAGTGTTTCTTTAGAGTTGAATAGCTGAATGGATGAATTTGTTAGTCATTCAGTGTGTTTGTTTTAAATAAAAATTATCTGAATGACTTAATCGGTCAAATTTTTGGACTGAATGATCAAGTGTAATTCAATGTTGAATGACTGCTGAATGAAGTATTTATATTTAATCTTTTTTATAATATTAACTATTATATTAACTAATATTAAATAAATTTATAACAATTTTGAATTTTTTAAGAGGTGTAGAATAATAAAAATATGTTATTCATATGTTTCAGACGTGTCAATTATCAATCAATTTTTTTCATTCAGTATTCAAAATTCTGCTTTATTTAGCTCATTCAGATTACTTAAACATTCAAAAATATTTCATTCAATTTTATCAAAAACAAACTAAGTATTACTAAAACCTTTACTTTTTATCTTTTTCTTAATCTTTTATATATACCATTACTAATATGCTCATTTCGTGGACCCCATATAAAAATCTTGATATATATTCCATCGAAATCATAACTTTCATTAAAAATTGTTCTTCAATGCATGGGACCCTTTTAAATTAGAAATATAGAAAGATCCACCACAAATTGTTCCGACTCACCGGAGAGATTCCAAATTCTTATAC
Organism: Panax quinquefolius; assembly: GCA_020205615.1. Lineage (NCBI taxonomy): Eukaryota > Viridiplantae > Streptophyta > Magnoliopsida > Apiales > Araliaceae > Panax > Panax quinquefolius. The sequence goes on along the minus strand of CM035166.1, from coordinate 101,926,076 downwards.
TTCTACTCTTAATATTCTCATTGGATCCCTTGCAAATTTTGTTATACTAGCCTAGGCCCCGACCTTGATATGTGCCCATATATAATTATCTATGGTGGACCCAAAACAGTTCAATACATTAATTTGTATGTGAAAGATATGGTTGGGAGCCAAGATATTATTATTTGTCCCCTTTCTTGCCACTTTGCCCGGTGATGGAGAAATAAGCTATGAATTTCTGATAGTGATGGTGTGGTCACTGACAACTTTTAATTACTATTTATTAGTAATTAATTTGTGGTCCAATTCAAATTTTTTGAATTTGATTTGTCAATTTTATATTACAATCATTTGATATTAATAAAACTTATTTTGCCCATCAAAAAATAGTATATATATATATAATAAATAATTTGTTTCAAGATTTTCTTTTTGTAGGGAATATATATATATATATATATATATATATATATATATATATATCATAATCAAAAAACACTATATTATGGAAAAATTAGGTTAATAAAATATTAAACTTTTTTTTTAGTTGTTTAAAAAAAAATTCTCGAATTTTAACAATTCCTGCCCTCAGGACGACCTTGTTAAAATCCGGACTGTTAAAATCCAAACCCTTTTTTTTAAACAACTAAAAAAAAAGTTTAATATTTTATGGAACTGAAATTTTTTCACAATATAGTGTTTTGGGTGTGATTTGATATATATATATATATATATATATATATATATATATATATATATCCATACTTTTTTTTAAACAACTAAAAAAAAAGTTTAATATTTTATGGAACTGAATTTTTTCCATAATATAGTGTTTTGAGTGTGATTTGGATACATATAACAAAACAGTCTGTACAGACTTGTTTTGTTATATGTATCTAAATTACACCAAAAACACTGTATTATGTAAAAATTTCAGTTTCATAAAATATTAATTTTTTTAGTTGTTTTAAAAAAAAGAAAAAAAAGTCCGTATTTTTAAAAAGTCCGGGATCCCAGACTGGATCCGGATATATATATATATATATATATATATATATATATATGTGTGTGTGTGTGTGTGTGTGTGTGTGTGTGTGATTTTTTCTTCTTGTCTTATCTATTATCTCTATTTTTACACTTTCAATCTTATATTTTAACTCTTATTTTCTTTTCTTTTTTTACACACGTAGAGTATGAATGTTATATATATAGGGAGAGATAGAGAGAGAGAGAGAAAGAGTCTTTTGCTTTGGTTATTTGTTTTTAAAATTAAAGACACTTTTCTTAGGTTATTTCTACTTTTGTTAGAAGATGCTAGAAACCTTCTTGGGTCAGGCTGCGTTTTATTGTTTAATATATCTGTTGGGGTGTGATTATTTGAGTCTAGTTAAGGTGTAGTCCAAATTATTTAATGGACTAAATTTGGTGTTGACCCATCATATATATTTATTTTGACAGTAAGAGAGTTTTTATTAAAGTAAGATTGTGTTTCCTTATTTGGTAGGATAAGGAGGTTTAATTTGAGAAGGAATGTATCAGCCATTAATTGTAGTTAATTATAAGGTGATTTTACAAAGGACTTCTACCCCTGATTGGATTCTGGTGGACATGACAGCTATAAATACAGTAATAAGCAAGGGTTTAGATATACAAGAACACAATAGCATATGACACAAAATAAACACTTTGTACTCTCTATATTATTATAGTGAATTTCTCTTTCTCTCTCTGTGTGGTTTTTTTCAATTGGATTTCCACGTAAATTCTTGTGTTCATATTTTATATCTCTTTGTTTATGTTTATGTGAGTGTATTTCGTGAGTTTGATCTCACAACAATATAATCAACCGTTAGCGCAATTTTGACATGTTATTTTGGTGATTTCATATGGCGTACAAAATTTGGCGTTAACATTGGCGCCGTTTGTGGGAACGTGTGTTCTAATATTGAATTAAAATCACCAATTTACCAAGAAGAGGAGATCCTACGCATAAAAGATAAGTTGTTCTCTTTTTTCAAATTGCAAAATCTGGTCCAGGAGAGATAATGGTGGAGGTGGTGGGTCCCAATATATTTGTTGAAGCTACTGGTGAGAGAGTACTTCGGATATGGAGGTTACTGGTGGGAGAGTACTTCGGATATGGAGGTTACTGGTGGGAGAGTATTTTAGATTTGGAGGCTACTACTGGGAGAGTATTTCAGATTTAGAGGCTACTGGTGGGAGAGTACTTCGGATATGAAGGCTACTGGTGGGAGAGTACTTTGGATATGGGAGCTACTGGTGGGAGAGTACCTCGGATATGGAAGCTACTGGTGAGAGAGTACTTCAGATATGTAGGCTACTAGTGGGAGAGTACTTCAGATCCAGGTTACTGGCGGGAAAACATTTCAGATATAGAGGCTACTGGTGGAGGAGTACTTCAGACTTGGATTATTGGCTGTTGTCACTCTCTTTGGCATGAAAACAAAATTAGTAAGAGAAAATATTTTTGGGCAAGATATAAGTTTGGTATTTGATTCAGGCTTCTTTATATATTCGGGTTGAATTGGCTAGGGGGCAGGATTCACAAGCCTGGTGTAAGGTTCAACGATCTGAGATGTTCGCCTATGATACTTCAGATTACGTCATATCGGCTTCATTTTGGCTTTGGCTATCTACTTTGGTATTTTTGGAGGTTCGGTGGTATGTGTTCTGCCTTTGGGCGAATAATTATTTTATGTTTGCAGATACGTTTAGCCTTTGTGCGAACTTTGGTATTTTTGGAGGTTCGATGGTGTGTGTTCAGCTTTTGGGCGAACAATTGTTTTATATTCGGAGATATGTTCAGCCTTTGTACGAATATTGGTGTTAAAGGAGGTTCGGTGATATCTGTTCTGCTCCTTGGAGGGAACAAATTTTTTTGGTGTTCGGTGGAATCTGTTCGACTCCTGGGAGTGAACGAGGTTTTTCGGTGTTTGGTGGAATTTATTTTGCTCCAGGGTGAGAACGAGATTTTTTGGTGTTTAGTGAATCTGTTTGGCTCCTAGGAGCGAACGAGGTTTTTTGGTGTTCGGTGGAATCTGTTCTACTCTTGGGAGAGAACGAGATTTTTTAGTGTTTGGTGAATGTATTCGACTACTGGGAGAGAACGAGATTTTTTGGTGTTTGGTGACATCTGTTCGGCTCCTAGGAGCGAACGAGATTTTTTGTTGTTCGGTAGGTTATTTATCTATCTTCGGTTGTAATAAGGTTGGCTCGACTATCTATATATTCAGTTGCGATAAGGTTGGTTAGGTTGTGATAATGTTGGTTCCTTATATCTTCAGTTGTGATAAGGTTGGTTCTTTATATCTTCGGTAGTGATAAGGTTGGTTCGGTTGGTATAAAGTCGGTACGGGTTGTATAAGGTTGATTTTTTATATCTTCGGTAGTAATAAGGGCAATTATTTATCTATCTTAGGAGTGAACAAGAGGAGTAAGGTGGCGATATTGGGAGCCAAAAATTGTCGTTATGCGTATGGAGTTCGGGAGATATGGATTTTTAGTTGGTAAAAATTTGTATACGTTCTTATTTTAAGTTCCTTATAGATAAGAGACTGGGGGACAATGTTGGGTATTTGGGCCTAGCCAAGGTGTAACCTAATTTATTTAATGGACTAGATTTGGTGTTGACCCATCATATATATTTATTTTGATAGTGGGAGAGTCATTATTAAAGTAAGATTGTGTTTCCTTATTTGGTGGGATAATGATGTTTAATTTGGGAAGGAATCTATCAGCCATTAATTGCAGTTATAAGGTGATTCTACGAATGACTTCTACTCCTGATTAGATTCTGGTGGACATGACAATTATAAATACAGTAATAAGCAAGGGTTTAGATATACAAGAACACAATAACATATGACACAAAATAAACACTTTGTACTCTTCATATTATTATAGTGGATTTCTCTCAATTTTGACCTGCTATTTTGATAATTTCGTCAGGCTTATAAAATTTGGCATTAACAATATTATTTAATATCATTTAGTAGAAGAAAAGTATTAAAGGCTATAATCTTCCATTATGATGTCGCCATATATGAAAGATTAATTTCTTTATGCTTTAGTAAATAAAAGAGAAAACAATACTTATTATGCAACTATTACTTTACTATAAATTGCGCTATAATACATCATTGGAATGATCTTTGATGTATTATAGCGCAATTTATAGCGCTATAAATTTTGTTTTGAATTTTGTCAAAACAGACTTTAACCTGCTCAAGATATATGTCAACTAAAAATAATTTTGAATTTTGTCATATGAGACTTTAACTTTTAATAATATTACATTTTCTTCCACCAAAGATGCTTATTAAAAATAATTTTGAAACAATGGAATAAAGTCTTGAACACCCTGAAAATCATTTGATCATAGGGTCAATGATTGATTTAGTTATTTTTTTTGCTAAATTTGTTTGTGCATTTAGGAGAATCACAAGTATAATGACTTGGGGCATACCATCTATATTAAAATCATCAAATAACAAGCCACTTGAGGATGATACTATAGAGACGAAAGGCCTGACAGACAACACAAAATATTACAGGAAAAACCAAGTAATTCCAACCAATTGTGAAATGTGTGACATTTTTGGGATGCTTGTTTTAATTTTTAGAGACTTGAGAGTCGAGCTTTACTCAAAACGATAATATCATTTGACAGAACATGAGGAGGGTGCAACTTGTCGTCATGAATTTTGGAATTCCTAGCACCCCAAAATTTATAGTGTTGTAGGCAGAACCAATCTTAGAATGTAGATTTATGTATTTTCTTGCCTTAATATTGGTCAATAAAATCAATAATACAATCCCAGTTAGAATGTAGTCCAAACCGGTGCTCGTTTGCCATGATAGTTGTGAGAACCTCGTAGGAAAAAGGGCAGTTCAAAAATAAGTGATCAAAAGGTTTCACATTTGGGTGCGTGATATTTACTCCTATTGGATAGAATGGATTGGTTTACTACATATTCAATTAGTCCATTGGGTCTTCATTATTGGGTGTTGACATTATTGGATCTAGTCGACTTTATTATCTTTATTAAGTCCTTACAGATATCGGACCCGTCGATTGGAATGGGCCAATCCATCATATATTTAAATATCTACATCTTTGATTTGTAATGATGAAAAAGCATGACGGTTGACTAGAGAACACCGCCATGCATTAATGTGGATGTGATCATAACCTACCGAAATGGTGGGACGATGACCAAAAAGCGATGGATAAACTATATATGCGATCGGTGGAACCCATCGATCAAGGGGTGTGTCGGGTAATAGTGGGTGACACCGTAATCCGAGCAAAGAGAGTATAAACTTAGCGAGGAAGTCTTCACAAAGAGGTGCGTTCTCATACACTTCTTCATTCATAATCACATATACACAGAGAATTATTATTTCTCTCTCGAGACACTAGACATTATATTCCTCCATTGTTTAACCTTGTGAACACGTGTCTTCGACTCTCACGCTTTGGTATCCCCGAACGGAACCGCCGTCGAGCTTGTGGTGTTTATCGTGTTTCTTGTCTGCGATCGAGGCGTCTTACGTGATTGGGACGTGATGAGAAGATCTGGCGTTAACATTGGCGCTAGAAGGAGGGCGTTTTTCTAGTGTTCTTGAGCTATCAATCACAATATTTCCAGTTGTTCTACATCGGAAGTTATGTCACCAATCAGGGGGTTCTCATTCGAGATCCCACGGCGAAGCCCGAAGATGGTTGGTCTTTGTTCTTTGATAAAGAGCGGGATCATGGCCGAAAAGCAAGTAAAAGGCACCCCGCCCATAATTCTAAGCCAAAGTGGTCAGGTGATAAGGATGATGGTCGAAGCGAGTAGATGAAGACCCAATGACCATTTCTGTTTAATAGAAGAGGTAATCTGCCCTATTGGTCTTGGGGATGATGGTCGAGCGAGTAGATGAAGACCCAACGACCATTTCTGTTTGGCCAAGAAGAGGGTAATCACTGCCTATTGGTCTTCGGGATGATAATCGAAGCGAGTAGATGAAGTCCCAATGACCATTTTCCGATTGGTGAAGAGAGGTATCCCGCCTATCGGTTTTTGGATTATGGTCGCAGCAGACGAAGAGACCGATCCGAGGAGCCTGTACCTCGAATACAAATAAGACATCTTGCCTCGAGTATCCTCATCACCGTGACGGAGAGTTTCACCAAGTATATCCGAAATCACACTCCAGAGAGTCCACTTTGAGGCACACCACCTATAGATACTTTTCTTGGAGATGCCCGTCTAAAAATTTGTCGAGTTGATTCACACACAAAATGCACCCATATTTCTAAGCATCAGAAGAGAATACCTCATCCTCTGGGGTTCTCGGGACTATGGCATAAGCGGATGAGGAGTAATTCAAGAATATATTCATCCGAGAATGCAAAAAAGGTACTCTGCCTTGAGTGTTCTCATGCGCGTGAAGAAGGACTAAATCACCAAAGCGGATCAATAAGCCGCGACTCTTGGAAATTCAAACACTTGATAAATATTTCCAAAGTCGGTTGACATTATGGTCGGACAATTCTTTTAAAAAGCTAATAATAAAGAGAAGCGAGGAATCGACAAAGCCGTTGCGGTTCTTGATGAAGCGAGCTCGTGGACATTACATGCGGATGGATATTCTATTTTGGACATCGATCAAAGAAATTTATCAAGGGTCGATCACAATAACAATTCCGTTCTTGATGCATTATCGAAGTTAGCCACTTCTGATGCTTATAACTTTGATGGCGGATGGCGTCTTTCCTTGGATCGAGTCTTGACAAAGAAAACCAAGTACAAGAGTGTCGATTTTGCTCTCATTGATGAGAATTTTATCGAAGGACCTTTTTCGTCATCATTACTCAAACATTTGGTTCCATCCGAAGTAGAGTATGTTCTTCGAGAAGTTCACAAAGACATCTGTGACGATCATTTGACCCGAAGTTGTTGGCCTACAAAGCACTTCGGCAGGGATATTTATGAAAGAACCAGGGAGTCAGCACAGACAGATTTCGGTGGCTCATCCACATTCAATTTTGCACTATTGATCCTGTTCCTATTTGTCCTAAGGTCACTATGGTGTAAGGAGGTATGGTAGGACTCGCTGGCCATTCGATGGTAGCCCCAGGTCCTTTTGATCCTATATTGATCTTATCTGGGTGGTAAGTCAATGGTCACTATTGGTCACTGGTCCTATTTGTCCGATGGTCACTATGGTGTAAGGAGGTATGGTAGGACTCGCTGGCCATTCGATGGTAGCCCAAGGTCCTTATGATCCTATATTGATTTTACCAGGGTGGTAAATCAATGGTCACTATGGTGTAAGGAGGTATGGTAGGACTCACGGCCCATTCGATAGTAGCCCAGGTCCTTATGATCCTATATTGATTTTACCGGGGTGGTAAATCAATGGTCACTATTGATCCTTATATCTTGATCCTTATATCTTGGTCCTTATATACTTGTTCTACCCTGAGTGGTAAGCAAGATTTCGATGGTGCAAGGAGGATCATCCAAATTCACCTCACACATGGCCGATCTCACACTTGGAAACGATAAGTATACATTAATTTATTTTGTTCAAGTGTTGAGTTCGATTCATTCAATATTGTTCATTAAATTCTATCCATTAAATTGATTCACTTCATTTCATAAATTAAGCATTATCGCCTTTATCTAGTTCATGTCCTAAGTTAAGTTCATACAATTTAATTGATCTTGAATTATTGACAAGAAATGTTCATTCGAGTAATAAGGCATGAAGTTGATATTTTAAATATTAACTTGCTTCACAACAAGTTAAATTTTTTACGAAAAGTTCTACATTGCCTAAAGATAAGGAGAGGTCGTCCTCGAACTTCTTCCTTGTCGTCGTCACCATCTAAAGAGTCTAGAAGAGATGGATCTACCTTGGCTTTGAGCTTTTTCTTGCCTTTACTTGGCGATTTCATACCCTTTGGCATACGTATGGACGATCTTATTGTTCACTTTCGGCGGATTTTCTCGTATTCGCCTATATCTCCTTACGAAAGTCTTGATCGATGGCGACCCAAATCTCTAAGGGCCAAGCTCTTTGAGCTCTTCTTGAGCTTCCGACGATGTACGAGATGCTTTGATCCTTTAGCTTGAGCGGATCGGCATTTATATCGGTGATGACCGATGAGTGGCCTTGGTCGTTTTCGGTTCTTCTTTGACCTTGTCGATATCCTTAGAAGGCATTCATTGTTGAGAAGAACAATGTCAAGGTTGATTCTTTCCTTTTGCCAAACATAAACTTCAGAATGGCTTTTTCCCTTCGGTATTCCCTTCGGCATTCTCTTCGGCGTTATCTTCGGTATCCTTTTCGGCTTCTTTGTATTTGGGACGGAAACACACGAAGACAATGTTTACTTGCAGATGACCAATATTAATCGATCAGTTCAGATTGATGGTCAAATCTCAACTTCCTTTAGTCTGGTATATCACTCCTTCACCCATCAGTTCCATGATGGAATTATTGCCGAACCGATGATCATCGATGTCGCTACAGCTTCGGGCCTAGATTCAGAAGAGAATGGTTTTTGTGGCGAAGGTTTGGGTTGTTCGAGAGGCGGTGAAATATTTGTTGTTGTATGTTAATTTGGAGCGGGCTCTTTAAATGGACTTCCATCTTAATTTATGTTGCCATTTAATGTTCACCGATGGGCTTGATGGCCGTATTTTGGGCCTTCATTGGTCTTATATTAATTCCTTTTGTCTGAGCCGATGCCATTTATAGTTTCTATTAAACCTCTGTTTAATAATAAAACTAGAAGGCAATGTTGGGTCGTGATATTTCTCTATTGGGCCGAATGGATTGGGCCTACATATTCAATTAGTCCATTGGGTCTTCATTATTGGGTGTTGACATTATTGGATCTAGTCACTTTATTATCTTTATTAAGTCCTTCTAAAGTATCGGACCCAATCGATGGGTCGACCCATCATATATTTAAATATCTACATCTTTGATTTGTAATGATGAAAAAAGCATGACGGTTGACTAGAGAACTGCCGCCATGCATTAATGTGGATGTGATCATAACTTAAGTAAGCGGTGGGAACGATGACCAAAAGCGTGGATAAACTATATGCGATTCGGTGGAACCCATCGGATCAAGGGGGTGTGTCGGGGTAATAGTGGGTGACAACAAATCCGAGCAAAGAGAGTATAACTTAGCAAGGAAGTCTTCACAAAGAGTGCGTTCTCATACACTTCTTCATTCATAATCACATATACGAGAATTATTATTTCTCTCAAGACACTGAGACATTATATTCCTCCATTGTTTAACCTTGTGAACACGTGTCTTGACTCTCACGCTTTGGCTATCCCCGTGGAACCGCCGTCGAAGCTTGTGGTGTTTATCGTGTTTACTGTGCAGGATCAGGGCGTCTTACGTGATTGGGACGTGACAGAAGATCCTGGCGTTAACAGTTTCATTCACGAAAGAGCATAGAGGACATCTAGAAGGGCCATGATTGGAATAGGTCATGGTGATATCATTTGTGGGAAGTTTCCTCAACATAGCCAGCTATAGAATGAAGGAGTATCTAGGAATATGATGTTTGTGCCAAACAATGTTGTACAATGGAATAACTGCAGTTTTGTGTAAATAAATTATATCAGAACGTGCTATTACATAGAATAAAATCAATTAATCAATTAGGTACTTACATGAATTGAGAGAAGCCATCTTGTATGTATCATGTTTCCGCTGCGCTTAAGGGTGAAAGTCTTCAATTGTCTCTCTCAATCTTTTGATGGATGTATATGCGTGTTTAAAGTTCTTGAGACGACAATTGTGACCAAACCCTAACTATTTTATTTATAGAATAGCTAAGGGTCAGAATCGTCCATCAAGATTATGAAACCCTAGGGCCCATTATGCCAAGTACTATCAGTAATATTATTTACAGGTCACATAATTAATTACCAAACCCATAAATAAAATAATAAAATTAATACAATATGTAAACTCAATAATTATATAAATAGTAGATGTCATATAAGGAAATAAAATATTCTAACATTCTCCCACTTGGCCGAAATACTATTTATATACAAAACATAATGCTTACAATCATTATTTTGGCCAAGTATTAATTTAATATCTAGATTTTGTTCAAATAAAAACACTAATGCGAATTAATATAACCTTTATGTCACTATTAACACAAGATATATCCACATTAGTTACACAATTAGTACTTTTATTAGAACAAAGATTAACATTAAGCATAACAGGTACGAATAGAGTTTATATAAGTGGTAATAGATTAAACTCATTCATATGGTCCAAAACATAACTGTTTGCTCATAAATTCTCAAGTGTGTACAATAAAGAGAATAACAAACCATAAACATAATGTGAAGTTCAAAACAACAAGCTCAAAATTGTTGTCCTACATCAAAATAACTCACTAATTAAGACTACCAGTTAAACCCATGCCGAAAACATGCTCTAAAAAGAGCTTGGGTGGTAAGCCTTTCGTAAGTGGATCCGCTAATATATCATGCGTACTAATATACTTAATGACAACGTTTTGATCTTAAACTCTTTCCCTGACAAATAAGTACTTAGTATCGAGGTATAGTCCAGCACCAATCGAAATCACTACTAAAAAATGGTAATTTGTGATGGCCAAAATCCGTCACAAAAAATAGAAAAATCATCACGAAAGGTTTACATGATGGCTTTAAGCATTACAATGACTGTCTTGTATACGCCCATCATGAAAAGTTTTACGTGATGGTTTTGGCAATCACGCATACACTTAGTGCTTTTGTGATGATTAACACATAATCTATTATGATTGTCAAAGTCATCACAAAAAACAAGACTTTAGGGATCAAAGATAAGAACGTGAATCTCTATTTAAATATAATTTATTTCACTTTATTAATTGTATCAAATTATACTTGTAGGATTCGAACCCTCCCCCCATTTGCAAACTAAATAACGAGTATTACCACTACACCAAAGCCCAGATCATGATTATAATTTTAAAGCAAAATATAGAAGGAAACATATATGAGTTGACTTACTAAACAAAAGTACTTCCACATAAGATTTGGTGATTGCAATGACAATCACAAATACTCTATAATGATGGTAAAATTAGTCATCACTAAGAGCCATCATATATTTTATTATTTTGTGATGGCTTGAAAATTTTATCACAAAATACTTTTTTTTTGTAATTGCAAATAAAAGTCGTCACAAAACTCTATCTTTTTAATGATTGTCATAGCCGTTGTAAAATATTGTTTTCATTATTTCTTATATTAAAATATTAGTGATAGCTTAAATGCAATCATGAAAAGTGTATATCTATAAGTGATGACTTAGTGCGTCACAAAAAGAAAATTTATTTTGCGTAAAAAACCTTGTGTGATTGACATTAACATCACAATTATAATACATTGATGACAAGATTAATCATCACTAAGAGCCATCATATATACTATTATTTTGTGACTGCTTAAAAAGTCCATCACAAATTACTATCTTTTGTGATTATTTTTAATTAATTGTCAAAAAGTTCCATCACGTATTCTTGTTTTTCTAGTAGTGAATGGTGTTGCTGGAAAAACTAATAGCAGAATCATTATCAAAAAATACTCTCAATGGCCTTGAAATGGAATCTACAACCTTAAGTCCTGAAATAAGATTCCTCAATAATACGGCATGATAAGTAGCATGATAACAAGCTACATATTTTGTCATCATCGTGAAAGTGGTAGTTAACTCCTGCTTATGAGTTCTACACGAAATAGGGCCTCCTAAAATCATAAAGATGTACCCTGATGTAGATTTCTTTTCGTCTTTACACTTAGCAAAATCAAAATCAGAATAACCAAAAACTTCAAGGTTATCTGATTTTTCTAAATGTAAGCACAAAATCCTTAGTACCCTGTAAATAGCGTAAAATCTTTTTGGCTGCTTTTCAATGATTTAAACCTGGATTTGACTGGTAACGTCTAAGCATGCCAGTTATATACACTATATATAGACATGTACAACTTGAACATACATAAGACTCCCAACCGCAGAATCAGGGAATAAGATTCATTTGATCACATTCAAGTTGATTCTTAGAACATTGATATTAGCCAAATTTGTCACCCTTAACAACATGGACGACAGTAGGGGAACAATTTTGCATGCTGTATTTGTTAAGAACTTTGTCAATATAAGCTCTTTGGGATAATCCTAATATCTTGCGAGACCCATCTCGATGAATTTTAATACCTATAACATAAGAGGCTTTATCGAGATCCTTCATATCAAAATTTCCAGAAAGCAAACGTTTGGTCTTATGCAACATGTCTAAGTTATTACTTGCAAGTAGTAAATCATCAACATACAAAACAAGAATAACAAATTTACTCCCACTGACCTTCAAGTATATGCATTGATCAACTATATTTTTCTTAAAATCAAAATTACTCATCACCTCGTGAAACTTAAGATACCATTGTCGAGAAACCTATTTTAACCCATAGATGGACTTCTTAAGTCTACATACCATATTTTTCTTGCCTTTAACCAGAAAACCTTCTGGTTGTGCCATATAGACATTCTCATGCAAGTTACCATTAAGGAATGCAATTTTAACATTCATCTGATGTAACTCTAAATCAAAATGAGCTACTAGAGCCATCACTATTCTAAATGAATCTTTCCTGGATACTGGAGAGAAAGTTTCATTATAATCCACACCTTCCTTTTGAGTGAAACCCTTAGCAACCAATCAAGTTTTATACCTTTCAATGTTTCCTTTAGAATCTAATTTGGTCTTATAGACCTACCGTGACGCCCCCAAAATAGGTATACCCGACCCATTCTGAGTGGCCAGATATCACACTAAAAAAATTAAATACAAACTTCATTTATACTGTTTGTTGAGCGTAGATGCGAGTTGATGCAATGACGATTAATCGTGAGTTTTAATACAATATTTTCTCGTAGACCGTATCCAAACTCAAATTATTACAATGCCATATAAAATACAGCAACAAATATTTCAAGACCCCAAAGAAGATTACTATCTTGTTTATTCTAATGAGGTGTACTTTTGACGCTTTCAAAGTTGGGTTCTCATCACCTTATTGTTGTTCGCCAAAATCAATTATTAAGTGACGTATAAAATCTTACACACATCTTAGGTCCTCAATACAATTATCTCATTTGCAAGTCATGCCATTTTATAATGTATTGAGAAACTTGACGATCTCGGACCATCACACTATTTCCACATTATCCCCGCCAACCCAACTACACTCTTATTACACGAAAGGAATTGTGAAGCAAAAGGGTGAGCACAAACTAGCCCATAAAAATATCATAACTAAAGATAATTAAATTATCAATAGCTTTTGTCAATAATAAATCGGAGATTTAGAAACATATGGTAGATAATAAAACTTTTCAACCATAATTGCGGTGGAATCAACAATCCATTAGAAGAGTCAAGTAGAACATAATGTCTACTTTCTCCTCCAAATTAAAAGTCCATCGTTAATATTTCATTCTGTAATACTCATCAACAGCGGTTCTTCGTTGTACGAAAGACAAAGAGAACTTTCATCACTGTCTTCACCGAACCACTAAAGATTTTAATTAAGTTCACAATTCATATTTATAATCATGTAAATCAACAGTTTCTCCTTGCTACAAAAGGATTAATAGAATGTTTACTCAATATCATTACCCCAAAGGTCAAGATATTCAAATGTAATAACAATGATCATACCAATCGATTTGTCATCTTTTACTTTCTACGGCCAAAGATATTCAACTATAAAACCAATGTTCATGATCATACCAATCAATTGTTTATCGATTACACTACTGACCAAAGACATTCAACTTGTTAATTAATGGTCATGATCACCGCCAATCACATCATTGAATTATCCATGCACTTTCGGCCAAGGATATTCGTTATTATCACTAGTGGTCATGATCATGTCATACACCCGTCCATCTTCGCACTACGGGTCAAAGTTATCAAACAATGAGATCATCTTTGCACTACGGCCAAAGATATTCAACAACATATCATCTTTTTCTACGGGGCCAAAGACATACAATTTGTAAAACCCATAACCAACAGTATAATAAAGAATGGAATAATAAAAGAATTTCACCATGTATGCAGTACTTCGCATAGACAGGTTATTCCAACATAATAATAAAGAATAGAATAATAAAAGAATTTCACCATGTATGCAGTACTTCGCATAGACAAGTTATTCCAACATAATAATAAAGAATGGAATAATAAAAGAATTTCACCATGTATGCAGTATTTCGCATAGACAGGTTATTCCAACATAATAATAAAGAATGGAATAATAAAAGAATTTCACCATGTATGCAGTACTTCGCATAGATAGTTTTTGCCAACATAATAATAAAGAATGGAATAATTGAAGAATTTCACCGTAAATGCGTAATCCGCCTGAGACATGAGTTATTCAACGAGAATAATAAATGCGAATAATAAATAATAGAACCCGGTCCCAGCGTAAAATGCATGAGCATGTGATATTCCAAAGAATAGTAAAAATTAAATAATAAAGAATGGAATAACAACGAGACTTCACGGTATACGGTAATCCGCGTATCACGAGTTATTCAACAGAATAATAAAGAATGGAATAACAACAGACTTCACCAGGTATACGGTAATCCGCATATATAGGTTATTCAAACAGAATAATAAATAATGGAACCAGATCAGGTGAAATTCACATGATGAGGATATTAAACGAGAATATTAAATACGGGATAATAAATAATGGAACCGAGTCGGATGAAATTCACACCAAACGCATGATATTAAACGAATAATAAAGAACGGAATAATAAAAGAATTTCACCAAGTATCACGGTACTTGGCGTAAGCAAAGTTATTCCAACATAATAATAAAGAATGGAATAACGAAGAAGATCACCAAGTATTGGGTAAACCGCATATCTGGTCATTCCACCAAGTATAGGTAAACCAAGCGCATCTGACAAGTTATTCCAATGAAATAATAAAGAATTGAATAATGAAGTTCTCTTCATGAATACGAAAGAATAACACCCCTTTACGAATTACAACAAATAATATCCCTTACCATAATAATATCCCTTTACCTTTCAAATAAGAGTATTCCACTAGTAGGGCGAGGATATACTCGAAGAAAACTAGCACTACTCTCAAAGTTTTCTTAAACTCTAAAGAAATATGCTCAAGATTATAGAAGAAGAACTCTCTCTAGAGTTTCAGTGAATTCGTAAGAAATAATGAAAGAATGAGCTTTTATTTATAGAATAATGGAATGAATAGTAACCAACCCATAAACAGTCTAGATTGATTTACTTTAATCGGACGGTCCATATTTAAAGCAAAATCTTTTAAATAAAATAAAATATATTCTATTTTATATAAAAAGATTTTTACTTATCTGAACACTATCTGGACACTTTATGCAAATACTATGCATAATAAAATATAATATATTCTATTTATAGAATAAATTTAATAAAGTATTACATTTTATATAAAAAGATTTTCTATCTGAAAACACTATATCGTAATAGAATAGAATATATTCTATTTATAGAATAACTTTATAAAAGTATTACATTTTATATAAAAAGCTTTTACATTATAATTTCAACCAACTGATTCGAAAAATTAGTACATCTCTTCATGGAATAATATTGTACCCAAAAATGATTTGAATGAAAAGAAATATATTTTGCTTTCGGTGAATAGTACCACAATGAATAGTAACTCATGAATAGTAACTCGTGAATAGTAACTCATGAATAGTAACTCGTGAATAGTAACTCGACACAAAAAATGCCCCAAATACTCGAGTGAACAATACTAGAGTGAATAATGGCAAGGGTATTTTGACAACAACTTATCTACTTTGAAAAATTTTCACATATCACCCTTAACTTTAAAGTTTTATCAATTTAACTATTTACCAAAATAGAAAAATTGAATATTTTTATTTCATAAAATTCGGGGCCTCACACCTACTTGCAACCAACATGTTTAAAACCTTTTGGTAATTCTTCAAGATCTCAAATGTTATTAAGCTCCATTAATTTCAAATCATCATTCATGGCTTCAAGCCATTAAGTTGATTGAACAGTCGTAATGGCCTCTTCATGGGAGATAGGATTATTAGTTTTACTTGAATCATAGTCAATCTCATTAAGATAGGTTATAAAATTATCAAAATTAATAGGTTTTCTAGGTCTTTTAGACCTATATAAATGTTGTACAATTTCAGGAATATGATTTTAAATAATGTGGGGTTCAATATTAGGTGGTGGCTCAGCTATCTCAGGGACATCATTCGCCTCAATAAGAGGCTGTTGTGCCTCACCCTCTTGAATTACAGGATTAGGAACATAAAACCTATTTTCTTCAAAATCAATTTTTATAGGCTCACCACTCCTACTTAAATCACCATTCTCTAAAAACTCTGCATGTCTAGCCTCAACAATTCTAGTGGTATGTGAGGGACAGTGAAATTGAAAACCCTTAAATCTCTAAAGATATCTAATGAAATGACAACTAATGGTTTTATAGTCAAGTTTTTTCATTTGTGGATTAAAAATCTTAGCCTCGGCTGGAAAGCCCCACGCCTGTAAGTATTTTAAACTAGGTTTCCTACATGTCAAAATTTCATAAGGAGAGTTAGGGACATATGTGACGCCCCCAAAATAGGTCCACACGACCCATTCTGAGTCGCCATATATCACACTACAGAAATCAAATACAAACTTCATTTATACAACTTGTTGAATCGTAAATGCGAGTACAACAACACATAAGCTGTGAGTTTTAATAAAAATATATGTAACTCTCATGGTGCCTCGACCACAACACCTTACAATGGTATTTTACATAAAAGTACAATCAATAATTGTTTTAAAAATTAAAATCTTTCGAAAATGCTCAAGGAAACCTTCGTACATGGGAGGCCATACATCTAAGTTATGATAGATATCATATGACTCGAGAATTATCCTTGGTTGACCCAATAGTCCCCAAAGAAAAATGAGCAGATTACTATCATGTTCTTTCCAATGCTGAGTCTTCTCTTGACATATAATTATCTCCATTATCTCCAATTGAGAATTATACTTCATCAAAACTCCAAGATTATATAGGTAGTGTTCGTAGATATACTCATCAAGTGGATGTGCACAACCCTGTCTTATGATAACACGAAGTCGTATGTCATTAGACATCTCGTATGATAGTGGAAAAACACCCTTCCAAAATTGGGTTCGCCTCACCCTATTTGATTCACCAAATATAACTATTAAATGTCGTATAAAAATACAACACACTTATCTAAAGTTCTCAATAAAATTATTTCCATATTGTTTAAGGAGAACCTCAACGGCTATAGACCACCGTTCTAATCCCCTGTTACCTCCACTCGACCCACCTACACTCTTATTACCTGAAAGGAATTGTGAAGCAAAAGGGTGAGCACAACTAGTCCAGTAAAGAATATCATGACTAAAGATAATTAAATTAACAATAGCCTTCGTCAATAATAAATCAGAGATTTAGAATATATGGTAGATGATAAAACTTTTCAACCATAGTTGCAGCAGAACGAACAATCCATTAGAAGAGTCAAATAGACCATAAAGTCTATTATCTTCTCCATGTTAAAAGTCCACCAACAATGTTTTATCCCTGTAACATCAATCAATAATTCTTGTCCATAATCATGTGAATAACTCATAATCATAATTGTGGTTCTAAATTCCTCTTCGCACCCAGGACGAAGATAATTTTTATCACCTGTCTTTACCTGAAACATCAAAGATAATGGTTATACCAAATCACAGTTCATGTTCATAATCATACTAATAAATTCATCTTTGCACTACGGGCCAAAGATATTCAACAACAGGCCATCTTTGCACTACGGGCCAAAGATATTCATCAACAATTCATCTTTGCACTACATGCCAAAGATATTCAACAACAAGTCATCTTTGCACTACGGGCCAAAGATGTTAATATCTCAACGAAATATATAATCATTGCATAATTTATATAAACAATAATTATAACAATGTTAATCAATTCACCTTTACACTTAAGCTAAAGATATTCAATTATAAATTCAATGGTCATGATCATACGAGTCAACAATTCATCTTTGCACTACTGGCCAAAGAGAACCCATAGTCATGATCATACCAATAATCTACCCATCTTTACACTCAAGTGAAAGAGAATTTCAACATCAGGGTTATAAAAATGTTATATATGATAAAAAATAATATAATCAAAACATGGATTTAATTTCAAGAGTAAGATTCAGAAATCAACGATAATTTGGTCAGAAAAAAAAACCCAATTTTGTCATGAATAGTAACTCATGAATAGTAACCCATAAATAGTAACTTAAATGAATAGTACTCAGTATTAAGAAATAAGATCTTGTATCGTGAATAGTCTTAGTATCGTGAATAGTACCCATGAATTGTACTTCGTGAATAGTACTCATAAAAGGAAAATACAAAAGAAAACGATATTCCATGACGAGTACAAAAGAAATGATATCTCATACGAGTATAATAGAATATCTGAAAGCTAAATGGATTTTCACCCGCCATGCGGTAATCCACGTAGACAGATCATTTCCATCATTTAATAAAGAATGAATACGAAAGATCATTCACCATGCATGCGGTAATCCGCATAGACAGGTTACTCCCGCAGATTAATAAAGAATAGAATACGATGGGTGTCATTCACCATGCATGCGATAATCCACGTAGACAGGTTACTCCAGCAGATTAATAAAGAATAGAATATGATGGGTCATTCACCGTAAATGCGGTGGTCCGGCGTGAGCGAGTTATTCAACGAATAATAATAAAAATGGAATAACAAAAGAATTTCACCATGCATGCGGTGAGTCGCGTAGATAGGTTATTCCAATGTAATAATAAAAATGGAATAACGAAGAATTTCACCATAAATGCGGTGAGTCAGGTAGACATGTTATTCCAACAAAATAATAAAGAATGGAATAACAACCCTTACGAGTATTGAAAGAAAATAACTCTCTTCATGAATACAAAAAAAATAATACCCTTTACGAATATTAAACGAAAATAATATTCATTACGAATATTAAACGAAAATAATATTCATACGAATATGAAAAATAATTTCTCTTCAAAATATGAAATAAATAATACCCCTTACCTCAGAAGAAGACTGGATACTGGAATAGTGAAGTAGCACACTTCTCTTCTTCTTTCTCTCTATAGCTTCTCTCTCTATAATTGCTCTTGTGAGTCTTAGTGAATTGGTGAGAATGAAGGAAGAATGAGATTCTATTTATAGGAAAATATAGTTTCGATAATTGCACGTTTTGGGGCTCAAAATATTACAGTATAATACCTTCATCTTTTTCTTCATTTTTAATTTAGTCCTGCAAGTATTATCAAACTTGCACCACCTCCCCTAATAGTACATCATGTGAATTAATAGTACAATCATGTGAATCAATAGTTCTATACATGTAAAAAAAATAATTACAGTATAATACCTTCATCTATACCTCCATTTTTAATTTCGTCATGCAAGTTTTATCAATCTTGTACCACCTCCCCTAATAATACATTTATGTGAATCAATAGTACACACATGTGAATAAATAGTTATAAGCATTTGAATTAATAGCAATTAATTGCTCATTTATCTGATTAATTACCTGATTGGTCAATATAACCTCCAGACATCAATTATTATCGGAATAGATGTCGACTCCATTAACACTAATAACCCCGACACAATGGAAATATCAATTTCATCTTTAATCAACACGAACTTATTCATCATTAATATTATAACTCACAATATTTAACAACCAGATCAGTCCCAAGAAAGATGGGGCTTTTCGATAAGGATTTCTCCCTATTGGCGTGCAATTAGGTGACCAAACCTCTCCTCGACAGAACTTTCTACACATCATTAATATTGCAAATAATAATATAAATAACTTTGTCGCCTCAATTATTGATTTAATAATAATAAATATTATGCAGATGATACTGTGATAATAATTAAATCAATAATATGAGAGATATTGTATATCAATTACTGTAGCAATAATTGAGTGACTTCTCACATAAGCATCAATAATCAATACCGTGTGCTACTATGCAACCACGCATATTACTGTACTTTTACTACCGGGTAGTTCAACAGTTTAACGGTAAAACTTTCGCCGTTATAAAAAGATAATTCTGTCATTTTCTAAATACGAAATACTTCCGTTGTGGGGTCCACAAATGATTATGTTGTCGTACGAATATTCTCTGTTAAAACGAATATTCCCCGACCAATCAAATATTCTCCGACACAATGAATATTTTATATCAACTTGCTTACTTTGTAAAATTTTCAAATGTCACCTTTAACTTTAACCTTTATCAATTTAACCATTTACTAAATAAAATAATAATTATAAAAATTGAATACTTTCATTTCGTAAAATTCGGGGTCTTACAACAGATTTGCTAGAAACCCGGTTTAAAATATGAATAGTTGTCTTTAATGCACCAGTCCATAAAAATATAGGTAAGTTAGAATTGCATAACATACTACGTACCATATCCATAAGGGTACGATTTCGCCTCTCAGCTACACTATTCTGCTGCGGTATACCAGGCATTGTAGATTGAGTGACGATGTATCGGAGCGTTTACTATAATACTCTCCGCCTCTATCTGATCTCACTACTTTAATTTTTCGGTCAAGTTAATTTTCAACTTTAACCTTAATTTTTTAACCATATTTAGTGATTCAGATTTTTCATTAATCGAGTAGACATAAATATAACTAGAATAGTCATAAATGAGCGTAATGAAAGATTTGTGTCTACCAATTCTAGGAGAAAATGTTCCATATATATCAGTGTGAATCACCTCAATAAGTGCACCACTTCTAATGGCTCCTTTCTTATTATCTTTCACAAATTTTCCTTTTATACATTCAATACAACGATCAAGAATTCCATCCTTTATAAGACGTTGCATTCTGTCTTTTGAAATATGGCGTAAGTGTTGATGGCACAATTTTGGAAAATTATCATTATCTAGTTTTCTCTTATTTCCACTTTTAGAGGTACTTTCTGTCACATTCATTGTTAACAAGGATTCAAAAAAGATATTATCCCAAACATAAAAAAAAATCCATCAATGTCAAGTTTAGATACAAAAATTAAATTCCGTGTCATACTGGGAACATAAAAAGTATCATATAAATACAACGTAAAACCATTCTCCAAAACTAAAGGAAGAGTTCCTACAGCTTCCACTTGTATAGACTCTCCATTGCCAACTTTAATAGTTCTTTCCCCTTTTTGGAGTGTCTTCTTTGAAAGGAATCCCTGCAATGAATTAGTAATGTGAACCATAGCATCAGTGTCAAGCCACCATGTATTAGAAGGAACATCAATTAGAAAGGATTCATAAGTTACATAATTAAAGGACAATATACCTTTCTTTTCAAACCATTCTCTGAATTTAGGATATTATTTCTTCAGTATGTCCTTGCTTCTTACAGAAGTGACATTTAGGACTTGCCTCAGAGTTGTTACCTGAATAATTTATCTTATTTGTTTTGGTAGAAATTTGTTTATCCTTATTCTTAAATGGTTTAACATTTTTATGAGCCTTATTCTTTTAAGATCTAGTGGTAGTCAAATGAGCAACATAAACAGAAATACTAGTTGGAGTAAATGTTGAAACATAATCAAGTTAATAAGCATGCTTACAAAAAAAACTAAAAGAAATCCACAATGTACAACAATAATTAATAATTAATCATAATAAAAACCAACTGTAGGGCAAGCCGTTATTTACATAAAATCTATTTACAACACCCAAAAATAGATTTTAATGAGATGTTGTTGCATAATTATCAATCTTTCGTTGGTCCAATTAATAATATGTTAATAAAAAACACATTTATCCACGCATCACCGTTGGGCAGAAACGAAATAAACATGTTACTTATTCAATAAAATTCCTTTTAATAAATTCTAATTATAATTTTAATTTTTCCGTTGGGTAAAATTAAAATCTTTATTTATTAAATGTAACATTATGTGACTTTTTCTTAATTTTAATTGTTTAATTAATAATCCTCCGTTGGGATGATTATTAATTTTAACAATAAAAGAGTCACGCATACACGTAAAATTATTATGATCATCTCAATTTTATTTAAAACAATATATTAATCAAGTTTAAAAATTAATATTATTTATAAGTTACATGTAACAACTTAAAAGCCCAAATAATATATCATATCATGTTCTAGAATCTTAAATTATAAATATATTTTATTATAACATGAATTAATTATAAAATATTCACATAAATTCCAAATTAAATACATATTGTCATAATATGAATCAAATATTAATTTGGCATGATAAAGAAAACAACTATCAACATAAGCAGATAGGCCAATATATTCATAAAACATGAATTCATGTTCAACATATATAAATAATACTTGATGTATATACAATCATGTATATCGAGACAAGAAATTGAATATTCTGATAGAATATTATCATAAGCATTCACGTTTGATTTCATGAATACAACGCATCAGAAACATAATCGTTAATTTTACGAAAGCCAGGAGGAATCAGTTTACGAATCAGATTACAAATTATTTTTCATAAAAATATTATTTTCATTCGAAAATTCCTTAACATGCTGAATAGTTCTAAATTATACCAATAAAGAGAATATGTAGAATTAAAGAAAAAATTCTAGCATGACAACGTAATTAATTTATTCCATGCAATAACGTAACCACAATATTAGATGTAAATAAATTATATCGGAACATGCTATTACATAAAATAAAATCAATTAATTAATTAGGTACTACATGAATTGAGAGAAGTCATCTTGTATGTATCACGTTTCCGCTGCGCTTAAGGGTGAAAGTCTTCAATTGCCTCTCTCAATCTTATGATGGATGTATAGGTGTGGTTAAAATTCTTGTGACGACAATTGAGACCAAACCCTAACTGTTTTATTTATAGAATAGCTAAAGGTCAAAATTGTCCATCAAGATTATGAAACTCCCATTATGCCAAGTACTATCAATAATATTTTTTATAGGTCACAAAATTAATTACCAAACCCATAAATAAAATAATTAAATTAATACAATATGTAAGCCCAATAATTACATAAATAGTAGAGGTCATATAAGGAAATAAAATATTCTAACATTTTGTGCCTAATTGAGTCCCAGATAATACTTGTTTTAAGAGTTTTGATATTAGTGGAAGCCCAAGCTAGTAATCTGATCATCATTATTAGAAGGAGATGTAGTATTAATAAGGAGTCCACTACACGATCTGGTCGTTAGTAAGGAGCCTTCTAGGAAGCTGCTAATTATGATTGTGAATAATGGAACTCAATAAGGCTTCGACTGATATACCAGAATTGAGAAGGAGCTGGGAATTGGGAAAAATTAAATGTCCATTTAACCAAGGATCCTACCAAAGACTAAAAATGATCCCTTCTACCCACATGGTAATCAATATGGGTATAAGTTTGATTACTTGCCTTCAAGTCCAAGAGCAAATGGTAGGGATGGGTACATGCCAGAAGTTCTTGTGTTTAAGAATAGTAACTTGAACCCATGCAACCCAAAGTGAGGAGGGATGATGTTAAATGACTTTAGTAATATGTGGAAGAATAAGAGCTTTATTCCATTCTTAATTCAATACTTTTAACTATTAATCCTTTTTCTGTCAACGGGAGAGAAATCATGTTCCAGGAAAATTTTGCACCAAATTTACCTAGAGAAGGTCCCTTCCAAATAAATCTACAAAGGATTGATTGGATTGACCTTAAGACTGATTTTGGCAGGATGAAATGAGTAACCAAAAGATTGAATAGAAAATAACAAAGACTTAATGAGCTGCAATCTTCCAGAGTAAGCAAGAAATCTTGAGGTCCAAAAGGAAGCTTAGAAATAACAACAATGCTACTATCACATAAAAAAGGGTCACATAATGCTCAAATATACACAATATGCATTTGTGTGTATATGAACCTTATGTGACCCATTTTTTATGTGATAGTAGCATTATTTTAGATACAATCTTTTGGATCAGAGATATGCAATCATTATGTGAGAGCTTTGAAGAGATTAAGGTGTAATACCCGAAAATTTCCACGTATTATTAAATGAATATATTAATGGAAATAATATTTATGTGAATATAAGTGTTATTGTTTTATAAGTTGGTTAATTCAATTGATTCGTATTAGATCAATGCGTATTAAGAAGTGTGAATTGACAATAAGAATTATGGAATGCCTTGTGTGGCATAATGTGAAACAAGAAAATTCACTAAGCAAGTTAAAAAGAGAATTAGGAAGACTAATCGTGTTTGATCATGTGATTTCATGTAGTTAATGAGTACACTCTTGGATTGGCAATATCACTCTTGTGGACATTAATTCATGTCGTGTAAAACGAGTTTGGCGATGGAGGTTGACACTGGCTTGAAGCTAAACCAGTCTTGAATCGCTGTCGAGTGCGACTCAATCAAGGCCGTCCCGTAGTAGTATAAATCATGCAATTTCTTGGCAAATCTAGCGATATAAATCTGGCAATTGCGCGCCAGATGTCGATTGGAGAAAAATTTACTTTCTACTTTAGAAATTAAATGGAACAATTATGTGATATGTGTGACATTAATAAACCATGGAATAAAGTACGTTATGAATTATCAAGTGAGCAATTAATTAATATTAATTGTTAAATGGTCAGTGTAGAATATTGATTAATTGATAATGATAATTAATTAATAGTATGTGATTGATATTGTTAATAATATGTCTATAAATATAATAAGGATTATGTAGATAATTAATGGTTATGGAGATCCATAATCGCATTAATCAAGGAAGAATGGATTAATTAATATCGGTGGTAATTAATCACGGAAGTGGATAATTTATTTAGTTGACCTAAAACAAACAAGTTATTAATATAATAAAATTATATTGATTGTTATGTGCATGTGGGAAATAATTAAAAATATAAAATACAACTATATTATATAGTGTAGTGTGACATTTATGTGACTATATATCACAACCCTATATTAGGTCTTATTAAACTATATGGTGTAAATATATCATGAAATGTGTATGTGATAATATACATGTGGGTAGACATTAAAATAAAATGTACATGGATTATATGTATGTTGCATAACATCTATTACCTTGAAATGTTAGATCATATTGTGACATTAAGTTATAATGTATGGTTGATATGTGTATACAATATAACATGAGAATAAGAGTTATGTATAAGTATATCTAAAGTGTTGCAAGAATCCTGGGTTATTTGAATTGTCCCAAAATTTGTGACAATCCCAAAATAGGTCTATTTCACCCAACCTATTCTGAGTCGCTAAATACATGGTACAGAAAACAACTACAACTTTATTACAATAATTGTCGTACAAAATACAACACATATGCTGTGAGTTTGGATACAAATATATACCAACTGTGACTCGTGTCCCAGTCGTAATATGATAAATGTACCATCAGTGGACAGCACCTCACAGTGATACCTACATAAAGGTATAGTCAAAAACTGTTTTAGAAATTAGAATCTTTGGGAAGTGCTCAAGGAAACCTTCGTATACGGGAGGCCCGTGCTTCCGGTTATGATAGATATCATATGTCCACGTAATTATCCTTGGTTGGCAATTTATAGACCCCAAAGAAAAACAAAAAGATTACTATCACATTCTTTCCAATGGTGAGTCTTCTCTTGACATATCATTATCTCCACTATCTCTAATCGTGAATTATACTTCAAACAAACACCAAGATTATATAGGTAGTGCTCGTAAATATACTCAGCAAGTGGATGTGTACAACCCTGTCTTATAATGACACGAGGTTGTATGACATTAGACATCTTGTATGATAGTGGCAAAACACCCTTCCAACGTTGGGTTCACCTCACCCTAGTTGATTCACCAAATATAACTACTAAATGATGACCACCATTCTATTCTCCTCACATTTTAGCTCGACCCGACTACACTCAGATTACCTGAAAGGAATTATGAAACGAAAGGTGAGCATAACTAGCTCAGTAAAGAATATCATGACTAAAAATAAACAAATTATCAATAGCCTCCACCAATAATAAATCAGAATTTAGAACATATGGTAGATGATAAAAATTTCAACCATAGTTGCAGCGGAACGAGCAATCCATTAGAAGAGTTAAATAGACTATAAAGTCTATTATCTTCTCTATGTTAAAAATCCACCAACAATATTTTATCCCTGTAACATCAATCAACAGTTCTGGTCCACAATCATAT
Source organism: Panax quinquefolius (assembly GCA_020205615.1). Lineage (NCBI taxonomy): Eukaryota > Viridiplantae > Streptophyta > Magnoliopsida > Apiales > Araliaceae > Panax > Panax quinquefolius. The sequence continues at coordinate 101,899,592 of CM035166.1, read as the reverse complement.
GAATAACTCATAATAATAATTGTGATTCTAAATTTCTCTTCGCATCCAGGACGAAGATAATTTTAATCACATGTCTTTACCTGAAACATCAAAGATCATGGTTATACCAAATCACATTTCCTGTTTATAATCATACTAACAATTTCATCTTTGCACTACGGCCAAAGATATTCATCAACATACCATTTTTGCACTACAGGCCAAAGATATTCAACAACAGGTCATCTTTGCACTACGGCCAAAGATATTCATCAACAATTCATATTTGCACTACATGCCAAAGATATTCCTCAACAGTTCATATTTGCACTACAGGCCAAATATATTAATATCTCAAAGAAATATATAATCATTTCAGAATTTATATAAACAATAATTATAACCATGTTGATCATTTCACCTTTGCACTTAAGCTAAAGATATTCAATTATAAATTTAATGGTCATGCGATCATACCAAATAACAATTCAACTTTGCTCTCTTCGCCAAAGGGAACCCATAGTCATGATCATACCAAAAATCTACCCATCTTTACACTCAAGTCAAAGAGAAATATCATCATTAGTGGTTATAAAAATGTTATATATAATAGTAAAATCAATATAATCAAAACATCTAGATTTAATCTCAAGAGTAATATTCATAAATCAACTATAATTTGGTTATAAAAAGAAACCAATTTTGTCAAGAATAGTAACTCGTGAATAGTAACTCATGAATAGTAACTCGTGAATAGTAACTCATGAATAGTAAACCCGACACAAAAAGGTAGAAATTCCACAATAAAATCCATACCAATATTTTGGTATAATGATATTGAAATAACATTTCTTAAACTTATAAATAATTTATTTTAATTATTTACACTTTACTAAATAATGCATTTAATCATCCTAAAATTCCAAACTCATAAGATTTCATCACCAATAACCAAAACCCTCATCAAAAATCTGCATATACCTCATATAGGATTCTCAAGCCATAAAATCCTATTTTCCAATTTTTTTACTTCACATAACATATTTAATTCATTTACTCATAACTAGTCCATTTTCATGAAAAATACCAAATCAGTGCAAATAAATTTTCTTTTCTGAGATTTAGTAGAATATAGTCTCATATTGAACATATATTTTTCTCAGAATTTTTAAAAATTATTTACTATTTTTCATATGGTCAAAATAGCCGAATATTTAGATATTTATCAAAATTTGTACTTTTATCCAAAATTTCCGAAATTTACAGAGTATACTTCTATCATATACATGTACTCCCAATAAAAATTACACCAATTTTGGAGTTAACCACAAGGAGTTATAAACGGTTACTTTTAAAATAGTCTTTTCCCGTAAAATTCATAACTCTTAATCTATACATCCAAAAATCACCATTTTTGGACACAATCAATAAAACTCATCAAAATAACATTTCAAATTTTTTCAGAATTTTTGAAGGTCTGAAAAGTTACGAAACATGAAAAATATAACAACCCTTAAAATCCCTTACTATCCCTTAGCTCAAAAGAAAGCGACTTCGAATGGATATCTGATATAATTTGAATCGAACTTTAAGTCAGATATAGCAACACTCAAGATATCTAAATACTAACAAAACTATGCTTGATAATATAGAGAGAGAAAACTTATGTTTCTGGTGTGATTTTTAATTCTAACTTAAGCACCTATTTATAGGAAAATGTTAGCACGCCGAAGCAGACTTGACCTGCTACTTGATGGCTTTACCTGCTACTATTCCACCTACAAAAAATCAGTCATCTTCCCCAACAACCAAAAGTGGGGCCCACCCATTTCTAGAATTTTCACCAAAATCATTTATAAACCTAATTTCCGTATCAGTCACCTCTTAAAATTCATAACAAATCATTCGTTAATTTTTAACGGTTCAAAATTTGTGAACATATACTCAACTTATATATGTATAACATATCCAAAAATCACAACGATCCAACGGTCAGATTAAAAATTATAACTCACACAATAAAGCTGTAAGAACACTGATATGATCTTTTAATACCTCCAATCCGACAAAATACTGATAAAATACCTCAACAATAATTCCTTCATTTATAACCACATAAATAAATCCATCATTTATATCCACATTAAATAAATATTTCATTATCGTCAATTGATCAGTGTTGTTGTTTATAGGAGGATTATTGCCATCCTGTTGCACATTGTCCTGATTATTGATCTGTGGAGAATCAACAATCTCCTGTGCTCCATTGCTATTCTCAACATTTTTGGATGCCATTTTTAAATACTGCCACAAAATAAGGGTTAATTGACATGCAACATATTATCACTATACTCGACCGAATCAATCAATCAAATAAAAATAAACTTAGGTAGTCATACTAGCGAAGAATTCCCTATATCTCCCTCCTAGTTCTAGTCTCACATCTTAGCCAGGGATCATATCCCTAAGCTCTGATACCAACTGTGACGCCCCCAAAATTAGGTATACATCACCCATCTTGGGTCGCCACTTACATGGTAAAGAATTTAAATACAACTTACTAACATAACTGTCGTGTACAATACGACATAAACTGTGAGTTTAAATACAAATATCGTCTACTAGATATTATACAAACTCAAAAAGGAGTCCTCATTACAATTATTATCACACTATTTCACAGAATAGTGAGGACTACTAATGCTATCTTCGGGACCATCACTGCTTCCCGACTCGTCCCAAATTATATTCTCATTTCACAGAGAAGGTGAAGAAAGAAAGGGTGAGCTCAACTAGCCCAAGAAGAAATATTATGACTAAGATAATGCGAATAAATTATCAATAGTCTTCAACAATGTTAAACCGATAAAATACAATGACAACCGGTTTAACTGCGGTGAATATCAATCCATTAAAAGAGTCAAGTAGAAAATAAAGTCTACTATCTTTTAGGTTTTAAAAGGGTTTTCATCATTTGTTATAGCCGAGACTCGGCTTTTAATAAATATTCCACACCATCGAATCACCCCGCACTACTGGCGAGGATATTCTTTAAGTATCACGACCACAATTATTCATGCACTACGGGCCAAGAATATTTGTGTATTCATTAATAATCATGATCATGCCAACAATCGTCCATCAATGCACTACTACCAATCGAGGATTTTTACCACATCATTTGTAACATTACGGTCATGATTACACCGAATAGTCTCTGGTTATAATCATACCAAGTCCATCTATGCACTACAGGCCACAGATGACTTTAAAAAAATATAAACATGAGGATGATGACAATGATATAAGAATTCAATAAAACAAGTTCAAGAATTATTTTATCCAGGAATTATTAACGTCCAAATTATCAACATGATAATCTTTGTTTTGTAGAGTAAAATTCAAGAATGATCGGAAGAATATTTCCATGAAAAGATCTGGATGAAACGCAAATATCAAGGATATTCCACTAATTTCATGGAGTATAGAAGTCAAAGTTTTAACCAACTGGGTATAATAAAGAATGGAATAACAAAAGAAATCACCATGCATGCGGTACTTCGCATAGACAGGTTATTCCAACAGAATAATAATAATCTAACCGAAGTCGTGAAATTCACAATCGGCCAAGGATGATCCAAACCAGTAATAATAAATCTTTGAATAATAATAAACAATGGAACCAGTCCTAAAACACACGACGTGGATATTCCAATGTAATAATAAAGAATGGAATAACGAAGAAGATCACCAAGTATAGGGGATTCCGTGATACAAAGTTATTCCAATGTAATAAATAAGAATGGAATAATATAAGGATTTCACCAAGTATAGGGTATGCCATGTATCACGAGTTATGTATAGGGTATGCCACTTTTACGTGTTTTTCCAATGAATAATAATGAATGGAATAACGAAGTTCTCTTCATGAATAAGAAAGAATAACACCCCTTACGAGTACAACAAATAATATCACTTCTAGTAAAAAGACAATTTGGATATCAAAGTAGTGAAGTACCGAATACTCTTCTTCTTTTCTCTCTATAGATTTTCTCTCTAAGCTTCTCTTTATAATTTCTCTCTCTAGAGTTTCAATTGAATTCGTAAGAAAATAATGAAGGAATGAGCTTATTTATAGGAAAATAGAATGCATAGTAATTAATCCATGAATCGGTCCGTATTGATTTACTTTAATCGACGGTCCATATTTAAAGCAAAAATCTTTTAAATAAAATATAATATATTCTATTTATATAAAAACATTTTACTATGCAAACACTATGCAACACTATGCAAAACACTATGCATAATAAAATATAATATATTATATTTATAGAATAACTTTAATAAAGTATTCGCTTTTATATAAAAAGATGTTTCGCTTTTATTACGTTAATAATACGAATAAAACAAAACGTCATTATCGCTATAATAATTCATATTATTAATCGACAATAATGGAATCAAACCGAAACTTCTCACATAAGCATCAATAATCAATACCGTGTATACTATGCAACCACACGACATCCACATTTTTTTCTACCGAGTAGTTCAACAATATCAACGGTAAAACTTCCACCGTTATTTCAATAAAATATTTTTGTCATTTTCTCAATCCGACAATAATTACATTGTAGGGGTCCACCAATGATTGAGTAGTTGTCTGAATATTCCCTGCTAAACCGAATATTCCCGACCAATCGAATATAATATAACCACTTGCATACTTTGCAAAATTTATAAATACTACCCACAACTATAATATTATCTCAAATTCACACCATAATATTAAAAATTATTTCGACAAAATTTAAATCTTTATTGATAAAATCTGGGGTCTCACAATCTCCCCTCCTTATGGAATTTCGCCCTCGAAATTAGGGTACGTACCTGGTATGATAAAGAGGTGAGGATACCTTGAATACCTTTATCGTAAAAAAAATATTAAATTCATCTTCGCAATCCGGTCAAAGATATTCATTAACAACTCATCTTTGCACTACAGGCCAAAGATATACAATCAAAACCAATAATCTTTGAGACGCCAGACTTAATAGTATCACGACCACGAATTATCCATGCACCACCGGTCAAGGATATTCGTGTTTTCAATTACTGGTCATGATTATACCGAATAATCCTTGGTCATAATCATACCAAGTCTATCAATGCACTACTGACCAAAGATGACTTTTACCACATCCATGAATTAATATTTCATTCTTTGAGACTCAACTCAATAATTAATTCATATTATCGAATCATCCCCGCACTACGTGCCAAGGATATTCATTAGTATCACGACCACGAATTATCCATACACTACTACCAAAAAGATAATCGTGTATTCATTAAGATCACGACCACAATTTATCCATGCACTACTACCAAAGATAATCGTGTATTCATTAGTATCACGTACAAATTATCCATGCACTACTACCAAAGATAATCGTGTATTCATTAAGTATCACGACCACAAATTATCCATGACTACTACGGCGAAGATAATCGTGTATTCATTAGTATCACGACCACAAATTATCCATGCACTACGTGCAAAGATAATCGTGTTTTCAATTACGATTATGATTATACCTAACAATCCTCGGTCATAATCATACCAAGTCCATCTATACACGTAAACTTTCACGATGACTTTCAACACAATATAAGCATGAGGATAATGATATAAAGAATCAATCAAATGAGATAAAGGATAAATATTAAACATTTATAATATAATTTATCCAGATTCAAGAATATCCCCATGTTTATCAATCACTTAATAATCTCATAATCTAATATCATTAATATTATAACAATATTTTAATCACTTCTTAAATTTATAAACAATTTATCTCAATTGTTTACGCTTTACCATATAATGCATTTAATCATTCAAAAATGTCATACTCATAAGATATCATCACCAATTATCAAATCCTCAAAACAAAATATGCATATACTACTATATAGGATTCTCTACCATAAAATCCTATTTTCAACTTTGTTACTTCACATAACATATTTAACTCATATTTCAGTAACTAAACTATTTTCATAAAAATACCAAATCAGTCCCAAAATATTTCTTTTATGGGATTTAGCATAATATAGTCCCATAATGAAAATATATTTTCTCTAAATTTTAAAATTCATTTACTATTTTTCAAAAATCAATTTCTAATTAATTCCTTAAGAAATTAGCTACCTCAATTTTAACTCCAAAATTCCCAAATCTTGATAGGACCTTACACATGTTAACATGAGCTTCCAGTTTAAATTTCATGGTCATCGGAGTTATAGAACTCCTAATTATAGCATTTTTCGCGGAAAAACCTAAATATTGAAATAGTCATAACTTGCTCATTTTAAGTCGAATGAGCTCATTTTTGGACAGGAGGTACTTTATATCATATACCTTCATGTCCCAAAAGGCCAGAATTTTTCTCATAATTTAAGTGGCCGAAACAGCCCTCTAAAATCATGGCGTAGCTTTTTCGGTTTTTGCAGCTTTGCACCCTTTGCTAAAATCAGTCCACACAAAAATCTACAACACCTTTTCCAGTAATTCCACTTGGATTAGTTAGGTAACTCATAGATCTAACTCTAGGACTTGACCACACTGAAAAATTCAAAATATATTAGGAGATATGGTCAATTGAATTTCATGTTACGCTTTCACAAAAAATCGGTTTTTAACTCCTTGTGATTTTTAAGAAACTTTCATGTTTTCACATACTAACCAACATAACTCATCATAACACTTACTAATACCACGTATACCCATGATTTTCATTAGTCCAATGCTTTTATTATGACTTTCATCATAATCCACGTAAACAGATCCTTTTAGTTGAAGAAATATTTGAGGGTTTAAGAAATGGGTTTTTGTACTGGGGTCAATACAAAATTCGATTTCACGCTCTAAGTAGGCTAAGAAGTCTTCAAGAATACACCAAGAAATTTATTAATAATAGAAATCATTCAAAATCTGTGACTCTCATCCAAGACTTGGATAAGACGTCACATTGATACCAACTGTGACTTCTATCCTTAACCTAGATAGCATCACAATGATACCTATAAACTTGCCATCTTCATTCACGATGTCGCCTCTGAAAAGCCCGGCTTCGTGCATTCCACACAAGGAAGTCAACAACGAAAGGTTCGGGGCTCTTTACTTATGGCTTGATATGACAATAATTGACTTTAGTAGTTTGGTTACTTGAATTCGCACAACAAAGTTGGTTATGAATATAAAAGCTAACAACCTTACGAAAAGCATGATGAGTAGTTAACCAATTGATTCCTAAAATCACATCAAAGGCAAGTATTTTCAAAAAGATAAGATCGACAGGTAACGTGAAAATGTTTATTTGAATCAAACAAGATTTAAAAATAGTAGCGAATTAAAGGCTCCTACTAACGAAGTTTCAACCAATAAGTCAAAGTTTAACTTCTTCGGAGTCAAATTTAAACGTTGAACACAACTAGGTGAAATAAAAGAGTGGGTAGAACTGGTATCTAACACGGTATAGACTTCGCAAGAGCTTATGATTAACTTACTCGTGATAATTTTATTCGTGTTCCTCGTCACGAAAAAAACGCTCTCTTAAACTACCGGCTTTGGTTTGTCAGGAGAGCCTTTGGTGCTCTCCATCCTAGTTGAATTTGTCTTGATGGCGACAAAATCGAGCTAAGTGACCTTCTCTTCCACAATTATAACATGCTTTGACTGGCATGGCGCAGTTGATCGATGTGTCCTCTCCTCCGCATTTGAAGCATATATGATAGTGGTCTTTCTCCTTCCTTAACAACTTGGTCTTTGGTCTTTGTCGCCTTTTCCATCATTGTTGAATCTCCTTTTCTTGAAATGTCCATTCTTATTGCTTTGACCGATTACCACCAAGTGGTTACCATATCTAACCTGTTTGATTCCTCCACGCTTGTTGTCACCGCTCATGACTACTCTCACCGGTATTATAATTTTGCTTACCGCTTCTCTTTTTAATTACGTTGACTCGTTATCGCGCTCCACTAATCGAGCCCTATTTACAACATCCTCAATACAAACACGCTTTATGAAATAAGATGTTGGCGTATCTCCCGCTTCAAACCTCTTAAAAACATTCGCGCCATTCTCTCTTCATTATCCACCAGTGGGGCCGAAATCGTGATAACTCCGCAAATTTTGCCTCGTGATCAAGACACACGGTCATATTGTTTTGTTCCAACTTGATAAACTCCACCTCCTTCATGTGGCGAATACTTTCAGAAAGTATTTGTCGTTGAACGACTCTGGAACTTCTCCCAAGATATCTTCAAGACAAAGAAGTTGAGTACGTTTCTACCGATTCCCATCGAATCACCTCTCGCGCGCAACATAAAGGCGGCAAAGGGAACCTTTTGCTCCTCGAGCATCCCAAGACATCAAATATCTTGTAATCTTTATCCATGCTTCCGCCAAAGTGGTTTTGCTCTCCCTTAAACTCCGGTTGGTCCCACTCTTTGAATTGTTTAGCGGTGACCGCCGAGAGTTTTCCGTGTTTCCACCTCGTTTTTGGATGTAAGTCGCTCACTTTGATGTTGCATGAATTTAAAACCTCTTAAACGTCATCACGTCGTCATTGATCGATGTTGTTGTTTACGGAGGATTATCGCCATCCCGTTGCACATTGTCCTGATTATTGATCTGTGGAGAATCAACAATCTCCTGTGCTCCATTGCTATTCTCAACATTTTTGGATGCCATTTTTAAACACTGCCACAAAATAAGGGTTAATTGACATGCAACATATTATCACTATACTCTGACCGACCAATCAAATACCAAATAAACTTAGGTAGGTCATACTAGCGAAGGAATTCCCTATATCTCCCTCCTAGTTCTAGTCTCACATCTTAGCCGTGATCATATCCTGGCTACGATACTGTAACCGTGACGCCCCCCAAATTAGGTATACATCACCCATCTTGGGTCGCCACTTACATGGTAGTGTAATTTAAATACAACTTACTAACATAACTATCGTGGTAATAATACGACATAAATCGTGAGTTTAAATACAAATATCGCCTACTAGATATTATACAAACTCAAAAAAGGAGTCCTCATTACAATTATTATCACACTATTTCACGTAATAGTGAGGACTACTAATGCTATCTTCGTGACCATCACTCGCTTCCCAGACTCGTCCCGAATTTATATTCTCATTTCAAGAAGAAAAAAGGAAAGAAAGGGTGAGCTCAACTAGCCCGAAAGAAGAAATATTATGACTAAGATAATGCGTAATAAATTATCAATAGTCTTCAACAATGTTAAACCGATAAAATACAATAGACAACCAGGTTTAATCTGCGGTGAATATGCAATCCATTAAAAGAGTCAAGTAGAAAATAAAGTCTACTATCTTTTAGGTTTTAAAAGGTTTTTCATCAACATTATAGTTTGGACTCACTCACTTTAATAAATATTCCACACCATCGAATCACCCCCTGCACTACTCGGCCGAGGATATTCTTTAAGTATCACGACCACAATTATTCATGCACTACGGACCAAGAGTATTTGTATTATTAATTAATGGTCATGATCATGCCAACAATCATCCATCAATGCACTACTGACCATCGAGGATTTTTACCACATCATTTGTAATATTACGGTCCATGATTACACCGAATAGTCTCTCGGTCATAATCATACCAAGTCCATCTATGCACTATGAAGCCACGATTTAATGACTTTAAAAAATATAAACATGAGGATGATGACAATGATATAAGAATTCAATAAAACAAGTTCAAGAATTATTTTATCCAGAATTATTAACGTCCCAAATTATCAACATGATAATCTTGTTTTGTAGAGTAAAATTCAAGAATAATCGGAAGAATATTTCCATGAAAAGATCTTCGGATGAAACGCAAATATCGAGGATATTCCACTAATTTCATGGAGTATAAAGTCAAAGTTTTAACCAACCGGGTATAATAAAGAATGGAATAACAAAAGAAATCACCACGCATGCAAAGATTTCAGATAGTATAAAGTTATTCCAATGTAATAATAATAACGGAACCGGTCGTGTGAAATTCACCAAGCGGATGATCCAACAGAATAATAAATCTTTGAATAATAATAAACAATGGAACCAGTCCGGTGTAAAACACACGCATGTGATATTCCAAATGTAATAATAAAGAATGGAATAACGAAGAAGATCACCAAGTATAGGGGATTCACAGATCTGAAGTTATTCCAATGTAATAAATAAGAATGGAATAATATAAGGATTTCACCAAGTATAGGTACGCCATGACATCTGGTTATGTATAGGGTATGCCACTTTTACGAGTTTTTCCAATGAATAATAATGAATGGAATAATGTAAGTTCTCTTCATGAATAAGAAAGAATAACACCCCTTACAGTACAACAAATAATATCACTTACCGTAAAAAAAGACACTTTGGATATCAAAGTAGTGAAGTACCGAATCTCTTCTTCTTTCTCTCTCTATAGATTTTCTCTCTATAGCTTCTCTCTATAATTTCTCTCTCTGAGTTTCAAAGAATTAAGTAAGAAAATAATGAAGGAATGAGCTTCATTTATAGGAAAATAGAATGCATAGTAATTAATCCATGAATGTCCCGATTGATTTACTTTAATCGACGGTCCATATTTAAAGCAAAATCTTTTAAATAAAATATAATATATTCTATTTATATAAAAACATTTTACTATGCAAACACTATGCAACACTATGCAAAATACTATGCATAATAAAATATAATATATTATATTTATAGAATAACTTTAATAAAGTATTACGCTTTATATAAAAAGATGTTTCGCTTTTATTACGTTAATAATACTAATAAAACAAAACGCGTCATTATCGCTATAATAATTCATATTATTAATCGACAATAATGGAATCAAACCGAGTGACTTCTCACATAAGCATCAATAATCAATACCGTATGCTACTTATGCAACCACACGTATTCATCGTACTTTTACTACCGAGTAGTTCAACAATATCAACGGTAAAAACTTTCACCGTTATTTCAATAAAATATTTTGTCATTTTCTCGATCCGACAATAATTCTGTTGTGTGGTCCACCAATGATTGAGCCGTTGTATTTAATATTCTCTGGCTAAACCAAATATTTCCCACCAATCGAATATAATATAACCACTTGCATACTTTGCAAAATTTATAAATACTACCCACAACTATAATATTATCTCAAATTCACACCATAATATTAAAAATTATTTCGACAAAATTTAAATCTTTATTGATAAAATCTGGGGTCTCACAGAAAGAATATTCCACGACTAAACGAATATTCCCCGACAACAATGAATATTTTATAACCACTTGCGTATTTTGAAAAAAAATTCATATATCACCCTTAACTTTAACTTTTATCAATTTAACCATTTACTGAATAGTTATTATAAGAAAAATTGAATACTTTTATTTCATAAAATTCGGGGTTTTACAATCTTCCCTCCTTATGAAATTTCGTCCCCGAAATTTACGTACCTGGTATTTCGAAAAATTGAGAATACCTTGCTTTCATTTCAGATTTTATCTTCCGGGTCATCATGATTTCTCCATTCCTCATCTCCCGTGATAACTTCATTTGGGTTCTTCACTTGTTGGGAAGTCATGACAACCGCCATCCCTCGAACTACCCGACTTTGACTTGTCTGGGGCAGCATTTGGCGTCATCACTACCGTTGGAATATACTTTTTTATAGGACATATTCCTCCTTCAACTGCCTTGTCGTACTCCTGATTCATGATCTGAATCATCAATCTTCGATTCATATCGAATTTCGGTTGACCACTATGTACAGGGTAATTCAAAACTCGATGTTAGGTTCTCCCAATTGTTGTCCAAAAAGAGAAATACATATCATCTATTTTAGCCTTCTTAGATCGGACATCCCTTTCCACAATATCAATGCGTCGTGCGGCTTTTCCCTATGCATCACTCACTCTTACTCGTTCAGTTTTTTCTTCTTTCAGCTCAGATTCTAGCTTTCTACCATCTTCTTATACTACGCGAAAGAATGCTTCATTCAAGCATCACATATCGGGTAACCTGAAGCTTGAATTGTTGCATCCTTTTGCTCCACGCCTCACTGCGTTTCTTCAAATTTTGACTCTTCTAACTCATGAATACGATTTTGCAATTCTACATTTTGATCATATAATACCTCTAATAAATTCTCCTCAGGTACCTCTTCTTCCTCTTCTTCCTCACTCTCAGCTATTACCTCTGCGACTATCTCGGGTGCAACTATCAATTCTTCACTCACCACAAGAATATCTCTAATTCCTTCTTCGTCTGACATCACATTATCATGGTTAGTGATTAGAGGTATCCCCACAGTCTCATTCACTCCATTGTTTGTAAGACCCCGAATTTTTTTAAATAAAAAGGAATTTCCTTTATCTATTATTTTGAAATAGTAAGGGTTGATTTGATTAATGTGGATAGTTAAGGGTTAAATACGCAAATATTTCAAAATAAGCAAGTGGTTATAAAATATTCATTTTTGTCGGGAAATATTCGTTTGGTCGTGGAATATTCGTCTTGTGGGAATATTCGTTTGGTCGTGGAATATTCGTCTGCTTGTGGGAATATTCGTATGTGCGTGCGCAGCCCATGACCATGTGTGGGCCCCATAACGAAAAAAAGCGATTGGATGAGGAAAACGACAAAGTTTGGGTGGTTATAAATAACTGTAGTTATTACTCAAGTTAAGATCGTTGGAATACCGGTGGTTAAAATACGATGTCGGCGTGGTTGCACGATGAAGCACCAGGTATTGCATGACAAGATTGTTGAATTATTGATTAAATACGTAAGATCGCACTACTCAATAATTTTCACGATGAGTTACTTTATTTAATATTTTATTTTATTGATTCAATAATTGTCATGCGTTGATATTTTATATTATCATTGCTTCAATAATCATCACCGCACAAGATTTCCCATTATCGATCAATAATTCATATTATTTGAATAATATTATTAGATAACATTATTGGCAATGTCTAGAAAGTTCTGTCTAAGGAGAGGTTTGGTCACCTAATTGCGGCGCCCAAGAAGGAGAGATCCTTATTGAAAGCCCTCTTCTGAGGAACACTGGTTGTCATAAATGTGATTACAGTATTATTTTTGTGAATAATTAATTATTGATTCATATGATAAGAAATATTTATTTTATATGAATATAAATGATGGATTTATTTATGTGGTTATTAATGAAGGAATTAATGTTGAGGTGTTTTATCGAGATTTTATCTGGATTGGAGGTGTTAAAATCAAATCGGGGTTTTTTAGATATATCATGGGGTTATAATTTTTAATCCGACCGTTGGATCGTTGTAATTTTTGGATATGTTATACATATATAAGTTGAGTATATGTCCACAAATTTTGAACCGTTAAAAATGCACGAATGATTTGTTGTGAATTTTAAGAGGTGTCGGATTCTAAATTAGGTTTATAATTGATTTTGGTGGAAAATTCTAGAATTGAGTGGGCCCCACTTGTGGTTGGTGAAAAAAATGTGCTGAATTTTATTTCAAATGTGGTGGGTGGCAATAGTAGCGAGTAAAAAGCCATCGGTGTGAGTCAAATCAAGCTTGGTTTACGGCTAACATTTTCCTATAAATAGAGGGCTAAGTTAGAATTGAAAATCACACCGTAAACAAAGTTTTCTCTTCTCTCTCTATTATCGAGCGTATTTTGTGAGTATTTAGATACTTTGAGAGTTGTTGTTCAAGACAAGTTTTTCATTCAAAGATCACTTCCGACCTTTCCTTCCGGAAGATTGATTCTTTGAGGTAAGGATGTTATTTTCTTCTCAAATGATATTAATTCTTCAATATCATTATCTTTGAAATGTTGATCTGAGGTTTTATCAAATTTGGAACTTTTTCATGCTCGGGGTTACTATTCATGAGTTACTTATTCACGATTACTATTCATGAGTTACTATTCACGAGTTACTTATTCACGAGTACTATTCACGTAAGCGTGAAGATGTTTTTTGTGGAATTTCTATCTTTTGGTGTCGAGTTACTATTCACGATATCTGGACTATTCACGATACTGAGACTATTCACGATACTGGCACTATTCATCGAAAAATAAAATTTCTTCTTTTCGTCCAAAATATCTATTCGGATACTAGCTTTGATTGTATCCATGTTTTGATCATTCTCAATTTTACACCACTATGATTATTTTTGAGGTATTGTTGGACATGGATAAAACAAAGTACGAATCCTTAATCCTTAATCCTTGTCATTTTGTTTCAATCGGATTCGCTTCTTTAAAATATTTTCATCATCCTCGATCTTAAATGATGATATTATTGAATATCTTTGGCCCGTAGTGTAAAGATGAATGATTTAGAAGAATATCTTTGGCTGTAGTGCAAAGATGAAGCAGCGTGTTTAAATGAACACGACCGATCGATGAATATCTTTGGCTCCAGTGCAAAGATGAGCAGTGTTTAAATGAACATAACCGATCGATGAATATCTTTGGCCTTTAGTGCAAAGATGAACAGTGTTGAGATGAACATGACCGATTGATGAATATCTTTTCGCACAGTAGTGCAAAAGATGAATATTTGATTTGAGATGAATATTGATTGATGTTACAGGATAAAATATTGATGATGGACCGTTAAATTCATAGATTATAGTAGATTTCATTCTCTACGTAACTCTTTCTATGAATTATTATTTCCGTATGAAATATTGATCCGAAACTTGTCATTATTGTATTCTATCGATTTTTCCTCGCTGGAGACTAACGATAATTTGTTGTATATTATCTTAGTCATAACATTCTTTATTGGGCTAGTTGAGCTCACCCTTTTCCTTGTTGTTCCATTTTTCTTCTCGTGAGGCGAGAATGTAATGAGTACTAGTGGGGTATGGAATGAAGGTTCTAGAGAGTTGTTTAGTAGTCCTCACCATTATTGTAAAAATAATGTATCAATAAATGTGATGAGGATTTATTTGAGTATAAATATTGTCTGAAGATAATATTTGTATTTAAACTCACAGCTTTTATTGTTGTGATAATAAAGTTGTAGTTGTTTCGCATGCCATGTATTTGGCGACTCGAATGGGTTGGATGGAATGGACCTATTTTGGGGTCGCCACGGTTGGTATCGAGCTTAGGATATGATCTCTGGCGGAGATCGGGGAATAGAACTAGGAGGGAGAGACGAGTAAATCCTTCGCTAAGTGTCCTACCTAAGCTTATTTGTTAGTTGGTCAAGATATAGGGATATTATGTGATTGATTTCCTAATTAACCCTTGTTTTATGACAAGATTTTGAGAATGTCGATCGAGAATATTAATAGTGGAGTAAATGAGACCATGGAGATGCTCGCACTTAACAACGAGGAGAACGTGCAACAGTCGGCAATGTACCTCCCGTGAATAACACCACCGAAAGCGGATGATGAACGAGGGGATGTTTAGAAGTTTTTTGCGCTTCATGCAAAATCGACGCGAGGAGAGACTCGTGTTCAAAATACGGAGGAGATGATAGCAATTCACCGGGTGGTCACACCAAGCAATTCAAAGAGTTGGGACCACCGAATTGCAGGAAGCCGGATCCGATCATAAGCGGAAACATGGGTCAAGCAAATTACAAAATATTCGATGTCTTGGGATGCACGAAGGAACGAAAAGTTCCATTCACTACTTTTATGTTCCGTGGCGAGCTGATTCTTGGTGGGAATCATGAAGCGTACCCATTCAACGCACTCAAAGACGTGTCATGGGAGACGTTTGAAATGCAGTTCAATGACAAGTACTTCCCCGAAAGTATTCGCTATATGAAGGAAGTGGAGTTTATTAGATTGGAGCGAGAATAACACGGCGGTGTCCCAAAGACGAGGCGAAGTTCATGGAGTTATCCGTGTTTGCACCTCATTTGGTGGAGAATGAGGAACGTATGACGCGGATGTTTCGAGAGGTTTGAAACCGGCGATACGTCGAAGATCTCATTTCTCATAAATTTTCTCTCTTCATTCGGATGTTGTAAATGGGCTCGATTGTTAAAGCGAGATAACGAGTAACGTTCAACCGAGGGACCATAACCGAGGATCATACCAAAGATAGTAGTCATCGAATAACGATAACCAAAGTGGAGAAAGAAGAATACGGACAAAGGTGGTAACCACTCGGTGGTAATCGTGGCCATGAAAATAGAAGAAGCGAGTTGGGAGGAGATTTTAAAAGAGGAGATTCAACAACGACCATTTAAAGACGTCACCAGAGTGGCAACTAGTTCTAAGGAGGAGAACGACCATCGATTCAGTATGTTACAAATGCGGAAAGAGGATATATCATCATTAACCGCCCACAACAGCTTTAAGGTATGCTATAATTATGGAAAGGAAGGACATATCGCCGAGATTATGCGATATCGAAACCCAGTCAACGAGAATGGTGACTCAAAAGGATGTCCCAAAAAGTCAAAGTCAACGGTTCTTGGAAGAGCGTTTGTCGTGACCAATTCAAAATACGAGGAACCCGAACGGTTAGCACGGGTTAGTTAATTATAAATTCTTGCGAAGTTTATACCTTACTAGATACCGGTTCTACCCATTCTTTTATCTCTCTTGCTTGCGCTCAACGTTTGAACTTGACTACGGAGAAACTAGACTTTGACCTATTTATGGAGAATCCGTTAGGAGAAACTTTCATTACATCTGTTGTTTAGAAATCTTGTTTGATTCAAGTTGGCACCATTACCTTACCTGTTGACCTTATCTCTTTAAAGATACTTGCTTTTGGGGATTGATTGGTTAACTACTCATCATGCCAAAATTGATTGCTTTTGTAAGGTTGTTAGTTTTCATATTCCTAAGCAACTCCGTTATTCAACTCAAGCGAATCAAACCATTGTAGTCAAACATTTTCATATCAAGCCATGAAGTCATTCGTTTATTACGGATGTCAAATTTTCTTAGTCCATGTTATGGATTTGAATAAAGACACGTCGATTTGAATAATATTCTTGTTTTATTGATTTTTCCATGACGTATTTTCGAAGAATTTCTTGGTTTACTCCCAAAGATGATATTAAATTTTGTATCGACTTTGAACCCGTGACAAAAAACTCATTTCTAAAATCTCATATCGAATGGCTCCTATTGAACTTCGTGAGTTAAAAATTCAACTATAGAATTTGGTACATGAGCCTTTATCTTGTGACTTCCTTTGTGGAATTCACCTAAGCTTTATTCTCCGTAGGGGACATCATATTAAATGCGATAGTAAAAACCGATAGGTGTCATTGTGACGTCTTATCCAAGGTTGAGATATGAGTCACGATTGAGAACAACCTAAGTTTCAGTAATCGAAATACGTAGCTTTCTAGGCTTAGTTGGTTATTATCGGAGATTCGTTGAAGGATATTCTCGAATCGCTATTCCATTAACGTAGCTGACTCATAGAGATACAAAATTCAAATGGAGCAAGGAATGTGGTAAGAGCTTCGAAGAACTCAAGAGGAGACTCATTTCAGCACACGTTCTGACCATGCCATCCTGGAAAAGCGAACGTGGTAGCTGACGTGTTGAGTAGAAGATCGTATACAAGTACGAGTACAATATTGTCAAAGACTCATTTCGTATAATATACAAATAATAGAGATGGAGATGAAAACTCTAGGTACCCACGTGATGATATACTGATGCGTGATGATATACGAGTATAATCGACTTTAATCGATAAAGTTAAAGTTTTGCTCAAGCTACACACACCGAGTGATGAATTTGAAGAAGGAGGTGCAAGAAGTTGTTATTTTAAAAGCGAGAATCGGTGAGGTGAGGAAAGCTCAAACCTTCGATTTATTAATCCATTTGAAATTCTCGATCGAATAGGAACTGCGGCCTATAGACTCGTTTTACCACCAAGTATGACGCGTGTTCATAACGTTTTCACGTATCAATGTTACGTAAATATGTGGACGACCAAACACGTCATTGAGTTAGAACCGACGAGAGATAGCCAAGACTTAACGTCGAGGAGAGGTACTGCCAAGATTTTGTAGAGGAAAGAACATGACCTATGTCTCGAGGTTATACCATAAGTTAAAGTTTTGTGGAGAAACCATGCTATTGAGGAAATGACTGGGAGTTGGAAACGAAAATGAAAGCGAGGTATCCTCACCTTTTCAAACACTGTGTATCGTACGTCCAATTTCGAGGGACGAAATTTCATAAGGAAGGAGGTTGTAAGACCCCGAATTTTTTTAAATAAAAAGGAATTTCCTTTATCTATTATTTTGAAATAGTAAGGGTTGATTTGATTAATGTGGATAGTTAAGGGTTAAATACGCAAATATTTCAAAATAAGCAAGTGGTTATAAAATATTCATTTTTGTCGGGAAATATTCGTTTGGTCGTGGAATATTCGTACTGTCGGGGAATATTCGTTTGGTCGTGGAATATTCGTACTGTCGGGGAATATTCGTACAACGGCGCAGCCATGTGTGGGCCCCATAACGGAAAGCGATTGGATGAGGAAAACGACAAAGTTTGGGTGGTTATAAATAACGGCGTAGTTATTCTGAAGTAAGACATTGAATAATACCCGGTGGTTAAAATACGATGTCTACGCTGGTTGCACAAAGAAGATGGCAGATTACGAAGATTGTTGAATTATTGATTCGTGCGTAAGATCGCACTACTCAATAATTTTCACAGTAGTTCTTGCTTAATATTTTATTTTATTGATTCAATAATTGCTTTGCGTTGATATTTTATATTATTCTTTGTTTCAATAATTGTCACTTTGCGAGATTTCCCATTATCGATCAATAATTCATATTATTTGAATAATATTATTAGATAACATTATTGGCAATGTCTAGAAAGTTACATCTAAGGAGAGGTTTGGTCACCTAATTGCGCCAGATGAGAGAGATCCTTATTGAAAGCCCCTCTTCTCTGAGGAACAACTGGTCATTATAAATGTGATTCTCGTAATATTATTTGTGAATAATTAATTATTGATTCATATGATAAGGAAATATTTATTTTATATGAATATAAATGATGGATTTATTTATGTGGTTATTAATGAAGGAATTAATGTTGAGGTGTTTTATCGATTTTTTATCGGATTGGAGGTGTTAAAATCAAATCGGGGTTTTGAGATATATTATGGGGTTATAATTTTTAATCCGACCGTTGGATCGTTGTAATTTTGGATATGTTATACATATATAAGTTGAGTATATGTCCACAAATTTTGAACCGTTAAAAATGCACGAATGATTTGTTGTGAATTTTAAGAGGTGTCGGATTCGGAATTAGGTTTATAATTGATTTTGGTGGAAAATTCTAGAATTGAGTGGGCCCCACTTGTGGTTGGTGAAAAAATGTGCTGAATTTTATTTCAAATGTGGTGGGTGGCAATAGTAGCGAGTAAAGCCATCGGTGCAGCAGTCAAGTCTCGCTTTGGGCTAACATTTTCCTATAAATAGAGGGCTAAGTTAGAATTGAAAATCACACCGAAACAAAGTTTTCTCTTTTCTCTCTATATTATTGAGCGTATTTTGTGAGTATTTAGATACTTTGAGAGTTCTTTGCTCAAGACAAGTTTCATTCAAGATCACTTCCGACCTTTCCTTCCGGCAATCGATTCTTTGAGGTAAGGGATGTTATTTTCTTCTCAAATGATATTAATTCTTCAATATCATTATCTTTGAAATGTTGATCCGAGGTTTTATCAAATTTGGAACTTTTTCATGCTCGGGTTTACTATTCATGAGTTACTATTCACGAAGTTACTATTCATGAGTTACTATTCACGAGTTCTTATTCACGAGTACTATTCAATGAAGCGTGAAGATGTTTTTGTGGAATTTCTATCTTTTGGTGTCGAGTTACTATTCACGATATCAAGACTATTCACGATATCTGACACTATTCACGTATACTCACGACTATTCATCGAAAAATAAAATTTCTTCTTTTCGTCCAAAATATCTATTCGGGATACTAGCTTTGATTGTATCCATGTTTTGATCATTCTTGAATTTTACACCACTATGATTATTTTTGAGGTATTGTTGGACATGGATAAAACAAAGTACGAATCCTTAATCCTTAATCCTTGTCATTTTGTTTCACCGATTTCGTTCTTTAAAAATATTTTCATCATCCTCGGTCTTAAATGATGATATTATTGAATATCTTTGGCACGTAGTGTAAAGATGAATGATTTAGAAGAATATCTTTGGCACAGTAGTGCAAAGATGAGCAGTGTTTAAATGAACATGATCGATCGATGAATATCTTTGGCCAGAAGTGCAAAGATGAACAGTGTTTAAATGAACACGACCGATCGATGAATATCTTTGGCCTTTAGTGCAAAGATGAACAGTGTTGAGATGAACATGACCGATTGATGAATATCTTTGGCAGAGCAGTGCAAAGATGAATATTTGATTTGAGATGAATATTGATTGATGTTACGAGGATAAAATATTGATGATGGACCGTTAAATTCATAGATTATAGTAGATTTCATTCTCTACGTAACTCTTCTATGAATTATTATTTCCATTGCGAATATTGATCCGAAACTTGTTGTCTATTGTATTCTATCGATTTTTTCCTGTTGGAGACTAACGATAATTTGTTGTATATTATCTTAGTCATAACATTCTTTCTTGGGCTAGTTGAGCTCACCCTTTTCCTTGTTGTTCCATTTTTCTTCTCGGGAGGCGAGAATGTAATGAGTACTAAGTCGGGGTATGGAATGAAGGTTCTAGAGAGAGTTGTTTAGTAGTCCTCACCATTATTGTAAAATAATGTATCAATAAATGTGATGAGGATTTATTTGAGTATAAATATTGTCTAGAAGATAATATTTGTATTTAAACTCACAGTTTTATTGTTGTGATAATAAAGTTGTAGTTGTTTCTGTACCATGTATTTGGCGACTCAGAATGGGTTGGATGGAATGGACCTATTTTGGGGTCGTCACATTGTTAGTATTCTCAGCTGTCATTCTGAAATACTGCCATAAAACAAGGGTTAATTAAACAAATTAACGTATCACATAATATCCCGATATTATGACTGACCAACAAATAAGCTTAGGTAGGACACGCTAGCGAAGGATTTACTCATCTCTCCCCTCCTAGTTATATTTCCCGATCCCGCCAGAGACCATATCCCTAAGCTCTGATACCAAATGTGACAACCCCAAAATAGGTCCATTTCACCCAACCTATTCTGAGTCGCCAAATACATGGTACAGAAAATAACTACAACATTATTATAACAATTGTCGTACAAAATACAACAACACATATGCTGTGAGTTTGGATACAAATATATACCAACTGTGACTCGTGTCCCAATCGTAATATGACAAATGTCCCATCAGTGGACAGCACCTCACAGTGATACCTACATAAAGGTATAGTTAAAAACTGTTTTAGAAATTAGAATCTTTGGGAAATGCTCAAGGAAACCTTCGTACATGGGAGGCCATGCTTCCAGGTTATGATAGATATCATATGTCCACAGAATTATCCTTGGTTGACCTAATAGAGCCCAAAGAAAAACAAGAAGATTACTATTATATTCTTTCCAATGGTGAGTCTTCTCTTGACATATCATTATCTCCACTATCTCTAATCGTGAATTATACTTCAAACAAACACAAAGATTATATAGGTAGTGCTCGTAAATATACTCAGCAAGTGGATGTGCACAACCCTGTCTTATAATGACACGAGATTGTATGACATTAGACATCTTGTATGATAGTGGCAAAACACCCTTCCAATGTTGGGTTCGCCTCACCCTAGTTGATTCACCAAATATAACTACTAAATGATGACCACCGTTCTATTCTCATGTTACCCCCGCTCGACCCAGCTACACTCGTATTACCTGAAAGGAATTGTGAAACAGAAGGGTGAGCACAACTAGCTCAGTAAAGAATATCATTACTAAAGATAATCAAATTATCAATAGCCTCCATCAATAATAAATCAGAGATTTAGAACATATGGTAGATGATAAAAATTTCAACCATAGTTGCAGCGGAACGAGAAATCCATTAGAAGAGTCAAATAGACCATAAATTCTATTATCTTCTCTATGTTAAAAATCCACCAACAATATGTTATCCCTGTAACATCAATCAACAGTTTTGGTCCACAAACATATGAATAACTCATAATCATAATTGTGATTCTAAATTTCTCTTCGCATCCAGGACGAAGATAATTTTTATCACATGTCTTTACCTAAAACATCAAAGATCATGGTTATACCAAATCACAGTTACTGTTTATAATCATACTAACAATTTCATCTTTGCACAACGGCCAAAGATATTCATCAACAGACCATCTTTGCTTTGCACTACTGGCCAAAGATATTCAACAACAGTCATCTTTTGACTACTGGCCAAAGATATTCATCAACAATTCATCTTTTACACTACGGGCCAAAGATATTCCTCAACAGTTCATATTTGAACTACGAATGAAATATATTAATATCTCAAAGAAATATATAATCATTTCGAATTTATATAAACAATAATTATAACCATGTTGATCATTTCACCTTTGCACTTAAGCTAAAGATATTCAATTATAAATTCAATGGTCAAGCGATCATACCAATCAACAATTCAACTTTGCCTCTTGGCCAAAGGGAACCCATAGTCATGATCATACCAAAAATCTACCCATCTTTACACTCAAGTCAAAGAGAAATATCATCATTAGGGTTATAAAAA
Organism: Panax quinquefolius; assembly: GCA_020205615.1. NCBI lineage: Eukaryota > Viridiplantae > Streptophyta > Magnoliopsida > Apiales > Araliaceae > Panax > Panax quinquefolius. Next base: position 101,876,756 of record CM035166.1, on the reverse strand, counting down.
TATTATATATAATAGTAAAGTCAATATAATCAAAACATCTAGATTTAATCTCAAGAGTAATATTCATAAATCAACTATAATTTGGTTATAAAAAGAAACCAATTTTGTCAAGAATAGTAACTCGTGAATAGTAACCAATGAATAGTAACTTCGTGAATAGTAACTCATGAATAGTAACTCATGAATAGTAACTCATGAATAGTAAACTCGACACAAAAAGGTAGAAATTCCACAATAAAATTCATACTAATATTTCGGTATAATGATATTGAAATAACATTTCTTAAACTTATAAATAATTTATTTTAATTGTTTACACTTTACTAAATAATGCATTTAATCATCCTAAAATTCCAAACTCATAAGATTTCATCACCAATAACCAAAACCCTCATCAAAAATCTGCATATACCTCATATAGGATTCTCAAGCCATAAAATCCTATTTTCTAATTTTCTTACTTCACATAACATATTTAATTAATTTACTCATAACTAGTCCATTTTCATGAAAAATACCAAATCAAGTACAAACAAATTTTTCTTTTAAAGATTTAGTAGAATATAGTCTCATATTGAACATATATATTTTTCGAATTTTTAAAAATCATTTACTGTTTTTCATTTGGCCAAAACAGCCGAATATTTAGATATTTATCAAAATTTGTACTTTTATCCAAAAATTCTGAAATTTATAGAGTATACTTCTATCATATACATGTACTCCCAATAAAAATTTCACCAATTTTAGAGTTAACCACAAGGAGTTATAAGCGGTTACTTTTAAAATAGTCTTTTCTCGTAAAATTCATAACTCTTAATCTATACATCCAAAAATCACCATTTTTGGACAGAATCAATAAAACTCATCAAAATATCATTTCAAATTTTTCCAGAATTTTTGAAGGTCTGAAAAGTTACGAAACATGAAAAACATAACAACCCTTAAAATCCCTTACTATCCCTTACCTCAAAAGAGCAGCACTTCTGACTGGATATCGGATATAACGCTGAACGAACTTGCGTCGTATAGCAACACTCAAGATATCTAAATACTAACAAAAATATGCTTGATAATATAGAGAGAGAAAACTTATGTTTCTGGTGTGATTTTTAATTCTAACTTAAGCACCTATTTATAGGAAAATGTTAAGACCTTGTAGAAAGCGAGACTTGACTTCTTCTTTGATGGCTTTACCTGCAACTATTCTACCCACAAAAAATCAGTCATCTTCCCCAACAACCAAAAGTGGGGCCCACCCATTTCTATAATTTTCCACCAAAATCATTTATAAACCTAATTTCCGAATCAGTCACCTCTTAAAATTCATAACAAATCATTCGCTCATTTTTAACGGTTCAAAATTTGTGAACATATACTCAACTTATATATGTATAACATATCCAAAAATCACAACGATCCAACGGTCAGATTAAAAATTATAACTCACACAATAAAGCTGTAAGAACACCACTGATATGATCTTTTAATACCTCCAATCCGACAAAATACTGATAAAATACCTCAACATTAATTCCTTCATTTATAACCACATAAATAAATCCATCATTTATATCCACATTAAATAAATATTTCATTATCATATAAATTAATAATTAATTATTCATAAATAATATTACAGAATCATAATAATGACAACCAAAGCGCCTTCCGGGAAAGAGGGGCTTTAGATAATGATTTCTCCTTACTGGCGCGCAATTAGGTGACCAAACCTCTCCTTGACAGAACTTTCTAGATATTGCCAATAATTCTATCTAATAATATTATTCCAAATAATATGAATTATTGATCTGATAATGAAGATGATGTGCGGTGACAATTATTGAAAGCAATAATATAAAATATCAACGCAACAATTATTGAATCAATAAAATAAAATATTGAGCAATAATTATCAGTAATAATTATTGAGTAGTGCCTTCTTACGTAAGGATCAATAATTCAAAATACCGTAAAAAGCGGTATAATCTTCTAATGCAAAACACGCGCGTATTCAGATTTTTAACCAAGGGTATTCCAACAATGTTAATTTGTAATAACTACGCCATTATTTATAAAAACTCAATTTTGTCATTTTTTCATCCGACGGTTATTCGTTATGGGCCCCAATAATGGTCGCACTGGGTAAATTTAATATTCTCCGTGAAAGAATATTCCACACTAAGCGAATATTCTCAAACAACAATGAATATTTTATAACCACTTGCGTATTTTGAAAAAAAAAAATTCATATATCACCCTTAACTTTAACTTTTATCAATTTAACTATTTACTGAATAGTTATTATAAGAAAAATTGAATACTTTTATTTCATAAAATTCGGGGTCTTACAAAATTAGTGTCCCATTGGCTCCTTATTTCTCCTTCACGTGTAGAACATAAATGTTAAGGCCTATGTTCTTCTTTTCTTCCAAGCTTTGCTAGATAATGATTATGGAGGGAGTGGGCATAATGATGCAAATCAAAAACCAATTACCAACTCCTTGTTACCCTTCATGCAATCCTTTCATCCATGAGTTTGATGTAGTGGAAAATCTCATTGTCTGTGTATTGGATTTTCTATAAATATGAACTCTCCTTCCATTTTTCCATTTCCTAAGAATTTCATTGAGTGTGAGATTGAGAGCATACAAGTATTCTAGGACATTGGGAATTCATTAGGAGAAAATTCATTCATATTGCAGAGGTATAAGATTTCTTCTTGTTCTTCATTTTGAGTTCTGTTAAAATCCCATTCTTGAATTATCAATTTCTTGATTATGCCAAGTTGAATTGTGTTTGGGTTGTAGAACACTTATATAATTGTTATATAGGCTTATTAACATGTTTAGTATGCAATGTGGCTTGGTTACAGTCGAATTGGTGAAGAAAATTGGTATTTGGCTTGTTATCTGCCAAGGCTGGGAAGTCTCTGATCGAGCGGAGCCACATGCACATTGAAATCATGCGTATCCCTAATCTGAAATAAATTGCCTACGCCCTTTCCAGATTCTGTTGATTGTTTTTATGATATTTGGTTTATCTGAGCATGCTATGTTAGCTAGTATATGCATATAAACCACCTTAACACATAGAATGAAGATGTTATGTATATAGTAAGCCATGTTAGTTTATTTAGTATAAACATTCAAAGAAAACTTTAAGATTTGGAAAACTAGAAATTGTGAACTTGGAGTAATATATATTCTGACCTTACAAGCATGTTAGTATGGTTTTGAAATGCATGTCAGACATACTAACTTACGTATATGGATTTCATATTGAAGTATGATCATGTTGGACTTATTAGTAAGCTTTACTAATGAAAATATGAACTTGAACGTGAATATTGACGTGCTACTTTGAAAGTTGGAATCTGATATCTGTGAACATGTTTGATGGTACTCTTAGACTCACTCATGTATCATAAAGGTATATATACCATGCTTAGGTATCGTAATTTAAGTAAAGCATAAACGAAGCATATTTTCAAACCAAAATGATGCTAATTACACATATGTGATATGAATACTCACAAGCATGTCTAATATGAGTTATATGACTACCTTGTATGTTTAAGAAGCAAGAATTTTAGACTTTGTAGTTTCATAAACCTTGAATGGCCTTAACTTATTGAGATGTTCAACTTAGAACCATATTATAAAAGAGAAGACCTAGACTGAACTTAAAAGATACGAAAGGACCTTTGTCATGTTAATATATGTTATGTGTGTAAGGATAGACAAGCTAGGCCAAGCAAGTGATTGCTCAAATACAGTTTAAAAGCGGGGAGCCAGCAGCCTCCTCAAGATAAATCGGTATACCATATAAATTCTCTGAGATCGGTAAAGTGACTTCTGTGATTTTTGAAGTATGTAACATGCTAGTATAACTTCATTATGCTTATTTCTGTGCATGGCATACTGACAGAAGTAGCCTTCAATGTTAACACCTATCTTAGCTTGAATTGACAAAGTGTTTTAAAATAATGAAGTCTAATGGTAGTTCCGAGCTGCGTAATAACATAAGTCTAAGATTTCATGATTTAGTCGTGTGTGTACACTTGGACTATATATCAAGATTGTTTATCGAATATGTTTAACTAATGGGAATCCTATACTTATAATACACTATAAATAGGATTCGAAAGTATTGATTTCTTAAAGAGGATAATCTACACTTAAGGTAAGTATCTGAACTATCCTTTACATTGTGAAAGTATCCTAACTCTTGCATTACTTTATTCAACGGATATTGTAAGCTTATCTATTTGAATGCAAGTTATCCTACTTATTCGTTCAATTGAGGTAGTATGTCTAAAAATCTTGTGAAAACTATTATTCATGTTGAACTTGGTATTGTTCTTGAATATTATGAAAATGTCTATGCCATTTGATTCGGCTAGACTATATGCATGTTTATAAAACTGTCCAAACCAATTGATTAGTGCAAAAATCTTTAAAACTGAGTTGAATAACCCTTATGGTAAGGGGAATGTATGTTGTCGAAAACCCCAACACATAAGTAGATTATTACTGTGGTGTTATGCATAACTTAGAGTACTGGAGACTGATCATCTATAGTACTTGATTCATTTGGTTTATCAGTTTAATATTGATGATTCTAGTAGATGTTCAATAGTCCTTAGTGACTGCTCAGTATAAATTTTTTATCCAGTTGGATGCATTGATAGTCCTTGAATTCATATATATTTGTTGATTATATTGAATTAGGGTTCTTATTTCTAAGGTTTTGATTCAAGAATTGTTGATATTCATTATTCATGATATTATTCTGAAACTCTGACCTATCTTAGAGATAATACTTCGATATTTCAAACTCGTGTTATAAAACTCTTTACCCTTGTTGTATATTACTTGCTGGGCAATTTGTGCTCATTCTTATTTATTTAAAACCTTTCGATTAAAGTGAACGAGAGAAGTGTCTCGGAAAGACAAGGCAAGGGCGCTTACGCAAGGCTACCATCTAGCTTGTCCCTTTATGTTTAAGACTATTATGTTGTATTAAGACTGTTTTTAGTCTATGCTTAAACTTAAGTAGGATTATGTAATAAGTCTTTATTCGATATTATTATGTAATCTATTAAGTCTTCAGAGGTTCTGCGAGACTTGGGGGAATAATTATAATAAATCATTGTATATTATTCTAAATTAGATCTTTCGTTGTGAATGTGTAATTTTAGTTATTATGGTAATACTTTGAGCATATGACGAACCGAATTCGAGTGACCAAGTGGCGGTTCAAAATCGAGGGCGCTACATAAGGGAACACCCAAAAATCTGATAGGGAAAGAAACCATTGTAAATCTTATTAAACTTTGGATGTAATTCAAATCGTTGTCTTCAACAATGGACAAAAAGCATCAACTCTTTTGTGCTTTTGGAATAAGCCAAGAGAGAAAAGAAAATTCATGAATGCAAGAGTGAACAATGGCCACATGTATAAAGCTTCTATGACAAAAGATCAATAAACCATTCGCAAAACATAGGTGGGTAAGTTTGATTCTTTAGTCCTTCAGTGATATTTGAAACCATCTTGACCAGCACCTTTTTGTAGAAACATAGAAATAGCTTCCATTGCTAACACAAAAAGATATGGAGAGATATGGTCTCCCTGTCATAAACCTCTGGAATTTTTAAAGTATTCGGCAAGAGCACCATTCACTTGGACTGAGAATATAGCAGTGGTGAGGCAAGCTTTGATCCATCCTATAAATTTAGGGGGGAAAATAGAAAAGCACAAGCAAATCAAAAAAGAAAGCTCCAGTTATCAATGTCAAAGGCCTTTCGCAAATCAATTTTGAGAGCATACATATCTTGCAGGTCCAGAGCCTCTATGATAATTTCTGAAAAGTTCCTAAGCTAAAATGATGTTCTCACTAATGCTTTTGCCTGGAACAAATGTTGATTAATTGAGCTCTATTAATAATTGAAGGGATGCATGACCATTTTTAACCTGTTAGTAATAATCTTGGAAATGCATTTATAGGTATTATTGCAACATGAAATTGGTCTAAAATTAGTCATGAAAGAAGGATTTGCAATTTCTGGGATAAGTTCAATAACAGTAGTATTCTGATGTCGGGCAGGATAACGATTATCCTGCTGGTTGGTAAACAAATGGAATCACAAATAAAGGAACAAGAGATTCACCGGAAAACACATAGAAACTCTCTCTAATGTGTATAATATATTTTTCAAAATCAAAGTCTATCTAATTCCCACAAGTTGGGTTTATATATAGCTAGCAAAACTTTCTCTCCAATTAAGTCACTCTAGAATCTTCTTAGAGATATGAAAATAAATCCACCTAGAGATACGGAAAGATATCCTAACAAACTTCCTAAACATACAGAAATAAAATCTTAACAAATAACAACTTGCTAATAATAAAATATTATTAAATAACTAATTAATATTAATAATAAAAATAATAATGATAAAGCCCATCGACTTTAGAAGTCATGACGCCTCTTCGGAAGAAGTTTGCCACACCCGAAGTCATGACACCATTCGAAACCGAACTCCGACCCCGAAGACACGGACCGAACGGTTGACCCCGAAGTCAACCGATACCATTGCACTGATCCCTTAGCTTTTGGTCCTTTAACATCATCATCGTACTATCCGATCAATTAGGATTTTCGCCCATAAATCTTCCTGCATCACTCTCTGTGTTGGAAAGAACTCGTCCTCGAGTTTGACACAAATAGAATGGAAACTATACGAGAAGATACTTCGACAACTGAAATATTTTCCTTTTGATTCGATCATGGGATAAGATATATCTGTTGTTGAATGTCCTTCATCGCTGATAGTCCTGATGGAAGCTCTTCGGCCAATTCATGTACATCGGCTGACACTTCAGTGCTTTCAGCTGTCGAACTGCTCCCAAAAGGAAGTAGAACATACACCACACCTTCACAATCGGCCTCCGTTAGAAATCTAGTCATGGATAATAGATCGGACTCCCAACTGCTTAAGCCGAACTGTCCTCTTCTCACCGAGGGGCTAATACAACCTTATTCCCTTTAAAATGAAGGGAATACGTATTTTTTCGACCATTATGAATTACTCTTCAGTCATATTGCCAAGGTCGGCCCAACAACATATGACATGCGTCCATGGCCGCCACATCGCACCACACATTTATTACCGATAGAAAAAGACACTAAGCACTTTTTATCCACTCTTACTTCATTCTTTTTTTTTTAACAACGACAACTTATATGGTTTAGGATGTCGATTCATTCTCAAATGTAATTTCTTGACACCTCTTCGGATACTATGTTCTCACAATTGCCACCGTCAATGATTAACTTGCAGACTTTATTTGTTATTGTGCAAGTTGTTTGAAAGATATTGGTTCTCAATCAATCCTCTTCGGAATCACCTTTATGAGTTCGTAGACTCTTGTGAACGACCAGGGTCTCCTAGTTATCTTCATACGATCCATTCTCCTCTTCGTCGTCATCATCATATTCGTCATACTCAGTTTCTCCATAAGGTTCTCCTTCATCTTCAACCAACTGTTCTTCATCAAAATCAGAATTAAAATTATAAAATTCATCATCACAATCAAGGTGCGAGAAATATTCTGGGACTTCCTCGGTCAGATATTGTCCACGAGAATAATATATACCCTTCCTCGTCATAATTAAGGTATGAGACTTCCTCAGCCGGACACTGTCCACGATAGTGATTAAGGTGCGAGAAATATTTCGAGACTTCCTCGGTCGGATACTGTCAACGAGAATAATACCCTTTCTCGTCATGATCAAGGTGCGGGACTTCCTTCTTCAGAACATGTCCACGTCGACCTTGATTGATCAGCGCCTTAAGACGTCTGGTTAACTCTGCAACCTGTCTCTGTAATTCCTCAATCATCGCGTCTTTAATATTACGATCCTGGTTTGGGACTTCCTCAGCCGGAATCTGCCCTTTTACGACCACGACCACCAGCCATTAAAATTGATGAGTCTATTCCTAGAAAGATGCTTGAGCTTTGATACCAACTGACGCCGGGCGGGATAGCGATTATCCTGCGGGCTGGTAAACAAATGGAATCACAAATAAAGGAACAATAGATTCACCGGAAAACATAGAAAAACTCTCGCTAATGTGTATAATATATTTGTCAAAATCAAAGTCTATCTAATTCAACCCGCAAGCCGGGTTTATATATAGCTAACAAAACTTTCTCTCCAAGTCACTTTAGAATCTTCTTAGAGATATGAAAATAAAATCCTCCTAGAGATACGGAAAGATATCCTAACAAACTTTCTAAACATACGGAAATAAAATCTTAACAAATAACAACTTGCTAATAATAAATTATTATTAATTAACTAATTAATAGTAATAATGATGATGATGATGATAAAGTCCATCGACTTCCGAAGTCATGACGCCTCTTCGGAAGAAGTTCGCCACACCTGAAGTCATGACGCCATCTGAAGCCAAAGTCATGACGCCATTTGAAGCCGAACTCTGACCCCGAAGACACGGACCGAACGCTTGACCCCAAAGTCAACTTATACTATTGCGCTGATCCCTTAACTTTTGATCCTTTAACATCATCATCGTACTATCCGATCATTCAGGATCTTCGGCCAGAAATCCTCCTGCATCACATTCATGCCATGAAGAAGATGACATGTGTGAAAGAAGTACTTGACATGATCATTTGTGAAATCGTTACCAATATAAGAAAAAGTTTACATTAAAGTCATTCGGATCAGGACTTTTATTTTATTTTTCATCGATTTCAATACAGTGTAGATCTCATCATTTAATATATGAGTTTCTAAAATATTGGCCTGCAGGTTAGTGATGTGCTTGGTTATATAATCATTTCAACATATAAGCATCGTTTTAGGAAAATTTTAGTGGCATTAAAATTTATCAAGGTGCATAATTTTTTATTTTATTTATGAAATGGACATTACTATATTACAAGAGGGGGCAGGTCTGCAACTGCAAGAACCAAAAAAATAATGTAATTCTACTTTCATTTTTCAAGCTGTACATTCAAAAAAGCTGTACCAAATTACTCTAAATATTAATATATATGCACATGACTTTCCACATTTGGCTCCGTCTTTGGTCACCATTTGTGATGGATATATACAAGTTAGTGTTTTTGGCTAATAATAGTAATTCAGTAACTAACTAATAGTACTCCCATATAAATGGCTCTTCAAGCCGGAATCCTATGTCGGCTGCAGCCAGCTGCGAAGCATAGGATAAATATCCATCAAATAGATCTATGCTGTCCATAGAAAGATCTGGTAGGTCAAATATCAAATCATCAGCATCATCATTATCCGTTGATGGAGAATCCAATGATTGTTGGCTATTTAGCAATGACAAATTTGTTGATGAATAGGAATCCGGGAGTACGGCTTGGATCAGCTTGTCTTGGCACAGGTCGGCTTCATCTCCGCCACGTGATTGCTCAGAATATAGAGACCCCGCGGCCTTGACAGCAGCCGCTTGTATGTCCTTAGGTGAGGTGGAAGCTGGCCGCGGAAGTTCATGAGCCAAATTTGGAAAATTTAGATAAGCCGAGTGACCTTTGATGGCTAAAGAGGCTACATCATGGGATCGAGCTGCCATTTCAGCCGTGGGAAATGTTCCAAGCCATATTCTTGATTTTTTCTTAGGCTCTCGAATTTCGGATACCCATTTACCCCAAGTGCGCATTCGTACTCCACGGTAGGTTGGGTGCCCGCCGTCACCGCCACGGCCACCGCCACCACGGTTCTTGCATCGCTTGTTAGCCTCATTGGCAATTTTTGGCTCTTGAGTTACTCTTTTTGAGCCTTTTTTGCACTTTTTTGGAGTCGCCACTAAAAGGGTGGAGGAGGAGGAGGAGGAGGTGGTGGTGGAAGATGAGTTTAGGCGGTCGGAATTTGTTGAGGAGGAGGTGATGGTGGAAGAGGAGGAGGAGTAATCTTGATCTAGATTCTCGGTACTGATTTGTTCTTCCATGATAAAAGAGGTCTAGTGGTTGGCTAAAAATAATGTGAATGATGGCACAAAAAAATAGAGAGGGTTGGGCTTTTATAATTCTTCATCAACTAATTTGTATTAGCAGCCAAAAAAAGAATTTAAAAAAAAAAGAAAAAAAAGGGGGAAAGGGGGGGGGGGGGTGGTCACTCCTTCGGGACTATAGATCAACTATTTTGTTACCCCATGTGGCAATTCATATAATATAAGCTTTGAGATCATCTTTTTACATTTGTCATTTTGCATATACCACTAGAGTTATTTTATATTTGATTAATTTTTATGTTTATGCATGTTTAATCTTTTGGCATCACTTTGAATTTATATATAATGGTAGGCCACAAAGATTTGTACTCATTAAAATTTGGAACCACGCATTTCACATGCAAGCTGGCTAAGGGCCCTTGTAGGGTTATCTAGATGATGAATTCCCCTCGTCCAATTAATTTATAGAAGATAATTTGCCTTGTATGTACTTTTGTTTTAGTAATATGAACAACGTTTATCTTTTTTCCACTATTCAATATAAGAGAAGAAGAATTAACTTAATTAATAACAAGAGTTACAGACACATATCTTTAAACCGATATAATAGTATCCGTATCTCGTATCTGTTTATTTGTGGATATCTTTAAACTAAATATAAATAATATTTATTTTTTTTTAATACGAATAATATCCGTTTTTTTTTTCGAATACGGATGCGGACGAATATGAATTTTCCAATTATCATTTACAGCCCTAACTATAACTAGAAAAAAAAATAATGAGTTTTAAAATATAGTCTATTAATAAATGAATATTTATTTATTTATTTTTAATAAATATTTAAATACAATAATCAATGTTCTAAATTACAATTCAAATAAGTTTAATTTTCATTATTTTTGAAATCCTAAATTTCAGAATGAATGCTCTACTTATTAATGTTTAGATGTCCATTTTATGTGTATGGAATAATATTGTAGTGTGTATGAATATTTATAATTTATAATTAGATTTAAAAGTTTATATTGAATATTATTTAATTATTTTTCTCAAATACTTGATTAAAACTTTAATAATATGTTTATGAGAACTTTTATTTATAATTTATTCTCAATACATATATTACAATTAATTTACATAGTTAAATAAAAATTTATTTTATTTCATTATATTTATAGAGAGTGCAAGTTATAATGTATATAGGACAATTGACAACTAGTTAATCCAACTTGATTCAAAATTTACTTTGGACTTACTTTAAATATTTGGACTTCTAATTTTTAAATAATTGGGCAAATGAAAGTGATAACTACTCTCTCCACCCGAAAATTCATAAACGTGAATTAATTATTCAACCCCCTTCTAGATTAATTCTAAATTAATTCGGACTTAACACATTTTAACAATAAAATTATATTGTTCATTTTTCTCGCCTCCCAACATTGCAAATAAGTTTTGAAAGTAAAAAACTTATAACAAACTAATAACTATAGTTTTATTCTTCTAGTATATAATTTTCTTGGTAAATGATACATTTTAGATATTTTAACTTTATAATAGTAAAAAATCATTAACTATACTTAAATCAATTTTTTTTTCAAGTTTATTAATATTAGAATAAAGGTCTTATTTTCTACTTTTTAGAAGTGAAATGATATATTTTAAAATAATTTTTGTATGATAGTGAAAACTAATTATTATATAAGGAATGTCACTTTAAAAAATTATTTTGCTTATTATATAATAATTAATATATATATATATATATATATAAGTTATTTGGATACGAATTTTGGATACGGATCTGAATCCGGATATCAGCTATCTGTCGGATATATTTATGGTCGGATACAAATACGAATACGCCTATATTTGTATTCGTATCCGCTTATTTGCGAATACTTTTAAACCGAATACGGATATATTCGTTTTTTTTTTAATACATTTACAACCCTACATATAACGATAACTAAAAAATATTATCATGTTTATAACTAAAAATATAATCATGTTTATAACAAATAATATTCATAGGCTATATTTGTTTGCAAGAATTATACTTGAGATTAGAGTATTAATCCTAAGTTTCTTGTGTGTTTTTAAAAATAAATTTAGGACTATTAGTCCCGGGATAATAAATTGATTTGAAAGGGGTGACTATTTAATATCATGTCCAATTACTATGTATTATAACTCTTAACTTTGTTTAAAAAGACCGATGTATACTATGATCCTATCTATCTATACTTAAACCAATGAGAATATATATGATATCTTTGTTATTAGTAGTAAGGGTATGATAGTCTAAACGAAAAGTTTTTATTCAATCATTTAAATAATTTTGAACAAAACAAACATAACATAATATTATTTTAAGTTATCTTATAAATAATTTCATAAAAAATAAACATGTGACTAAGGCTGTTTAATCTTATGATTAATAGTGTTGAAATTATAATACATGAAAATATAGTCTCAAAATTATAATTATTACAAACAAACATGACATAGATATTATGGCGTTTTTAATGTAGATTTGAATCTTTGTGGCAAAACTTCAATGACGTCCCAACTCCAAATGGTTGCTGGCCATAATTTCCTCAAATTTGACAAATTACAATTTAAACAAGTTAAGATATATATAAGAGCATCTCTAACAACTTTTTCAATAACTTTAGGATACTTAAATAAGTGAGTCACATCAAAAAATTACCTCCAACAGGCTCTCCAATCTTAGTCATCAAATCTACAACCTTATTCTCTCTTCAAATCTGCAACCTCATTTTCTCTCTTCAAAACATTTATTTTGTTTTTGGGAGAATCAAAATCATATGAAAAAAGGCTAAAAATATTTATTTTGCTTGATGAGTTTGATGTACAAGTCATTGAATATTTGAAGAGACACACAATATGAAAGTATCAAATAATGTTCTTCAAATTACCACGTAAGTCAACAAACTTCAATTTGAAGAGTTTTTTTTATTACTACGGTTAGAGATGATCTAAGACTGATATATTTAGCTAATTACTTTTTGTGTTTTGTGTATTTAGCGCTTAAGGGTTGGCAATTCCAGGCTTGTTGATATGTCACCTTCAAGTTGTCCCAATTCTGTCTGAATTTTTATCACCTCTTGCATAATTAGAGGCAGCTTGTAGTATTTGCCTGTGTGGTCATATATATATAGCTTCATTCATATGATCTTTAATAATGGAGAGTAATTTAACGGTTCAAGTTGATCAATCAATCAATCAAAATTTAATCATTATAATAATTATTAGCAGACCAATTAAGTAGATACCATTATTAAGGGCCATAGTTTACTCATCTAATTCTCTATTAACACTACTACGTTAGTTAAGCTAATCAGCCACTTGAATTTGATCAAAAATTCAATATATATAAACACAATTTTAAAATGAGAGAACTGTTAAATAATTAATTGAGTATCTAAAATGTATGACTTGCATGATGAGCCCACATTCTTTAATATAGTTGTTAGGGAATATTTGGGTCACATACGTTAATCTGAAATCACGTTTTAACTCAAAAAGTTAACTCTATTAGGTTTATGGTTCATTAGAGCATATATACCCTCAATTTTTTTTCTATGTTCTGATGTGAGATTTTACTATCACGCGATACCTCAACAATAAGGTCATCATCTCTTTCAACAAATAGTTGGTTAAAGAGACATGTTGATCCATAGTGATCTTGTAGAAATTTTGAGTTTAATCTGGTGTGTAGTTAATAATCTGTATGTAATGTATTAGAGCAAATTAAATGAGATAGTTTTATATTAATTAAGTTCATGAATAGAAAAACTAATTGTCATAATATTATAATATTTTGTTGGTAAGTCCAACAATAAAATTTTTAAATTAGACTATATTGTATGAATATTAATATTAATGTATTATCACATTGCATGTTAATTAGGGCGAAAGATACACTGCATGTTAGTAAAATTAAAATAAATAATTTTTTGAACTGAGTTGACAAATATAAAATTATTGAGTCGACTAACAAACATGAATCATTTGTATATATATATATATATATATATATATATATATATATATATATTGATACGAGGATTGTTGAAAAGAGGTATTCTTGAATTACAAAATGGACACATGCCAGTGGGTCCAAATATATTTGTATACGGTATTTGCTGGCTTAAATATATAATGATCAATCGAAACCAAATTCCTTTCTTAAAAATATTTTACACCTTAAGTAAGTGGCGAATCAAGGATTTTTTTGTCACTGGGAGAAATTATTACTGAGTTATAAATAATTTGTAGAGGGTTTGGGAAATGGTAGCATCTATATTTTTTTAATACTTTATCTTTTTCAGTATATATATATATATATATATATATATATATATATATATATATATATATATTATGTAATAATATATGGTATATATACACTTTATATTGACTTCATACTTGACTTTTTTAAGTAAGTAATTCATTATTTATTTTTAAAAATAATATAAATTAGATTATTATATTAAGAGGATATGAGTCATATGTGATTAAAATTTGATTGACAAAGTTATAAATTTTCAATTTGATTTCAGTATAATGTAAAATTTATAAAATTTTAGTGAAATTCGATTTATATATAATACTTAAAAATTTTAAAATTTATCTTATTTTATAAAACAAAAAAAAAATTCAGTGGGGGCGATTGACCCCATAAAACTATATGTGGCTTCGCCACTGCCTTAAATTACATTTTTCAATTACTTTAATTTGCCTCCCATTTCAAAATATTTATTACTCATATAAAATTCCCTCATACAGCTTACATTTAATTTCAATGAAACCTTGATAAAATAATATAATGAATTAAATAAATTAGAAGCGCTCAACTATTTAATCAAAGAAATTTAATCAAATTGGGTTAGAGTGGGAAATTGAATATTTTAAAATACAGTATTTAAAAGAGTAAATTGTAAATAAACACCTGTGATTTTTTCAAAGTTACTTATTTATGTCTGTACGTAGTTTAAAAGTGAATTTTCTATCACTTTTAGTTTTATAAACATAGCATCCTCTCACTTCACCGATAACGACGTTAACAAAAGCTAATGGATGGTACGTGAGTACGTTGTTGCCCTCCACATATATTTAGATATTAAGATGGCTCTAATCAGACATTAACAACTTAGAAATTGATCTAATGTTTTCATGGGTGGCTGCTATTTTCTTTCGTTCAGGGTTTAAAAAAATATTGAAAAATCACAGCTATAAATTAGAGGAGTAATTTGAGCAAGAATATAGGCAAAATTGAGGGATCACAATTTCAAATATAAGGTACAAATTAGGGTGCTAGTGAAGTGTTGAACAATACGAACCGGATACTCCACATTATAAAAAAAATGCTTTGTTTTGTTAAGTGAAAATGATGTAATTTAAATTGTAATTGGTAAACAATGATTTTGATTGAAAATGATGTAATTTGCATTGTAATTTAATTGTCACTTGTGAATCTGGTTAGTTATAAGCAGGGTATTGAAATTCATTTAAATAGCATATATCAACTGCATTACATAGATGAGCAAGAAAATTAAGTTGCATAACATTGTATAACTTCATTACTTGTAGGCATCAAACAAAGTTAACAAATTTCTTCTATTTTCTTAACAATTTGTGCTTGATGAAGACTCTGGGCCCAGGTACAAAATTAGGGTTCACATGACCTAATTGAATTAAATGCACAATTAGTGTTTAGGGTTATGAACTCTTTAAATGTCTGAAATTAGGGTTCGCATAATCTAATGGAATGAAGATGAAAAAAGTCAAAATAAATGTTCTAGACTCTGAGAAGCTCCACGTGTCTGGCGGCGGAAGACTCGTGGAGGTGACTCGTTTTGGGAATTGATTGAGGGATTGGATTGGTGGCCACAAGGGGCCGGCAATATATGGGCATTATTCTAATGACTAAAGGGTATTTCTGAAATTTCACGAAAGTATGTGCCTTGCATGACTACTTTCAGAATAACCTATAAATACCCCTTCCATTCTATTAGGAAGGGGATCTCTCTTCAGACTCAAGACTTGGACTCTTGGAGGATCAAAGGACTCTTTTGGTAACTTAAGGCTTGGATATTCCATCTAAAAACACTAAAAAGATTTGAACACTCTCTCAACTCGAAGAACTCAAGAAGGCTCTTGGAATTCCAAGAACCCTAACACGGTTTCCGGATTCTAGGGAGTTCTCGCTACGCGCGTCGTTAGATGTCGTCAACCGTCGTTCTCCCTCTTGATCAATCAATCAATTCCGTGTTCTTTTGTGGATTTCTCTCCTCCTTAGCCAATACAAAACCCTAAACAAGCAAGGCGTGATTTCCTTGCCCACAAAGACAAGAAGATTTCTAAAACTATAATGAGATTTTTTGTTTAACATGTTAACAAACACAAATGAAAAATAATATTGCTTTGTTCCAAATTATAAGATCATATTAACTTTAACAAGTTAATTTAAAATATTTTCAATCTTAAACTTGAGATGATTCATTTAAAATTATGAAAAAAATAAATATTACAATGAGTAGTATTTGTTAGATAATTTAGAAATTTCATCATTGTATTGTCTAAAATTAAAAGAAATTTCAATTTTGAGTTTAAAAATGACTTAATTTGTTTTTTAAAAAATCAATAATAATCTTATATTTTGAAACGGAGTGAGTATATAAATTAAATTAAATACCTTGGGGAGAAAAAAGTTCAAAATGTTTTGTGTGATTAATTTGCTATGTAGTTGTTAGAATTTAAGAACAAATAATATTGTAATCACACAGATATTATATGAAAGATGAAAAAGTAAGAACACACAATATATCTTGTGCCGCCCCCAAATTCAGTTCTTTACCACCCAATTTGAGTTGCCAAAATACATACTCCAAACACGAATTTTCCTATTTACAACTTTCTATTGTCATGCAAAATACGACAACACATATTCTATGAGTTTTCAATACAATATTGTACCGTATATAATACAATAATATTCACACCCAAAATATTTCAATGTCGTATAAAATACAGCAACACACATTTTAGTACTCATTACAATTATTGTTATATTATTTTATAACTTGATGAGGACAACCACAGACTCAGACCATCATTTCATACCCATGTTCTCTCCACTAGACCTGACAACACTCTTATTTTATAACACCAATGTTTATAATCATGTCAATCAAAAACTCATCTTTGCACCCAGACCAAAGATATTCATTTGTAACACCAATGGTCATGATCATACCAATCAATTCATCTTTGCACCTGGTCAAAGATATTCATATGTAATACCAATGATCATGATCATGCCAATTAACAATTACTCTTTGAACCCAAGCTAAAGTGATTTTTCACCACGTGTCATTGCTACACAAGAAAAATACACTCAACAATCATCTTATCTTTGCACCCAGGCCAAAGACATTCACAACAATTCAGTCTTGATAATTAGTACCAATAACAATGATATAATGAATGGACAGAAATAATAAGAATAATACTATAAAGAATAAATATTAATGATTTCTAATTTATACACAATTCAAATTGTCAACATAATATCCAGAAAATAAATTAGAGTTATTGATAGAATATAATATAAATTTAATATTTCACTTGATAAATAATAGATTTTCATTCTTTAAATTCTCCCTCAGGACCCACAAGCCACTAAAATTAGAATTGGCCAATCAAAATGAGTTAGATATAGAATTTAGGGGAAAAATTAGGGAGTATTAGGGACTAATCTCAGCCATTTTCTCACCGCATTTTTCAGCATTAGTCGCCCCCAATGGCCTACCCTTTTAGAAATTTAATCTATTATTTACTCACTTGTAATTTATAATTCTTATTTCATTATTTAAAAATTCTGGAATATTACACTCAGATTCACCAATTTAGCTAGCTAATCATACTTGTTTGATGTATTCATGAGATGTCTCACACACTTTAGAATAATCCACACCAAATAATATTTTTATAGTAACTAGAAAAATTCTAACTGTTATAACATGAACTCAAAACATGAGGCCCAATACATTAGTAAAACTCAAGATCGGGCTACTAATAAATATCAAAGCCCAATTGCACTTTACGCTTGACTTGCAGGGGCCGCCATTTCGTAATTACGAAGAAGTACAGACGATCAATTCATTCCTTTGGGAAGCGAGTTCCCATTCTACCATATTATAGTGGTCATTAGTCGAATCCGCATAAATATGAGTCAATTCCAACAGTAGTCAATTAGGAACCAAAATAATTCAATCAAAAGCTAGAATAATTTGCGGACAAAAATATTTTTTAAAGAAGAATATAACTATTGAAACGAACTCACTTGCTTTTAGGGAATGGAGTGCACTCTTGGTGAACTTGGACGGAATTGAATTAGTTTGTTATGTTTATAAAATCATATATATATATATATATATATATATATATATATATATATATATATATATATATAGGTGATTGAAATTTCGCTTTTAAACGATTATTTGCAATATACTCTATTTAAAAATAGCACAAACCTATTTTTCATATTGTTCTCTACCTAATTAGGATTAACAATTCTAGTTTTATAGCAATACTAGTTTTATAGCCTTTTAGACAGAAAAATAGTTTGTCCAAACTTTTGAAGTAATATAAACCACTGTTTTGAAACTCGGTTCGGATCGGCCAATTCAGTCGGTTGAACTAAGAATCGATTATATGCCCGGTCTAATTTGGCTCGGTTGAATCTGTTTGGTCAAAATTTGGAACTAGTGGTTCAACCGGTAAAATCTGGTTATGTTGACCCAATGAAACCGATTTTTTAATGTTTTTTGTAGCAAAATTTTTTAATATTAAAATTAATCAATTTTAGTAATATTGTAACTCAACTTTATTATATTTTAGTTTTAAAAAAATAAGATTTTTAAAATTTTATTAATTACTAATAATACAGTAAAATCTCTTTATAAGAATAACCTCTATTATATTATAAAAAAAATTGGTCCCAACTTGGGTCAGTTATAAATAGGAATAACCTCTAAATTGTTATATGTACGTTATATACTTTTCAAGTCCCGTATTAAGAAAATATACCTCTATATAATAATAATTTCATATATATATATATATATATATATATATGTGTGTGTGTGTGTGTGTGTGTGTGTGTGTGTGTGTGTGTGTTACATTGATATAAGTGACAAAATAATTTTAAAAGACTATATTTAACTATAAATGAATTTGCACTTATGCAGAGTTTGAAACATACACATTCTAGTTTGAAAGTCTAAATAATTTATGTTTTCTTTAATTTTTTTCATTGAATATTCTACAAACACTATGTACACAATTTTACATAAATATTTTTGGAATAATAATATTTAGGGGATTCTTACTGTTATTTTTGTTAAAGTTGATACTTTTGGGTGTTTGAAAAATGTTTTGTACCAATACATCTATTTAGTTATAACCTCTCAATTATAATACAATTAACTTGATCTCAAAGATATTCTTATATAAATGTTTCTTCTGTATATATATAACGTTCTTGGTTCAATAACGATTCATATATATATATATATATATATATATATATATATATATATATGGAGAGTAATGTGGTAGTGTAATTTTAAAGTTACATGGATGCTACGATCGTAAAGTGAATTCACTCTACTATCTGGAGACTACTCTACGATCGTAGAGTGAAATCACTCTACGATCGTAGACCATATAATTTTAAAAATTACACGACTGTGTATCTCCATATTCCCTTATGTATATCCCATAACTTTTTTGATTCAATGTTTCAAGTCTAAAAACATTGATATAAACTATAAAACTTATTTCTCATGTGGTACATTATTGGTCAATCAACATGACAAGGTAGGTGGTACAATTATACATTACTTTAAGAGAATTGACTACCATAAAGCAGGAAAGAAACCTAACATTAATATATATTATTATGTCCCATTACCATAAATACCAAAAAAAAAAAAAAACATTATTTCACAAATGTATAAAAATTTTATGCTTGTATCACTAAGATTACAGTACAAGTTGGCAAAAAGTGGGATATTTATTTTTGTACTGAGGGAACGTACGTACGTAGCAAGTAATGTTTGGCGAGTTTGAATGATACAGAACTCTATTCCTCCCATAATATATGATATTTTAAAATTGTGTATAATAATTAAAAAAATTATTATATAGCTTTAAATATAAGATTAATTATCTATAATACTATTTATCATATATTTATCTCATATTCTCTCTCATCTGTAATATTTTTTCATGGTGGACAATTTTTGAAAAATTGCGACTAATTCTCTTATATTATATAAAACGTCAAATAATTTTAGAACAATAAAATTATCTAAAATGTCATATATTATAGAACGGGCTGAATATTAGGCAAAGAAAACTATTGGAAATGTTAGGTAACAAGTTTGGATTAATTATGAATTCTTGCATGTAAAATTAGGGTTTGATATTTATTTTCAGGAGTCTATATATATGTATTTTGTATTATAATTTCTCAACCAGAGGCATATTTGATGTTCTTTTATTGTCTCTGTTTCCCTCTTCTTTTCTTTTATCCTATTAGTTGTAGATGTCTGCATGTTAATTAGTAGGAAAAAGAAAGTTGTCATTTTCGTTATAATTAGTAGGAAGAAGAAAGGAAGCCTCAATAAATATATAAGTGGTTGGCCGAAAGAGTAATATTGATGCTTTGGTTTGCTATGGTAACCTCAATCCTAATTATACTATAAGGAGAGACATCAAAAATATTTTTTTTTTTTTCTAAAGTCAATTAAATAAAATTTTATAATGATTAATTTATGGTTATCATATTACATTTTAGCTAAATAGTATCTTCATTCGTTTTAATAATATAAGTCATTTTAGAAATTATTTTATTCCTTATATAATATAAATTGTTTGAAAATTTCAAGTAAACATTAATTAATTATTTTCAATATTACCCTAAATAATAAATATAACTTTGGTTCTCTTACTATTTTTTGCCCAATAAATAATATTTTCTTTTTTTAAAACAAAAGCAATATAGATAATTGATATTATATTTAATACTATACAATCATTTTATTAATACTTATGTATAACTCTAAAACGACTTCGAGGGAGTAAATTACTAGCATCACAAATGTTAATTCACTACGTACCTCTCCACAAATTCAAGAGTCAATTAAAGCAACCACATACAAACCAATATAAGGGCAAAATGAAAAGTAAATTTATAATCCTTCCTAGCTATTAATTAGTATTTGATTATCTCAATTTGTGTGAAATTTGTCCTTAAGCCACCCTTTTAGGGACGGAAGGAGTAATAAGTTATATCACCTTTGATTAGTACCTTCCTTTAATTTGATATTTTTCAATTATATTATATATATATATATATATATATATATATATATATAAAAGAAGATACAATGCCTATCCTCTATTTTAGAGTATAATTTTATTATTAACTTTTAAAATTAACTTATAACATTGTTAAACTTAAAGTTGATATTAAGTCCTTTCATTTTAATCACTACAATGATAAATATTATAAATCATCGATCTAAAAGGTACCACTTATTGTAAGATTAATTGTTTTATAATTTCTGATAAATTGTTTCAACTTTAAGTTTAAAAATATATCAAATTTTCTTGCAAAAGTCAACAATAATTTTGTAATATGAAACAGAAGAAATAGTTCGTTTTGTGAGTTTGAAATCGAATGACTATAAAATAAACCTAGCAGGCCTTAACTATAAAATATCTACTTGTATAATATATATATATATATATATATATATATATATATATATAGATTCCATCCACAAAGAATCCTATTGTTGAAACAACCCATTTTAATTCAAATTGCTACTACCGTATCTGCTTATAAAAAAAAAAAAAATTATACAAGACCTAAGATAAGTAGTAGTATATATATATATATATATATGCATTAAAATGATTCCGGTTGGTAATTATTGAATTCGAGACTAGGAGCAAAAAAATTGGGTCACAAAATGGGCCAATAAAGTTGAATGTTGTACTGAATTTTTTTTTTTAACAGATAAAATGCACTAAATAGAAAAAGAATCCCTTTTAGTCCCATACTGGTAAGAACATGGTTTGTTTCTCTAAAAATAGAAGTGCAGAATTAATATTATACACTACCATATATTACTCCTATATATCTTTCACTTTAAAAGTGGTAGAAAACACACACACACACACACACACTATATATATATATATAACCCTTCGAATTCTTCAACAAATTGAGTAGCTAGTGCCATATATAGTGGAAGCATCCAGAATTGTGCCATCATTTTGTCCGCTATAAAAGTGATAATATTATTCCTTTTCATTCATTACATATTTTAAAAATTTTGTGTGATTTTTTTTTTTTAAAATTATGATGTTATCTATCTATAAATATTGACATAAATATTTAATTTCTTTTTCCATGCTAACAAGCTTGGAACTTACCCAACTATACACCATTATTGAGTGACATATATTAATCCGAGTACTGATAAAAAGAGGAACTACTAAAATTAGCCTATATCGATAATAAAAGGTGCAATTCTAGGATACAGTGACTCAACATTTCTCTACCCAAATTATGTAGCCATTCTTGAGTGACGACGCACATATAAAACAATGAGAGTGCCCAATTAACAAACCACAAATTTTTTTTTAAAAAAAAATCCAAACTATCAGCGTTTGCGACGGTAGTGTTTACAGCGTTTGAACCTCCAAACGCATCGCATCAATTTTAACGTGTTGCGTTTAAAATAAACTTGACAAATAAAATTTTAAAATGTGTTTGAACTTCTAAACGCTCTAAACAAATCAAATGTTGTAAACGTTGAATAACCAAACATAAACATACAACCCCAAATGATTGGTAGCGATGAGATTCAAATGACGCCTTTCTGGATGAAATTTGTGAGCATTCAACATCTTGAGATTGAATCCCACTTGCAACAATTGTGAAAAGGCAAATAAAACTGCTGAAATAGGGTCACGGACCGCTAGTGCAAGCTGGTTTCAAGAAAAGACTGGTCCGAATGAAGGAATTAGTCCGACTGCAGTTGGAAAATCCCACGTTATCAAAAAAAAATACATATACTAACTTAAGTTTTGGGCTAATAGTGATAAAATTGTCCATATGGGTAACATTCCTGGCCATTCATGGTACTCTCTCCGGCATCTTTCAACTTATCTAAGTTTTGGGCTAATAGATAAAATTGTCCACATGGATAACATTCCTGGCCATTCATGGTACTCTGGCATCTTTCAACTTATCTAGATGTTGTAAGTTGACATTTTCTAGCGCTTACAAGATCAAATCTCATATAATTTGATATTTTAACTTATGTCAGAAGATGCAAGTTGGAAAAAGAAAGATTAAGTTATGTCTTAGGCAAACTAGATTACAAATCACTTTTAAAACAACAATTTTTAACCTTTTTTAAAAAATTCCAACTGTAAATAATAAGGGATGAGAAAAAACAAACAAGAAAATCCAAAGTATTTTCTTGATTTTGGTAACATGATTAAATCCCAAAAACTGACGCTGCCTCTTATTTTTCATGTTGGTTAGATTTTTAAGAAAATGCTTAAAATTTAAGATTAATTTGTGGCCAACTTTAACCCCAAAACAATATAATTTTAGCTATTTTTTTTTTTGTTAAAATGACAATGGTACTATTCATGAAATCCATTAAATAACAACTAACCTACTAAAATACTTTGGGGCACAGTTGGATGATTGAGGTAACCACAACCAAACTAGGCCCATATACATAGATTGATTGATTTAAATGGATATATAGAGAGGTCATCCCACCAAGCCAGTGACAGTCAGAAGTTCACTCAACTTGATAATAGATTCAGATATCAAAATAATACACATCTTTTTGACATATAATGGTAACTAGATCAACTGTAAACCTGTATGATGATTTCCAATGAACAGACTATTTTACTGACTGTCAACCCAATTTGAATACTCCAAAGATTTGAAGGGTATGGATTAAAATGATAGAAGTATTGGTGGCAGTAACAATGCAATCAATATATAGAAACTTAGATAAATAAAGAAGGGGTTGTCTGGGGGGTGGGGGTAGGAATGGCAGAATACCTCCCCTAATACAAAACTGGGTGATTGCCTTGTAGCACATAACAGATGGGAAAATACTCTCAGCCTTACTGCTGGTTACATGCCATTCGAGGCATATGTGGTTCATCATCATCATCTTCGTCGTAAGCTTCCTGCTGTCTTTGTTGTTCCTTTCGCCTCGTCTCATCATCGATATTAACATCATGCAGAGTGGTTTCCTCACAGTCATCCGGCACCATATTCGACGAGTTCTTGCTTGGCTTCACGGGTAAAATGGTCTCCAAACTCCTGCATTTCTCGGGGGAAAGAAAGCCCGACTCAGGAAAATCAACATTAAAATGAATGAATAACCGGCCCTTGATGAACGGCCTCTTGTAATGTGGCATTCCCTCATCATTGATTGCCTTGTACTGATCTGCAGTTTGAAAGATAAATGACCAAACATGGACTTTATGTATGACCATATGAAAGGGAAAAGCATGAAAGCCAAGTAAATACCAGGCTTGATGATCTCGCCAAGGTTCGATTTTATAAGAAGCTGCCTGCCATCAAGATGAGTTATGGCAAACTGAAACCCACAAAGGGCCTCGGTTAAAGTGAGGGTGTGTTCCAATAGAGATCATCGAACTTCCGCTTGAACTTAGGGTGCTCCTTTAGTTGAAGTACAAAGATAACGTCCCCCGTAATTGTGTCGGGCTGCAAATAAAATGTCAAAAACGCAAAAAGTTCATCACACATGTCATTGCTCACTAGGAATATATATTCAAAGAACAAAGATTTTATCTCAAACAAAAATAAAGGGAAGAAACATGTAATTTTTTCATAAAATAGTAACAGCTACCAATTAGACCAAATACCTAGCACGCAATTCTTCATGCCATCACCATAATGCTTCATATAGAGGTTCGGTAACCTTGAACTGATTCACCCATAAAACTGTCCCTGTTATTTTTATTATTATTTTGAAATTTGGGGAAAAGTAATCCCAGAAAGTTGCCTGCTCTTGCATTCTCATGAACAAAAGAGATGCATGAAAATCTTAAAATGTTATCCACACTTTATTTGTGTTCTAAATTTGTCTTCTAAACAGCAGAACAAAACATAAGCAAACACCTCAGCAAAATTCATTATTTTAAACAGCTCTAAGGAACTTCTAGATTTTTAATTTTTAATTGGATAAAGTAATTACTTTTTTCTAGATATATAGAGAGACACACAGCAATGGTTCTAGTCAAACCCAAAATTTAAAAATAAGCACCAGTTTTATTAACAGGTAGAGGACCAGAAGAGCTAATACCAAATTAGAGTGTAGAAATCTAACTTACCGCTTCATCAGCTTCTCCCACAAACACAATCTTCTGACCATGCTGCATCCCTTTGTCGACACGCACTTCCAATACTTTTTTTTCCTGTGTCACCTTGCTCCCTTTGCATTGCGGGCATCTATCTCTGTCATTGATGACCTCTCCTGTATGTCAGGACATCCGTAACATGTCCTGGAGTTCCCACTCTTTGACCCTTTCCTGATATATAAGGAATACACAAAAAATTATGTCACAAGACTCGTATCTATGTGTCATAAAACTTAGGCAGTATGTCAATATGAAGAAATACGTGAACATGAAGGGCATAGCCCTCAATCCCCAACTAGAAATATTTAGTCAATAACAAGACCAAAAAAATCAAATTCTGATTTTAAATTCAAGTAATATTTGCTGTAAATAGTTCTTTCATACTCCAATTTAAGTTGTAAAATTTTAAGTTTATATAAAGATGACCAAGTATCTTTGAAGCACAATAAAGGTGAAGAGAAACAACCACCCATATGGTAGTTCTAACCAACCCAAGATTAAAGAAAATGAAATATAAGATGAGATTTGAAAATACCCTTTGCATGTTTGGCATAAGATATTCTTGGAAAGGGAGAGTTTCTTTGTTGTGCTATTGTACAACTCCTCTAAAGAAACCTTCAAAGTTTGCATAATGTCTTCACCTTGCTTCTTTCTACTCCTTGAACTACCACTGCCTACAAAATTAAAATTTTCTCAAAATGATACATATTGTACATTCATGAAAACAAAATAGAAGATCAAAAGAAATACTACCTCCATCAGGAATTGAGACTTTTTCTTTTCTCTATTTTTTGTTTGTTTGTGCATATGTGTGTGTGTTGGCACGAATATGAAGACTGCTGAAACCACATCTATAGATTATTATTTTTAATTAGTTTTAACATAGTTTAAATTTTAACACACGAATGTGTTGAGAATGTAAAAAATAGAGTGTTCAGGACACATTTTAAATTTTGTGCCAACTATTCTCAGAAAGAACCCCACAATCTTGTCGGGCAAAGGGATCATAAAGGGAAAGAAAATTAAATAGCATTCTCACCACCAAAACCTCCACTGAAGAATGATTCAAATATATCAAATGGATTATGAGCAGAACCACCTCTCCCTCCCATTCCCTCTTTAAGAGCATCTTCACCATATTCATCATAAATTTCTCTCGTCTTTGGATCACTAAGAATTTCATATGCATGAGCTAGCTCCTTGAACTGATCCAAGATAACAGAAGAAGTAAGACTAGAGGATTAAAGAAATTCAAACGCGTCTTTTCCATAACGTGACTTTAATGAAGTGCCAAAATATACAATATCTCACCGAGGGTAGCATCTAATATGAAAATTGGACACACCGCAAGTGCAATTCAAATACAGTCCCCAAACTTCAGCAGGTCAGAGTAAACAATGTACATTATAATATACTATATGAAGAACGCGACAAGACTTCACCTTTTCAGGATCTCCACCTTTATCGGGATGATTCTTTATAGCAGCTTTTCTGTATGCCTTCTTGAGCTCATCTTGGCTTGCACTTTTTGGAACACCAAGAATTTCGTAATACTTGGTATTATCGCTTTTCTTTGGAGCACGACCAAACATGGTGAACGTATTTCAATACTGCAACAAATAAAAGCATATCTATTCATAATGCTCTAGTAGTATAAGGTAATTGACTGGAGAGTGAGAGAGAGAGAGAGAGAGAGAGAGAGAGAGAGAGAGTAGAGGCCAAAGTATAGTTGGATGGATAAATTTACATCAATTAGTGAATAACCAGCGGTTACAAAGTCACAATGTAGTAGTAATAGAACATAAAACCAGAATGTTAGCACATACAACTGCGGATAAGGCAAAGCCAGTAGGAAATATTTCCAGGCAAAAGAAAGCATTGACATAAATGGTCGAAAGCATTCTTTTTCCCCTTCATTTGCTTCACAATAATTATTTTCAACTAAAAATTACTATCAATATAAGTTTAGCATCAAGCATCTATCAAATTTTGAATATATCCTTCCCAAAGGACTATCAAGTTTCAAGTATTTCTCTTTTCAAAAAATAAGTTGCTAAAATAAAATAAAAAATTTCAGCTGTTAAGCACGTGATAACTAGCGACGCCTGTGCTACTCGATGGGTATAAATACCATACAACAGTAAAAACAATGTGGTCCATGACTGTTCTTATTTTCCCAAGTATAAACGCATCATGGCATATTATATTAAAATAATAAAATGTTATGTAATTGACTATAGGCTCCAGA
Source organism: Panax quinquefolius (assembly GCA_020205615.1). NCBI lineage: Eukaryota > Viridiplantae > Streptophyta > Magnoliopsida > Apiales > Araliaceae > Panax > Panax quinquefolius. Next base: position 101,848,955 of record CM035166.1, on the reverse strand, counting down.
TGTAATTAATGAACAGATTACCACAGATAAAATCCAAAAGGCCCTCATATACTCAAAGAGTCTATACTCTATCCAATTAGATGCTGTAATCCTCCTTATCATTGAAAATCCTTAAACACATTGCATGATCAATGATCTCTGTGGTTCAATTTTTCTCAGACAAATTATCCACAGTGCTGGAGCAAAAATGATAGCATAATCCAGCATACCAATTTACTAAAGAAGAGGAATCAGACATCACATTTCAGAATAGAAATAGTGATCACAATGAAAAGTTTCCCATTTAAATTAAATAAGCCAGAACATATGAATACAGTTATGTACTATAATTTATTTATTATATACATATATAAATATCTACAAAATATATAATATTACAATGTATCCAACAAATTTTATCCGACTTATCTGAAAATATCGTATCACGATATTGCTTTTCATGTCATATCTGTATCACATACATAGATGCTTCATAGCTCACCACTTCCAACTCAGGCAATTTTAAATTGTTTCTCCCACCCTCAATAAATTATCTTATTCAGTTACTCAATCATTCAGCATAACCTTCAAATTTCGAAAGTTTCTATCAGCATTACAACGACTAACAACTTCTTAAGGCCCTAAACTGACTGCAAAATACACTACATATCTAAAAAGTAAACTGAATGTGGACTTCAGTATCCAATTTGGATGACTAAAGATGTCATCTTTTGGCATAAAAAATTAGTCCACTGAACTCAAATTCCACACACCAATTTCTAAAATTGTCAAATTCCACAAAATTAGCATCCAATTCAAAAACAATCGAATCTAATAAAACTGAACTAAAAGAAGCCAAATTTAAATTCATGAATCCAACCCACTTAATACTACTAAACCGTCAATTATTTCCAACAAACAAAACCCAAAAAAAATTCAGGAAAAAAAAATGAGAAATTTAAGTATAACAAAGATAAACAAACATAAAATACTCATATACAACAAAATAATTAAGAAATAAACAAAAATTAGAGTACAAGGACACACCTTTACAAATTACGGGGGAGAAGGAGAGAGAGAGAGAGAGAGATATTTGCCCTCGCAATGTAGCAGAGGATCTTTTACTCTGTATTGACCTGGGGAAGAAGACTAGTATTAGTAGCTATTAAAAGTTGAGCGGGTGCCTGGTGAGCTATGGTTAACTCTAATTGGGCGCCTACAAAAATTGAGTTTGGGGAGGTCTGCGCGAGATCTAGGCCGTCCCATTTCAGACCTGACGGCATATATGAAGCCGAAAGACTTTGATTGTTGTTTGGTCGGGATAAATACGTTTGGGCTTCGGTTTTAATTTTGGTTACCGAATTTTTTTTTATTACAATCGAATAATTGTATTTTCAAAAACTTATAAAATGGTCATTCCGTCCGATTTTCCGTTCAAAAAACATTAGGAATACTGACTGTGCAAGTTGACTTGACTTTTTTACTAACGTGGAGCACAGAAAATACAAGCAGACGGATTATTATAGAACAAATGACCAAAACTATTAACTACTTCACCTAAACAATTCCAAAACTAATAATAATAATAATAATAATAATAATAATAATAATAATAATAATAATAATAATAATTTCAAAATAATAATAATAATAATAATAGTAATAATTTTAAAATTCTATTTTTTAAAAAAATCTGTTAATTTTAAAAAGTTTTTTTAAAAAGCTGTTTTTAAAACAAATCTGTTTTTAAAATTCAATTTTTTAAAAAAGTCTGTTTTTTTAAAAAGTTAATTTTTATAAAAACAGAATTTTTTAATTTTTAAAAACGTTACTTTTTTTAACTGAACTAATATTTTTTAAAAAAGTCTGTTTTATAAAAAAAGACTATTTTTAAAAAAAACGTTAATTTTTAAAACCAAACTAATATTTTTTAAAAAGTCTGTTTTTTAAAAATTCTTAAATTTAAAAAGCGTTACTTTTTAAAAAAAACAGAATTTTTAATTTTTTTTTAAAAACGTTAATTTTTTTAAACTGAACTAATATTTTTTAAAAATTCTTAAATTTAAAAAACGTTAATTTTAAAAATTTAAAAAAGCGTTAATTTTCTAAATTTTTTTTGAAAACGTTACTTTTCTAAAAAAATTAAAAAGCGTTAAATTTCTAAAAAATTTAAAACGTTAATTTTCTAAAAAAATTAAAATTTTCTATTTTTATAAAAATTAACGTTTTTAAAAAATATTAATTCAGTTAAAAAATTAACGTTTTTTAAAAATTAAAAAATTCTGTTTTTATAAAAAATAATGTTTTTAAAAAAACTGACTTTTTAAAAAATTGAATTTTAAAAACAAAATTTTTTAAAAAACTGTTTTTTTTTAAAAAAAAACTTTTAAAATTAACAAATTTTTTTAAAAAAAATTAAAAATAGAATTTTAAAATTATTACTATTATTAGTATTCTTTTTATTATTATTATTAGTATTATTAGTTTTGGAATTGTTTAGGTGAAGTAGTTAATAGTTTTGGTCATTTGTGCTATAATAATCCACCTGCTTATCTTTTCTGTGTTCCACATAAGCAAAAAAGTCAAGTTAACTTGCACAGTTAGCATTCCTAACATTTTTTGGACTGAAAATCGGACGGAATGACCATTTTGTAAGTGTTTGAAAGTACAGTTATTCGATTGTAATAAAAAAAGTTTGAGAATACAATAAAAACTCCGATCCCAAATGATGATCAAAATGTTATTTATCCCTTGTTTGGTCCAACATGGACGTTGGACCGTCTATTTAACAAATGGTTAATTGTAATTTCATCCCTCCAAATTCCATCACCATTACAATCGAACCTATAAAATATAAATATTTTTGATATAAACCCTCAAGTATGTTAATATTCTCAATATAGTGGGTAAATGAGATTTCGATTAAAGAAATAAGTAATTGAAAAGTTCATTTTCTCCGAGCAAGTTAGTTTTAATACATTTTTAACATAAAGAAATATTTAACTATACAAAATACATAAATTTTAGGATATACAATACATACATACATACATACATACATATATATGTAAACAATTAATTAAACAAAAATCTAATATATATATATATATATATATATATATATTATAATGGATCAGTCCTAGACTCCGGATCTCGATCAAAAAAACAACCCCAAATTTTTATTTTTATTTTTGCTTTTTTTTTTTAAAACAACTAAAAAAAATTTTTAATATTTTATGAAATTGAAATTTTTTCATAATAAAGTGTTTTGGGTGTGATTTGGGTACGTATAACAAAAAATCTGAGCGTCCGGACTCTATATATATATATAACTTGGATTTATATAAGATCAAGATAATAGCACTACAAGAAACATTATTTTCAACTGAACAAATTTCATCGTCGAAAACAACTTAATTTCGACATAATATTCTGTCAGACATAATTCTGTCAGAAATAATGTATTCTCGATAGAATTCCATCGGAATTATGAGACAATAGTGCCAATAGTTCCTGTCAGCGTGAGCATTAATCTCGACGGAAACAGTATTAAACTAAGTGACATGAATAGTGAGTTGAAAGTAGTAAGCCCTCAAGCAAATCACATTGGATGTGATAAGCATTCAATTTATAATCTTGTTCATTTATAAATAAAAAAATTCATTTAATTAAATGCATTCTTATCTATGTTAATTGGTTGAATTAATAAATGTGATAAACTCATAGTTTTGGAGCAATGTTTTTAGAATCATTAATAGTTTATGCTAATGAGATCTAAATTCTAGATAACTCAAAGATAAAATGTTCTTAATAGTTGGATCACTAATGTGGGTTATTGATTCTGGATAGATTAGTACATACTATGCTTGCTCTGTTGAAGATTGATCTCATAATCATTTGTGTGGAGACACTAAAGTAAATATGTAGGTACTTATTGGAGAATAAGTTCACTGAACGTGACTCGCTTAAATGACACCTAATGTAGTTTTACTTGTCTGTCAATAGAAGGTTCTAAAGTGATAGTAGTACAAGTGATCCTTGGACTTGAAATCACTATGCTACCTTGTATATTATGAGTTATACTTTGTCATATTCCTTCATATTTTTAGAGTATAAAATAGTGTATGTTCGGGTATAATAAAAATACCCCCTCTTACTCTTCTTTTCTACTAATTTTATTCGTATCAAAGCTTTTGATAAATTTTTTGGACGTTTTCAACCCACTTAAAATTGGCTAATTTAAGTTTGATTAGTTTGCCATCATTTTTGCTTATTTAATAAACAAGTTATATAGTATTATAGGTTTATATTTTTTCTCTAAGACCCCAAGATTCATAGTACAATTTTAAAAAAAAGGTTTAAATACATTTTATTTAGACTAAAGTCATGGCTTCTCTCTCTTCCATATATGATTCAATGGAATCTCTCTCATTTACTCTACAAAGCTCTATATATAGTCTATGCAACTCTTTGAGTCTTTCAAAGTTATTAGGAAAGCTTATTGAAATTCTCCCTTGACTAATTTCTATCATTTTCTTTTATACTTTTTTTTTTGAGAAGTATTTATTTTTAACTGAGACTTAAATATTATAAATCTTATATTCACATAATCAAATTTAATGTGTTGTAACTGAGATTTAATTAAGAAATGTTCTGAACATTCGTTAAATGACTAGTCTTTAAATAAACACAACATTTTTCTTACAACACGTGTTCCCTCTTTGCTGGAAATTACAAGTTTTCACACAGATCTCAAACAATACCTTCTCCTCCTCCCATTCTCTTCCCATAGAGTCTGGAATGGTTATAACCAACCATGCGTAGAGATCATTAACTAATCATTAGGGATTTTTAAAATAAGGTTATACTTATTACAATTACAGAATTTGGAATTTACAAGGTTAATAAAACATAAAAATTAATCTAAACTATACGTGGGGATATGAAAAGTAAAATCAGGGTTTTATGAGTTTGTAAATGTGAACTAAGTGTGCACTAATTATTTTGATCACTTATAGAAAGAAAAAAAAAAGTACTTGTACCCTACTATTTTTGAACTTGGACCCAGGTTCTATTTTCTCTTTGTTAGTGGAAAATTAGTGAACTTATATATTATAAGTACTCTTCTACAAAAAGTAATAGAAATGACATTTTTTATACCTAGTTTACTTTTCTTTGTAGAATATTTTGTAAATAATATTGAAATACCATTGGTTTAGTGGATAGCATGCTTAAATAAAAGACTCTTTCTCAAGTCACATATATAATAAATGACGCAAGACCACGTACATAAAGTTGACATGTATCTATTTTTGTTTGATTATATTGGAAATTATGATAATCAAATGTAATTAACAATCAGGTTAAAATATTATCAGATTATGTACTCGTTTTATGAGATTCAATTCATAAATGTTTAAAAAAATTGTTAAATGACCACCCTTACAGGGACGGAGCCAGCTGGTGATTGCAGGGGGCCATAACCCCCCCCTCCTCCCTCCTCCCTCCTCCCTCCTCCCTCCTCAGATTTAAAAATTTTTTAAGTACCAAGTGTAACACTCCCTTCCTGAAAAGGAAAGGAAGGTCACGTGCAAAGCACAACAAACCTCAAAATAAGTAAACAGAACACTAATAACCTCACAATATTAATAGTAGTGATCCAATAATAAAGTAATAGTACAATTCTCCAAACTGAGTCAAAATAATCAAAATCAAAAATCGAAACAACCTAGATGGTCAAAGGCAAAACTCTCATCACACTAGCCCTGAATCACCCCTTCAACCTGCCGGAAGAAAAACACGACGATGAGCCCATTTGCCCAAAGTCACGGATCATGTATACAAAAGAAATACAATGGCCCGATATCTGAAAACAATCGAGACAAAATCTTTTAACAAGCCTCAAGTGCAAATACGAACGAAAATACAATATCCAAAGATTTGAATGGAATATAGCTGAATCAACATAATTGACAAAACCAATAAAAGAATAAAGAAATAACGAATCAAGTAACTAACTTTCAATGAATTAATCGAATGAAACAAATAAAACTAATACTGATAAAATAATAAAATTTGAATCAAATGGTTGGGTGTTATTTCAATGCAAGGTGAGCTCAGAAATATATGTTGCCACACAGGCAAGTCAAAACAATGCCACATAGGCAAGTCAAAATAATGCCACACAGGCAAGTCAAATGATGCCACACAGGCAACCAAAATAATGTCACACAGACAAATCACACATTGGACCGCGAATCCAAATGTATGCAAATCGGATATGTGTGTTTGGCACAACATCACAAATCCGCAGAACAGAAAACTAGGGTTAACCCATACGCCTCCCACAACAAAACACCAAATGACTCATTTACTCCGGAGCCCAAAATGGAGACGTCGTGGACTAATCACACTGCCACGGAAAATGTCATGTCTCTCGTGCCAAGACGACATGCATGTGGTACCCCCCACATGTGGTTATAGCTCAAGTATAACCTATGGTATATTCTATCAAAAATACCATGTCACAACACATGCGACATAATACCAACAAAAGGGTTCTATATGTACATGTTGAACCAAATCAAATTATAGTCACAAGGTTTCAAAAAGAAGGTAGCAACATATACCGCTCTACAATTATCAAAATAAATAGTACTAAACATGATAACCTAATTCAAAGAGTACAAATACGAGTCATATGTATCAACTCTAATATGAAATTAATATATTTATTTCACATGAAACAATTATGTGAAATCATAACAGAATTCGAAATAAGGAAACAAACGAACAAATCAAATTTAACAAGAGTATCGCTGAAGGAGTACGAAATCCGTACCTGATACTTTCAAACCATCTATAGCACACTCCACAAGATCTTACCCTCAAATGCCAACGATATTAAATACGAAACGTTATTCGCAACCTAAACATATTCACCTCAAATTAAAAACAATCCAAACTAATAATTCTAAAATAATTCATAATCTATTTAATATGCCTTTAATCATCGCCTTATATCAATTATTAATACTCCAAAATTTATATTCCAATATAACTCTTTAAATTCCCTCTGTTCGAACTAATTACACAAATTAACAAAATAAATTTTATTACAAATTTAACCATTACTAACATAATATTATTTAATTTATTATTAAGTAAATTTATAATTTTATCATTAGAGTTAACAAATTTGTATACAAAATTTCCAATTTAATTTATAAAAAAAAGCATAGGTTGGTAATATAATATAAATAATATAATATACATACTATTAATAACATACCACATATACATATCTTTGCAATAACTCACGAATCGACAAATCATAAATATATATATATATATATATATATATATATATATATATATATATATAACTATATATTGAACTTTTGTTTTTAAAAAAAAAAAATATTAACGTAATATGAGCGTATATTATGCTTTTTTTTTTTTTTTTAAACAAGAAGAAAGTTCAATATATATATATATATATATATATATATATATATATAAACATTGTCGATGTCTTCTGCTCCAACCAAAGCAATCTGACTATCTCTATAATTAGCCTTTAGTATTATAAAATATGCATTTAAAATCCCACATGAAAATTCATTATTCAAATCCACTATTTTCTCCATATGATACTCACGAAAGAAGTTTAAATTAAAAATAAGGTTTTTACTCTCTCCTTTTTTCTTGATGAACTATTTTATGGTTATTGAATTCAATACTCTCTAATTGTTATATGATCACATCGGCAATAAACAATTAATTAACAACTTACCTGATAAACAATTCTTCCGGTTCTTTCAGGCTTCAGCCGCCTTCTCTCTTCTTTTCTCTCCACCAATTCGTAACAAAATATATGTGAGGAAGATTATGTTTAGTTATTAATTTATTTAAATATTAACTCTCCTAATTTAAATAGGATTTATTATTACGCACAAATATAAATTAAACCCAATTAAAAAATAAAGGCCCAAATTAATGTTATCACTTACTTATTATGGTCCACAATAATTAAATACAATTTGACCCAATTAAATGACAAAGTCCAATTAATACATTTTAAAAACATAATAATTTTTATTATTTAATATTTTTTTTTTCCGGATATTACACTAAGGCTGATGATGTAAGTACCATATTTTTAAGTACCAAGGCTGAAGAAAAATTAATGATCCTTTATTTATGGGGGGTTATAATCATTATATGTTCCCGCACCATATTATTGCAGTTATGTGGGTGGATGAACATTACAAATTATATCAGTTTTGTAATAATAATGCTAAAAGTCTCATAAATTCTTAGTCTTGGAATATCATCTTCTTTGGCTCCAGAGTCAAGATGAGCACAACTATTTCCATAAACTAGTTACTATAAATGTTCTTCCTTTGTTTTCTTATGTGTGAGAGAGAGAGAAAGAGAAAGAGACTTCAAAAGAAAGTTTGGGAAGTGGGAAACTTACCTTCTTTATTGCTGCATGAAAGTGAAATACATATAGAAATGTGAGTACCAAATTGGAAGAGAATTTGCTCTGCTCTGATGTGAGTACCATATTTTGTTTTAATAAAAATATGTTTTGTAATGGTGGACGAATATATATTTTTTAACCCCCTCTAAGATTAAATCCTGGCTCCGTCCTGCACTCTTAAAATGAAGGTAGCTTTTTCTTCCACCACTTGTGCATTCTCTCTTTATTGGAATTTATACGTTTTCACACATATATTGCACAATACCTCTTTTTTTCTCTTCCACTTCCAACCGAGTCTATGGAATAGCATGGATATCTGTTTATAGAAACTCCAATTTGCAATTTGAGCTCATGTCGGGGGTTTTACTAATATTTTAGGCCACATGAGTTTGAGCCCATGTTATAAAAGTTATTACCTCTGTTCCATAATAAGTGCTTTTTTAGCTTAAATCACACATACCAATACACAAGCTAAAATGACAAAAATACCCTTAATATATTTTTTTTTGAAGTTGAAGAGTTAATGAGTGTCATTTAATTGTAGTGATGGTAAGATGCAATAAATACCATTGAATGCATAAGGGCATATATGAGAAAATATTACAAAAATTATATTGGAGTTCTAACACATCACTTATTTTGGAAAAAAAATATTAAGCCTAAAAAAGCACTTATTGTGGGACGGAGGTTGTGACAACCCCAAAATAGGTCTATTCCATCCAACCTATTCCGAGTCGCCAAATACATGGTACAGAAAACAACTACAATTTTATTACAACAATTGTGGTGCAAAATACAACAACACATATGCTGTGAGTTTGGATACAAATATATACCAATTGTGACTCTTATCCTAACCTTACTTAAAGGTATAGTCAAAAACTGTTTTAGAAATTAGAATCTTTGGGAAGTGCTCAAGGAAACCTTCGTACATGGGAGGCCATGCGTCTAGGTTATGATAGATATCATATGGCCACAGAATTATCCTTGGTTGACCCAATAGACCCCAAAGAAAAACGAGAAGATTACTATCATATTCTTTCCAATGGTGAGTCTTCTCTTGACATATAATTATCTCCACTGTCTCTAATTGAGAATTATACTCCAAACAAACACCAAGATTATATAGGTAGTGCTCGTAGATATACTCCGCAAGTGAATGTGCATAACCCTGTCTTATGATAATACGAGTTTGTATGTCATTAGACATCTTGTATGATAGTGGCAAAACACCCTTCCAAAGTTGAGTTCACCTCACCCTATTCGGTTCACCAAAATTAAATATCAAATGACGTATATAATACGACTCACTTCTCTAAAGTCTCAATAAAATTATTTTCATACTATTTAGGGAGAACCTCAACGACTATAGACCATCGTTTATTCCCCTGTTATCCCCATCCGACTCCAAACCTACACTTTTATTACACGAAAGGAATTGTGAAGCAAAAGGGTGAGCACAACTAGCTCAAGAAAGAATATCATGACTAAAGATAATTAAATTATCAATAATCTTCATCGAATAAATCGAGATTTAGAACATAAGGTAGATGATAAAACTTTTCAACCATAGTTGCGGTGAACGAAGCAATCCATTAGAAGAGTCAAAATAGACCATAAAATCTATTATCTTCTCCATGTTAAAAGTCCACCAACAATGTTTTATCCTCAGAACATCAATCAACAATTCCTCATCCACAATCAAATGTATAACTTTCATAATCATAATTGTAGTTCTAAATTCCTTTTCTAATCTAGACAAAGATAATTTTCATCACCAAAACATCAAAGATCATGGTTATACCAAATCACGCTTCATGTTCATAATCATACTAATAAATTTATTTTTGCACTACGGGACAAAGATATTCATCAACAAGTCATCTTTGCACTACATGCCAAAGATATTCAACAACAGGTCATCTTTGCACTACGGGCCAAAGATATTCATCAACAATTCATCTTTGCACTACATGCCAAAGATATTCATCAACAGTTTATATTTTCACTACAGACCAAATATATTAATATCTCAAAGAAATATATAATCATTTCAGAATTTATATAAACAATAATTATAACCATGTTGATCCATTCACCTTTGCACTTAAGCTAAAAATATTCAATTGTAAATTCAATGGTCATGATCATACCAGTTAACAATTCAACTTTGCACTACTGGCCAAAGAGAACCCATAGTCACGATCATACCAAAAATTTACCCATCTTTACACTTAAGTCAAAGAGAAATATCATCGTTAGAGTTATAAAAATGTTATATATGATAATAAAAATGATATGATCAACATATAGCTTTAATCTCAAGAGTAATAATCATAAATCAACTATAATTTGGTCAGAAAAAGAAACCAATTTTTGTCGTGAATAGTACCCATGAATAGTAACTCCTGAATAGTAACTCATGAATAGTACTCAGTGATTAATATAAGTAATCAGATATCGTAAATAATGTCATATACGTAAATAGTGCCGTATACGTGAATAGTGCCGTATACGTGAATAATGCCGTATACGTGAATAGTAACCCCAACTCAAAAAGGTAAAAATTCCACAATAAAACCCATACCAATATTTTAGTATAATGATATTGAAAGAATAACATCTTATGAAGAATATAACATCCTTTAATATCCCTTACTATTCCTTACCTCAAAAGAGCAGCACTTTTGACTGGATATCGGATATGACGCTGAAGAAAACTTGCACTGATGAATAGCAACTCACAAAGTATCTAAATACTCACAAAATAAACTCAATAATCTAGAGAGAGAAAGAGAGAAAACTTGTTTCTGGTGTGTTTTTCAATTCTAACTTAGCCCACTATTTATAGGAAAATATTAGCACGCTGAAGCAGACTTGACCTGTTACCTGATGGCTTTACTTGCTACTATTCCACCCACCAAAAATCAGCCATCTTCCCCAACAACCAAAAGTGGGGCCCACCCATTTCTAGAATTTTTCACCAAAATCATTTATAAACCTAATTTCCGAATCAGTCACCTCTTAAAATTCATAACAAATCATTCGTTCATTTTTAACGGTTCAAAATTTGTGAACATATACTCAACTTATATATGTATAACATATCCAAAAATTACAACGATCCAACGGTCAGATTAAAAATTATAACTCACACAACAAAGCTGTAAGAACACTGATTTGTTCTTTTAATACTTCCAATCCGACAAAATACTGATAAAATACCTCAACATTAATTCCTTCATTTATAACCACATAAATAAATCCATCATTTATATCCACATCAAATAAATATTTTATTATCATATAAATCAATAATTAATTATTCACAAATAATATTACAGAATCACAATAATGACAACCAAGCAGTTCCCAGGAAAGAGGGGGCTTTCCGATAAGGATTTCTTCTTACTGGCGTGCAATTAGGTGACCAAACCTCTCCTTGACAGAACGTTCTAGACATTGCCAATAATTTTATCTAATAATATTATTCAAATAATATGAATTATTGATCTGATAATGGAGATACTATGCAGTGACAATTATTAAAACAACAATAATATAAAATATCAACGTAGCAATTATTGAATTAATAAAATAAAATATTGAACAGTAATTACTGTAACAATTATTGAGTAATGCCTTCTTACGTAAGGATCAATAATTCAACAATACTGTGCAATACCGTGTGCTACTGTGCATCCATGCGTATTACTGTATTTTAACCAGCGGGTATTCCAACAGTGTTAACGGTAACAACTATTCCGTTATTTATAAAAACTCAATTTTTGTCGTTTTCTTCATCCGAGCGCTTATTACATTATATGGGCCCACAAATGGTTTTGCTTGTCAGCATTTAATATATTCCCCAAAGCGGAAAGAATATTCCACGACCAAACGAATATTCCCCGACAACAATGAATATTTTATAACCACTTGCGTATTTTGAAAAAAAATTCATATATCACCCTTAACTTTAACTTTTATCAATTTAAATAGAAAAATTGAAGACTTATATTTCATAAAATTCGGGGTCTTACAGAGGTAGTATAATTTTTTAGTTACTATAAAAATATTGTTTGATGTGTGGATTATTATAGAATGCGTGTGAGACATCTTATTAATACATCAAACAAACAAGACTAATCAAATCCAAATTGATAAACCTGAGTATATATATCGCGTGTTCTTATTTTTCCGTCTTTCATATAATATTTGTATGTTTGTAATATTATAATTCGTTCTTAAATTCTAACCCAAGAAATGAAAAACATCTACTAATGAAAACCACTGATCATTTTTCATGACTTTCTCTTAGAATATGCCTTGACCAAGGAGGAGATCTGCTAATATTTCCCAAGTTAAGTTAAAGAAAGACATTGATCTTTTCGTTATTCCATTTTTTACTTATTTCTGAAAGTAGTATACACACAAGCTAATTATATTTGATATGATAAAACATATATTTTGTAACAATTTTATTCGTTTATTAATAAAAGAATTATTTAATTAATTAAAGACTTTTAATTTATTTACATGGTGCTACTTTTATAATATGTGATAAATTCATAGTTTTAAGCAATATTTTTATTATAATGATGATGATCATGCTAATGAGATCTAAATTCTTAGATAGCTTAAAACTAAAATAGTTCCCAATCGATGGATTACTAAAACGGGGATTAATGAATCCGGATAGATTGGTACGCACTTGCTCATTGAATGAGAATGATTGATCTGATAATCATTTGTGTGGAGACACTAAAGCAAGTATGTAGGTGCTTATTGGAGAATAAGTTCACGGAATGTGGCTCGCTAAGGAATACATAATGGAGTTTTAGTTGTCTATCAATAGGAATTTCTGTAGTGATAGTAGTACAAGTGATCCTTAGACTTGAGATCATCATACTATCTTGTGTATGAAGAGTTATACTAAGACATGCCCCTTTATAAAACCTTTAGAGTATATCATATGTTATGCTTGGGTGTAATAAGTTATATACGAAGATAATGAATGATCAATAAAGAATCTACCGCTTCTAGTAAAAAGGAGTGAATGTCCTATGTGATTCGATAAATGACGACAACCTAGGAATCATTGGTAAAGATGGAATGAAATTAGAAAGTAGTTTCTAATTTGCATTATTTGGAGTTGTGCATTTTAGGATCGAAATACATATAATTAAATAAAATAAGACTTGACAGTAATTCCATATGTCTTATATTTAATTGAGACATTAAATGGTGGAACGATTGAATTGTATGGTAACTATTTACTCAAAGGTTTTTTTTATGACTAATGTTTAAATCTATATTATCTGGAAAGTCGTTGATCGCTAAGGGGGCTTACACTTATTGTAGAATAAATGTTATTTATTTAAATGAATTAAATAATTTAATTTATTTATTTAAATAAGATTAAAATTGTTCTAATTGATTTATTCACAACCGATTTAATATGGAGAACCTAAAAGGTCAGACCATAAAAGAAAAATATTTATTTAAGAAGCAAATGACATAATCATAATAATAAGTTAAGTGTATTTAATTTAATCTATAGTGATAGAATAAATTAATTAGCTTAATATTTATTATTTAATATTTTAAAATATTAAATATAAATTAATAAGAAAAGTCTTATTATTATTATTATTATTATTATTTATTATTATTATTATTATTATTATTATTACTATCATTATTAGTTTAATTCCTAAAGGAGTTTGAGAATTATTTAATAAAAGTACTCTCATTTATTCCTAATAAGATTAGGAGGCTAATTAATTAAAAGCAGTTTAATTAATTATTTCTAATAAAATTAGGAAGCCTATTAATTAAAAGAGTTTAATTAATTAAAATGAAACCCTAATCCTAAATTGTTTAGGAGGTACATCTATAAATAAGAAAGTCTTATTATGGATTAGGGTAACATAAGTCAATGATAATTTCAAGAGTTGGGAGAGTATACATAATTCTATTGAGATAGAATATAGGATTTTGCCAAATACCCATCTTCTTTAATATTTGTTTTTTATTGGTGGATAACCTCTAGAGACCTGTGGGCTCAAGTGAAAAATTAGGATTCATATGACCTAATTGAATTAAATGCACAATTAGGGTTTTGCGACCTCATTAAATATGCAGATTAGGGTTCCCATAACCTAATGGAATGAAAATGAAAAAGTCGAAAATAAATGTGCTAGCTAGACCTGGGAGAAGCCTCCACGTGTCCTGAGGCAGAAGGCTTGTGGAGACGGCTCGTTTTGGGAATTGATTGAGGGATTGGATTGGTGACTAGAAGGATATGACAATATGGGCATTATTCTAATGACTAAAGGGTATTTTTGGAATTTTTCTGAAAAACATGTGCCTAACATGTGATTATTTAATTCCAAGAAACTCTATAAATACCCCTTCCATTCTAGGAAGGGGAGAACTCTTTTGGTGGCTTAAGATTTGGATATTCCATCTAAAAAGCACTGAAAGGGTTTGGACACTCTCTCAACTCGAAGGACTCAAGAAGGCTCTTGGAATCCCTGCTACCCTAACACGGTTCCCGGATTCTAAGAGTTCTGCCACGTGTCGTTGGAGTAATCGTCCACCTGTTCTTCTCCCCTCTTCAATCAATCAACCAATTCTGTGCTTTTCGTGGATTTTTCTCCTCTTTAGCCAACACGAAACCCTAACTAGCAAGGCATGATTTCCTTGCCCACAAGGCCAAAGACTTGGGTGGCTAACGTTGATCAAAGGAAGGGATCAAACCCAGTAGATTCAAGTTAAACGCGAAAGAAATTGGAGTTGAACTCGTACCTGAGGAAACTAGTTTCTACAAGGGCATGAATATGATCTCCTTCTCTTTTAATATGATTGATAATTAAGCACAAAGTATGATCATCATGATAGTTTCTATGAAAAATTTTAAATTCCCTTTTATCGCACTTCCGCACCTTTTATGTGATTTGATTGCATGATCGCACTATATACAAACCTAACAGTGGTATTAGAGCCCTAACTTTATGCTAATTATCGATCTTGTTGATTTCATGTATGAATTTGTATGCGATTGGATCAAATTTTCTTGGCAAAGAAAATTTTTCTAGATCTGTTATGCGGCGCGCCAGTTCATTCTGGCGCTCCTGTCTCCAATGTCCGTTTTTCTGGCCTTTCAACATAGTCGCGCTGCGTCCCAGTTCATTTTGGGCGCGGTCGCGCCACACCTTAGTAATTGATTTTTTATTATTTATTTCAATTAAGATAAAAGGTTTATTTAGAATTGAAATATGATTAAAAATAAAAGTTTTGTATTAACTTGAAATTGGATTCCTTGTTAACTAGAATAAAGGAGTTTGTTCGGATTTGGAATAGGATTCCATATTTTCTAGAATAAAGGAGTTTATTGACATATGGAATATGATTCCATGTTTATTTTTCTTAAAAATAAAGATGTTTATTTTGATAAGGAATATGATTCAACATATTTTATTTTTCCAGTAGTTTTAAGTTAAAAATAAAAGTATTTATTTTGTATTTGAAATTGGATTCCTTGTTAATTAAAATGAAGGAGTTTATTTTGATTTGGAAATTGATTAAAAATAAAGTAGTTTATTTTTATTTAAAAATGGATAAAATAAAATAAAGAAGTTTATTATAATTTAATATTTGATTAAAATAAATGAGTTTATTTTATTTCAAAACTTGATTTCTAATAATTTCAAATTGCCCATTAAATTGATATCTATGACGCCCCCAAAATAGGTATACATCACCCATCTTGGGTCGCCAAATATATGGTATAAAATTTAAATACAAACTTAATTATACAACTGTCGTGTAAAGTATGACAAGATATAAGCTGGGAGTTTCAACACGGATATTGTCTTCTAGACAATATACAAACTCAAATTCAATATTATTACAGTTATTATCACACTATTTCACAGAATAGTGAGGACTACTAAAGTCATTTATCGTGGACCATCACTCCGATTCAGGCTAAATCCATTACGTTCTCATTTCACGAAGAGAACGATTGAAAGAAAGGGTGAGCTCAACTAGCCTAGTAAGAAATATTATGACTAAGATAATGCAGAATAATTTATCGTTAACCTTCAATAGTGTTAAACTGATAAAATATAATAAACATCAAGTTTAACTGCAGCGGAACAAGCAATCCATTAGAAGAGTCAAGTAGAGAATAAAATCTACTATCTTCTATGATTTAAAAAGTTTTTCATCACTTTTATCGCTAAAACTCAGCTTAATAAATAATCCACATCATCCCTGCACTATGGCCAATGATATTCATTAGTATCACGACCACAAATTATCCATGCACTACGGGCCAAGGATATTCGTGTATTCATCAATAATCGTGATCATCATGCCAACAATCGTCCCATCAATGCACTACTACGACGATGAGGATTTTTACCACATCATTTGTAACATTACGGTCATGATTATATCGATTAATCCCTGGTCATAATCATACCAATTAAGTCCATCTATGCATTACATGCCACAGATGACTTTCAACATAATATAAACATGAGGATGATGACAATGATATAAGAATTCAATAAAACAAGTTCAAGAATTAATTTATCCAGGAACAAATAACGTCCAAATTGTCAACATGATACTTCTTTGTGGAGTAAAATTCAAGAATGCTCAGAAGAATATTTCCATGAAAAGATCTTTGGATGAAGCGCTTGAAATATCGAGGACATTCCACTAATTTCATGGAGTATAGAAGTCAAAGCTTTAACCTCTCGAGTATAAGAGAATATATGAAGCTATGAATGGATTTTCGTTCGCCATGCGAATCCACTTGCATGATCATTTTCACAATTTAATAAGGAATGAATACAAGGATCATTAACCATGCATGTGATAATCCACATAGATAGGTTATTCCAGTAAATAATAAAGAATGGAATAACGTAAGAAATCACCATGCATGCGATAGACCACCGCATGACATTATTCCAACAGAATAATAAAGAATGGAACCAGTCGTGCGTAATCCGCAGACATGAAATGTTCCAACGAATATAAAAAGAATGAAATAACGGAAGAATTTCACCATGTATGCGGTATTAGCATGACAGTTATTCAACATAATGATAAAGAATGGAATAATGAAGTTCGCTTCATGAAGATGAAAGAAATAATACCCTTTACCTTAGAAAAATCTGGATATAAGAGTAGTGAAGTAGCGAATACTTTTCTTCTTTCTCTATAGTTTCTCTCTCTAGAGTTTCAATTGAATTAAGTAAGAAATAATGAAGGAATGAGCTTCTATTTATAGGAGAATGGACCTGAATAAGAACTAATTCATGAAACGATTGATTAATTTACTTTTAAACGAGACGGTCCACATTGATTTACTATGCATTATTAATAAAATATTCTAATAAAACAAAATCTTTTAAATAAAATATAATATATTCTATTTATAATCTAATAAAACGAATAACTTTATAAAAGTATTACATTTTTATATAAAGAGATTTTACTATCTGAAACACTATCTGAACCTTATCTGAAACACTATGCATAATAAAATATCATATATTCTATTTATAGTCTAATAAAATAAATAACTTTATAAAAGTATTCTATTTTATGTAAAAAGTTTTCTGTTTTATTACATTTATAATAATAATAAAACAAAACTTATCACCTTTATTATAATTCACAATTTAATCGACCAGGTCGTTTCTAGGAAAAAAAGGGGGCTTTCCAATAAGAATTTCTCCCTATTGGCGCGCAATTAGGTGACCAAATCTCTCATTGACAGAACTTCTAGACATCGTTAATATTTTAAATAATAATAATAATAACTTTGTCGTCTCAATAATTGATTTAATAATATATAAAATATTGACAATAATTGAATCAAATAACGTGAGATACTATGCAGCAATTATTGTAACAATAATTGAACAAAACTGAGTGACTTCTCATGTAAGCATCAATAATCAATACCGCGTGCTACTATGCAACCACGCCAGATTCGTTGTCTTTTAACACCTGGTGTTTCAACTGTTAACGGTAAAACTTCCGCCGTTATTTTCATAAAGTATTTTTGTCGTTTTCTCAATCCGATAATAATTCCGTTGTGGGGTCCACCAATGATTATGCCGTTGTACGAATATTCCCCGACCAATCGAATATTATACAACAACTTGCATACTTTTCAAAATTGATAAATATTACCCACAACTATAACATTATCTCAAATCCACACCATAATTTTGAAAAACAAATATTTCGAGAAATATAAATATTTATTCATAAAATTTGGGGTCTCACAATATCGATGCATATATGGAATGAATTTATTATATTCATGAGATGAATGTTATTTATTGATGCATATGATGATATGTATGATAATAAATGGGGTTGATTATCGACTATTGACCAATGTGATTGGATTTTATTTTAGTTGGATGGATGAATGTTTGGGTTTTATAAATGGGGTTTGCGTACCTCGTCTTCTCTAATTTTTTTTGATGTAATAATTTCTATCTCCCTCCTATTTACTTTCCCTTGACTGCTGATCAAGGTTTCTATTTAATGTAATAAGTTTATGTAATAGGATTAGTTAGAATTACTTGAAGAACCAAAGACCAAGGAGCAATAAGCGCATGAAGACCCGTTTATAATGGACCCCGAGTTTAAATGTAATAGTTATATTTAAGTTCTATTCTTGCACCCTAGGTTTGTGGCTCTAGTGAACCAAACTAGAATAAAAATTCATAATCAATCCAAGTATAATATATATATATATATATATATATATATGTGTGTGTGTGTGTGTGTGTGTGTGTGTGTGTGTGCACGCTAAACAAGATGAGACAAATAATAACAAATCACTCAAAGAAATTATATTAAGTTGTAACACTCAAAGATATTTGGAATATCGAACGTCGCCTTCTAGCATGATAAAACGATAGAGTATCAATTAATCATTATAAGTTAATTTGTTGTGTCACCATAAGGCTTATCTTAATTTTTTGAGATGTTATTTTATCACATTTTAATGATTATAAATAGATTAAACGATATTGTTTTGTTGTGTTACCACAAGGACAATATTTCTCTTTTGAATATATGGAAGTGCTAGGTATGACTTAACTTGGGATAATTTTGATTCGGATGTGTCACCACTTGATCAAAATAATATAAGAGGTAAAATAAAAGAATTTACATGTTGATGTAATTGACAAGAGTTGTCTACCTATTTATTTATATATAGTTTGTTGTGTCACCACAAGGCTATATACATTTGAAATGAGATCATTATTCTCATTAGCAAATCTTTAATTAGATTTTGCCGAACTTTAGGGTAATATAGTTTGAAGAAAATAGCGAGAGATACCAATTTAAAATAAAACCTAATTTATTTTGGTAATTAATAAAAGAAGGTATGCTAAAATATTGTTAATTATAAATTTATTTACATAATTTTACAATGTTTAATTCACTATCATTGTGTAGCATATTAGATGTTATTTAACCAGACCGAATTAAAAGAATTGGTTAAGGAATTTGAGAATAGTTCTCAAGGCTGAAAAGCTATCTTATGTCCTTAATACGCCTATCTCTGTAATGGTTGCAGACAATACCTCTAAGGAAGAGATTGCTACTTTTAGAAAGTGACAAGATGATGCAGAGTTAGCTTAATGTATCATGCTCACATCAATGAGTAATGAACTTCAGCGTCAGTACGAAACTGTGAATTCTCATACTATACTCCTGCACCTCAAGTAATTGATTGGTGAGGAAAGTAGGACTGATAAATATTAGATATATAAGTTGCTCTTTCGATCTAGAATGACCGATGACACTACAGTACAGACACAAGTTCTAAATATGATCAATTTGATTGAACAATTAGGACAACGGGTTTTGTCATGGATGGAGAGTTGAATCAAGATTTGATCTTGCAGTCACTCCCGGACTCATTTTCACAATTGTTGTGAATTTTCACATGAACTAGCTAGAAGCCTGGCTGATTTGCTTAACATGTTGAAAATTGTTGGGAGTCACTTTCCAACCAAGAAAGATCAAGTCTTACTGGTAGGGGCTAAAGGATCTTCTGAAAAGAAGAACAATTCAAAGAAGGTAAATAAAAAAGTAAGAACAAAACTAATAAAGATAGCAAAGAAGTTTGCTTCCACTACAATAAGTCTGGACACTGGAAAGGAAACTGCGAGAAACATCTTGTAGAGGCTAACCAGAAGAAGCTTAGTGAAGCTTCGGTTACAGATATAAGTTTACTCATGATTGAATTAAATCTTTTTTGTAAGTCAAGATTCTACTTGGGTATTGGATACCGACTGTGGTTCTCATAAATACAGATTTATGAAGGGACTACGCAGAAGTAGAAAGCTAAACAAGGGATAAGTCCTATGTGTGGAAATGAAGTAAAGGTTGCTGCATTAACCATAGGAATTTATAGTTTAGCATTGCCTACATGTAAGTCTATTAAGTCAATAAATTGTTATTGTCTTCTAGTTCTCGTTAGAAATATTATTTCTATTTTGTTGTTGGATAATGAAATTTTTGGTATTATATTTAAGAACAATTATTGTTCTATTTATAATAATACTTTTATGTGTAGAACTAGAAGATTACTTAATGGACTTTGTATACTTTACTCACATGAAAATAATTTTGCAAACTGAACAAACTAGTAAAAAAAAGAAGATGATCATTCAAAGAGTTGAATATGTGTATTTGATGAAATACAAGTTTGAATCATTTGAAAGGTTTAAAGAATTCAGAAGTGAAACTAATTGGCAAAGTATTAGGATTCTTCGATCAGATCGAGGAAGAAATACTTGTGCAATAAGTTTCTAGATCATCTTAAATGGTTTTCTCATAATGGAAGCCTCCTGATACGCAATAGTTGATTAATGTATCTGGAAGGAAAAATTGTAGCTTGTTGAACATGATGCGGTTCATAATAATTTTACTGATATTCTAGTATTCTTTGTATTACCTGACTCTTCACTAACCAGACACACTTCTACTTCTTTTGATTTAGGAATAAAAAACTTAATGACACACAAATCTTTTACAGTAGTAAGGCGTCTATAACCTTTCTCAGACACAAAGTGGTAAAATGATAAATCCCCAGCAAAGCCCAATTCCATTGCCATATTTCTCAGTTCCCTATAACTCAGATACTTTAACTCGACATAATCAAAAAAACTTAATTGATCTCCCCACATACCCTTTCTCGTCAAACTTTCCACCATGAACCATTTTAATCGAAAAAATTTGATCATCTGCACACAAATTTAAGACTTCTAAATTTATTAAAAAATTACTTATTAAAAAATTACATCAGAGACAAAAAAACAAAAAATAATATTTCTAACTTTATTTGAGTATTCCCAAATGCCACTTATATAAAAATTAAAGCAGAAAAATAAAAACAAAAAACAAAAATAAGACCACCATTGTCGGCCAAAATTGGCCATGCAAGAACTTTATCATCTTATTCATGCAAATATGCTTCTTGACCATCTATATATACTGTATCTACACTTCATATACGAATAAAGAACATACATGGATATAAAGGGGTGCCAAAACCTTCAAAATCAAACAATCTCAGTACCAAAACCATTTTCTGTTGTAGTCTAGTTGGTCAGTGAGGATTCAAACTCGATTTCTGCCCTTCTTGATTGCAAGAATCGAAGCCAAATCCTCCCCTCCCTTCACATCACTCTATAAATCGCACTTAACCCGCTTTGAGCCCTAGAAGATGAATGATCTCTCTAATTGTACCAACCGATAGTTAATCTCTTTTTGTTGAACCTTTATTTTGTAATTTGACTATTCTCATGTATTTGTACATATTTAGTAATTGACGTACAATATTTATACGGTAAACATTATTTAACTATTAAATTGTCACACGTGGCCATATTCTGGCGAACAATTTGACCGGAGTGTTCCACTAGGGTCCATCGTGCTTACTTTTGTGTACTTTGGGTAGCGGGATAGGAGCGTTTATACATTGGGGTACGAATGGTAAAAAGGTCCATACTTCAGTGTTGAATTTTCAATTAACCCTTTGATTTATTTGGGTGAAGGGTTCTCCATGTTATTTTCTCCCTTGGTTCATGCCTTAGGCTGGTTAATCTATTCAGTTGTTATGGTTTTCAGGATAAACATCATTTCTTGAGGGAATTGTACTCTGATAGCAGGAGTGTTGAGTGATCTTATTTCTTAACTACTGGAAGCATCATTTGGGAAACCAAAGACCTAGTTGGAATGCATTGAGTAAGATTCAGTAGGGTTACCTGGTGTAATTGTGTAAGGCTCTTTGGTATTTGATTTATTATAATTGGGGTAAAGTGATATATTCATATTCTTCATATCTTTCCCAAGAGGAAAAAACCTTCTGAAATACTAGTAACCTTCTGAATTAAAATCGTCGCCATATCATTATTTAAGACCATCACGTAGAGAGAAAACATACAACAAAACCTTCTGAAATACTACTAACGGCTCTGAAGCATCGCAAAAAACAACAGTCTGAAATACTATTTGCGACGGTTTTGAACCATCGATAGCGACAATTTTGATTTTTGTGGCTACATCAGACTGATTTTGCCCGCTGGCAAGAAATCGTCGTGAACTAATAGCGACGGTTTTCTATCTATTTCAGACTGTTTTTCCCCAACGTAAAAAAAGTCCCTTCTCTATATGCTACTATTGGAAATCTAATGTAATTAATTGCATATTAGAGCCTAAAATTCTTCTCTAAATTAATACAATCCAAATTACGAGGGCACAAGCCATTATCATCCATTATTTAACAAAAATAATTAATAATAATAATAATAATAATTCTTATTCTTGTTCATGTTCATGTTTTCTACAACTTCGGGGATAAGGAAATTCTCCGACTCTCGATCTCAAATGTGTCATCTATATCTTTTGATTAAAACCCGAAGCAAGAAGATCTGTACGGTATTCAAAGTAATTTTCTAGCAAAAGTAATTTTCCAACCTCTCCGCTCCCTCTTTTACTTCTCCATGTTTTACAATATTCCTATTTTATTTTCTGGGTTTAAACATCTTCCTAGGTTATCCTCCGAGTTTAAATTTGTAAAGGATTTTCTAGTTTCTAAAACTAATACTAATATATTATAAAAATAAGAAATTGATATTTCCACTTGAAAATCTTACATTTTCAAAGGAATTCTCTCACATAAATACAGGAATACTGAGTAAGACCCACGTCTCGTTAAGAAATATCATGTGAAAATATCAAACATAAAATTTAATGAAATTAATGTTAACCGAAGGGTGAGATTGCACAAAGAACCTAGCCTCCTCTAAAATTAATTAAGGACCATAACATATATTCAGTCAAAAATGTTCTAGTTCAATATTGCTAAAGACATTAATTACTATATAAAAAACAATCAACCAGTCCACATTACTTTGTTCTTTGTGTATGTTCCAAACATAGCGGTGCAATTAACAATTTCAGAATGACAAGGTTAATATAAGATCAAAACTAATCTAAGTAATTAAATCAGGGTTTTCAGAGTCTAGTTTGTGGAGATGGAGATAAATCTACACTTTGTACGTAGAGATTATGAGGCAGTTAATTACTTTTTGTCTTTGACAAAAATGCATTAATGCATTAATTGACCAATTTGCAAACAAATAAAAACAGTTTAGTTTCTAGGAAAATTAAATGATGTTTATAAATTATTTATGTTTATAGCATAATGCTCTTTTTCCATTCACATCTTAAATATACTCAAGTCCACTTACATGTATATATCTGTATGCTTCAACTGGAAACTAACAATCAGATTATGTAATTGTTATATGAGATTTAGTTAATAAATGTTCAAAACATTCATTAAATAAATATCACCCTTTAATTTCTTCAACCACCATTTGCATTTTATCTCTTCTTGCTAATTTGAAACAACACCCACCCTCTTAATTCCCCTCTCATCCTAAGCATGGATCAGTCTAGAATGGCATGGGTAATTTTGAACAGAAACTCCACTTTAGTGCGTCAAAGGTCTCGACTCAATCCATTTGCAAGGGAATGGAATCCGTCTACAGATGGTGCACCTTTAGAGAATCGGTCATTGTTCATGACTTTTTCTTATGGTTTACCCCTCATCATGGAGGAGATCCACCAGTATTTCACAAGGTTAGTTAACAAAAACATTCATCTCTTCCCGATTTGTTCTTTATAAGAGAAAGAAAAAAAATGGTTGATTTTTAAATCTAACAAATACCTTGTATATATTTTATTTGCCTAGTCTCTAAAATGGTTGATTTGTTCCATGAGTCCAACCCTTAAAAATAAGTTGTTATAGTTTGTTATACACCATTAATTGATTTCAAAATATAAGGTGAATTTTGATTTTTTGAAGTTAATTTAAAATATTTTCGAATTCAGAATTGATATGAATTCATTTAAGGGCTAAAAAAACTTATGTTACACGAAGTATTATCAATTTCACCCCTAAAATAATTGGATTTACAAATTAATATATGAAGTTTCAAATTTTATACAATGTCTAAAATCATTTTTAGTGAAAATTGACCAGAATACCCATTTTGTTGGCTACCCGTTTTATTTTATACAGTTTGACTGTATTTAGATACGGTTTGACTTCATTAAAAACTAAAATACTTTTAAACATTAAAAATTATACTAATTACAAAAGAAAATAGTTCCAAAAATTGTTGCTGCTACTGATTATAAAAGAAAATCAGTGGAAAGTAGCAGGTGATATTTCGTCGATGCTCCTAAATTTGAGCTAGACCTTCCCTTCCTGCTCATATGTAAACTCTTGCAATTAACAAAACCCAAAATTCATTCAAGCCAAACTCATAACAAACCCATAAATCACATTCATCAAACCAAAATAGAAATTTATTCATTCAAACCAAACTAAAAACAAATCTAAAAATTTCATTCACCAAACCAATATAAAAATTTATTCACTTCAAACAAAACTCAAACATCTCATTCAGATGCATAAAAAATGAACATATCTAAAAAAAAAGTAGAGAACCTATTATACCTCAAATCTATGTAGAAATTGCAATGAAAACTAAAATAGAAATCAATCCCTTCAAAAGTCAAGACAACCCAACACAAATCAAAATAACAAAAAATAAAATAACAATTAGTAACTATGGGTCGCGCACAAAGGTCTTCAACAATATTGCTTGAGCTTTAAACGATTGATTGCGTACGGAGCTCTTCACAGACGTGGTTACGATCTTCAATTTGTAATGGGTCTTCAACGAGAACTGGACATGGATGAAGGAAATAGTTAAGGGGAGAGATAGGAAGGAGAAGATTTCAAATAAAATGAAGGAGTAAGGGGAAAGAAGGTTAATTAAAGGAGAATTGAGAAGGGTTTATGAGAGAGGGGAATGTTAATTAATTTTTTAATTAAGTCGAACAATATTTGTATACGGTCAAACCATATAAAACAAAATTGGTATCCAAAAAATAGGTATTCCGGTCAATTTCCGTCAAAAATTAATTTTGAGGTCGACACTATAACAAATTTGGAACTTCATGTATCGATTTGTAAGCTCAATTATTTTAGAGACCAAATTATGAATTTGTTAATATTTCGTGTAACGAAAGTGTATTTAACATTTCATTTAATTAACCTTATTCAGTACTATTACTAAAAAAAAAATTGGTAATACAATGAAGCTGAGTAGAATGTCTTTCTAATTCAATTTAATCACATTAGTACGTAAATGTAATAAACTAATGTTTAATATTTTGAGCTTATCTAGTTCGTGTGTGTATATATATATATATATATATATATATATATATATATATATATATATATATATATATATATATATATATCCGTTTAAAAGTGCTTTTAAAGATGAACCAAAATAAATGTCTTGATTATACATGGTGACAGTTCGATCTCGACATCAGCCATAAGAAATGTAGTCTTTAGCGGCCAATTGAGCCAACTGTCATGTATAGACATCAAAGACGATTTAAATGCTTTTTAATTTTTTTAAGGTTGACTTTAGAAATTATCCTGTATATATATATATATATATATATATATATATATATATATATATATATATACATATATGAATCTCATGTAGATGTAAATGCCTTTTGTATTCAAACATTTTTGATCAAGTGAAATCAAGTAATTGTCCTCTCAAATATCTTCTCTTCCTCCTAGTTTCTCCTTATTTACAAACAAGGTGGTATTAAGAAGTATGTATTTTGGTAAATACGATGCCAATGAGTTTGATAATTGGGTACTTCGGGTGAAAGTAAATCTTGAGGCACAAGGTGTATGCGATGTTGAGTTCAAAGAGAATCGAGATTAATCTACTTTAAATCTTGAGGGATAAGATGTATGAGATGCATTGGAAAAGAATAGGTTGAATGATCTAATTAATATTCGAAAGAGGGATTATAAGAATATTAACTGTTTTGACTTATTATTTTAAATAAGTACTTTCTCCGTACATATATAACTTGTTGAGTCTTTTGTAACTGTGTAAGCAGAACATATGGTGACTGGATTGAAGACATGTATGTGCACTACCCAAGAAATGGAGGTCCTCCAGAATTTGCAAAAATTCACTTCAAAACATTGTCAGCACGGGCTATTATATTAGGTAATAGGGAGCAGGTAAAAGTTTTTGTTAATGGCCGACCAGTGTTACTGAAGAAATTTAAGCCTCGGACTCCAGCCTCCTCTTAGCTTTGAATACTGTATTTCACCTCTTCCAAATTATGAGATACATTTTTTTCTTTTTAAGTCTGTTATAAAATAAAAAGACATGTTTAATTACTTTAGAACTATATATAAAACACATGATTTTCTTAGTTTATTATGATTTCCTTATTAATTGTACGTTATTTCAATCATCACACCACCACAACTCTACTCTTAGCTAACTACTAAGAGTACATTTCAGAAATATAAAATTATTATCCTTAAAAGCTTTGTTTTTTTAAGGATTTGACATCTATCATTGAATATAATAACTAGTTCATGTGTTTAGTGATGAAGAATATATGTTTGGGATTAAGGCTTAGTTGAGTTGGGAGTTAGTTATCAATAATGTTTTTCTTGTTTAGCTAATGCTATGTGATTTATGTGCAATCACATAGAAACCACTGATTATCAATTTTTTTAAAAATAAATAAAAATAAAAAATCAGAAGGATTGCACACACACGCAGTTATCTATTTATAGTTGCTTCTTTCTTATTTTACATATGCACTCTAATGTAATTATATCAATTTTGAATTGCATATTAGTGCTTAAAATTTTTCTCTTAACCAATACAATCCAAATTCTGAAAGCAAAAGCCATTATCATCTATTACATATATCCAACTCTTTTGTTTTTTCCTTTCTGATGCATGATTGCTACAATTGATGAGACTTACAGATCAGAATCACTAAATGCAATATATGTTTTATGAGATTTGGACTTAGATTTGTTTTCGGTTACTACAAGAAACACAAGAATCAGCGACGAGGTTTTGCGACGCCCAAATGACACCGAGTCCATCGCATTGAAAATAATACGTATAACCTGCAACGAACTTGGATAGTAACCTATTTTTGAACCTGAACCGAAATTCGGTATTGATGAGTGGGAAAAAACTGAACTGTGACCACTGTGCTCATTTAAGCAAAATTTAAAAATCGCGACAAGCTCCGGTTTTCATATCCCTATTCAGTTCACTTCTCTCCTTCTGCTAATGTATTCCACCCTTAGCAGTCAGGGATGAACTGATTTTTTACTTTTGTTTTAAAATATATGACATTTAGAAAATTTCATAATAATTTTGACTTGACTGCAAAGAAAAAATTCACGGACCAATGGAGGAAGGTATGACAAATCTAGCGTTCAATGTTATAACTATGGCACTATGCTTTCACGTGCAAATTTGGCATAGTTGAAGAAAGCTCCAATTTGGTTGATAATGCGGAACCTTCTTTATTGTTGGCTTACAAAGGAGAAGGAACTTCTAAAAAAAATGGTCAATTGTAATGGCCAAAATTCATCACAAAATTCATGAAAGGTTTTACGTGATGATTTTAACAATCACGTAAACGCTTAGTGATTTTGTGATGATTAATACAATCACATTAACATGTAATCTATTGTGATTGTCAAAGTCATCACAAAAAAACAAAACTTTAGGGATCAAAGATAAGAACGTGAATATCCATTTACGTATAATTTATTTCAATGTATTAATTGTATCAAATGATACTTGTAGGATTTGAACCCTCTCCCCATTTGCAAACTAAATAACGAGTATTACCACTACATCAAAACTTAGATGATAATTATAATTTTAAAACAAAATATAAAAGGAAATATATGTGAGTTGACTTACTAAACAAAATTACTTCCACATAAGATTTGGTAATTGCAATGACAATCACAAATACTCTATAATAATGGTAAAATTAGTCATCACTAAGAGCCATCATATATTTTATTGTTTTGTGATGGCTTGAAAATTCCATCACAAAATACCTTCTTTTTGTAATTGCAAATAAAATTTGTTACAAAAATCTATCTTTTTTAATGATTGTCACGGCCGTCATAAAATATTGTTTTGATTATTTCTTACATTAAAATATTAGTGATAGCTTAAATGCAATCACAAAAAGAGTATATCTATAAGTCATGATTTAGTGCGTCACAAAAAGAAAATTTATTTTGCGTGAAAATTTTGGTGTGATTGACATGACCATCACAACTATAATATATTGATGGCAAGATTAGTCATTACTAAGAGCCATCATATATACTATTATTTTGTGATTGCTAAAAAATTCTTTCACAAATTACTATTTTTTGTGATTATTTTTAAAAACTGTCACAAAATTCCGTCACGTATTGTTGTTTTCCTAGTAGTATAAAAATTTGTTTAAGAACTCAGTATGCCAGAAGAAGAGTCAACGAAGATTCTTGTTGAGAATGCATGTTGAGAATTATTTTGGTGAATAATATATTTATTTTTAAAAAATTTTTATGATAGTATATAGTAAACATATCAATGTGAGGTATCATTTTGTTTGACACATTGTTAATAAAGAAGTGGAGCTCAATTAGTGTGAAGCCTAAAGATCAAGTTGGCGATATATTCACAAAAGTCATCAAAGAAGATGTGTTTTAAAATCTCAAGAATTTACTCAGATTAACAAGTTTAAGAGGGGTTTAAATGAAATTTACTTTTTGCTGATTAAAAAAGAAGGAAAGAAAAAAAGAGAAGGAGTGTTGAAAAATAAACAAAGTGGTATTAAGAGATGTATTTTGGTAACCGAAATCATAAAAAGCATGGAAGAAGCCACTTTGGAGTAGTAGCTAAACCGCGCACAGCAGCAACAACAACAACAATTAACACTTAACACCAGGTGCAATGTTGACAACAACAACAACAATTAACACATAATATTGCCAGGTCTACTTCAGATACACGCAGAGGCGGTCTAAGGTGCACTGAAGAAGAGCTCGTCGAGCTGTGCAAACCATTCGGCAAGATCGTTAACACTTAACACCAGGTGCAATGTTGACGCCAATAGCTATCAGACCTTTGTTGAATTTGTGAGGCTAAAATTATGCATGGTTTGTTATTATGGTTTGTTTTTTCAATTCAGATATGTTTGAATTCTACTGTATGTATTTATGACAGGCTGAATTAAATAATTTAGAGGGTGATTATTGGTTTATGTTGTGCTTTGCTCTTGCTGGAAGAGGGAGAGGAGGTTAAAATCCGAAGAGACGCATCGATTAATTTTACAAGTCAATCGAGTCTACTCATAACAACTAACCGAGACAACTCAACAATTTTTCCAATTAGAATGATCGTTTTAGGTGTTTTTATATATAGGGGTTGATTTTTATATATATTTTTGATAGACAAAAAATAAATTTTATTAAACACCTTAAAGAAACAATACAATAATAATTGCTAGTCCAAAAGTTTTGGATAAGAACACTTGAGCAATACAAATTATTAGACGTTTTAATTTATCTTTACTTCGAATTGTATATTAGAACATAAAAATTCTTCTCTTAATTAATACGATCCAAATTATAAGGGCACAAGCTATTATCATCCATTCTTTATCAAAAATAATAATTTCTTCTTATTTTTGTTCATGTTTTAACTTCGGGGATAAGGAAATTCTTCGACTCTCAAATGTGTCATCTGTATCTTTTGATTAAAACCTGAAGCAAGAAGATTTGTACAGTGTTACAAATAATGATCCAATCAATAGTCATCTAGATGAAAACCAGTTGGTCCAAGATTATGAAGACCATGCTAAAGTGGAGGAGAATTTAGCTATTAATGAATATGGGATCCACATGGAAGATGAGATGGAGGAATTGAGAACTTTGGATGGTCTGAGGAAATCTAGAAGGCCAACTAGAGAACCAGCATGAAAGAGCAGCTATGTTAGGGGCAAGAAAGGAAAAGGCAAATACAAGTAGTGAGCTATCCTTTCTTGAAACAGCTATAACAATTGATCCAATGGTCCACATGATTTGTTAATTACTAGCTGTAGAGATAAGATTGTTTCTGTTTGCTTTTGTAAGTAAATTAAACATGTGCTCATCCATGTGATTGGTTATGTACTACAAATACTCAGTCTATGAATTGCAAAAAAAAAGAGCATGATGAAATGAATTAACTTCCTTCCTATTTCTTTCTTCTTCCTCCCTTTCTTTCTCTGCACGAAACTGAAGTCCAGTAATTGGCTTCACTGGTGCTTTCATTGAGAGCATCACAATGGCTGATCCTACTAGGCTTGAACAACTATTTGATCAATTTTCTCAAAACTTCTTACAACAATATAATTTAGACAAACCATGTCTACAGTATTGCAGGAACAAAGAGAACTTTACACCAATCCACCCCCAGATTTGCAACCATATCCCATAAACCATTAATTTCTACCGAAAACTAAGATTGATTTCCCTAGGTTTGAGGGTGGGGATCCTACAGATTGTTTATATGACTCCAACAATTATTTTGAGTATTATAAAACATCAGAGGACATCACGTTATTATTGGTAACGTTATACCTTGATAGGGCTGCATCTAGCATCAAATCAGATCATGGCATGAATTGTGATATCCGGAATATTAGTAATATTTCTTTTAAAGGAAATATTAATTGATTAAATAAAGGTTAGAGATTTAACCTAATTATTAATAAAGGAAATGTGAAAAGAGTTGATTAATTTTTTTTTATGTGCCCATAGGGTATAAAATGATCGGGAATTAAGAGAGACTTTTAATATAAAAGGCTCTCACTAAGAATGTACGAGACAGTATAAATATTACTTACTCATAATGAAAAGAAAGTAATATGTGGAGTTGAATAAATTTTATGAGATGAAGTAATTAAGCAATGGTATTAATAAATGAATACCTTGATTAATCAAAATAAAAAGGGTAGCCAATGTATGACTTAATTGAAAAATATGCTTGACATAAATCCACATATGAGATCAATGAAATAATTATATTATAATATAATTAATTTCGTTTAAAAAGTATTATTTAATGATAAATAAGGAAAATGGTGGGTACTACCATGAAGTATTTAAATTACATAAAACCATCATTTTTAATGATGTAAGTGCTAGCTATTTTTCTAGCTTAAAGAATTGTGGTGGATAAAAAAATCCATGTATATTAATATGTAATATAATTCCATATTAAATATTGGACCATGTTAAATTTGCTAGGTGTGCTTGCAAATAATTTGGTGTTATGGACCATATATTACCTTACGTAAAGAGGGGTAATAAGAGTCCAAGTTATATAAATTGGGCCAAATTAATTTTTTAATGTAGGCATTCAAGCATTCTTTATTTTATTAATATGATATGAGTGCATTGAGCCCAAAGAAAAGTTGTGTCCAGCGTTGCATTAGACCCAATTCGACAGCCAATCGGAGAAAAAAGGAACTGTTAGTTCAAATTAAAAGAGCAATGAGATGGTTTTGGGTCAGTCAGTAAGCTAACAAATTGTTAGCAATTTAGTTAGTAGCTATAAGGTATAGAGTGGTTGTAGGAGCCAAGTTCATTGCATGAGCCAAGTAGCTACTAGAGGACTGAATAGGGGCCAATATAGGGGCCAAGTAGACTGCAGAATAGTATGAGGCTACTAAGCCTTATAGGGGTTGTGTAGTGGTAATGATGAAGGCCAATGTAGGGGCCGGGTAGGAGCTAAAGAGAACAACCAGGTAGAGATAATGATGTAGAACAACAATAGGCCAAGTAGGCTGATTGAGATAGAGAGAAAGCTTAGTCATATATGGCCATACAAATGCAGCTAAAATCAAATAACTTCTATACTTATCCGCGTTCCGAAAGCAATATCAATAGCAGTCCATTAGATTGAGAGAGTAGCAAAGCTACGACTAGAAGGGAAGGAAGGATTGAGCAACGAAGCTACTTCAATCTCTAGAAGTTAGCAAGGTAAGCAAGTTTAGACTTTTTTCATTTCTTTTCCATTTCATATTTGATAGTAGAATGAGTTGTTAGTGACTATAGTATTAAATAAGACTATGGTGGCTATTATGATTATATTAGAGCCTTGTGTAGATGTTGAGGCATTATATGGAGACCCTTAATAAATCAAAAGCCAAAAGGCTGGGGGAAAATGGACAGAAAATTTGTGGTACATGTAAATAAAATCATGCTCACTAACTGTTTGATTAAATGTCCAAGTAGGGGCTGTTATAGTATAAAAGCATGCTAGCTATGCATTAGAGTTCAAATCATGTCTACAGGCTCATATATTGAGATGAATGCCTCAAAAATGCTTCTATGTTTAAAAATAACATGTTGTAGTATAATTTACATGTTATGATAATTTTATTTTATATAGTAGAGTACCATACTCCACGATCGTAGAATGCAACTCCACGATCGTAGATCTCAACTTAAAATTCATCTTCGGACCCCCACCTTCAGTCTAAAATTAGAACACTGTAAATTGATGTTTCCGGACCAATGAAAAAAAAGAATTAAAAGCCTATTAGGGACTGTTTTGAACAAAAGATAGAATCCCTGCATTTAGATGTATTAAACCATGAACATATAGTATACATAAAGTATTTGTGGTGATAAAAATTGTACTTGAAAGCTTGAAGGCTGTTATGGTGGTTTAGTACTAACTCATGCTAATAATGCCTAGAAATGAGTTATTTTGGTATTGATACATGAGAAAAGTTTCAAGCTTGTTAGAGTATCATGTGATGATGAGTTTTAATGATAATTTGAAGTTATATGAATGCTTAGATAACCCTTGAATCATAGCTTGGGGACTGTTTGTGAGTAATACCCAAAACTGTGCTTAAACTCTAGATTAGAGGACTGTTTTGGTCAAGGTCAGTACCAGAACTTTTGAGTCAGTAAAGGGACCATAATATGTCCATAATTAACATTTAAAAGTTGTTCCTTAACTTAGTCCATATTGAGTAATACTCAGTTTTCATGTTTAAGAGCCAAGAAAAGTAAGTTTTAAAGTGCCATCTAACACTTAAAAGAAGAGGGTAAAATGCAAATGTGGCCACTGAACTTTAGGTGTTTTTAGGTATTGAGCCCCTTTCTTTTGGTCAACGCAAATTGAGCCCCTTTCTATTCAAAAATTTGGATATCGAGCCCCAGGCGCCACATGTGCGTTGACCTGCATACGTGGCGCCTACGTGGCACACGTGATAGATCTGACGTGACGAATATTGAACATTATCCCAAAAATTATGTTGCTTCCATGATTCAAACTCTTAACCTCTAGCTTAAAATTTGGAACCAATGACCAACTAAGCAAAGAAGCCTAATTGTTATAACTTTGCAAGGATTAATATTTATAACTGAACAAATTATTTCTCCCAAATTAAAATAAATCCTCTATCCTTAGATCTGTTATGTACATAACTAAAACAATAACAACAACAACAACAACAATAATAATAATAATAATAAATCAATAATAATAATAATAATAATAATAAATCAATAACAGATCAAATCAGAGTATTGAAATTCCAAATAAAAAACACCAGATCTAGGCCAGCATTGCCAAAATCTCACTCAGCAATGGCGTTGGAATGGGTAGTTCTGCAAGATGCACTACCGGCTACCGAAGCCGTCATGGTCCTCCTCCTCACGGTCCCGAGCCTCGATGGATTATTTTGTGTTTTTCTCCCTTGCTATGGTTAGTATTAGTAGATGTTTATTAAAGTAATTGCGGTGTATCTTTTTTGAACTATTGATGAATGCTATGGCTACTTTGGATTAATCTTTTTATTGACTTCTTGTTGATGCAATGGTACGTTAATCTAGAGCTTTCATGTAATATCATGATGGTCATGGGTTTGGATTTTTTTTTTTTTGCATTTCTATGTTGATTACTTTCATTTGTTTTTTGCTATTCATGATTAGGTTTTGGCTTTTTAGGCGGCGTATGAGTTTATTTGTATATTCATCAATGTGATGTAAATATTTGTTGGAAGGAAATGAAATGGACATTTTGATATAAAAATATATAAATGGTTTAGTGTTTTGTGATGTTATTGTAGCATATAGGAGAGGAAATTGTGTCTTGATTGTTATCATTTCTCTAAATTGTTAGGATTCAAAAGAGAGAGTTACTTTGGTTTTTAGAATTCCAAATACCAATAACAATAATAATAATAATAATATTATTATTATTATTATTATTACTATTATTACTGTTATTGATATTATTATTATTGTTGTTGTTGTTGTTATTATTATTATTTTAGTTATGTACATAACAGATCTAAGGATAGGGGATTTGTTTTAATTTGGGGGAAATGATTTGTTCAGTTATAAATATTAATCCTTACAAATTATAACAATCAGGCTTCTTTGCTCAGTTGGTCATTGGTTCAAAATTTTAAGCTAGAGGTCAAGAGTTCGAATCATGACAGCAACATAATTTTTGGGATTAAGTTCAATATTCGCCACGTCAGCGTCCACGTGTAAAATAAAATAAAAAATATCCACGTCAGATCTGCCACGTGTGCCACGTAGGCACCACGTATGCAGGTCAACGCACATGTGGCACCTGGGGCTCGATATCCAAATTTTTGAATAGAAAGGGGCTCAATTTACATTGACCAAAAGAAAGGGGCTCAATACCCAAAAACACCTAAAGTTCAGTGGCCACATTTTCATTTTACCCTAAAAGAAGAGAGGCCACACCTGAACCTTGTAGGCAAGTTTCAATAGCTATAATATGGCATAAGTAAGCTACACAAGTTAAAGAAACCAAGTCAAAACCATTTTAAATATTGGACTTGTTAAAAATCACGTTTTAGGCCAAAAGTGGTTTATTTTAGGTAAATTTTAGTACTTGAATTTGTAAGACTATAATAAACTCATATAAAATTGCTAATGCATGCTTGTGATGATTCATAATCATTGTTATGACCAAAGCTAGTAAGAAAACTAAGTTAGGGTCTATTTTTCAAGCCTAAAGTAAGCTTTGATAGGTTAAAACTGGTTAGATGATTAAACAAAGTGAGATGATGATAAAAGTAACCTTAGGCAACTAAGATACACATGTCTAGACTGTCCGAGTAGCGTCAGTTAAAGTAGGTCTAACTGATATGAATGAGGAACCTAAACCCTTATTAAAATACCTTGGTATGTGGTCTAGAAGTAGGGCCAGATTGTAGAGCCAAAAGCTTAACCAAGAAATTCCAACAAATCATCAAAGTAGGCAGTAAACTCAATTCTGCAACAGTTGGGTAGTAGAGTGGCTCTGAAAATCGTAGAGTGAACTTTGAAAATCGTAGAGTGAAAATAATTGAGTAAAATCGTAGAGTGAACTCTGAAAATCGTAGAGTGAAAATAGTGGAGTGAATAGTAGAATGCAGATAGTAGAGTGAAAATGGGTAAACACCCTAGTTTGTGCCCAATTTTGGTTAACTTCCATAACAGAATTTAAGAAACCAAACTCATGAAAAAATACTATGATATATGATCTAAATGCTTGCACAAACAAAAGATCAAATGGGCTAACTCATAATGTTCAAAAACATCATCAAAGTGGCCTAAAAAGTAACTTATGTTGCAGTTGGTAGTAGAGTGGAAATATAAAATACCAATTGTGAGGCACTATATTAAAAAACCTTAAGAAGATGTTTCTGTTGACTAACTATGGAATTAAATACTATGATGTATGGTCTAAAAGCTAGTTCAAATATGGAAGTCAAAAGCTCATTACAAAGATTCATAAAAAATTCCCAAAGTACCCTAGAAAATCATATTTTGTATTTTTGAACTATGATGGAATAATGGAATTTGATTCCTAAAAATGTCACAGCATAACGTAAGACAATATTTGAAGTGTATAATAACCAATGATTTGTATCATGTTATGATTGGACTAAAATGAGTATATTTGAGAATGTATAAGAAATAAGTATGCAATGTATACCATGTGTGTATGCTCGATCACAAAGTGATGAACGAAGGCTACATACTCAATTTAAGTCTAAGGAACTTAGATGAGTAATATTTAGCCAAATATGGTATGCAGTAGTGGTGTGATACACACACAGTAAACTACAAGTGCGATAAGCTAGCACATGTTGCGATAAAAAAAGGGAAATAAAGCTGAGTTATATAAATAACGAAGTTGAATATAAAGGTGGTACAAGGACAATATAAGTTAAAGTATGTTGTTAAAGTAAGGTTAACCATGAGATTAAGTATTGATTGTGTTTATTATCAATCTTACATACCGTGTAGGTCATGAAGAGGAACACGACATGTTAGCATAATGGTAAAACTTCGGTACAAGCAAGTTTTTCAGAACTTGTTTTTATATCTGAACTTGTTAATTGTAATGTGTATATAGTCCATGTATTATATGTACTCCTTGTGAATAAATTGAGATGTACATTATGTGTTATACAGTGATATAAATCTATTGAATCAAGTTAATGATTGATCTGGATTGAGTTATAGAAACTTACTATATTCATGATATGAGGTATATGATAAGCATGAAGCATGTATAATTGCTGCGTATGAGCATTATGATGCCTGAATAAATGCAACATATGAAAAATATGAACTATGTATAAACTGCGAAAGCATGAATAATTTAAGTTACGTTTAAAATGTTAAAAATGTGTTATGTGATAACTGTTAAACCTGATGGGCAACGTAGTTGCTCACCCTTGTTATAAATAAATATTTTCAGCTAAATCAGAGCGGATCGAAGGATTCGGGATAGACAAAGAAAAAAGAAAGAAGTTCTTATTGAATTTGTTCGTATAGCTCTAGCTATGCTAGATAACGTTCGTATGAAATATGTGACACCCCCAAAATAGGTATACATCACCCATTCTGAGTTGTCAATACATGGTACAGAAACAACTACAACTTTATTATTACAACAGTAAAACTGTGAGTTTGAATACAAATATTATCTTCTGACAATATCTATACTCAAATAAATCCTCATCACATTTAT
Organism: Panax quinquefolius; assembly: GCA_020205615.1. Taxonomy (NCBI): domain Eukaryota; kingdom Viridiplantae; phylum Streptophyta; class Magnoliopsida; order Apiales; family Araliaceae; genus Panax; species Panax quinquefolius. Next base: position 101,810,909 of record CM035166.1, on the reverse strand, counting down.
TGATACATTATTTTACAAAAATGGTGAGGACTACTAAACAACTCTCTCTAGAACCTTCATTCCATACCCCACTAAATACTTCGCTTATATTCTCGCCTCCCGAGAAGGAAAATGGAACAAAAGGAAAAGGGTGAGCTCAACTAGCTCAAGAAAGAATATTATGATTAAGATAATATACAACAAATTATCATTATTCTTCAATAGGAAAAATCTAATAGAATACAATAGACAACAAGTTTTTAAATCAATATTCATGAATGAAATAATAATTCATTAGAAGAGTTAAGTAGAGAATGCAAACTACTATCTTCTATGTATGAATTTAAAAGTTCACCGCTCATCTTTTATCCTCAGTAACATCAATTAATATACATCCGAAATCAAATATTCATCTTTGCACTACAGCCAAAGATATTCATCGATTAATCATGTTCATCTAAACACTGCTTCATCTTTGCACTACGGGCCAAAGATACTCTTCAAATCATTCATCTTTGCACTTCTGAGCCAAAGATATTCCATATTATCATCATTTAAGACTCAAGATGATGAAAAATATTTTAAAGAAACGAATCCAAAGTGAAACAAAATGACAAGGATTAAGGATTAAGGATTCGTACTTTGTTTTATCCACGTCCAAAAATACCTCAAAAATAATCACGATGAGTGTAAAATTCAAGAATGATCAAAACATGGATACAATCAAAGCTAGTATCCGAGAATAGATATTTTGACGAAAAGAAAATTTTTCATTTTTCGATGAATAGTCTTAGTATTCGTGAATAATTATCGTATCGTGAATAAAGGCCAGATATCGTGAATAAGTAACTCAGACACCAAAAGTTCCAAATTTGATAAAAACATCGGATCAATATTTCAACATAATGATATTGAAGAAATAATATCATTACGAAAAAAATAATATCCCTTACCTCGAAAGATCAAGATTTTAAATTTGAAACACCTGATATAAAGCATGACTTGAACTTGCACCAGATAGCAATACTCAAATTATACTCAAAATACTCACAAGAATATACTCGATAATATAGAGAGAAAACTTTAGTTTCGGTGTGATTTTCAATTCTAACCTAAGCACCCTATTTATAGAAATTGCTTAGAACACCAAAAGCGAAAAAATTTAATATAATATTAATATATATATAATTTTCCTACGCACATTCTTATAAACTGAAATCAGCTCATTTCAACAACCATCCAAGCCCACCAAACATATCAAAAACGTTTTTCTAATTTAAATTATTTTAAACTTCCAAAAATCAATTATTTGAACTTGAACTTCAATAATTCATAATAAATAGCCCTTTTATCAGAAAATTCGAATCTCGCGAGTTTTTATAGGAAATTCAATTCTCTACAACTTTACAGAAGAAAGTTTTTCCGAATTCCAAACAGAAATTGACCGAAATTCACAAACGGGCGATTTTACAAGCTATAATCAAATTTCAGTCAATAAATGGGGTCCACCAACATGTTTAACATGTTTTAAACATTTATTGCAACAAAAATACTCTTCCTCCTCGTATACTCATAAATCCCACATTCGTTGTAAAAATATCACCATTATTATATTATTAAAATATAATAATATATTTAAATGAATTATTTTATCGTAAAAAAAAAAAATTTCAATTTTCAACAATTGTCACAATAAAATTTTCTCCATCTATATCCACATAAAATCAATATTTTTCTCATCATATGAATCAATAATTAATTATTCACAAATAATATTACGAATTCAATATTGACAACCGTGCGGTTCTCAGAAAGAGGGGCTTTCAATAAGAATTTCTCCTTCTTGATGTGCAATTAGGTGACCAAACCTCTCCTTAGATGAACTTTCTAGACATTGCCAATAATGTTATCTAATAATATTATTCAGATAATATGAATTATTGCTTCGATAATGAAAATACTGTGTAATGACAATTATTGAAACAACAACAATATAAAATATCAACGCAACAATTATTAAATCAATAAAATACTGAACAGAAATTACTGTAACCATTATTGAGTAGTGTCTTCTTATGTAAGAATCAATAATTGGTGCAATACAGGTAATCTTCTTGTGTTTTAACCACCGAGTATTTTAACAAGATTACTTGAGAATAACTACGCCTGTTATTTTTTAAACAACTTATATTTGTCGTTTTCTTCATCTAATCGCTTTCCGTTATGGGGCCCACACATGGGTACATTGTGGTCGTCATTTAATATTCCCCGAGCGAGATTTAATATTCCACGACCAAACGAATATTCCCCGATAACAATGAATATTTTATAACCACTTGCTTATTTTGAAATATTTGCGTACTTTACCCCTAACTATCCACATTAATCAAATCAACCCTTACTATTTCCAAAATAATAAATAGAAAATTAAATTTTATTAATAATAAGTTGGGGTCTTACAACCTCCCTCCTTATGAAATTTCGTCCTCGAAATTGGCGTGACGTACTGGTGTTTCAAAAGGTGAGGATACCTCGCTTTCATTTCCGCTTTCCAATTCCCGGTCATTTCTCTATAGCATGATTCCTCCACAAAACTTTAACTTGTGGTATGACCTTTCTTGGCGTAGGGACATGCTCCTTCCTATCCAAAATCTTGACAGTACCTCCTCATCGTTAAGTCTTGGGCTATCTCGTCCGGTTCTAACTCTATAACGTGATTCGGGTCTTTCACATATTTACTGAAGTATAGATATGTGAAACACATTATGAACACGAGACATACTTTCGGAGGTAACGCGAGTCTATAGGCTACATTTCCTACTCGGTCAAGAATTTGAAATGGACCAATAAATCGTGGATTGAGCTTTCCTCTCTTCCCAAATCTTATAACTCCCTTCCATGGAGCAACTCATGACAATACATGATCCCCACACTAAATTCCACGTCCCTTTCGATGAAGATCCGCATAACTCTTTTGTCGATCTTGTGCCGCTTTGTATATCGTTGTCGAATCATTTGGATCTTTTCGGTGATCATACGTTTTAACTTTCGGGTCCCAACAATGTTGCTTCACCCACCTCATCCCAACATATTGGAGAGCGACACTTTCGTCCATATAATGCTTCAAATGGAGCCACACCTATACTTGCCTGATAGCTATTGTTGTAGGAGAATTCCACCAATGGTAAATACTTATCCCAACTACCCTTGAAGTCTAGGACATAGAGTCTTAATAGATCTTCAAGAGTTTGAATAGTCCTCTCGATTGTCCGTCCGTCCGGTTTGGGGATGGTATGCGAACTAAATCACAAATCCGTGCCCATAGCTTTTTGCAAGCTAACCCAAAATCTTGAAGTGAATCTTGGGTCACGATCCAAAACTATGGATACGGGCATGTCATGCGAACTCACAATCTCATTCACGTACATACTAGCAAGACGTTCAAGGAATAAGTCTCCGTGTCGGCAAGAAATGAAAGCGACTTGGTTAATCTATCAACAATAACCCAAATAGCATTGATGCCTTGAGAAACCGTAGGAAGACCCATAACGAAATCCATGGTAATGTGTTCCCACTTCCATTTCGTAATCTCAAGTGGTTGCAATGGACCCTTAGGTACTAGATGATCCGCCTTTACACGTTGGCAAGTTAAACACATCGAGATAAACTTTGCAATCTCTCTCTTCATATTGTTCCACCAAAATGTATGTCAAGATCACGATACATTTTAGTACTTCCAGATGGATTGCAAATGGTGTATTGTGTGCCTCCATCATAATCTTGTACTTCAAATCGTAGTCGTTAGGAACACAAAGTCTAGAGTGGACTCAAGTATTCCTTCTTCATCAATTCTCGCTCCTAATAGCTCCTTCTTGTACTTTCTTCTTCATACGCATCATTTCCGGATTGGTGGTTTGAAAGCAACCTTAACTTTTTCTATTAAAGTTGGCTCTGTCGTATACTTGACATCATCGCACTCATTCCGCATATGATCTTCTACTCAACGCGTCGGCTACCACGCTCGCTTTTCCGGGATGGTATTGAATAGTGTGGTCGTAGTCTTTCAATAGCTCGAGCCAACGTCATTGTCGCGTGTTGAGTTCTTTTGAGTGAAGAAATATTTAAGGCTTTTATGGTGCGAATATATCTCCACTTTCTCCCCATATAAATAGTGCCTCCATATCTTTAAGCGCGAAAATGATCACGCTAACTCTAGATCATGAGTAGGATAATTCCTCTCATACTCTTTTAAGTTGTCATGAGGCATAGGCTATGACTTTCCCACGTTGCATGAGAACACATCCTAACCCTTTGCACGAAGCATCATTTGTGATAACAAATCCATCCGAACCAGATGGTATTGTTAGAAACAGTCTTAAAATAAGTCTCCTCTTAAGCTCTTGAAACTCTTCTCGCATCCTTCGCTCCAAACAAATTTCAGATCCTTTCGAAAGTTAGGCGAGTTAATGGAGTAGCGATTCGAGAAACCCTTCCACGAATCTCCGATAATAACCAATTAAGCCCAAAAGCTACGTGCTTGATCACCACCGACTTGGTTGATCCCAACTTTGTATTGCTTCAATCTTCACGGGTCCACGGATACTCCATGTTTCGACACCACATGCCCAAGGAATGCTACTTCCTCAAGCCGAACTCGCATTTCTTCAATTTGGCATATAGTTTGTTTTCACGAATCCTTTGAGTACCAAACTTCAAATGGTGCTCATGATCTTCACGACTTTTGGAATATATGAGGATGTCATCAATAAAGACAACAACAAACCGATCCAAATATTCCTTGAATACTCGGGTTCATCATATCCATGAAAGCGCAGGAGCATTAGTTAGTCCGAAAAGACATGACTAAGAATTCATAATGCCCATACCGAAGTTCTAAAGCGCCTTTGGAATATCCTCGCCTAATCTTGGTGATGATATCCGAATCGAAGATCGATTTTGAAAAGAATTGTGCCCCTTGCAGAATCGGTCAAACAAGTCATCAATACGAGGTAGAGGATACCTATTCTTGATGGTGACATGGTTCAATTCCCGATAGTCAATACAAAATCGCATACTCCGCTCTTTCTTCTTTACGAATAAAAGGAGCACCCCCGAGGAGATGTACTTAGACAAATGAAATCGATGTCCAACAATTCACGTAGTTGGACCTTTAACTCCTGAAGTTCAATAGGAGCCATTCGATATGGGGTTTTAGAAATGGGCTTTGTACAAGGTTCAAGATCAATAAAGAATTCAACTTCACGCTTTGGGGTGTAATCGGAAGTTCTTCAGAAATACGTCGGAAAGTCAATAACAACAGGAATATTATTCAAATTTGACGTGTCTTTATTCAAATCCATAACATGGGCTAAGAAAGCTTGACATCCGCTTTTCAATAAATGAATAGCTTTATGATTAGATATGATGGTGATTGATTTTAATGGTTTAGTTCCTTGAATTAAATAAACAGTTGGTTAGAAATATGAAAACTAACAACCTTACGAAAACAATCAATTTTGGCATGATGAGTAGTTAACCAATCAATCCCTAAAATCACATCAAAAGCAAGTATCTTTAAAGAGATAAGGTCAATGTGTAAGGTGATGGTGCCAACTTGAATCAAACAAGATTTATAAACAAAGGATGTGATGAAAGTTTCTCTAGCGGAGTTTCCACAGAGATAGGTCAAAGTCTAATTTTTTCCGAGTCAAGTTTAAACGTTGAGCACATGCGGGAGAGATAAATGAATGGGTAGCACCGATCAAGTAAGGTATAAACTTCGCAAGAATTTATAAATAGCTTACCCGTGATCACCTCGTTTGGGTTCCTCGCATTTTGACCAACCACAACAAACGCTTCTTCCAGGAACCATTGACTTTGACTTTTACTCGACGATCTTTTTGAGTCACCGTCCCCATTGAACTAGGTTTCGCTTCTGCGTCAATCTCGGCGATATGTCCTTCCTTTCCACAATTATAGCATACCTTGAACTGTTGTGGGCGTTTGACCGATATGTCCTCTTTTCCACATTTGTAGCATATGACCGGTGGTCGTTCTCCTCCCTTAGAACCGATTCTTTGCAAGACTGTCGTCTTCACATGGTCGTTGTTAAATCTCCTCTTTTTAAATCTCCTCCTCGACTCGCTTCTTCTATTTTCATGGCCATGATTACCACCGAGTGGTTACCATTTTTGTCCGTCTGCTTTTTTTTCTCGTTTGTTATCATTATTACATTGATCGCTATCTCCGTACATGATCCTGGTTATGGTCCCTCGGTTGAACATACTCGTTATCTCGCTTCTAACAATTGAGCCACATTAACAACATCCTCGAATAGAGAAAATTTATGAGAAATGAGATATTGTTGTATGACGGGTTTCAAACCTCTCGAAACATCCGCGTCATACATTCCTCATTCTCCACCAAATGAGGTGCAAACACGGATAACTCGCAAACTTTGCCTCGTCTTCGAGACACCGCGTGTTGTTTTGTTCTAATCGATGAACTCCACTTCATTCATATGACGAACACTTTTAGGAAAGTATTTGTCATTAAATAGTTTCAAACGCCTCCCAAGACATCTTTGAGTGCGGGACCGGATGGAGTGCGCTTCACAGACTCTCCCCCAATGAGTCTGTCTCGCCATACGGAACATAAAGGTGGCGAATGGAACCTTCTGTTCTCCGTGGTGCATCCCAAGACATCGAATATCTTGGTAATTTGCTTGACCCATGTTTCCGCCATGATCGGATCTCGCTTTCCCTTAAATTCGTGGTCCCAACTCTTTGAATCGTGCATTTGTGGACAACCCGTGAATTGCTATCATTTCCTCCTCAGATTTTGAACACGAGTCTCCTCGTTTGATTTTGCATGAATCGCAAAAAGCTTCTAAACATCCCTCATTCATCATCTCGCTTTCGGTGGAGTTGTTCACAGGAGGAACATTGCCCAACTTATTATACGTTCTCCTCGTTGGTGAGTACAAAGCGTCTCCCACGGTCTCATTTCCATTGTTAATATTCTCGATCGACATTCTCAAATCTTCATCATAAAACAAGGGTTAATTAAGGAAATCAATATATCACATAATATCCCTATATACTGACCAACTAACAAATAAGCTTATGTAGGACACACTAGAGAAAGATTTATTCGTCTCTTCCCTCCTAGTTCTATTCCCCGATCTCCGCCAGAGATCATATCCCTAAGCTCGATACCAACCGTGACGCCCCCAAAATAGGTATACATCACCCATTCCGAGTTGTCAATACATGTAGTATGTAAACAACTACAACTTTATTATTACAACAAGAAAAGCTGTGAGTTTGAATACAAATATTATCTTCTAGACAATATCTATACTCAAATAAATCCTCATCACATTTATTGATACATTATTTTACAAAATGGTGAGGACTACTAAACAACTCTCTCTAGAACCTTCATTCCATACCCCACTACGCATACGCTTATATTCTCGCCTCCTGAGAAGGAAAATGGAACAAAAAGGAAAAGGGTGAGCTCAACTAGCTCGAGAAAGAATATTATGATTAAGATAATATACAACAAATTATCATTATTCTTCAATAGGGAAAAAATCTAATAGAATACAATAGACAACAAGTTTTTAAATCAATATTCGCAATGAAATAATAATTCATTAGAAGAGTTAAGTAGAGAATGCAAACTACTATCTTCTATGTATGAATTTAAAAGTTCACCGCCTCATCTTTTATCCTCCGTAACATCAATTAATATACATCCGAAATCAAATATTCATCTTTGCACTACGGTGCCAAAGATATTCATCGATTAATCATGTTCATCTAAACACTGCTCATCTTTGCACTACGGGCCAAAGATACTCTTCAAAATCATTCATCTTTTGCACTACAGCCAAAGATATTCCATATTATCATCATTTAAGATCAAGATGATGAAAAATATTTTTAAAGAAACGAATCCAATTGAAACAAAATGACAAGGATTAAGGATTAAAGATTAGTACTTTGTTTTATCCACGTCAAAAATACCTCAAAAATAATCACAATGAGTGTAAAATTCAAGAATGATCAAAACATGGATACAATCAAAGCTAGTATCCGAATAGATATTTTAGACGAAAAGAAAATTTTTATTTTTTAGATAAATAGTGCCAGATTAAGTGAATAAAGGTCGTATACGTGAATAATGCCGATATCGTGAATAGTAACTCAGACACCAAAAGTTCCAAATTTGATAAAAACTTGAGATCAATATTTCAACATAATGATATTGAAGAAATAATATCATTATTCTGAAAAAATAATATCCCTTACCTCGAAAGATCGATCTTTTAAATTAAAAACCTGGATATAAAGCATGACTTGAACTTGCACCAGAGTATAGCAATACTCAAATTATACTCAAAATACTCACAAGAATACGCTCGATAATATAGAGAGAGAAAACTTAGTTTCGGTGTGATTTTCAATTCTAACCCAAGCACCCTATTTATAGAAATTTGCTTAGAACACCAAAAGCGTAAAATTTAATATAATATTAATATATATATAATTTTTCCTACGCACATTCTTATAAACTGAAATCAGCTCATTTCAACAACCATCCAAGCCCACCAAACATATCAAAAACGTTTTCTAATTTAAATTATTTTAAACTTCCAAAATCAATTATTTGAACTTGAACTTCAATAATTCATAATAAATAGCCCTTTTATCAGAAAATTCGAATCTCGCGAGTTTTTATAGGAAATTCAATTCTCTACAACTTTACGTAAGAAAGTTTTCCCGAATTCCAAACAGAAATTGACCAAAATTCACAAACAGGCGATTTTACAAGCTATAATCAAATTTCACCAATAAATGGGGTCCACCAACATGTTTAACATGTTTTAAACATTTATTGCAACAAAATACTCTTCCTCCTCGTATACTCATAAATCCCACATTCGTTGTAAAAATATCACCATTATTATATTATTAAAATATAATAATATATTTAAATGAATTATTTTATCGAGAAAAAATAAAATTTCAATTTTCAACAATTGTCACAATAAAAATTTTCTCCATCTATATCCACATAAAATCAATATTTTTCTCATCATATGAATCAATAATTAATTATTCACAAATAATATTACGTAATCACAATATCGACAACCAAGCGGTTCAGGGAAGAGGGGCTTTCAATAAGAATTTCTCCTTCTTGGCATGCAAATTAGGTGACCAAACCTCTCCTTAGATGAACTTTCTAGACATTGCCAATAATGTTATCTAATAATATTATTCAGATAATATGAATTATTGCTTCGATAATGAAAAATACTTGTAAATGACAATTATCAAACAACAACAATATAAAATATCAACGCAAAGAATTATTAAATCAATAAAATCTTTGAGCGGTAATTCTTTGTAACCATTATTGAGTAGTGCCTTCTTACGTAAGAATCAATAATTGGTGCAATACCGTGTCTACTTGTGTTTTAACCACCGAGTATTTTAACAAGATTAACTTGTAATAACTACGCTAGTTATTTTTAAACACAACTTATATTTGTCGTTTTCTTCATCCAATCGCTTTCAAGTTATGGGGCCCACACATGGTCGCTACTGTCGCATTTAATATTTCCCGACAAAGATTTAATATTCCACGACCAAACGAATATTCCCCACAACAATGAATATTTTATAACCACTTGCTTATTTTGAAATATTTGCGTACTTTACCCCTAACTATCCACATTAATCAAATCAACCCTTATATTTCCAAAATAATAAATAGAGAAAATTAAATTTCATTAATAATAAGTTGGGGTCTTACAACATATTGTAATTGCACAGTCAAAGAACATTGTATAGAAGAATAGTTAAGTGTAGTTGTGATAGTTCATGGATACTTAAAATTAATATATCAAAGTGAAAAATATTATTTATCTTGAAATCTATTATTTAAATCAATATGATTTAAAAGTGTAACACCAGGCAGTAACGGTTGCAGATTCTGGAAATAGAAGGAATTAATGTATTAATTGGTATCAAAGTGAAGTTATATTCATTATTTTATGAATTAAGGTTATAAATATTCATATGAAGGTTGTATAGTAATGCACCAAGTATAGGGTTCAAGGGACCCGAATTTGAGGGCGTTACATGAATTCACTTTCCAAATACACATAAGGTCAATACCTTCTTTTTTGATGATCCTAACACTAAATTAAGCAAGCTTTCTCAAACTGGATAATATCTAACAAGAAACCTGGCCTTCCAAGAGTCGTTTCTTAAATGGTTTTACATTGGAGGTCTGAGATGGGATATCCAACGTGAGGTAATATCAACTTAACCTTATAATCTTCAGTATGCCATTCAGAGGCGAAACTAGGGGGGGCATCGACCTCAGTAGGGAGGCGATGACAAAGTGAACTAGAAGCGTACTTGCCACCTAGTAGGCGCCGGCGAGGATCTCACTGCTCTGGTCTTCCATCTTCTCCGATTCGACAGTCTGCAACACAACACAGGTTTGTTTATTTTTTATTTTTATTTTTTTTATAATAACATGAAACGACGTCGTTTCATTAAAAAAATAAAATAAAAATAAAATATTTTTATTAGGGTATTCAGAGTTCAGACTCTTACTCTCAATTCTCTAATCTCTTCAGTCTTCGCAGACTTTCTTCGTCTCTTCAGTCTTCCCTCTTTCGCGACTCCACCTGACCTCCTCCATAGCCCCACTACTACTCCAAAGGACCACCCTTCATGCTTTCGGTGCTCCTGCTTCTCTCAATGTGCCTCCTCACTCGTCCAGTATTACCGCCCACCACTTTTTTTGGACTTTGGTAATTTGACTAATTTCTAAATTCTAATTTAGCCTAAATGTCTTTCAAATTTGGTAATTTGATTCTTATGGTCTAATTTGATTGGGGTCTTAGGTCATTTGTTTTACAGGTTTTGTAGATATTCATTGTTATTGTTGTGATTTTTCCCTTTTTTATTTATTTTTTAATTGAATGGTCGAGTGTGGTAACAACTAACATGGGCTACTTATTCTTTATATTGGTTAATTGTTATTGTTTTGTTTCCTGGCTTCTCTTTCTATATAGAATAACTCCCAGTTTGGGATTATATCAGAAAAGAAAATTAGACTCTCAATTTGGGAATTTAGTAATTTGGGATTCTATATTAATCTTTTAGTAATTTAGTTTTCTAAATTGTTATTGTTGGAGTAATCTTAAATTATTGTTTAATTTCTTTTTTCTTAAATCCTAAGAGAATTGATGAATGATGAAATTATTATTGTGACGCCCCCAAAATAGGTATACATCACCCATTTTGAGTCGCCAAATACATGGTACAAAATTCAAATACAATCTTTAATATACAACAAGAGAATTGTGAGTTTTAATACAAATATTATCTTCTAGACAATATCCACTCTCAAAGGAGTCCTCATTACATTTATGGGCAAAGGTGCAAAAATGCCCCTGATGTTTACCCCGATATCCCACTTACACCCTAAACTATTTTTTTTCCAAAAATACTCTTAATGTTATAAAATTCAGCCCAATTATGCCCTCCTGTTAATAGACTTGCAACCGAGGCAAACAGAACAGACACCTGGACAAAATTTGCTGACGAGGCAATACATACATGAAAAATATCTAACAATTCAAATCAAACATATTTGTCCCAAAACATGTGCCCATTGTCAATATAACTTCCTCAGCATCTTATTATTATTATTATTATTATTATTATTATTATTATTATTATTATTATTATTATTATTATTATTATTATTATTATTATTATTATTGTTTTGTCCTTTTCATTCCAAAATATAAAATTAGTATTGGAGTTTTCAATGTAAATATTTTTTAACAAAAAATATTGTAATTAATGATACTTTTTATATAATTTATAATTAATATAATTTACTATATAAAATTAGTCAAAATCTATTTTTAAAATACCTTAAATAATAATAATACCTTCTTCTCCGTCCCAATGCCCATTCAACCCAAGAAATCACCTCTGTTGCCCTATCTGAATCCCCCTCTCTCTCCCAAATCGCCGCCGATATAATAGTTTTTCTTCTTCCAGGAAAAACAAAAAAACCACATAACAGAACAGAGGGGGGGGAAAACTCAAACTTGATTTCTCCAGAAAACTCCCAACTTCTTTGAGAAAGAAACACATATTAGAACAGGGGAGAAAACTCAAACTCGATTTCTTTGTCAATTCCCCGTCTTTTTCTTCAGATTCACAGATTGTGAATCAATTTTCGATCGATTAACAAATGAAACTATATAGTTTTAGTGGGTCACGAGAGAAAATTCAGATGAAGGAAAACAGAGAGAGAAAATGGTTTCTTGAATCTTAAACTGGAACGTCTTGGAGAAAGAAGGAGACAGATTATGAAGAGAGACTCAAAATATGAGTAAGAGTTTATATATATACTAGTACTAGTACTAGTTTAAGAGAAGATCTAGTAGTAGCTGTACACTGCACATGTCGAATCCTCCTGCTCCTGATACTAGAACTGCAATGGTGAAGAAGGATGCAGATGGATTTCTAAGTCAATTATTGATTCCTGAAGGTGTTGACTCTGTATTGATGGGAAGAGATCGAAATTGGGGATTAAGAAGATTCGTAAGCAGCAAAATTATTTGTAATACGACTATTAATAATTTAATATAATAGGTTTATAATACCCTCTTTTCCATGTATGAATTGCCTTGTTAGCAAATGTTATCCAGTGTCTACGCTTTCTGCTTTTGCGCTGGGTGGCAAGTCCGTTAACTAACGAGGGGCATAATTATACTTGAATTTTGTAACGTTAAGGGTATTTTTGGAAAAAAATTAGTTCAAGGTGGAAGTGGGATATCGGGGGAAACATCAGGGGCATTTTTGCACCTTTTCCCTTACATTTATTGTCACACTATTTAACAGAATAGTGAGAACTACTAATACTATCATCTGGACCGTCACTCCATTCTCCGAGTAGTCCATTTCTACGTTCTCATTTCTCAAGAGAACAATGAAAGAAAGGGTGAGCTCAACTAGCCCAAAGAAGAAATATTATGACTAAGATAATGCGTAATAAATTATCATTAGCCTTCAACAATGTTAAACGATAAAATACAATAGACATCAAGTTTAATCAGCAATGAACAAGTAATCCATTAAAAGAGTCAAGTAGAGAATAAAATCTACTATCTTTTATGATTTAAAAGGGTTTTCATCACTTTTATCGCGAGACTCAACTTTTAATAAATAATCCACATCATCGAATCACCCCCGCACTCTACTGACGAGATATTCTTTAAGATATCACAACCACAATTATCCATGCACTACATGGCCGTGAATAATTGTGTTTTCATCAACTATTCCCGATCACGCCATAAAACAATTCATCTTTGCACCTTGGCCGAAAAGAATCCATAGCCATAATCATACCAAAAATCGCCCATCAATGCACTACGGCCAATGAGGACTTTTTCCACATCATTTGTAACATTACGGCCATGATGATACCGAATAATCCTCGGTCATAATCATACCAAGTCCATCTATGCACTACAGCCACGATGATGACTTTTAACAAAATATAAACATGAGGATGATGACAATAATATAAGAATTCAATAAAACAAGTTCAAGAATTAATTTATCCGAGAATTAATAACGCCTAAATTGTCAACATGATACTTCTTTGTAGAGTAAAATTCAAGAATGCTCGGAAGAATATTTCCATGAAAAGATACTGGATGAAGCGCAAATATCAAGGATATTCCACTAATTTCATGGAGTATAGAAGTCAAAACTTTAACCAACCGAGTATAATAAAGAATGGAATAACAAAAGAAATCACCATGCATGCGGTACCAGATGAGATGAAAAGTTATTCTACGGGATAATAAATAACGGAACCAGTCAAAGAAATTAAATTGCACAAGCCGAGGATGTTCCAACAATGTAATAATAAAGACGGAACCGGATCCTGTAAAACACAAAGATAGGATATTCCAATGAATAATAAAGATTTTAACCAGTCCGTAAAAAACACATGCATGTGATATTCCAACGGAATAATAAAGATGAACAGTCCTGTAAAACACACGCATGTGATATTCCAATGAATAATAAAGACGGAACCGTGTCCCATAAAAACACACGTATGTGATATTCCAATGAATAATAAAGATGTAATAATAGAAGAATGTCACCAAGTATAGGGTAGATCACAGATACCTAAGGTATTCCAATGAATAATAAGAAATGGAATAACAACAGTTCTCTTCATGAATAAGAAAGAATAACACCCCTTACCGTAAAAGAAACTTGATATAAGAGTAGGGAAGTAGCAGAATATTTTTCTATAGTTTCTCTATAATTTCTCTCTATTAAGTTTCAGTGAATTCGTAAGAAATAATGAAGGAATGAGCTTCTATTTATAGGAGAATGGAAGGGCACTACTCATGGATGAAATAATTCTGCAGATTTACGTATCAAGGTTTTGATATCATACCAATGCAAATGTCAATCAACTAACCAATAGGATCCAAACAAAAATTAAAATATAAGACATATATATATAAAAACACATGCTAAATATATATATATATATATATATATATATATATATATATATATATACCACTTAATGTTTCTCCCCCATAACCAACATCAATCCCCCACCCACTCAAAAATTAATTTCACTACACTCTTACACATCACTATCACACTACCACTTTTCCACCATTTTCCACTCACACACACATCACACACCTATCACTTTCACATATCATTTTCTCCCACCACTTTCCACTCACACACATATAATATATACAGACACAAATTATATATATATATATATATATATATATATACACACACACACATTATATACTTATATATATTAAATCCCTCCCATATACGTAACTCCCTCCACCCCCATTTCTAAAATCAGTTTTTCAACACATATGGGCCCCACATGTGGGCCCCACCTTTAAATAATTTCTACCGATTATTTTAAAAAATAGGTAAATGAGGGTCTATAAAATAAGCAAAACTGAGTGACTTCTCACGTAAGCATCAATAATTAATACCGTGTGCTACTATGCAACCACGCCAGACATCGTATTTCTTTTACTACCGAAAGTAGTTCAACAAAGATAATTCAGTAAAACTTCCGTTGTTATTTTCATAAAAATATATTTTGTCGCTTTCTCAATCCGGCTAATAATTCCGCTAGGGTTCCACTAATGATTGCGTTGTTGCATTTAATATTCCTCGCTAAAACGAATATTCCCCACCAATCTAATATAATACAACAACTTGCATACTTTGCAAAATTTATAAATACTACCCACAACTATAACATTATATCAAATCCACATCATAATATAAAAAAATTATTTCGAGAAAATTAAATATTTATTCATAAAATCTGGGTCTCACAATCTCCCTCCTTATGAAATTTCGCCCCTCGAAATTTACGTGACGCATTGTGTGTGAATGAGTGTGAGGATACCTCGTGATTCTAACTCTTGAGGTATAACCTTTAAGCGTAGAATATATTCCAGGATTTTAACAGGTACATCTTCATATGTTAAATCATCCGCTATCTCGTCCGGTTCTAAATCAATAATGTGGTTCGGGTCGTCCACATATTTACGTAACATCGATACGTTAAAAATGTTATGAACACGAGACATACTTGGTGGTAAAACGAGTCTATAAGCCACATTTTTTACTCGATCAAGGATTTTAAATGGGCCAATTAAATCGAGGGTTGAGATTTCCTCTCTTCGTCGATTCTTGCTTCTAAAATAACGCCCTCTTGAACCTTCTTCATTCATCTGCTCTGAGTATGTAGCTTGAGGGCTTTAACTTTATCGATTAAAGTCGATTTTACTCGTATATTCGTTATCTTCACGTGGGTTCGTATATTCGCACTTGTAAACGCATACGATCTTCTACTCAACGCGTCAGCTACCACGTTCGCTTTTCCACGATGATATTGAATGGTACGATCGTAATCTTCAACAGCTCGAGCCAACGTCTTTGGCGCATGATACGTTCGTTTTAAGTAAAGAAATATTTGAGGGTTTAAGAAATGGATTTTGTACTGGGGTCAATACAAAATTTGATTTCATGCTCTAGGGGTAGGCTAAGAAGTCTTCAAGAATACGTAAAGAAATTTATTAACAATAGAAATATCATTCAAAACTGTGACTCTCATCCAAGACTTGGATAACACATGTAATGAAGGTTTTTCCTAACGGAGTTTCAACCGATAAGTCAAAGTCTAACTTCTCCGAAGTCAAATTTAAACGTTGAACGCAAGCAAGAGAGATAAAAGAATGGGTAGAACCGGTATCTAATAAGGTATAGACTTCGTAAGAATTTATATTTAACTAACCCGTGCTAACTTCGTTCGGGTCACTCACTTTTTGAGAAGTCACGAAAAACGCTCTTCCTGAAACCACCGACTTTGTTTTGTCCGTATCCACCTTTGGTGCCACCGTCCCAGCTGGACTTGACTTTGGTGCACGACAAAATCGAGCTAAATGACCTTCTCTTCTTGAAATTTCCACTTCTATTATCTTGGTCATGATAATTTCTCCCACGATGGTTATCGTTGTTCCGATAGTCATTGCCACCGGTATGAATATTATCGTGTTGTTGGTCGTTACCTTTTGGTTGAGCTGACTCAACGGTCTCATGTGCTTCATTGCTTAACTCAGCATTTTCAGATGCCATTTTCAAACACTGTCACAAAACAAGGGTTAATTAACATATCACATATTATCCCTATACTCTGACCGACCAATCAAATAACAAATAAGGTCATACTAGCGAAGGAATTCCCCGTCTCTCCCCTCCTAGTTCTTGTTTCATATCTCAGCTGGGGATCATATCCCTAAGCTCTGATACCAACTGTGACGCCCCCAAAATTAGGTATACATCACCCATCTTGAGTCGCCAAATACATGGTACAAAATTCAAATACAATCTTTAATATACAACAAGAGAGCTATGAGTTTTAATACAAATATTGTCTTCTAGACAATATCCACTCTCAAAGGAGTCCTTATTACATTTATTGTCACACTATTTAACAGAATAGTGAGAACTACTAATACTATCATCTGGACCGTCACTCCATTCCCCGACTAGTCCCGGCTACGTTCTCATTTCCTGAAGAGAACAGTGAAAGAAAGGGTGAGCTCAACTAGCCCAGTAAGAAATATTATGACTAAGATAATGCAGAATAAATTATCATTAGCCTTCAACAATGTTAAACTGATAAAATACAATAGACATCAAGTTTAACTGCAGCGGAAGAAGCAATCCATTAAAAGAGTCAAGTAGAGAATAAAATCTATTATCTTTTATGATTTAAAAGGTTTTTCATCACTTTTATTGCTGGGACTCAGCTTAATAAATAATCCACATCATCGAATCACCCCTGCACTACGGCCAAGGATATTCTTTAGTATCACGACCACAATTATCCATACACTACGGGCCAGGAATAATTGTATTTTCATCAACGCTCCTGATCATGCCATAAAACAATTCATCTTTGCACCCTTGGCCGAAGAGAATCCATAGCCATAATCATACCAAAACTCGTCCCATCAATGCACTACGGGCCAATGAGGACTTTTTCCACATCATTTGTAACATTACGGTCATGATTATATCGAATAATCCCTAGTCATAATCATACCAAGTCCATCTATGCACTACAGGCCACAGATGAGTTTCAACAAAATATAAACATGAGGATGATGACAATGATATAAGAATTCAATAAAACAAGTTCAAGAATTAATTTATCCAGGAATTAATAACGTCTAAATTGTCAACATGATACTTCTTTGTAGAGTAAAATTCAAGAATGCTCGTAAGAATATTTCCATGAAAAGATCTTTGATGAAGCGCAAATATCAAGGATATTCCACTAATTTCATGGAGTATAGAAGTCAAAACTTTAACCAACCGAGTATAATAAAGAATGGAATAACAAAAGAAATCACCATGCATGCAGACTTGACAGATAGATTGAGTTATTCCAACAGGATAATAAATAACGGAACAAGGTTAGGCAAAATTACACCGAGCGGGATGTTCTAACAAAATAATAAAGATTTTAACCCGTATTCTGTAAAACACATGATAGGATATTCCAATGAGTAATAATAAAGATTTTAACCGGTAAGGTCCCGTAAAACACATTGAGACAGAGGTATTCCAAATGTAATAATAAAGATGAATAATAGAAGAATGTCACCAAGTATAGGGTAGATCATAGCGTATCTGGTTATTCTAACAGAATAATAAGAAATGGAATAACAACAGCTTCTCTTCATGAATAAGAAAGAATAACACCCCTTCTACCGTAAAAAGAAACTGGATATAAGAGTAGAAGTAGCGAATATTTTTCATAGTTTCTATAATTTCTCTCTCTGAGTTTCAAAGAATTGTAAGAAATAATGAAGGAATGAGCTTCATTTATAGGAGAATGGAAGGGGCACTTCGCTTTCATGGATGAAATAATTTCACAGATTTACGTATCAAGGTTTTGATATCATACCAATGCAAATGTCAATCAACTAACCAATAGGATCCAAACAAAATTAAAATATAAGACATATATATATAAACACATGCTAAATAAATAAATATAAATATATATATATATATATATATATATATATATATATATCTACCACTTAATTTTTCTCCCCATAACCAACATCAATCCCCCACGCACTCAAAAATCAATTTCACTACACTCTTACACATCACTATCACACTACCACTTTTCCACCATTTTCCACTCACACACATCACACACCTATCACTTTCACATATCATTTTCTCCCACCACTTTCCACTCACACACATATAATATATACACACACAAATCATATATATATATATATATATATATATATACACACACACACATTACATACTTATATATATTAAATCCCTCCTATATACGTAACTCCCTCCACCCCCATTTCTAAAATCAGTTTTTCAACACATATGGGCCCCACATGTGGGCCCCACCTTTAAATAATTTCTACCGATTATTTTAAAAAATAGGTAAATGGAGGTCTATAAAATAAGCAAAACTGAGTGACTTCTCACGTAAGCATCAATAATTAATATCGTAATATTTCTACTATGCAACCACGCCAGACATCGTACTTTTTACTACCGAAAGTAGTTCAACAAGATAATCTGTAAAACTTCCGCCGTTATTTTCATAAAAATATTTTGTCGTTTTCTCAATCCGACAATAATTCCGTTGTGGGGTCCACCAATGATTGCGCCGTTGTACGAATATTCCCCGACCAATTGAATATAATACAACAACTTGCATACTTTGCAAAATTTATAAATACTACCCACAACTATAACATTATATCAAATCCACATCATAATATAAAAAAAATTATTTCGAAAAAATTAAATATTTATTCATAAAATCTGGGGTCTCACAATTATGAAATGTTTAAATTGATGAAATTATGCATTGAGCCTCTAATATACTTTCCATTTTTTTTCAATCTGGGTCAAAATCAAACCCAAGAACCTTAACTCCGCTCCCTCGCCGCTGCAACCTACACGTCGCTGCTCCAAACCTCCGGTAATCGCTCTCAAATTTTGACTCCTCTCAAATTTTGTTCTGGTTCCACCACTGATGCCATTAATTTATCTAAATTGTATGAAGGGAAGGTAGGTTTTGGTAAACAACCTAATTTTATGCTCAGAATATATCAAACTAATTCATTATTGGGACCTAAACCCACAACCCTGCCTCCCCATAACTATAACTCTATAACTTTTCTGGTCCCTTATGTTCTCGCCACACAAGTAGAGAAGGTCAACAATGCATTCCCACCTAACAATTAATCCATATCAAAAACTGTCTGTAAAAAGACTAAACCCTGCAGAGAGAATTAAAAATTGAAAAGCTGGACAATGTTAATTATAATTGTGATGAATCTTGGTATAAGGGTCATAAATGTAAAGGCCAGATGTCCCTATTTTTCTAGTAGGGAATTTTACCTGAGGGTTGTGAAGAATTGGCTACCATTGACATAATTAATGAACCACAGGCAGCTGATAAGAGAAGGAACTTGAGGAGCTTACTGTGGGAACATTATATGCCCTTATAGGGAATTCTTGGTCAAGATGTCTAAGACTGCAAGGGTACATTCAAGGAAGGGCACTCCAAATTTTCATTGATGGAAGGAGTAGTCATAATTTTATGTAGACCAGGGTATCAAAATATTTGGGGTTAGACATCGTGCCATCACAACAGTTTTCAGTTATAGTAGGGAATTGGGACAATCTCACTTGTTTGGGACAATGTAAACAAGTCCCTTTTGTTATACTGGGGCATTGTTTCACTACCGATTTTTATATCATTGACCTTCATGGAGATGAATGCCGTTTTGGGGGTAGCATAACAAGAAACCTTTGGTGAACTCAGAATAAAATTTAAGCAAGCAGATATCAAATTCACTCATAAAGATGGGGAAGTGTGTTTGCACACGCTACAGGTTACACCTACACATAAAAATGACATGTGAAGAAACTATTGGTACTGTAGTTCAAGCTTGCTCATGTCTTGCACGGGTACCATGTTTGTATATTATAAAAATAGAAAATTGATATTTTTACATAAAAATCTTATACTTTCAAAGGAATTTACTCACATGAATACTGAGTAGGACCCAAGTCTACATGAAAGAGACTGATCAAGAAATATTATTTTTTTCCATGTGAAAATATCAATTTCTTAAAATTACTTAAAGTTTGCAATTTTAAAAGTGAGATTTTTTTTTTGTGAAGTAGACGTAGTATTACAAACACAGCAAGTAATTAAAGAGTTAAATTTAATGTTAACAGAAGGCTGAGATCCACAAAGAACCTAGCCTTCTCTAAAATTAATCAAGGACCATAACATATTCAGCCAAAAAAATTCTAGTTAAATATTGCTAAAGACATTAATTACTGTAAGAAAAAAAAAACTGACCATCAACCAGTCCACATTACTTTCTTCTTTGTGTTGCCAAACACAGCGGTACAATTAACGATTTCGGAATGACAAGGTTAATATAAGATCTAAACTAATCTAAGTAATTAAATCAGGGTTTTAAGAGTCTTGATCAGTTTGTGGAGATGCAGATAAATCTGCACTTTGTAGAGATTGTGAGGCAGTTAATTACTTTTTGTCTTTGACAAAAATTAATTAATGCATTGACCAATTTGCAAACAATCAAAAGCAATTTTAGTTTCTAGGGAAAAGTTGTTGAAAATGATGTTTATAAATTATTTATATTAAAAAATGGTTGATTTTTAAATCTAACAAATACCTTGTATTTTATTTGTCCATTCTCTAAAATTTGAGTCCAACCCTTAAAAAATATTGTTATAATTTGTTATACTCCATTCATTCCAAATTATAAGCATTAGAATTAGATCACACACACACGCACGACAGTAAAGAAATAACACAGAGATTTACGTCGTTCCCCAATTTGAGTAGTCTATGGGTGCGGCGTTCCTTTTGTTATTCAACTTTAGTTGCTTAGAGCTTTACAATAGATAATATTTATAAGTATTACTCATATTCCAACCCTAATTCACATTATAGCCTAAATACTCATAATGTCCTTGTAAATATCGAATCATAAAACTGATGTCCGTCACGACCAAATAAGTAGATCTGCGTTGCTTTTAGATCGCCAACGCATGCGCCTTCTTAGTTCTCAGCAGAGTCTTGTTCCCTTCTCGTGCTTTCTAAGGCGCTCCCATCAAGCTCCGGATCGCACGGCCATATGTTGCTCCTCCAAACTTCGTCTGCATCCGCCTCGCATCGCCTTCAACCTTCGATTCACAACTTGATGGGCCAGTGCTTCGCTCCGCAGACGGCCTTTTTCAGGAACTTCTCAGTTATGAGTCACAAGTCCCAATAATAAGGTCAATTTTGATTTTTAGAAGTTAATTTGAAACGTTTTCAAATTTAGAATTGATATGAGTTCATTTAATTAACCTCATTTAGTTCTATTACTATTGAATTTTGTTTTTGATAAAACAATGAATCTGAGTAGAAAGTCTTTCTAATTCATGTACCTGTAAATAATCTTTTGTATTCAAGCACTTTTGATAAAGTGAAATCAAGTGATATTAAGAACTATGTATTTTGGTATATAAGATGCCAATGAGTTTTACTTTTTGTGTAATTTATATACCCGTCTTACCAAAGACAAGTATGATAATTGAGTACTTCAGGTGAAAGTACAACTTGAGGGACAAGGTGTATGAGATGTTGAGTTCAAAGAGGCTCAAGATTAATCCACTTTGAGTGTAATCAAACAAATGCATTGGAAAAGAATAGGTTTGGATGATAGTATGCTTGAGAACGTGGAAAATACGACAATTTTCGATGAAGAATGAGATTCTTCAAAATTCTCATAAGTGAATAAGGTTAAGAAATTGCACCTCCAAACTCGAGGTGATTTGAAGCACTAAAAATGAAGTGAAAGAGGATGATGTATGACATCAATGAAGATGATGTGAAAGAGGAAATAATTTACTTGGTTATCATTATTAAGGAAAGGTAATAAATAAAATACGAACTTGTTTTATAGCAATAGTAATTAATCGTTGTTGTTTCAAAGTCAATATATTTATCCGTCTAGATAATATTTTTCCAAATCAACTAAATAGGTCGATAAGCTAAGGCTACAACATGAAAAAATGGAGGAAGGTATGACAAATCTAGTGTTCAATGTTATAACTATTGACACTATTTTTCCATAAACGTGAATATTAATTACAACTAGTCAAAATATTTATTAATGTCAAAATTTAAATGAATTACATCAATTATAAATTTAAAAATACTTCAAAAATTGATTTCACTGAAAAGTAAATTGATCTAATATTTGAAAGAGAGAGATTATAAGAATATTAAGTGGTTTGACTTATTATTTTAAATAAGTATTTTCTCCGTACATAACTTGAGTCTTTTGCACTACTAAAAAAAAGGCCTATAGCGAGGGTCATCGACCGCAGCTATATGTATTATCGACGGTCGTCGACCCTCACCGTAGGTTGCGTGGCTAAAGCCTTTAGCTACGTACTGTATTAGGGGTCTTTACCGACAGTTGCAACTGTAGTTGTACATCATGCCAAAACCGTGTTTTTGTTCTTTACCAATGGTTACTAGGCTTAGTTGTAGGCTATAGTATTTTTGAACTCTATGGCGACTGTTGTTATAGCCTTTTTAGATTTAAAAAAATATTTAATTAATGATGCACATATTTATTGAACAAATATAATCCAATACAAAATAAAACATAAAAAAAATTTATATATCATTTAATATCATTCACATCACAATACAATAGTTGAATATTTTATCGTCTAAAGTATGACAGTCATTTCTCTCTTTAGTAAAGGAGACAGTATATAGTTAAACAATTTCTAAAACCATTTCAAATCTTTGTTGTCCTCCTTAGATCGATAACAATCATATCTCTTTTTAGCATATCAACTCAGATAGTAAATTCTCACTGCAAATACAAACAAAAATAAAAATAAGTCATATTAGTATAATCTAAATAATGCTAAACATATTAATTATCCCCAATAAGTACAAAAGCACAACCAAAAGTTAATTTGCAGATCCTAAGCACTCACCATTTCCAATGTTTGGATCATCTCTCTTCCATCATCATGATGTCACATTTCAACACATTTTAAATCTGAACAATAAAGACTAGATCTCCGATTCATTTAAAAGGGAGATGATCCTAATTGTCTACACCGGACCACTTCACCTAGAAAAAATTAGAATACATCATTTAGTAAAGGGTTCTGCTAAAAAAAAAGAAGCATGCTCTATAGCATCAAAATTGAACGACCAACATTGATTTTGAAAATTATTTTCAAATTTCACAATGTTGAAGTGAAAGAAAGTAGAAATTTCTAGTTCATTAAAGAAATCATATAGCGACTAAAGCAGAAAGTCGAATATTACAACAGACCCTAAAGTCTGAACTGTTTCTTAAGTAACGTTATTCAATTGAACCATGTCTCTTAGACTATACTGCAAAGACTAGTACCTGATCAATCTTGCATGACTCCAGCAACGAAATATACTTGTCTTGAATCCAGTGAATTATATACGAGTGGAACACTGCCTTTTGTAGGACTGCGGAAGGATCAGATAAAAGATTAGTATTGGAAAGAGAGTTCAAAAGTTAGTTACTTAATATTCCAGCAAGAAAGATCTCTTTGGAAATCGGCTGTTGCAATAAGAAGTTCTGTTACAAGGAGGAGAGTGACCAGCGGGAGGACATGCACCAAGGAATGCATGCAATCTATTGCAAAGCTCAGTACTATATATTGACGAAGAAAGATTCGGAAGGTCGATCTATAAAACTGGATGAAAATAAAAACCAAAAACAATCAATATTAACAATTAATAGTTTATTTTCAGTGCTCTAGTTCATAGAGAAAACATGAATGGCACAGAAATAATAAAATAAGAGGGCCATGTAAGAGTTGTCAAACAAAAAATTCACAGAGATAATGCATGCGTACAATAATTAACATAATCTCTTAGCAATCAAGATACAGAAATTGAATTTCGGAATTTGGGAGATGGAACCATAGTTGATCTCTAGTACTAAAATCAAACTCACTAAACTTTAATCCCAAACTAGTTGTGGTCTTAATCTTAAATTAAATATTGGGATACTTTGAAAATTCACAAGTTCACATCTGGACTTCTCTGTCTGCTTGGCAGTTATGCATGTTTATTGTCTTTGTATGAGAGAGAGAGAGAGAGAGAGAGAGAGAGAGAGAGAGAGAGAGAGAGAGAGAGTATTGGAAAACTTGCATGTTAAGAGCCATTTGGATGAATTGATATGCTTAAGAGCAAATATTACTGAGAACTATGAGGCAAAAAGCTTAATCAGTACTCCGTGTTATGTAAGCTAAATGTTAAAACTTAAAACTTAAATGTCTAATTTGAACAGGTTAGAACATATACAAGCAAACAAGAGTGAGCATTGTAAAATTATTAATACGTGAGCTCCCTAAATCAGCAAGAATAAACATGATACATGATAATGCAAAAATTTCACTCAGTGAGGAAAGATGGACATATGCCAGTCTACAGCTCTCAACTAGACAATGAACCTGATTATTGGTGGGTCAAGCATTTTGCTCTAACTAAAATGTAAAATTGCATAACAATATAAACAAACAAGTTTACATAGGGAGAAACTGTTGGAAATCTGTTATATTTCTAATAGTAGTAAGTAATGCAACAAGGCAAAAAAGAGAGCAGCAAAATGAATAAGGAATGCCAAAGGAATAACTCCTTCACTTTTCAATTAAAATCATAATAATGCAACTAAAGCTACTTACAACTACTATTTATAAACTGATGGAACATGCCCACATACTCCACTATTAATAAAGTGGAGAGACCCACTACTGCTACTTTCAAACCACTAAGCCACTACATAAGACAAAAACATAACCCCACTACTACCACTAGCCTTAATAACATAAAATATAATTTGCATCATATTTTATCAGAAAATGCTGATTTTGGATTTCTCTGTCCGTGAAAATTCATTTCTAATACTGAAGCAAAGAGATACCATCTTCTGATAAGCAGCAGAAAGTTTAACTGGATCCATCAACATAGTCTCATTATTTATGGAAACAAACTCATCTGTTTCTGCTAAGCTTCTTCTAGATCTCTTTCTGACAGCAGTCTAGATGGACATTGGCACTTTAGACAAAAGTAAAATGGAGCCTAGATGAAAATAATTTGTGTAGTGTACAATTTTGAATACCTGAAAGCATCTGCGGAGCTTCAATTGTGCCTCAGAAGAGCATATGTCGTGGAGAAGACTGTATAGCTTTAAGGCAGGTCCTAGAGCCGGTGCTGCAGTATTAGTAATATTAGTCGCAGGTCTAAAAATATAAACCATTCCTGATGGTGGTAATTCATCCAATTACTTTAATTAATAATAATTGAACAATTAACAAATATTTATTTTTTTTGCTAAATTGAGAGTATATAAAAGAAAAGAGGATACATATATTGGGGGCATACCCGCGAAGCCACTATAGCAGACACATCAAAAACAAACCAGTGATGCTAATGCTATAGTCAAAAGACTATAACTGGCGAACCCTAAAATAAGGAAGTTTGTCAACATATTTACTAAATTTCTTTACAGAATACAATTTACATTTTATAATTTTAAGACAATCTTGAGCAAGAACAGAAGCAGCAGAGGGATTTTCTCCATGTAATCGTCGATTTCGCTCATTCCAAATTTTATAAACCATAGTAGCCAAGCAAAGGTTTATAATGCGGGAAGTCATGTAGTCCTTCCGAGTGAAATGGATATGTTGAATCAGTTGTTCCCAAATAAATGGTATCCCAAACCAGCCATGATGAGTGAAAGAAAACAGAGCTCAATATATGCTTTGATATAGAACATTCAAAAAATAGGTGACCAAAAGTTTCATATGCTTGATTGCATATATAGGCAGCAAGTATCAAGAGGTCAAATGATAGAAGTCTGTTATGGAATGCCAGCCAAAGGAAGAATGAATACTATAGTAACCTGCAAATTGTACCAAACTATTAACAAATTAACAATACAATCATTCATATTTCAACCCAAATTAGCTTCAAATATTGCAAAAATTCTAACTAAAACCTAAATTTTAAGGAAACTTAGCAAGGGAGAGGGAAAATTAACAAGGGAGAAAATTAAAACCTAATTTTTAGTGGAGGAGAAGGAGAGGCCACCACTATACTAGCTGCCACTGCTGCCACCGCTGCCACCGCTGCCACCACTATGTCACCACTACTGCTAGGGTTTGAGGGAGAGGAGAGAGAAGGGAAAGAAATGTGCGGCAGATATGAGTTGCCGACCTAGTGCCTCCGATCTACTGCTAGGAAGTTCAGCCGGAGATATACTGCTAGGGAGTTGGAGGGAATTGCCATCGGATCTACTGTTAAGGAGTTGAGGGAATTTTTTCTTTTTCTTTCTATGTGGCTGCTGAAATGAGAGAAAGAGAGAATGAGGGCAGGGACGCGTCAAAGTAAAAGGAGGGTTTATTCCGACGGCCAAGACCCTAGCTATTTCCCATTTATGCATACCTATATCGACGGCCAAAATCTAGTCGTAGCTACAGAATTGTTGTCAATATATATAACGTTGGTCAAGGTGTGATTGTCGTTATAGACCTTATAGTTACGTTTCCGGCTTCCGGCCCGACCGTAGCTATAGCTCGTCGCCTTATCCTCAATTTCTAATAGCATTGTAACTGTGTAAGTAGAACATATGGAGACTGGGTTGAAGACATATATGTGCACTATACAAGAAATGGAGGTCCTCCAGAATTTGAAAAAATTCACTTCAAAACATTGTCAGCACAGGCTATTATATTACCTAATAGGAAGCAGCTGGTAAAAGTTTTTGTTAATGGCCGACCCTATTACTGAATAAATTTAAGCCTCGGACTCCAGCTCCTCTTAACATTGAATACTATATATCTACTTCACCCATTCCAAACTATGAGACACATTTTTTTCTTTTTAAGTCCGTTATAAAATAAAAATACACATGTTTATTTTACAACTATAAAATAACATAATTTTCTTAATTTGTGATAATTTCCTTATTGTTATTTCAATCATCACACCACCACTACTCTATTCTTAACTAACTATTAAGGGTACATTTCGGAAACATAAAATTATCCTTAAAAACTTTGTTTTTTTTAAGGATTTGGTATCTATTATATAAAATAATAACTAGTTCATGTGTTTAGTGATGGAGAATGTTTGGGATTAAGACATAATTGAGTTCAGAGTTAGTTATCAATAATGTGTTTGTCAGCAATCATCACATAGAAACCGAGTTAGTTTCAATCTCTATAAATTAAAAAAAAAATCAAAAGAATTGCACACACACCGAGTTATTTATTTATAGTTGCTTCATTCTTAATTTTCCACTCGAGTTTGAATTATGGTTCAAGACCTGTGTGAACGTATGCACTCTAATGTAATTTGATTAGAATTTATAATTTGTATCAATTTTGAACTGCATATTAGAGCTTAAAAATTTTCTCTTAATCAATACAATCCAAATTCTGAGAGCAAAAAAAGCCATTATCATCCATTACCTATACCCAACTTTCTTTCTTTTTCTTTCTTCTTACTTATGCCTCTTTGCCACTATTAAGGGTATATACTAGCAAAGATATTGGGAAACACAAGATTTGCTTTATGAGATTTGGACTTGCACAAGATTTGCCACTATTATATTACTATCAGATTCACTATATAAATGCAATATTTGCTTTATGAGATTTGGACTTGGATTAGTTTTCGGTTACTACAAGAAACACAAGAATCAGCGACAGGGTTTACGACACCCAAATGCCGCCATTCTGTTGTTTGCACAGACAGTCCACATTCAAAACAAAACATATCCCTATTCAGTTCACTTCTCTTTCCTTAAGTTCTCTCTCCTTCTGCTACTGGATTCCACCATTAGCAGTCAGGGTTGAAGGCAGGTAGGAGGTATTGGGGTTGACCCACTGATTTTTTTATTTTGTTTTATAATATATGAGAAATTTAGAAAAGTTTAGGCGTGATATGTAAATGACTCGACCCACTAAAAATTTATAAGTTTTCTAATATAGACACGCACACACATATAATTTAAACTTTTCTAATCAAACATCTCTGCCAGAAGCGGAGAGAACAATAATAAAGAAAAGAAGATTGGTAGAAAAACCATACAGGCAATAAAAAGAAAAGAAGAAATTAAGTAAAAATGAATTTAACAACAAAAATACAGTAGCTAGAAGGATATAACTAACGCAAGATAATAATTAAAATTACGGCCCACGAATATAAACATATATACTTATATGCTACACACACATACACAGAGAGAGAGAGAGAGATATATATATATATATATATATATTAAAAAGCAAAAATGAGCACAAAGGGAAAAAAAAAATGAATAATATTATAGTCTATAGATGTAACTTGACATTATTGGTGTTCCTAACATAATCTTATGATAATTTAATAATAATAAAACTAAAAAAAGAAGTTAAAGAAAGATATACATTGTAATATATCCAGACAAAAATATCAGTACCAGAAAATCCAAAAATATTAAACAGCCAGCCCCTAGAATTTTTATTAATTTTGTTTTAATTTTCCCAGGAGACAAATTCAGTTCTATCCAAGGGGAAAAAAAAAACTATAACAGCGTCTCTTTTTCAAATTGGCCAAATGTTTCCACACGTAAATTTAAACACATTTAGTTTGTTACCCTTTATGAAGATTTCGATGATCCCTAGACCATTATATGTTTCATAGCATTGCCTATAAAATAATCACCATTCTACCTACAATTTTCGCTCAAACCCACACCAAATCTCTTGTTTTTCAACTTAAATTCTTTATTCTTAGTTTCTCTTTCAACCATGTCTACCCCTTGTGAAAATTGCAAAATATA
Source organism: Panax quinquefolius (assembly GCA_020205615.1). Lineage (NCBI taxonomy): Eukaryota > Viridiplantae > Streptophyta > Magnoliopsida > Apiales > Araliaceae > Panax > Panax quinquefolius. The sequence goes on along the minus strand of CM035166.1, from coordinate 101,781,304 downwards.
TCAAAAATTCCGGAATCAAATTTCGTGACTCCAAACTAAACCCTAACGCGGCAGAGTGGATGCCAACGGCGGAAGAAAATCGATCTTTGTTTATTACTTTCCCCGACAGGGTTGCACCTTCTAAGACTCAAATTGATTATTATTTGTCGCGGTTAGTATTACTGCCTTTGTTCCAAAATAAAGCTTTCATTTGATTTTATTTTTTTTATTGCATTTCTCAAATTGAGAATGAATGTGAAGTTATTTAGATTTAATTATGATGAAGTTGTCACATCACATCCCATAATACTATGCATTTCTATAGCTTTTCTCTACATTTATTATAATATAAGTTGTATTCTAATTCTAGCTCCCTATTTGTGGGCCAACAAAAAATGCAGCATTTGCTATAACTAATGCAACAAAAAGTTAAAAATTTTTATAGTGTTATGTAGTGTGACAAGTTCACCATGATCGAATCTAATTTATTGGACTTTGATGGATGTAATAGTTCAATATTACAAATTGTTTGAAAAGTATTACTGAGTAAAAAATTATTATTTTAAAAATTAAAATAAATTCACTTTAACATTTAGAAATTTTTGCAAAATAATTAGGATGAAAATTAAAAAAATACTCTTTTTGTGGAACGGATGGGGCATTATTTGTAATCGCTTGTTGCTAATATCATTAATTCTTGGAAAATTAGCTAGCAGGGACGGAGCTAGGCCTTTTTGAAGGGGGCCATGGCCCCCCAAGATTTTAAAAATTTTTAAGTACTAAGGCTACCCACTTGAATTGTGAGATTAAATTTGTGTTTTGTGGGTCTTGTGGCAATTTATTTCATTTCATTATCTTTAATTCTCCACTACACAATACACACCAACAAACAAAAAGTCTTATTAATATCATTCAGTATTTGCGTTGTTAGATTTGCTTTTATTGAGATTTATACGCACTCCCAAGTCCCAAATAATCTTAGGAATTAGGATTGGTGGAGATAATGGAATCGCTTCAGTAAATATAGTGGGATTGTGGACCTGTTGTTAGAAGAAATAATGCCAGAAATTAAGATTGGTGGGAATTATTTTTTGGAGTTGGGACTTGGAAAGCTCAATGACATAGCCTTTTATATTGAAAAGTCTGAAGACCGATAGTTTGATTTTGCCCCCCCCTCCCCAAATATCAAATCCTGGCTCCGTCCCTGTTAGCTAGGTTCTATTTTGACAACAATTTTGTTTACAATTGGAAATTTGATGTTAGTGTTGATTTTTTTGATTAACCCTTAATTGGATGATTTTGTTGAGTAGGAGGTATGGTGAAAATTGTGTAGAGAGGGTCTACATCAAACAGCGAAGGCATGAATTACCACAATGGGCCAAAATTGTCTTCAAAATGAGTATCTTTGGTGATGAAAATCCTCCGAGAAAGAGTTCAAGTGAAATTATGCATTGGTGGAAAATCCGTTCGATGCAAGAAATTTAGGGCAAGGGAGACCACTGAGAGATCTCTTGACTAATTGTTGATTGATGAGTTCTTGATGTTTCAGACTTTCAGTTGTTTTTAAAAAAAATATATTATATTTCCGAATTATAATTTATATCGTTCGATGCAAGAAGTTTAGGGGAAAAAGTTTAGTATTATGATTTTCTTGTGCTAATGTTGAGTCATGTTGATTTTGAAGTAGTATCCAGTATATTTGTGATCATTCTGTCTCCATACAGTATATATATATATATATATATATATATATATATATATAGGGAGAAATGTACGTAGACAATCATGTATTCACATACCGATTACGATGACGGTTTTTTTCAATTTATAATGACGGTTGGTGAAACCTTCATTATATAGTTATTCTATTTATGTCGACAGTAAATCGTCAGTCATAACCCAAAAATCTGTCACCATAACTCTAATCATGTAATATACAAATTGAAAGATATATATATAAATATATATATATATATATATATATATATATATATATATATATATATATATATATTTCTTTTCCAATGAATCAAATATATAGCGACGGTTTTTCCGTCATTTATAGCATAAAAACGACATAGCTATGGCGGCCATTTTGAATCATATAGCTTTCAAAAAATCGTCGTTATAAATGGAGTTGCTTTTAGTTATTGCTTTAAGATTCGTTGGAGAATGGAACTGTATGTGTGTGTATATATATATATATATATATATATATATATAGGAGCGGATCAGTCCTGACTCCGCATTTTGTTAAAATACTGGACCTTTTTTATGTTTTTTTTTTTGCTAATTTTTTAAAACAACTAAAATATATATAATATTTTATGGGCTGAAATTTATCCACAATGCAGTTGTTTTATATATGCTTTGGATACATATAACAAAAAGCAGTTTATCATGCACTGCTTTTTTGTTATATATCCAAATTACACCCAAAAACATCAGATTATAGAAAAATTCCAGCCCATAAAATATTAAACTTTTTTTCTAGTTGTTTTAAAAAAAGCAAAAAATAAAAATAAAAAAATTCCAGACTAAATATAATAATTATTGTATTATTAAAAATTATTTAGGACTTTGATATGATAATTATTGTATTATTAAGATAAATATAATAATTATAAACTAACTGTACAACACTACTAATTATGCTAATGGTCTGCCCTGCTGCATCAATATAGCTCTTATACCAGTATGAAAAGCATCAGTCTCTAAAACAAATGGCAATTTAAAATCAGGCATAGCTAACACAAGAGCCTTAACCATAGCTCCTTTAAGTGCCAAGAAAGCTTGGGCCGGTAGCCCCTTCATGCCACTGAAATTTATCATTCTTCAACAATTCAGTCAGTGGTTTGCTAATTAAGCCATAATTGTGAATAAATTTTCTGTAATAACATGTCAACCCCAAAAATCCTCTCAAGCTTTTAATGTTAGTGGGTAGGGGCCACTTGGTCATACATTTGATTTTATCAGGATCAGTAGAAACCCCATGCTGATTAATGACATGTCCCAAATACTGAATCTGCTCAGCTCTAAATTCACACTTACTCCTCTTAGCAAAAAGTGAATTATCCTGTAAGAGTTTCAAAGTTAACTTCAAATGTTCTAAGTGTTCTTCATGGGTTTTGCTGTAGACCAAGATGTCATCAAAGAAGACTAGAATGAATTTTCTGAGACATGGCTTGAAAATATGATTCATCAATGACTAGAAGGTAGTTAGTGCATATTGGTGAGTCCAAATGGCATTACCAGAAATTCAAAATGTCATGTAGGTGTCCTAAATGCAATTTTAGGAATGTCTAGAACATGAACTCTAATTTAATTTGGTTGTAACCAGACCTAAGGTCTAGTTTGGAATACCACCTAGATCCATGCAACTCATCCAACAATTCATCAATGGCTGAAATTGGGAATTTATCTTTGACTTTCATTTCATTCAAGGACATATAATCCACACACATCCTCCTAGAGCCATCATGTTTCTTAACCAATAACACTAGGAAAGCATAAGGGTTGTTCCTTAGTTGTATCACCCCAGAGGCCATCAATTCACTATTAGTAAAATTGAGTCACAGATGTGTCATCATGCCACTTCTTAAATTAAAAGTAGCAATCTCTTCCTCAAAGGCTGTTTCTGTAACTTTTGCAGAGACATGCGAATTTAGGACACAAAAAATCTTTTCAGTAGTGAGAACTATTCTCAGATTCTTTAACCAGTCCGTGTAATTCGGTCCGGTCAATTTGTTAGCTTCCAATATGCTACGCAGTGAAATTAGTGAGTGTGACAATTTTAAATTTTTGCATGACATTTTTTTAGCAAACATTCATTTATTTAATTTATTTTACCAAAATAAATTATGTCTTATTTTATATTGGTATCTCCCACTATTTTCTTCAAACTATATTACCCTCATCTATATAGTTCGACAAAATCTAATTAAAGTTTTTTCTAGTGAGAATAAGGATCACATTTCAAATATATACAGTCTTGTGGTGACACAACAAACTATATATGAATAAATAGGTAGACAACTTCTTGTCAATTACATCATCATGTAACTTCTTTTCTTTACATCTTAGATTATTTTGATCAAGTGGTGACACATCCGAATCAAAATTATCTAAGTTATGTCAAACCTAGCACTTCCATATATTCAAAAAAGAAAAATATTATCCTTGTGGTGACACAACAAAATAACATTGTTCAATTTTTTTATAAGTATCAAATGTGATAAATTAACATCTTAAATATTTAATGCTTGTCTTATGGTGACACAACAAACTCATATTAAATATTTAATACTCTATTAATTTTATCATGTTAGAAGGCGACGTTCGATATTCCAAATATCTTTGAACGCTTCAGACTTAATATAAATTCTTTGAGGGGTTTGTTATTAATTGTCTCATATTGTTTAGCACGCATGTCACTATAAGAAATCACACATTTTATGACGAATTTTTTGCCACGTACAAAATTTTGTCACAATTTGTTAATTAATAATTACGAAATTCATAATCGTCACTAAAACTTTTGTTTTTTTGACGACCTTTAATTTTGTTACTATTAATCATTTATATCGTCACTAATTTACACATTTGATGACGATTAAAAAAATTTTGTCACAAGTTATTTTGGAGGTAGAATTTCGCACCAAAATTTTGGAGAGAAACCTTTTAGTGACATTTTGTAATAATTGATGACACTATTTATTGTCACCAAATATTTCTTTCGATGATAACATAATAGTTTGTCATTAATTATTTATAAAATTTAGTGACAATGTGCTTTCGTCACTAATGTTCATATTTAGTGACGCCTAAATACAAATTCATCACAATTTTATTTGGAGGCAAAATTATTTTGGAGGAAATTTTTAAAGATTTGAAAACTAATAATTTATGACAATTTGTATTGTCATAAATATCAATTTTATATGACGAGAAAATAGTTTATCACTAATTAGATGAGTGGATGAGTGACAAAAATGGTTCGTCATAAATTCTTATATTTAGTTACAAAGTACGTAATATCGTCACAAATTTATTTGGAGGCAAAAAAAAATTGAATAATTTTGGAGGGAAATTTTTTAAAGACAAAAAATTAATAATTTATGACCATTTTTATTGTCACAAATACCAAATTTATATGACTAGATACTAGTTTGTCACTAATTAGATGAGTGGATAAGTGACAACACTAGTTTGTCATAAATTTTTATATTTAGTGACAAAGTATGCAATATCGTCACATTTTTATATGGAGGCAAAATTTTCTTGTATCCAAACGACGTCACCGGTCTTCCTTTTATCATTGGCAGCCTCCATTTAGTCAAGAACCTCCATTATCAATTTTCAATAATCTCAATTTGATGGCAGAAATTATTTGACATTTTAGGTATGTTTCTAGATTTTGATTTGAATTGATTAGTAGTTGTTCTAATTGAACAACTACGATTTTGAAATTATTTCATGTCATTTTTGTTGTAATGGTTGCTATTGTTGTTGATCTTGTACAATTTTGATAATCTAAATCACTATTTGGTTTAAATTTTTGACGAAGCAACTTTTTAGCTTTGATTAGTAATTGTAGTACTAAATCGACATCATAGAATGCTTAATTATGATTTTTTGAAAATAAAATGAGAGTAGTGATTTTGCTTATCAGGAGACTTAAATTCATAAGGTTGCTCTGTTAGTTATGTATGCATATATAGTGTTGACAAAAGACAATGAAATAGTCCAAATTTTCAGTATATATATATATTAAAATGAGATTTTAGTAAAATATTTTTTTAATATATATTGTATTGAATATGTGATACATAATAAGTGACTATAAAGCGATATAATGTGTATGTGTGATAAATATATGAATATATTTTTATTGCATGATTTATTACTGGACTAAATCTTTATAAAAGAGAGATGATCAATTAAGAATAATTTTAATATTAAATTCTAATGTTAAATTTTCGTAAATTTTATTTAAGAAAGGGGTATTAAAATAATTTTAATATAGAATTATATTAATACAAAGCATTACTATGGGAAATATAATTTTCATACAAAGTCATGTGAGTAATACCTTTTTTTGAATATTATGTAAAATAAGCATAATATAATAAACAATATATATTATATTTTAATATTGTATATATGGAAGATAATAATTCTGATAATGTGATATAAGTTGTTAAGTTAAAATAAAACTAACCATGAAAGCTAATTGGAAAATTATTTAGAAATAACTAAAAAAAACTTAAAGATTAGAAAAAGAATTAAATTAAAATCAAATGAGCACTAGTTTTTTAGTGACGACAACCAAACATGCCCTAAGACTCGTACGTCCCTCTTTCTCTCCCCAGCCCAACCATGCACATCGCTCTTTCTCTCCCCTAGTCACGACTCCTTTGTCCTCCCACCTGCCGAAACCTCTCTCTCCCTTCCCAAAAAATTGAATTCCAGTTTTGCTAGGTTACGAAAGGAAATTAAAGTTAAGGAGGGATTATAAAGATTGTAATCAAGCACAAGAGGTATATGTAATTTCGTTATGTTTTCTATGATTGAAAACTACAGATATGATTGTGATTTTTAGTAAGAAGCACTTTTTTGTAATTCGATTCATAATAATTGGTAGCATGGTTGGTATGGACTTTAACTATCATTATAATAATGTATATTATTCTTCCCTTCCTTTACCATTCATAATCTACTTAACAAATTATTAAGTAGTAAATAATTATAATGCCGCATCAATTAAGTATAATTAAAAGGAGAAAAAAAATTATACTCAAAATTTGACATTATAATAATTGGATATTATATAGAATTTTTTGGGTCATTACCTATAAGCCAAGTAAATGAGGCAAGATTTGACATTATAAGAGGTGTATATGCAAAAGCATATATATACCTCATGTAAACAAAAAATGGGGAAAAATAATGTTATATGAACGCATTAAGTCTAGAAAGCTAGTATTCGTTCGGGAATAGCATTTAAATTATTCATAAAATCGAAAATAAGCTATAAATACGCAAAGGTACAGATGCACTATATGACTATAAGTCTACATATAAATGCGTGTAAAGTTCGTAAATGCATTATAAAAGGTTTATAAACTATAAATGCAATGTATTAACGTTTTAAAAGTTGTGTTGAAACTTTTTACAAGTTTATGGCTATATTAAGCCAAAACTCTGAAATTTCTAAAGAAATAAGAAATTTTTTCAGAAATAGACATACAGAGGTGTTGTTATGGCTTATATGAATGTTTATAGTTGTACAAGCTATGTGATGTGAATATGTGGCTAATGTATACATACATGTGAACATAACTGTGTAGGATTCGTGAGGTGAAGTTAAACTAAGATTTAACTCGATAGTCATCGATCAAGGAAAGTCTTCCAGTTTCCTTGTGATTTTATGAATTGGTTATTGTATGAGATCTTTAAGAATATGTTGAATTACATGTTACATGCTATAGATTGTGAATTTCAATATATGATTAAGTTGATTAAGTTATGGAACTCAATATATATATATATATATATGATATGAACATATATTGTTTAAAGTGATGATGCATGAATGGTATAAAGGATTATGAGATATATGTTGAGCATGAAACTACGTGTTATATGAACAATAAAAAATGTTAGATTTGATGGGCTGTCGAGTTCAATCTTGCAAAAATATAGTTTTTGCAGGTATGATAAGGAATTCTACAGTGCATAAGTTTAGTCACTTTAAACGCAATGGGAACAGAGATGCAAATTGGAATATATATTAAACATTTTCAGCAGTTTTTTGAAATCATTTTAGTTATTCGGTACTTCCATATTCCATTGAATTAATGTTTTTCCACATAGTTGCAGTTCTGATTTGGACAGAGAACGCGAGTTTTGTATTGTTATATGTGTTTCGATTTCTTGCTTGGGATCCAAATTATATTTTGAGGTGACACGAAGGAAAAAAGAAAGACGAGGTTTAGTGGTGGGCTACAAACGTCGAGGACTGAGGCCGTATGGACTTGTTATTTTATTTTTCAAATCTATTAAAAAAGTATTAAATAAAATTATTTTTGTGAAACTAAAAGGGAGTTGGAGATAGGAAGTGAGATCATGGTGAATGAGTAATGCCATTATGGTAAAGAAAATATGAAAACCCTATACTTTAGATTTAATTTAAAATTTTATGGGTCTTTTTTTAACCCAGCCTAATTCTACATATTTATGATGCCAAGTAAACAACATAGTCTAATGGTACGTTTGGATTGAGAGAATGGAATAGAGGAAAGAATGAAATAAAAATAATGTATTTGATTATCATTTTGGAAGATAAATCATTCCAAAGGAATGAAAATTCATTATATCCCTTTGTTTTTTTATTCCATGTGGAGAAGATGGAATAAAATTCATTTTAATGAAATGAATATATGTGATAATTTTATCATTATATGACAACACTCATCACCATCACCAATAACCAAACATACACATAAAAATACCTTAAAATCATTCAATTCCGTTTTTTATATATTCCATTCTTTAAATCCAAACGCAATATAACAGTTATGTCTGTTTTTGAAGGCCAATCAGATGAATATTTTGATGTAAAATCTGATATTCCAGAAAGTGAATCAGATGAACAAATGACCAATGGCATCCTTCCAAAAACAATCAGAGTAGTGAAAAAATTATCCTCCTAACCTGAGTTTTTAAAAACCTCAACATTGGGATGACCAAAAGAAGTGCTATTGAAGAGATTTTTGATTCTAAAAATACAAAATTCAAATCTACACTAAGGAGCACAACTATCAAGCTTTCTACTGGTAACATAATGTTGATATATAGGTAACAAATTACAAAGGTATGATTATATTGTTTACTTGCTATATGTGATTTTGATTTTGTTATAACCTTGCTCCAATGTCATTCTTTGTGCTTTTTTTTTCAATTTGGCAAATGGGGTGAGATAACTAACTTCAGCTAAATTGATATGAATTATTTCTTGTTGATGACAAAGGAGGAGAGATATAACTTGATGATTTGTCTCTTTTTGATAATGCCAAAGGGGGAGCATGTTGGTTAAAGTGGTGCATAAATTGTCATCATTAAAAAGGGGGAGAATATTAGTTTTTGATTTTATGATGTTTTGAATGATGACTAATTTAAGTATATCAGACATGTGTATGGTTCATGGTTTGTTATAATATTATTAAATATGCATGAATTATGGTTTATAAATGGTTTATAATATTATAATTAATATGCATAGGTTATGATTATTACATGAATACTTGTTGCTGATTTCCTTCAATTGGTAAGTTAGAATGGTTTAAAATCATTTTAAATTTGAATTGGAGTTTATTCAGGAAGATTTGAATTTGAGTTTATTAAGGAAGGTTGGTATTCTAAGAAATCTGTTTTGGTTTTAAAATGTCCATCTATTAAGGAAACAGGTATTAACAGATCTTTAACAAATCCTATCAATCTCCTTTAATCAAGTTTGGATATGTTATCTGTTAGTTTGGGATATATCATATTTGAATGTTATCTGTTAGTTTGGGATATGATCTCTTTGTTACATGTTGAATATCATTTTGGGCATATCTATTTGTTTTCTGTTGGATATTATATCTGTCTCCATTATTTGTTATTTGTTTCCCTATTTGTTATGGATATCTTATACGCATAAATATAGGGGGAGCATATATTTAGGGGGAGGATATAAATGAAATAATATTTTGTCATCATCAAAAAGGGGGAGAATGTTGATATTTATAATTTTAATGATGTCAAATATTATTAGATGGATTTATGTTATTAATTGTTTTTCCAGCTGGCCCAATTTGGTTCATCTATTCTACAGAGTATTTCGGGGGTTCTAAATTTATTTAAGGATATTCTATTTGCTTAGTGGGGCCCATAACAGTTAGTGATATTTTGTATTGATATTCTATTTGAAAAAGGAGTTTATCTCCTTTATTTCTGCTACTTCAAAGTCGTATAGCTGTTGCAGATAACTTCTTATCTTTCTGGTTATACAAATCTGCTGAAATCATGGATTTATTTTAACGGGACTGAGATTTCTTAGCTAACATCTTTCATAGTCGTTGCCTTCATCTTTTATAAAGTTTCATCATGCTCGGTTATGAGGAGACCCAACAATTGGAAAGCAGTAATTCATTATTCTTAATTCTTATAGCTTTATAATAATCTTTCTAGCTATCAATGTCCTGTTATTCTTAGGCTAAAAAATTGATATTCCATTGGAATCTCCATTATTGTAATCTGAAAAACAAGCAATTGTTAGCTTTGGTGGTCTAGAGTTTCGAGTTTAGTGGGTCTGTTCAAAGGAAGCTTCAAAGGTCTCAGAAGTGAAAACAGGTGCAGAGGTGTACAAGTTGCAGAGGTGCAAAGGGGGCATTAGTGTCCAACATCAAAATTGAAGCGTCTTTGTAAGAGGGAGTTATTGTTTGTATTGAGATTTAAATTATAATAAAAAGAGTCTCCAATCCTAGTTGGGATTGGACGTGGATTAGGCTACTAGATAGAGGATAGGGGTTGAACCATGCACGTAAAAAATCTTGGTGTGATTTTTACTTCTGTTTATCTCTTTAACTGCCACGTTCTGCACATTTTTGTTCATCACGTTGCTTGAAGTTATATTATCCAGACACTAAAGCAGACAGGTCTAGCTGTCTGATAATATTGAACGAAGAACATAAGCTAAAACAAACACTAAAGCAGACAGACACAACTGTCTGAATTAAACCTGTTGCATAAAATTTCAAAAAAAATTCATTGTTTATTAATTTTAGCATAAACACCTATTCATCCCCTCTAGGTGTGCATATTTACTGAATTACAGAAAAATTATGTGAAAATATCAAAAACTCGTGTGAAAATAGTACTCCCCAACAGATATTGATCAAAAATTCATTGTTTATTAATTTTAGCATAAACACCTATTCATCCCCTCTAGGTGTGCATATTTACTGAATTACAGAAAAATTATGTGAAAATATCAAAAATTCGTGTGAAAATAGTACTCCCCAACAGATATTGATGAAAGATTTCAGACAGTACATTATTCATTCCCCAACCTAGACTCCCAGCTCTTCTATAGATTAGAATAAACTATTGTAATAAATTAATACATTAAAAAAAGAATAAAAAGATATTTATCCTCTTAAATAGAAAGTCAAATACAATAACTGTCTAAATGTTAAAAGGGATAAATTAATTACATGGATTCTTAATGTTTAAAATGAATTCAATTCATTTTCAAAATGAGTGACAAATTTGGTATTAAAAATGTCATTATTATATTAATTGATTACACTATTTATGATTAGGCATGTAAATAATACTTAGAATGATAGTTGAATAGTTGATATTATCAGAGAAAAAATATTGTCCAAACAAATATACATTAATAAAAAATTTATAATTATTTTAACAATATTTTTTGTTAACATCATTTTTACTTCTACAATATCAATTACCTTTAAAATCCGTGACATATAATTTGAGATCATAATGTTGAGACTACATTTTCACAATGGAGTAATTTTAGGTATCTTCCACTTTAATTTTTTTTTTCCAAGTGATATCTTATTATTTTATTAATTAAATATCTTTGAAAAATATTTAATATCAAAAATTTTGAGAGTACGAACTTTTACCTTCACAACGTAACAATATTATTGACTAGTACTTGGTGATATTTATATTAATGGAGATCCATTTTGTTTAGGACTTTTGGGATATTTTTGGTTGCCTTGTCTAACGGAGTAGTAATTTTTTTTAAAATAAAATTCTAATTCTCCATTCATTTCACATAAATAATTTTATTTGTCATTTTTTTATAAAAAGAGTATATAGACATTGATAGTCTAAATTTTTTAAGTTTATTTTTTAATATTTTAAATCATAATTTATTAACATATTATCACTTTTAAACCAAACAAATAACAAATTTAAGGTTAATCACGTAACAAATTAATATTCTTAAAATTTATAAATTTTACAAATGGGGTACATTGTGTAAGACGGGGTGGGGTGGTTTATATGATAATAAATTAATAATCAAAAAGTGTAAAAACTTGTGATTTTTTGTTTATATAAGAATGCCTATAATTCAATTGCCCCCTCCCCCTTTTGTGTGTAATTAATTGGTATCCGTCAAAATTAGAAAATGAACGCTATCTTTGTTATTATATGTTTTAATTTTCTTGTTGTTAGTTACGAGAATAATAAATAATTATTAGTGATAATATTTTTAATTATATATATATACGGTGAACCAATTTTATAATCGTATTCAATCTCATATATTCTACGTCACAATTATAAATCGATAGAATTTTTTTACGATACATAACAACACATAAATTTTTAGTAAAACATTGATCACTTTGTTTTCCTTTTGCAGGCCATTTAAGATTTTAACATTAAAAACATATAATTTTATCATTTTATTAGTTAATGTTGGATTTTATTTTTTTTGTCTTATGGATTGGCACAAACTCACAAGTCTCTTTTATGTAGAAAATAGTAAATATTAATTACAAATTCCACACAATTTAATGAGGAATAATACATATAACGTGCCACATAAAATAAAAGGTGAAACAAATGAATCGCATAAAATAGATAAAATAATGATAAAAAATTTCTTGAGATAGTAAATTGTCACACCATATAGTAGAAATACTTCTATTGAAATAGATAAAATAATGATAAAAAAACTCTATACACTGTAAAATATAAAAAAATCTTAATTACTCTCTCACGGGAAATAAAAAATAAAAAAATACTCTACACGTTTTGAAATCTATTTTTTATGAAGTACGTACGTTGCAGTGTAAATTAAATCTACTACTAAAATGGTTGACAATTTTAGTCCTTAGCAATTGTTACAAAGTGATGTAGTAACATGGTTTTATTTTTAGTTGTAATGTTGAGATTTTTATATGTATATTTATCTTACCAACACTATAATTCTTATTAGATCAATAAATTTTCTTTAATTTAATAAGTAAGTATATATCCTCCTTTCATAAAATTGTAAATTTAAATAATTGCAAGTAGAACATATATAGATGCATGGCACAATAACTTGTTCAAACTTGGAAAATTAATTTCATTAATCATGAATTTAATTCACAAAATATTGTTAAAATTATGCAATCACTACCTTTTCAGAGAGGGATTTTAAAAAAAAATTAATAATTAAAAACTGAAGTTGTGGACCCAGAACAAATCTAATGTCGATAGTTGAGAATATTAGGAAATTATTTAGTGTCAAAGAAATAAATATCGCTAATTGCATATTTACTATTTTAACATAAATAATATCCGTTAAATGTTATTGATAATACATTTATTTATTTATTAACATAAATAATATTCTGACATTAATTATCGATCAAATTGAATAACAAACGTTAACGTTAAATTTTATTAATTAATAAAATAATTGTATCCATTTGCATGGCAATTAATACAGATTTGTCTTATAAACAAACCAGTACAGGTAGCAGATACAATATATAATCTGATTATCGAAACAAAAATTTAAGGCAAATATGTATTAGTATTACTCTTCCTAGAATTCCGTCTTACCCCACTCTTAAAACTACTATTTATTGCCGCTCTCATTGTGTTCAACCTTGCCATTTCACTTTACTCAAACTCTCTCTCTCTCTCTCTAAAGCCTCTCTTTTGCTCTCTCTAGAATTCAGCTTTTTCCAGGTTCGTTTCTTCACCCTACATTGCAACTTTTAGTACAAATCCTTATTCATATCACACACACATATGTATATAGATGAATGATTCATAGCAAATACTTGTAATTAAATTATTAGGGCAAATACATTTCTAATTATCTATAAGAGACATAGACAGTTCAAATATTAAAAAAAAAAAGTGTTTAGCTGATCGATTAAAATTTTTAAATTTGGACTGTCCAATCTACTAAAGAGCAATCATAAATAGATTTGCCTGAATAGTGCCATAGTTATATGTCATTTTTCATATATATATACACACACACTCGTATATATATATATATATATATATATATATTGCCTGGATATTAATGTAGACTCTTGTTTGTTTGCAGCTCATCTAAATAAATGGATAAATATGGAGAGACAGATCCAAATGTATCAGAACTGAGGGGACCTCCAATACAAAGAGCGAAACATTACATCAAATTGATGGAGATCGCGAAGGAGAAATGTGTGCCTTATGATCAGCCACCGCTGCCAACCGAGTGCAACTCAGTTGAAGGTGGTGAACAGGAGGAGGAGGAGTTTATCCCGAAGGCCCGGAAGACTCTCAAAGCCGCAAGGAAACCATATGCATTAAGGAAGGCTAATAATGTATCAGAACTGAGAGGACCTCCAATCCTAAGGGCCAAACATTACGTCAAGATTAATAAATTGATGGAGAACATGAAGGAGATCAAATGTGTGCCTTATGACCAGCCACTGCTGGAAACCGAGTGCAACTCAGTACTTGAAGGTGGTGAGCAGGAGGAGGAGGGGTTTGTCCCAAAGGCACGGAAGTACTTGAGGCCTCGAAAACCTCTCAAAGCTGCAAAGAAACCACATGCATTAAGGAGGGTAGGAATGTAAAGAAAGAAGTACTAGGTTTAAGCCTAGTGGAGCCAAGTCCAGATCAGCCGCCAGTACTCCCATTTAAAATTGATTCTGATACTGATGAGGAAGAAGAACCCATTAGAAGAAAGATACGCTTATTGAAAGATATTTATGATTCAACCAAGTGTGGCTCATATAATTATCCCAAACGAGACGATTAGGTTAAAATAATTAAAATGGGTGTAGATTCATGTGAGCAAGACCGGTCCTATGGTTTTGAGAGGATTTCGAGGCCTTGTGAATTGAAGACGCAGAAGATAGTATGCAAGGATTTACTCGCGTGAATGTTGGTCTCATTTGAGTGGGGTTTTGTGGAACTATCTAATAATTAATTACCTTGTGCAATTATTAGTTCCCTAATTAACTTTTAATGACGTTGATTTTAGGTTAAGAACTCTTTATTCTTATCTTTATTTATTTCGATATGAATGTAGTGCTCATTGGAATTATTCGATGTTAATTTACAGATTAATGAGATTCAAATTGGATTGAGCCGATCACTTATCTGGCGAACCATACTGATAGAAAAAAAGAAAGAAAGAAAAATCTTAGGCAGCAGATTGAACCCTCTAGAATTAAAGATTATAGTCACATGTCGATGCTTAAGATTCAATATATATTAAGCTTTGCAATTTGTTCAGATTAATGAAAGTGCTATATAAAACACAAAATTCTAAATCAGATTCTAGTTTTTCTATGCTTATTATTAAGAGTCAACCAGGTCAATTTAGTAGTTTCTTGGATCGATCAATTTAACAATTACTTTGGATATTTTAGACCTTTATTTTCTAAGTTTCCCTTCATATCGTTAGGGTAGGTTAGACTTTCGCAATTGTTAGGGTTTGTGGGTGGATTTTATGGCTTCATAATAAATTATATTAATTTCTAATTTTAATAGTTAATTATTTGTGTTACTTACATTGAGGATGATCTTGTTGAGCATGTTAAAATGGAATACTACAAAAATTCATTTCAAACAGGATAGACTGACCATATTAACTCGAAAAGGCATAGTAAGCTCACAGGTTAGGGTTAATATAGCCACAAGGGATATATGTTTGGAGATCAGCTGAATACTACAAGGGATATATATATGTTCACCAGATGCGACCGAGTGGTAGTATATTTGAAATTGAGTAACAAGATGGATTTTTAAAAAATAAATATCATTTTTTCACAAAGAAAAATAATATTTTTACAAGATTTCACTCACATAAAGGTGGAATCCACTCACTATTTATGTGAGAAGAGATTTGTAAAAATATCAATTTTCTCGCTAGAAATATCAATTCCCTATTTATCTATTTTTTGGCAAAGGCAAAACAGTTGAGATTCATGGGGCCTATAACCTCAACTATTAATTATAATATTGATTTCTGAGTTTTAATTATAGTACTAATTAAATATTAATATTTTCTTATTTAATGTTGTCTTGAAATTAATAATATTAGTGTTTTTGTAACCATGCATGCTTAACATGTGTCGTGTTTTGGATAAGTAATTAATGAATAATTTTAATTAATGAC